>JABWDB010000083.1:0-743219 GCA_019614645.1 Stratiolaelaps scimitus
ACCTAGTAAAATGGTTTAACAGTAGAAAACGGTAAAAACAGTAAATTGTGTGGGGTCAGCTCGTGTACATAAGGTACGTACACTTCTTCGGTGTTGGGCGGTTCATGTCAACACCAGTGTGGGACTCATAAATCTCCTCAGTGTGTGGAGGACTCAGGAAGCAGGCAAGGGGCCCAGCCATAATTCGGGAAGCAGCCAAGGATCAAAGTACGATTTCGGAAGCAGCCAGGAATTCAAGTACGAGTCGGAAATCCGCCACGGATTCAGCCATGATTCTGGAAGCAGCCAGGGATTCAGCTATAGTTCTGGAAGCAGTCAGGGTAAAGGTAAAAGTTTATTGGTTTATTGAAGGAGCTGTAATTTTACGATGCTTAAGCTCTCTTTTATGTCACACGGCAGGGCTCGAATACAGGATACAGCTACAGTTCTAGAAGCAGTCAAGGATACAGCCATAATTCTGGAAGTACCCAAGGACTCAGCCATAATTCAGGGAGCAGCCAAGGATCAAAGTACGATTCTGGAAGCAGCCAAGGATCAAAGTATGATTCTGGAAGCAGCCAAGGATCTAAGTACGACTCGGGAAGCAGCTCACCCTTGCAGGGATTTCTCCCTTTAAATCTAGGAAACTTTGTCAACGTCCGCGGCCAGGGAGGTGTTATATGGCGTTGATTGAACACCAAAATATGCAGTCCATGTTTGGAATACCCGGTAAAAATGAAATCACTCTGGCTAAACCGATAATGTTCCCGGTATATGTAGTTTGGCTGTTGGCGGTTGGAGATTGAAAAATGAGAAGATTCATGATCGTATTCAGTTGCATTATTTTCCATAAATCCAAGTAGGATTCGTCGCCAAATAGTATATTAAATTAATATTTCTGAATTTGTCATAGCTTTAACTGGCAAACTTCAAAAAAACACGTATGAACCGCCACTCGCTATGTATATTTTCACCACTCACAACAAATATCGGTAAAAATAATCGAAAAGCAGACATTAGAGCCAGCTGATGTCAACAAAATGCAAAGTAAAATGCCCCTTATTTAAAGGGTCCAATGAACACTCAATTTTGATGCCATGAAATTTCTTCAGACCATATCGGATCGTGTCAATGTCAACACAGTATCACCTGGGGCTGCACACCAAAATACTTCGTCAATATTTGGTTGCTAATGCCCAGACATATTTTTTCTGTTTACATATAATAATAATATAATAACACAAAAGAGGATTCATTTCCGTATTCAATATACGTTTTGTTATTTAATGCATTAGTGGATTTCTGCGCCGAGTGACCTTTAAAATCCAAGGCTGCTTCATAGATTTTATTCGCTATTTATATAAAATCATTTGGACTTCATACGCAAATACCTTATTACGTAACATCACTATTTTACGGAGGAGGGAAATGCTGTATCCAGACCGAGCTTCACGGCTAGGTGTTTGCCTCGGTACTGTGGGGGGTACTCTCGCCCACTAAAACGAATACTCCTTTCACGGTGCTCCTTCTAGAAAAAGAAGGGCTGTCGGAGGGGTGGAAAGATTCCTTAGTACCAAACTAACACCAAGTAACTATGGGCGACTCTAGGGAATAAGATATGTCCTATTTGCACAGGTATTCAAAATAGTTTTCCTTTACCACACAAAAGTACTCGTAACTAGATTTAGGAAAGAAGAATTTCCCACATAGCACCCTCTCATTACGATCTTTAACCAAACGACCTGTTTCGATCATGCATAACTCAACAACTCATTACAGGCTTCAATGGCAGATATACAGTCCCAAATTTAGGCGAAAGTAAATAACACTTTTGTGTTCATCATATCACCACTTCGAATGATCTCTTGTAGCTCCAGCTCCATCGCTTCACATTCGAGGCGGCGAGTATTGAGATCGTGACGGCCGCAGCAATAATCAACAGCCTTGTACTGCTCAAGATTTGTACCGACTGGCGTAGGATAGTTAGTGTCGAATCTTGATATATTCTGTCAGCGGAGATGCTGAGCCAGCACCCTTACGTCAGTTCGTCAGCCCGCTAGACTAACCTCCCCACACCAAATGGACTAAGCTACTACTATCCATTGGTGCGCACCATCTCTTTCTGGCTAAGAGAAAACATGAGCGTCTCATGAAGAGATGTGCCGCCGTTCACGATAACTACTATTCATCGGTGTCCCGTACACGGTGGTCTGGATAACCGCTATTGCGTCTATACTATAATCGTACGGGTAAAGTCATACGGATATTGTGCCATGGTAAATTCCTGGTTGAAGAATACGTCTATAGGAAGGGCTAGAGGATGCTCGATCCTGGAGTGGCCCCCGAATCGACGTTACCTTCCGGCTTTTGAGGTAAATCATTGGTGTCTGCCGATATCCTACCGCCCGCCTTCTCGACGTGTACTTGGCCCGACGGTTGTTTCGTTTGGCCATACACATTCGCCATGTTGGCCCCGAGAAGGCTGCTCGCTCTGCTGCTCCTCGTCGGCCTTGCCCTTGCGGCACCACCCGACAACTAGTAAGTCTGCAAGCTTCTTACTCCCCGAGTAATCTGTAGTGATATATGGTTTCAGTGCTTTCCTTGTGTTTGTGCTTTTTGGGCCTGGGATTGTACGACGAGACGTTCTTAGAACGTGTTTCAAATTGAGATACTACCCAAATGTATTTCGGCTAGGCTATTGAGACTTTCTTTCGAACGCTATTAACCTCACGGACATATCTTTGAGCTGCGCGTAGTAACTACACATAGAAGCGTAGTTATTTGCATTAATAAACAATAATACGTTGATCAATCTGCTTTGGTTAATGTTATGGCAACCATTCGTTCTACAGTAACGATGCCTCGTCGTCGGAGGAAATGGACGCGTTCCCGGATACAGCTTCAGCTGACGGGTCGGAAGACCTGAGGAACGATAACATCCAGGCTTACGATGAAAACCTCCCTGAAACGGAACTAGCCGAGGCGGAAAGGCGGATGGGATACCGGTAAGCCACCATCTGCAGTCAGATCACTATTACTTATTGACAATAGATTTCCTCACATGCGTATCTGGGTTGTAATTTGACTCAACCATAGTATAAATCAGAAAATAGATGAATTTGCAATACACCGGATTGAGTTTGTACTTCAGTGAACTTCGCTGACTGTGATTATCGCCATTGCTTCATTTCATGAAATGAAGCAATGACACCCGTATACTATTTAATGTCACTGCATCATTGTGGAGTATGAAGGTGAACATGGCAATTAACAACACTGCAGTTGTTCAACGCATTAATGAAATGGCCAACGTAGTTGCGACACATTTTCAACTTGCAAATGGTACTAACAGCTAAGTGTTGCATGCAGTGAACTTCCCGGAAAGTCGAGGGAACGCCCGTACCAAATTTCGATGCAGGCTAGCGGTAAGCTCGTGGTTAGAGGACACACTGAAACTCTCCATTTCGGCCGGGAACCCACAAAGGCATCATCTATCAGGTGAGCAAAAATATTATTAGGAGTAGATATAATATACATGGTGTCATTCATAATTATTTAATAAAAGGAATATGTAATAAGGAACACAATATAACATGTATATTATACAATTTTGGATGGTATGAAAAGCGGAAATTAATGGAAAGCGCTTCAATTTCGTGTAAGAGCAACAGTTCAATCTATATATGCTGTGATAGATAAGCGTCGTTGAAAATCTAGTTTTCATGACCATTGATACGAACACCTTGATTTTAATGGAGAATTTTTGCTGGTATGGTTCAGAAAAGCTTATCTTTGAAGGCTTTTGAATGGGGACCTATATTGGGGTGGGGGGGGAGGTATAATATGAGTGTAATTTGAAAGGTTGGTAATGGTTGGATTTGCTTTGTAGTGTGTCGGCTGAAAGCTCAAAGCTCAAAACTTTGCTGATTGTAATCAACGTGAATAATTATTACTAATTATTGACACAAATTACATAGATCGCCACGATGGGCCACCATCGCTGTGACTACTCTCACCGATGAGTTTCGGGTTTCTGACTGCGCTGTTATACGAATCTGTGCTATTTAGACTGTCGCTATATTGAATTTCTGGAGTGGGCCGATAATGCAGTGAGGCGTGCGGGCTTGGTAAAAATCCAAAACGTTAACTCACAGTGGCTTTCAAATGGTGCTACGTATCTATTCAGACGTTACAATTAACCTAAATAGGCGTGTTAATAATACGCGAGTTATGGAGTACAGAACGCAGTGATTGCAACGAATAACACGTTTCATTATTATTACCACTATGGCTAGAAACTCGAATGCATCCATTATTCCAAAAGTAGCCAATGCGAACGTTTGGCATCGCTTCACGTGAACAAAGCAACAATAAACGCTCTTCTACTTACGCCATTGATGACAAGACTGATTAAACAAGAGTTTAGCCCATTGTTGTATTATTATTGTATTATTATTACGTTCGATATTTACCAGGTTGCCGCGCGGGCAACGCGTGATGAGCCCCATTCGAACATTTTTTTTTTACAAATCCTGCTGCCTTATATCGAAGAGGTGTGTTTAGCATGCTCCCCAGTGCAGTTGGCATTAATATAAGCACTAAGTAAAACAGATTTGAATTATTCCAGAGCATCAAGAACAATAGATCCAAGGTTATATATATATATATATTGTTTTTCGAGCTGACCCTCAGCTGTTCCCCTATCTAACAGGCCTCAGCTCTTAACCTTTTAGGTATTACCAAGGGTGACACCACATTGATGAGCATATGTATAGCTATATGGGCATCGGTCCTATCTACACCATATATATATATACTACTAAAACTGTTATGATATCAACCGTCCAACCGTTTACGGAGGGATATTTCCCCATGCTTCTCATGTTTGTAGTTCATAAGGGGCGATACTTGGAGGTTGATAATAGTAAGCATATCGTTTTCTAACAAACAGGATGCGCGTTTGCAGGTAGGGTTATATCTATTCTAGTACATATTCTAGTTAGATATATTCTTGTTTGACGATTCGACACCAACTTCGAATATAATTTTGTAAAATGCTGTCCGAAAACGATTTCATTCAATAATAAAGCAAAACATATTTTAGAATTATTTGGTGAAAAGTTGATGTGTTTCTAAATAATTTAGGTTTATTGTTTTTTGCCTCAGGTTAATTCAGCAAGGGTGCCAGCCAATTGAACGAATTTTGTAATGAAAAAAACAACTGTTAATACAATACCTTGAAGTGAATTTATTGTAATGTTTCCGATACAATTACATTGGATAACTTCCCCGTGCTTTATGCGGATACTTATTCCAATGTATATGGATACCTTCCAAATTGATTTCCTCACTTTAAAATAAGTATAATTGGCTGGGACTTGTGTTCAGCGTAGGCCCCTTCAATGTGTAAGATCATACAAGATCCATTGTTTTGTTTTGCTCTTCTACATAAACATGTTGTGATATGTTATGACCTAATGTTATTTCTCACATAGCATGATACAGTCCTAAACAATTATTTTGGTGTTGACAAAACGCTTAAAGAACGTTTGAAGTTGAATGTTGGGCGTGGCATAGTCATAGCTCCTTTGACGGACTGTTTTTCCCTGGTATACCCGAGTTTGATGACAAGGACTGGACCATTAGCCTGACAAACGTTAATGAATTAATCCTACATCGATGACTTAATAACTTCGCCGTTTCATTTATTTCAGTTTTCCTTTTAGTATATGATATTGAAAATGGTGTTCGTACTTTTTTCCTAAATCTCACTGTTTTCGAGGTCCATTGAAAAAGGTTACATATATACATTTATATATATAATCTTTTAGTTGGCGGTCGTAATAAGTAAATTTAGAATTCTTCATTTGCAGCAACGGCCAGGGAGCCACTACTTACGGAGCTTCCCCATCTAGTTCCATGGGCCAAAGTGGGTATGCACAGGCTTCGCAAAAGCACCTTGTGCACAGCTCAGCCTCCGCCCCATCAGCTACCTACAGCATTGGTAGTCAGTCGGGTGATAAACCTGCCCCACGCGGACAAAACTACAATTCGGCTTCTAGTCCTCAGGCTAATTATGGGCGTGTGCCACAAGCTTCGTCTAGCTATGGACCTCCCCTACAGACCCGACGTGGTTATGTAAAGGTTCCACACACTTCATCTAACTATGGAACAACTCCACAGGGCCAGTATGGTTACCGAGCCCCACCACAACCTTCATCTAACCATAGACCTGCCCCGCGGGCCCAACACGGTTATGTGAAGGCACCGAAAGCTTCATCTAACTATGGACCAACTCCGCAGGCTCAATCTCATCATGAAAAAGCACCACAAGCTTCATATAACCATGAACCTGCTCCGCTGGCCCAACCTGGTTATAGAAAACCACAAGCTTCATCTAACTATGGCCCGGGTCCGCAGGCTCATTCTGGCTATGAAAAGGCACCACAGGCTTCATATAACCATGACTCTGCTCCGCAGACCCAACCTGGTTATGGAGCACCACAAGCTTCACCTAACCATGGACCGGGTCCGCAGGCTCACTCTGGCTATGAAAAGGCACCACAGGCTTCCTATAACCATGACTCTGTTCCGCAGACCCAACCTGGTTACGGAGCACCACAAGCTTCACCTAACCATGGACCGGGTCCGCAGGCTCACTCTGGCTATGAAAAGGCACCACAGGCTTCCTATAACCATGACTCTGCTCCGCAGACCCAACCTGGTTATGGAGCACCACAAGCTTCACCTAACCATGAACCGGGTCCGCAGGCTCACTCTGGCTATGAAAAGGCACCACAGGCTTCATATAACCATGACTCTGCTCCGCAGACCCAACCTGGTTATGGAGCACCACAAGCTTCACCTAACCATGGACCGGGTCCGCAGGCTCACTCTGGCTATGAAAAGGCACCACAGGCTTCCTATAACCATGACTCTGTTCCGCAGACCCAACCTGGTTATGGAGCACCACAAGCTTCACCTAACCATGGACCGGGTCCGCAGGCTCACTCTGGCTATGAAAAGGCACCACAGGCTTCCCATAACCATGACTCTGCGCCGCAGACCCAACCGGGTTATGGAGCACCACAAGCTTCACCTAACCATGGACCGGGTCCGCAGGCTCACTCTGGCTATGAAAAGGCACCACAGGCTTCCTATAACCATGACTCTGCTCCGCAGACCCAACCTGCTTATGGAGGACCACAAGCTTCATCTAACTATGGTCCGGGTCCGCAGGCCCATTCTGGTTATGAACAAGCACTCCAAGCTTCATCTACCCATGACTCTACTCCGCAGGCCCAACCTGGTTATAGAGCACCACAAAGTTCATCTAACCATGGACCGGGTCCGCAGGCTCACTCTGGCTATGAAAAGGCACCACAGATTTCATCTAACCATGACTCTGCTCCGCAGGTCCAACCTGGTTATAGGGCACCGCAAACTTCATCTAACCATGGACCGGGTCCGCAGCCTCATTCTGGTTATGAAAAATCACCCCAAGCTTCATCTACCCATGACTCTACTCCGCAGGCCCAACCTGGTTATAGAGCACCACAAACTTCATCTAACAATGGACCGGGTCCGCAGGCTCACTCTGGCTATGAAAAGGCACCACACGCTTCATCCAACCATGACTCTGCTCCGCAGGTCCAACCTGGTTATGGAGCACCACAAGCTTCACCTAACCATGGACCGGGTCCGCAGGCTCACTCTGGCTATGAAAAGGCACCACAGGCTTCATATAACCATGACTCTGCTCCGCAGACCCAACCTGCTTATGGAGGACCACAAGCTTCATCTAACTATGGTCCGGGTCCGCAGGCCCATTCTGGTTATGAACAAGCACCCCAAGCTTCATCTACCCATGACTCTACTCCGCAGGCCCAACCTGGTTATAGAGCACCACAAGCTTCATCTAACTATGGTCCGGGTGCGCAGGCTCATTCTGGCTATAAAAAGGAGCTACAAGCTTCATCTACCCATGACTCTACTTCGCAGGCCCAGCCTGGTTATGGGGCACCACAAACATCATCTAACTATGGTCCGGGTCCGCAGGCCCATTCTGGTTACGAAAAATCACCCCAGGCTTCATCTACCCATGACTCTGCTCCGCAGGCCCAACCTGGTAATGGAGCACAACCACCTCCATCTAACTATGGTCCGGGTTCGCAGGCTCATTCTGGTTATGAAAAGGAGCCGCAAGCTTCACCTACCCATGACTCTGCTCCGCAGGCCCAACCTGGTTATGGAGCACCACAAACTTCACCTAACTATGGACCGGCTGTACAGGCTCAATCTGGTTATGAAAAGGCACCACAAGCTTCATCTAACCATGACTCTGCTTCGCAGGTACAACCTGGTTATGGAGCACCACAAGCTTCATCTAACTATGGTCCAGGTTCACAGGCTCACTCTGACTATGAAAAATCACCCCAAACTTCATCTACCCATGACTCTGCTCCGCAGGTCCAACCTGGTTATGGAGCGCCACAAACTTCATCTAACTATGGACCGGCTGTACAGGCTCAATCTGGCTATGAAAAGGTACCACAAGCTTCATCTAACCATGACCCTGCTCCGCAGGCCCAAGCTGGTTATGGGGCTCCACAAGCTTCATCTAACTATGGTCCGGGTCCGCAGGCTCATTCTGGCTATGAAAAGGCACCACACGCTTCATATAACCATGACTCTGCTCCGCAGGTCCAACCTGGTTATGGAGCACCACAAACTTCGTCTAACAATGGACCGGGTCCGCAGGCTCATTCTGATTATGAAAAATCACCCCAAGCTTCATCAACCCATGACCCTGCTCCGCAAGCCCAACCTGGTTATAGGGCACCACAAACTTCATCTAACCATGGACCGGGTCCGCAGCCTCATTCTGGTTATGAAAAATCACCCCAAGCTTCATCTACCCATGACTCTGCTCCGCAGGCCCAACCTGGTTATAGAGCACCACAAACTTCATCTAACAATGGACCGGGTCCGCAGGCTCACTCTGGCTATGAAAAGGCACCACACGGTTCATCTAACCATGACTCTGCTCCGCAGGTCCAACCTGGTTATGGAGCACCACAAACTTCGTCTAACTATGGACCGGGTCCGCAGGCTCATTCTGGTTATGAAAAATCACCCCAAGCTTCATCCACCCATGACCCTGCTGCGCAGGCCCAAACTGGTTATAGGGCACCACAAACTTCATCCAACCATGGACCGGGTCCGCAGGCTCACTCTGGCTATGAAAAGGCACCACAGGCTTCATCTAACCATGACTCTGCTCCGCAGGTCCGACCTGGTTATGGAGCACCACAAGGTTCATCTAATCATGGACCGGGTCCGCAGGTTCACTCTGGCTATGAAAAGGCACCACAGGCTTCATCTAACCATGACTCTGCTCCGCAGGTCCAACCTGATTATGGAGCGCCACAAACTTCGTCTAACTATGGACCGCGTCCGCAGGCTCATTCTGGTTACGAAAAATCACACCGAGCTTCATCTACCCATGACTCTGCTCCGCAGGCCCAGCCTGGTTATGGAGCACCACAAGCTTCATCTAACCATGGACCGGCTCCGCAGGCTCACTCTGGCTATGAAAAGGCACCACAGGCTTTATCTAACCATGACTCTGCTCCGCAGGCCCAAGCTGGTTATGGAGCACCACAAGCTTCATCTAACTATGGACCGGGTCCACAGGCTCACTCCGGTTATGGGGCACCACAAACTTCCTCAAACAATGGTCCAGCTCCGCACGCTCATTCTGACTATGGAAATGCACCACAAGCCTCCTCTAACCCTGACCCTGCTCCGCAGGCCCAACCTGGTTACGGAGCACCATACGCTTCATCTAACTATGGTCCAGCTCAGCAGGTTCATTCTGGTTATGAAAAGCCACGACCAGCTTCGCCTAATTACAGACCCGCCCATCAGACTGAGTCGAACTATAGAATCACGCCTAAGTCACACGGTGGCAACGGCGCTGTAGTTGACCCTCAGGCTCACCATAGCTCAAGCCCCCTCACACAGCCGCATTATGGCTCTATGAGGCACGCTACTTCCGGCTACAACTCTGGCCCACAGTCTCAGCAATATCGCCACAACGTTCAGTCTATCTACGAACCGACTCGTCAACCTCACCCCACCAGTGGACCAGCACCAAAAGTCCACCCTAGTTATGGGTCTTCACCACACACTCAATCCGGTTACAGTTCTGTTCCTCGGGAGACGGCAAACCATCGTCCAACATCCCAAAGTCTCCCAATGTATGAATCTGGACGCGGAAATGTTGCAGGTGCTTCCCTTGTCACTAATGGACGTCCACCGCACATGAGTACGCAGGAGCCCCCCAGCGCTTTTTCTATGCAACGTTATTCTCCCAGTCAGCAGGGTTCCTCTCAGCTGAGCGCCAATTACAGAAATGTAATAAAGCAGTATAGTTCTGAAGAAGGTTACGTTCAAACCAAGCCTATGCATAAGCCCAAAGACATGGCTCAGCCCGCATATGCTCAGTCTGCATCAATGCAAAACCCTCCGTCTGGTTACCCTCAGCCCAAGGAAGTGCACGGTGCTCAAGTCGGTTACGTCCAGCCCAACCCTTCGCCCGCAGCTCCTCTTCCACACGGCCATCAAGCTGCCCATCCTGTCACTCGCTACGAAGGCCACCCCAGTAGCCAATCCTCCCACGAACCCCACATGTCCGCAGCCTCCTACACCCAGATTCACCACCCATACATGGACAACAAACCTCATGCCCCCCATGTGACACCGAAGCCTCCTAGTGCGTCTTATCTTCTGCCCTATTCCCATGCGACTGTAACGTTGGAAGTACCTGTCCCTCAGAATAATTACGGTACGCCGCAAAAGATCTCATACGAACCACCGGCACAAGCGCAAAATTACGACAACACAACGGGCAGTCAACCAGATGGACACAACGATCAGAAAAGTATGCTTTAAAGAAGATATTTAATACGATATATATAAAAATTTCACGAGTTGAGGTAACGGTACGGCGCCGGGACCGTTCAAAAAATACGGCAACTTTGAAAATGCTTTACTAACTTTACAATTACAGGCGAATATTCTGCACAGGCTGCGCCGGAAGAGGGTCCTCGTGAAATATCTGAACAAACTTCCTTAGATGTTGAAAATCAAATGTCTGAAGAATCATCTCAAGAGGGTCCCCGTCAGATATCGCAAAATACGAAGCCAACCGATGACATGAAGCACCACGGAAGCACCACGGAGCACCACGGAGGCAACGGCCACTCCAATCCAACGGGAGATCAAGGAGATAACCCTGCGCCCGCCCAGAAACCTCAGAATGAGAATGGTTCTCCTAACATCAAAGACGAGTCTCACGGAGACACACACGCACCCCAGGATAGCCGTAAACCGCCTGAAACACATGGAAATCCTCCCAGCACGTACGAAGATCCCCGTCACCATTAACGGCATTTATATCATAAGCAATAATAACATTATCTTTGTCGATTCGGTTATGAAATCAAATCATTCGTGTCCTTTGGCTTGCTCATACCTCAATGATGGCGCCACTCGAATGATAGTGGCGCCAATGTATTTATGATGACCATAAAGGAAATTTTTGAATCCACCAGGACTCATCTCGTGACGTTGACGCATTTCAGATCGAGCGAAGGTGCTCCAGAAGATGAAGAACTACCCATGCCCCTACCAGGAACAGTTCCCGAATTTGACGCTGAACTCGTGTATGACCCGAAGGACGCTGAGACAAATGGAGGCGGATCGACCAAAAATTCCAACGGTGAGAACGAGTGAACAGAACTGATAATTATCTATCTTATATCTCCCTTATTAGTTCTATATATATGTCACCTATCAGTCGTCATAAATCTATCATCAGCCTATTTGTTACTCGCAGACGGCAAGCGATCTAGCAGTGACAACCTGATATGATATGCACATGCGAAGAGAGTTGTGGAGC
The DNA here is from genome assembly GCA_019614645.1 of Stratiolaelaps scimitus. Lineage (NCBI taxonomy): Eukaryota > Metazoa > Arthropoda > Arachnida > Mesostigmata > Laelapidae > Stratiolaelaps > Stratiolaelaps scimitus. Next base: position 11,945 of record JABWDB010000083.1, read on the forward strand.
TTTTAAAGCAAATATCTATTGTACCTGTTCCTATAATATTTTGGATATACGTTCTGTATCAGAGAGGTAGCACTCGCAACCTTTGCAGCAGACGTTGTGTTCTCATTCTATGGGACAACACAAATGTACATGCCCCTTTTATATTTCATCACGGTTGTAGTGTTCTTAGCGTGTTATTTATTACCGGTATACTCCTCACTACCATTGCAGGCGAGGCCACCGGCGATGGACACTGAGCGTCACCTAAACTGAGGCAGACGCAATTGGCCGCGTTAAAATTGTTGAGGTGCCTATGCCATGATGGTTTCTGGTGTTTAACACCAATTCCGCAAGCTAGGGTGCGAACTTCACAACAAGCACGGCTTAGGTCAGATGCTTGTGGTACTTATTTTGTTATCTAGGGCTAGATAGGTGCGGTATAACACGTGAATTACTTTGCTAAGCATAATGAGTCGACAATAATAAATATCAACAAAGAAAAGTTGGCGTCAGTCAATCTAACGTCTCTATTCATTTGTTTGGAAAAGAATGGATCTCAGTTCCGATAGGTTCAGGCGGTAACGCATGAGTAGTCGCAGCCACTTTCGACCGTTTGATTTCCATCTAGACCAAAATCGATCGCGGTCAGGAGAAGGAAATATAGCGAAATACTCAGTTTAGCGTTCAACAAAATACTTGTACATGGACAAATAAATTAAACACTTTTGGAAACAAAGCAATAAGTCAAAATTAGCAATTAAGTTACAAAGCTCGTCGCGAATTACGACGCCACAAGACGTTAGCGTGTATTATCTTAGCACTTTTTCGCGAATCACAAATGAGCCAAAGCGCCCGATCCATTGTAAGCTGGCGGATATACAGATACACTACGTGAAACTTCATATACGTCATTGCCAATAGGACATTGAACGAACCGCCGGATTTTAAGTGCTCGATCTTTGGAAGCCTATCTTTGCATGTGAAAAATACAATATGCCATCGTGCACAAAAGCCGAAAGATCTGTATGTGTGTGTGTGTAAAAAAGCTGTGAGATGGGAAGTTACCTTTACGGATTCAGTTGGCCTGACCGAATGCATCCTGCTTTCAAATAGACAGAAGCAGCAACTCAGGCGGACGACCACATACGCGAAAGGGGGTAGTAGTTAGGTGCGCAGCCGAGGCGGGGGGCCAGCTGCACCAGAGTATAGCTGTATAGTCGCGTACAGCCACCCAATAGAGGGGACCAGACGAACCTAGTACATAGTAGCCTCGGAGCGGGAAGTCGCGGAAGCGCCAAGGGATCCTAAGGGAAATCAATGGCAACGCATGGCTGCTTTCGAAGAACACCATTCCCCACCGCTCCGGCCAGACAGGACGATAGGGAAATGCCTTGTCCCTGCTGGTGGTCGTCCAACAGTCCTCAGGATCTCTATCCTGCTCTGCGAAGTGTGTGAGCCACGTTGCGAGCGCTGGTACACGGTGAGGGTGATGTGGTTAGCCGCTGGGGGCACGGATGTATAGGGAAACCTGCTGTAGAGAGGGGAATGATGTTGGACAGGAGCGGTTGCAGGATGACCATCCCATTCGGTTGGTCAGCTCGAACGAAGACGCAGAAGCTGGAGGGGGGGGGGGAGGGGGGTCAATGGTCACGATGGATGTCGAGGTTAAGTTGGTTGACTAATCAGGAGCGATTGCACCTCTGCTCTTGCGATAGCTCTCGCGGTTGCTAGTTTCCTGCTGCGGACACTGAAGCAAAACGGAGGCCGAGTAGGGCCCGACCACATGTTCGTGTGTAGGTGGTACCGTGTAACGCTTTTTTTCGTTTCGCGAAAGATTGACATCAGCCATTACTACTGCTAATACAACAACGATCGTATTTGTGTAGAGTTATCAGCTTGTTTGTGCCGGTGAACAGCAAGATATGTTTGCGCCAACCATGTTTAGCTAATAACACGAGGGTATTTTTCCTGTAATTGTGTTATATCGAACTCATGCTCGATTCACTTTCAAGGTTTTTAAGCTTCATTGATCGGATTCGAAAACTAACTATCGTATATCTCTACTACATAACCCTGATTTGTGTTTGACTGAGAGATTTTTTTGTAGGTTTCGAATATTTTAGAGGTGCTATTACACAATGTGCGCCCTCGTTCAATTTCATCATCATGGAGTTTTATCTGCGAAGCCGACTTCAGTATTTTTTTCGGGTTGACGCTCAGCCTTAAACATTTAACGTTCACGGGATTGTTTTTCGCATTGTTTCGTACGACGCCTCCTCCTCCAAATACAACTGTGCAACGGTGGATATCGAACTTGTGCACCTATGTATCTACTCTGGCTGCAAGGTGCATACGAATACACGACGCCACCGAGCGGACTTCTGTCATAATATATATATATATGATCAAGGTGACAAACCTGACTAGTACATCTATATTCAATGTGGTTTTTCCTAATCCAACCAGCATCCGCATGGAATTTCCATGAATAGATGAATATGCGAAGTAAGAGCTTAATGAAACGAACGACATCACAGAGAGAGAGAGAGAGGACGAGAAGACACACTCTGATTCGAACGTCAACCCCTCGCAACTATAATACTAGCTATAATAAAAAGCTCGTTGTGCTGTGTGGTTCTTTGCGCCGTTGTTTGTCAACAATTCAAATCGCATTATGTCGCTATCTATCAAGCCTATTTATCCACCTTGCGTTCCGCCGCCCATTCCAAGCTCGCACCGTGGTCGAGGTCAGACAACAACATCGTACACAGACACATATATATATATATATATATATATATATGTATATATGCATATACTGACAGAGAAAAACATACATCTCTAATGACTATATAGCAGGTACTGCCATGTATACACCCACACGCTCTCTCCCATTATGTATCTGCCTGCTACCTATTCTATCTGGTATACAGCTATCCGGCAGTTGAATAGTCCCCGTCCTTGCCCCTGTCTCCTCTGTCCGCCTTTGCCATTCGTCGACTGTTGACATCGGGGTCGAACGGTTAACGAAATTACACAGAACGACAAGCAGGAGCCGCTTCGGAGTCCTTTAGCCGTTGTTGTAGGACAGGCAAGTAAGAGCAAGACTAACTCCGACTGCTGTTGTCCCATCGAGTCATCTCGAACAGAAGCGCAGGTTGCAGCGTCTTGTACAGCTATCGTGGCTTGCTATGCTTTGGCTGATAGTCGATGCAATGGGCCAAGAGGAGCGCAGGTGATCTGGTTGTTGTTGTTGCTGTTGCAGCCACCACCTCCCGTTTCGTTAGGTGGAGATTTAATCCGATTCAATTTGGTGGGCGCATTTGTCGATTGGGCCGACGGTTATTGTTGATGTTGTTGTTGTCCGGGTTGTCATCTAGCTCGTCTCTGCGCTACAGCCTCGAATCGACCCCACTCACAACTGTGTACCTGCACTTCGAAAAGGCTAACAGAGAGAGGCTGGGGTTCAGTGAATGCCTAACGCCTACGGTACGTGGCCAAGCTGGGCTGATGTCGAAGTTGCTCGTTTCGTTATTTTAGCTGTAGTGCCACCAGAGAGCGGGTAATGTTCGGCATGAGTCCTACCCATTCCTAGCGGCCCGAGGAGCGTTCGGTAGTGGTAGCATGTTTGGGCTGGGCGATTGAAATCTAACGACCGTGCATAGTACAGCATTGCTATTCTCTCTATTACTGGAGGGGGGTGTGCGAATGTTGAGGCCGATGTAGAGGAAATAGGCTTAAAATTGCCCCGAAAATAAACAATAGTAGTTGGAGCGGCAACAAGAGAGTGGATTCCATCGTGTGCTGAAAGGTGAATTAGGCAAAAAGGGATATCAACGTCTAAAATAATATAAAGCCACAGCTAAATACTGTAATATCATGAGGTATAGATTCTAGTGTATATGATAATAAGCAAATTGATGCTCCTGAGGTATTTGGTAAATTTGACTATGTAAATAAATATGCTACTTAGAAACAAAACATTCAAAGAAAAATATTTCACTAAAATGGGTTAACACGAATATTTTTACTAAACATATCCCTCATTGCCCGACATCATGGTGGAGGGACTTTCTACAAACACCCTATTGACAACAGTGGTCGCCGAAGACGAGGAGGCAATTGCAAGGAGGCAACCCCCTTTAATTACAAAGACAGATATAGCCGATTACATTGTCTGCTGTGGTTATCCTTTGTAGGTTGATGATAGCTGTGGTTACATCGTCCTACATTTCCTCAGTACCTTCCCTGCGACTCCTCTTCGTTCAAAGTTGCTCACACAAGAAACATCTAAAACTCCTACCATTTCGTGCTGTACACATGAACGACATATTCGAAATGATTGCCTACTTCTTGCTTCCAATAGCATATATATACGAAGCACAAGGAGTAACCTTTTTACCTTTTTACTACAATCTTCCTGACTTCAGTTGAACCTTTGAACCTCCACTGCAGCTTCGCAATTATCAGGCAGCGCGAGGGGGCAACATCAAGCACTGCCTCGACGGGCACCCTGAACACTGGCTGATTTGAGAGTTAACTCACGTGCTAGTCGATTTGCTCCTCATTGTTTCGGTGCTTGCCTCCACCCCGTGCAACGCCCATCCACGGTCCCGTTTTGGGTGGAAGACATCAGTGTTAAGGAGTGAACGCCATACGAAGGAGGGCGCAAGTCTAGGCACTTCGTAATTTTGCCATTTCCTGTCTAATTGAAAAATCTCGTTGTCATGTCTATTGCTGGCAGCCTACTTATCTCGTCCCATCATCTGTGTCACTACAAAGGCGCTAGCTCATTGTAGGATGCTCGCCAGTGTGTGCCTTTTCCCCCGCGATCTCATATCGTTATCGTGACGTTTGGTCTCTTTGCGAGCATCAACCATCCCACATTCTCCTTCGAAATCCGCCCAAGCCAATGACGAAACAACGAACTCCAGTGCGGGAAAGCAGTAGCTGCCGCACAGGCCGCGATCCTTGATCAGACCACATTAGAGCGTCTGTCATAGTCAGTCACCTGTCTCAACTGCTGATCTCTGTATGTGCGCGTGTGTGTCGCTGTATATGGACAAAACCTGGTTAGAAGCAGCGCTCCTTCATCTTGCACACTCTTACACTGCGCTGTTGGTCTTGTTGAGCCGTACACTCTGCACAGAGAGAGAGCACTTTGCTACGACGCTGCAAGGAATTGCCGCGTCCACTCACGCCATGGGGGGTAAACAGCGGAATTTCTTAGCTCCGCGAGAGAAAGTGTGTTAGAGCTGAGTGTTTCTTTTTGAATTGACTTTTTCTCCATCCTCGATCCGCATCGTGCGGTCGGCATTGTCTGACAGGCAATGTTTGCCGCTAGTTCGGTTACCACCATACACAACTACTACTGTCGCTGCTGACTACGACTCATCATAGTACCCACGGCAGCAGCGGGCTAATGGAGGCGCAGGAAGATGGGGGCGGGTCGAATGCAGAGATGGCTTTTGGCAAATAGAGGAAAAGAGAGAGGTGACTGTTCGTCGGGTGCGGCCTCGACAACGAGAGCCGAACGGAAACAACACTGTGAGCGGGAATGAAGGGCGGACTGTTCAAATATTAACCTAGTATCTCTGTCGTTCCCATTCTCTATGTCTCAGTGAAGATCGCGTTCCGAGACTTGTCGAGGGTGACATGGGAAACGTGACAGACACGATAGATGCAAGCAGGATTAGGAGGGCGCGATTGATTTTCAAAATCAATCCAGTCGGGTCTCATAATGAGAATTCTTCGTCTCTCAATTTATTCCAGAATTTCAAAGCTAGATGAGAAACTATCTGCAAAAATAACGATGACTAAAGTAAATTTTCTGGACTAAAGTGAATTTTGTGTTTATTTCTTAAATATACCAGTTTAGGTTTCTCAGAGGAAGGAAAGTATACTTTGGCATCTATGTTCGATTTATATCGGTTTGTTACGGCTTCAAAGAATCTATTCAACAAGCGCGCTGGCTTTTTCCTCCTGCAGCGCCTGTCCCTCGCTGTGCAGAGAGGCAATGCCATCGCCTTCCTCGGGACGTTGTCGTCCTCACCCCCCCCTCCCACCCCCATAATCCCTAGAAATTCCGACCTATTGTAACGTTTAATATATTATAATAAATATATTCAAAAATAATATAGCATTTAAAAAAAAACACTCGCTCTGGCACTAACATACAAGTCAAATGTGTTGCTAGGAAGGGTAAAGCTTTATTGGTTTATTAAAGGAGCTGCGATTTCACAATGTTTAAGCTCTCTTATATGTCATCACGCAGCGGGGCTCGAACCTGCGGCCTCTGGCTCCCTATAGCCAGAGACTCAGCCGTCCAAGAAAGAAATTGTAAACAAATTGTTTGCGTGACGAACAACCAGGGCACTTCACAATTCCTAGTTATTTTAGACCTATATTATATATATACCTGAATAAAGCCCCCCCCCCCCTCCCGCTAAAGGGGCAGACAGCAGGCAAGCGGTGGGTAAGCGTATGGCGGCCGAATTCTCTTACGACAAATGGTCTCTCGAAGGTAGCTGGCCTGCGGTCAGATCTTTCGACAATAGTGGTGATTGACGATGCAATATCATGACGAACTGATCCTCTCGCCATCTAGAAGGCAAGACTACTTGTACCGCCATGTGTCGGCGGCACTACTTGTAGCAGTCGGTGCTTGATCCTTCATTATAATTTGTAAGCAGTAAAGGCCAGAATAAAGCTGCGAGTGTATTGCAACTCAGCCACGAAAATTAGAGATAATTGGTGATTTGAGCCTGAGGTAATATATTGTACCCAAATCAGAAACTCTTATGTCTACGTTACGTCAATTTCGCTTTGCATTACAGCCAAACATTTCCGTTGCCTCTGCGTATTATACCATTAATTTTTCGGAGATTAGAATAACGTTAAATCCTTATCTAGAAACATAAATTCCGTGCAACAAGTCAGCTTTTGTCTTCGAGAAAAGCTCGCTTGTTGCATGTATGTATGATCGAGCTCGACAGCGCGCTGTTGCTTCGAAGCATCTTGCTCGCCAATGCGACGGACACTGGCAGATGTATGATAAGTTAGCTGAAGAGGGTTGATTCTCTACAGCTGGGGTTCTAACAATCGATCCTGATGCGGGTTAGCACTAAAATGGACGGGTCAGATTAGACCAATAGGTGGTGGGTCGTGCGATGACAAGGTCGACCCCCTCCATCTTTCGCAAATGAGCTAAATTAACCCTCTTTCTCTTCTCGAAACGCAAAGAACAGAGAGCCCTCATCGTTTCACAAGCGGTTGCCGTGTCCATATTTGCAGCACGAGTGTACCTCTGTAGTTGGCCGAAATCGTGGGCGTGCGGTGAGTCGAAGCTAACGAAACATGAATTTCTACCACCCGTCTTTCTATGTTCTGTGGTGTGCCACTGAGTTTACCTTCGGTGCGCTTATTCTAGACAGCCATTCAATTTGGCAACCTGCAAATCCGGCGTACAGAGTAACAGCGCACATGGGGACCAATGCCGATTTCTCGAACGGTCATCATTCAACAACCGATGATTCCAAACGGGATTACAACACGCTAGCGCGAACGTCCGGTATTGACGGTGATCCCTGTGTAGACTTCACTAAGGACTTCAATCCAATGGATTGCTTGCGGAGGCTCTCGAAACAGCTTCCCCAAAGCGCGAATTTTGATGAAGTGAATTTGCCCCCGAATCGAATCGACAACAATTTACTTCTAGAGAAGGTTGACCAGGATGTTTTCAGCCAGGAAGGCACTAAGCATATTCCAAAAAGGGTCCCAACTATGTTCGCTTCGAAACTTAGTGACGCCCAAAATATCGGTGAAGGCATTCCGGAATCAAAAGTTGGGAGCAATATGACAGCTGTTCTTAAAGGCTGGACTATCGCAGATATCAATAACGCCAAGCAACGGCCTCGCAAGAAGGACGACACTGATTTAAATCAAGGAGAAGTGCAGCGCCAGAGCAGAAGACCCAAAGTGCATAGCGAGACTTCAGCGTCAGAAGTCATCGAGCGGAGCGCAGGGCAGCGTATTCAAGAGCAACAGACGTCCCTGGACGACAGACTGCCATACCAGATATCGAATAAAGATGCACGCCGTTATAGTCCTAAGACCGATACGACTTCTAACGATACAACTTTTAACGGCAGTACCACTCCCGAGGGAGCTACCAGAACTGCCTATACGACGTCTCAGGACACTACTTCTAAGGACGATACGACTCTTAACGATAATGTAACTTCGAAACAAGATCCCGAGCATCGGCAAAACTCCGACCCGTTGTCTACCCATATTGGCAACGTCCAGCGTGATAGTTCAGGACCTGGAATCCGCTTATTCACTTATCGTGGTGACTATCCTCGCTTTTCAAGATTCAGAGCCGGGTTAGGATCCTACTCGCAGACAATCATGGGCGGCCTTCAATCATATTTTTCCTCCGAAGACAACGTGAGAGCTTTGCTTGACGCTGTGACTAACGTTGCCGTGGCATACCAGACGCACCGAGTTATCCAAAGCGAGAGACCACCGATGACTGTTAATAACATCAATATTTCCCATGAACGCAGACGTGATGGGGTGAGTTGCAGATGGAACAGCCGAGGTATTCGCTGCTTCTAAGCTACGTATGTCTACTCAACATGTTACTGTATTTGAGGACGGGATCATTGGCATAGAAGGATTCATATGTGACAATTTTCATTCTGACTAATCTCCTCTGGTTGATTCATATTCCATAAACGTCAATTGTTAGTCAACCACTCAGCAGAGAGGTTTGGATAAAGGATGCTTTGATTAACGAAACTCGCCGGAACTCAAATTGCATTCTCACCGGCTGCGAATATCGCCGGGTGTATTCGTCCGTGTCGCACTATTCTATAGATGTAAAAATCCAATATGCTGAACTGCAGTTCCCTGAGAAAGATCGCAGCAAAAGCAACGAAACTGACACGACGATTGATTATTTATTTATTGGAAGACAATAAATACAATATACAGCTAGTCTAGTTTAATTTGGTGCAAATAAATAAACATTTTTACGCAGTATAATGCATGGTGTAGACAAAGCTAATGGTAGATACCATTGAATAAATATGAAAAGTAAGATGCTCCATGCTTTCAGCGTTTTTTATTGCTTCTAGTTTTTTTTTTTTATCTAAAACAGGATCTTTTCATAAATTGCTCTTCTAAATCCGATTGTATTTGAGTTCTATTTAGCTGAAACTCATTAGTTATCATTATTATTAATACCTTAAAAAGGTAAGAAATTGCTTCTCAAGATCAGATTGACTTGTGTATTTACAGTGAATTCTGATACAGCAGCCGCTCGTGGCGGCAACCTTCGCCCCAAAGTCAGTACCCCCCACGTCTCAGTTTCGTCACGGAGCTCCTTGTTAACTAATTGTTTTTATTTTTAATATACAATTAATAATAAGGATAACAGTGAGATTTAATTTAGATGTAAATAATTATACTTATAATATTAATATAAAATAAGAACCACTATTAATCAATACTTATAAAGTTGGGAATTTTATATAAAAAATAAATGAATAGTATTAAGAAATATTTATATTATTCTTTACTAGTCTAAAGAAGTCATAAAAGATATATGGAATATCTATATAAATATATTATTTATTTAATTAAGCTTCATAGTCAATAAATAATTGTATTATATTATAATTGTTTTTATTTTTAATATACAATTAATAATAAGGATAACAGTGAGATTTAATTTACATGTAAATAATTATATTTATAATATTAATATAAAATAAGAACCACTATTAATCAATATTTATAAAGTTGGGTTATTTATTTTTGCGTTACAAAGCGTGATTGTCAAATCGAATCGAATATACTCGTATGTACCTAACTATTTACAATAATCGACTCTAGGCAGTAAAAGGATGCTTCGATTGCTCCAATGAGGCGAAATGATGTGACGTTGGACATGGTGCTTCAGACGAAAGTGATCACAGAAACTAGTATAAATAGATGAGCGAGCAATATAAGACAATCCAGTATTGTATTGTGTCATCGTCACAATTTTTACACACACACGCAAGCACACAATCAGCCCGTGCCACGAGCAATATCAGGTAGTTGTTACACGTAGTTCAGTAGAGTGGACGAAATGATAACCATATACAATAATACGATTTAAGAGAATCGCAGCGTAGGCGGTCCACGTGACGGTCCCATTTTCCGACTGATTTGTCTGTGCCTCTCGAGTTCTCGACTCATAAATAGTCGCTTTGGATCTATCTGGGAATACGTCGTCGAGTGCATACTGATAAGATTTGCGTCTGCTGGCTAACGCGGCGTCATCGTTCTTCGCGTCGATTGTCGGCTGTCGTTATCAACCCGATCGGGGCTAGCCTTTCTTATTTTTAACCTCATGTTCCTGAGTTCATTTTACACTCGTCTTCTTAACGCCACTCAACACCGCCACCGTGAACTCAGCGGAAGTCGCGGGTCGGCTTGACACGTTCGCCCCGATCTGGCAAGGGCCTCTTTCGTCCCAGCCGACCGGTTTCCACCAAATATCTCTCCCGAGAATTCCTATGTTCGTGTGACGGGGCCGTAAAAGTTAAAAGTGTTATAAAAAGGGGCACTCCCACTCGGGCACAGATGTATATATATATAAACACGCACGCAGAACCGGCTGGCTGGCTAGCATCAGGATCCGTCGTTCAACGCCCATTGCCACCTGGCAGGGCCTGCAAGTCAGACCTGGCCTGATCCTTCTTCACGCGTGTTGCGGGTGGCTGCAGAGATAACAACATAGAGAGAGATAGAGAGAGAAAATGAGAGTACCTCATCTGCTGCTTTGATACCCCCTTCACGGGAGGTCTCCTGTTCGATGCTCCCCTGCAAGCCGCACTGCAACTACAAGTCTTCGAGGATCTAACAGGACGAGATTCGTAGGATCTGAGCAGAACCTGCAACTCGGCCGGCGTAGTTGCTAGTAACAGCTTCGTAGTGCGAAACAAGGCGTGTGTCTATCGTTTGGCTGGACTCGGGAGTACCGCCGTCACTGAGTCGTTGTGAAGCTTTTCACAGTTGACCGTAAAATAGCAGGAAAGTACCTGTGAGCCAATGCCCCATTAAGGCCACTTGCACTGTTACCTGTACACCAGCTACGGGAGAATACTATATGGTGCCCGAAACAAGTTGTAACAATCGCAGGAGGAAGGGTATCGCTCAAAGGAAAGAACAAAACACCACCAAATCACGAACAGATATGAAATGAGTAGAATATAAGACTGTAAAACTGTCGGAGGTTTATTCTTGCTATGGTTGGTAATGCAGTATAGTGTAATGTAGTAAGCTAGTACATATTTGGTGTCGATATTCTAGTTGCCATTTTATAAACGAGAGCTTGATTTCTGTACACATAATAACGTGTTTGGTGAGCTTTGGAGAGGAACGCAAACTCACTTTATTCGATCTCAGGATTTCGTTTATTTGTGGCAATATTTAAACAATAAAAAACAATATAATTCAACGCAATTATATTTCGATTGTTTCTTCGGTGGTGTTTCAATGTTCTTTCAGCCTGATCAATGTTTCAATATAACTGAGCTTGAGGTTACAATGTTGTTTTTATTTGCGCATTACTTCTGGTAAATGTGCACGAACCTTCAAATCATGTCAGTCATACCCGCAATCGGTACATATGAAATATGTAACAAAACTTCGGGGTTCCAGTTACTACACGGTATATATATATATATATATATATATATATATATATAATTTTGCACAGTAGCTCTTAGCTCTACTCGAACCTCGGATTCATGATAGAACTCGTGCGAGTGAAACTAAAGAGTCCTATATGTATACATCACAGGGCATTGCTCAAAGCTACATAGAGTTCTGTAGTCTGTTCGAATCGCGAATTTTTTCCCACTTCAAGGACGTACTTCAATTATTATATTTCATCACGGACGCGTTAACTTCACCCAAGTCGCGGACATAGATATACGTACAATATTGCAATTATTTCTACTGAATAAGAGATCTACGTAATTGCGCAACATCTGTGCCAGATTTCCATCACAGATGTACACCCCTATAGTATAATTCTGTCTCTCTCTCTCTCTGTATATTGCAGTTCTAACCCTACCTGTTATATCATTCTCCACCCAAAATGAATGAATATCAAGATGAAACCAATATCAACGCTTTCCTCCTTTACCATCTCAGTCTCCACTTGGTCCTCAACTCCTTAACCGTGCGAGCAGTGACCCTGATGCTTCGCTTGGCCACAGCCGCGAGTTCTACGAGAAGAGCGCGCGCGTCCTCCATTTCCCAAAGGAGTAAATATCGCCGCGGCGAGCCAGCAGAGCAAATTGAAATTGATCACCACTACGGGCCCTGTCTCGTATCGGCGTCTTGCCGCCCCCATCGAGCGTGAGTCTTCTTCGTCTTTCTCGTAGTCTGTCTCGCATCCGCCGAATCCTTGCTTTCCCCGAAATGTGCCGTACGCGCCCAAATCTACTCCGGCAGGAGGCACACAGGCGTCACAGTATCGCCTTCAATCCATCCATTCATTTAGTCGTATACGTTGCACGCCTCTGTGAGGAAGTGGGGGCGATTCTTGTCTCCACTGCATCACCACCGTGATCTCGTGATGCCCCTGAGGCCGGTCAGAATGCCTCCTTGCGACGCCCTTCGGAGCGACAACGCTCTCTGCCCTCGTGCTGGCGAGCTACCCAACACATACGCGCAGCCCGTCGTCTGGCAGACTGACTTCTCTTCTCTGCTGAAGCGCCAGAACCATACACCAACTGCGATCATCAATTGATCTATCTACCTCACTCACGCTCTCTCTCTTTGCTTCACTTTCGTCTTCGCACCCGTTTGCATTGATACACAAGCGCGCGCACACACACACACACATCAATGTATATATATATATATATATGCAGGCACATTGAGAGTCAGGCAGACACTGCTATTCGGAGCCATTGCGCGTCGGATGGTACTAAGGGCGACTTACTGGCAACGCTCTTCCTTTACTCGAGCAGTCGTCGCCGGTGGTTGCCCCTTTTCTCCCGTAGAGTCGATCCTGGGGTGGGAAATGTGAGCCTAGAAAGTGGGATGTCGTCGCTCCTTTGGCCTATTCTCTTCTCTGCCCCTCTTCCTCGTTTCCATCCACAGCCGCAGTGACATGCTGAAGGATGCTTTGCCATTCACCTTTGACACGCGACCCGACTTTGCACTTTTACCGTCCGCTCGCCCGACGATCGGAGCTGCAGCAGCAGCAGCGTTTCCGCGATGTGCACCACGAGGCAGGGAGGTAGGAGATGGCTAAGGGCGGAGTACGCAGAATACTATGCTCAGCAAACGAGCGGTGAAGGCAATACGTCCTTCCTTAAGCAAACTTCGTTGATGGTGTGTATATCTTTTATGGGAAGGTTGGTAATGGGAATGAGCGCCGTCGCACATATAACAATAGAAAGAAATGCATTAAATTGTCTATGTGTGTTTGTTAGTTGGATACTAAACCCAGTCATGGATATTCTCCATGATAGAGCTTGCATAGGAATCCTAGTATAACTTGTCTAGACACAGCCGAAATGTCAGGTATCGTTCGATTGCACCGATTGGATTATCTTTAATACCACTGCTACGAGATAGAACTTCTGTCGCAAAGGGCAATATGTATAGTTCGATATGTCATTCCTGTTTTCAAGTCAGTCGACTTCCACCTTCAACTGCAATCAGGTTAGTATCATGGCAATATATAGCTCACCGATATGGCTTGCAGATAGTATAATGAAATACACGTGAAACAGTGTACTCAAATGAATAATGATATGATTTGATTGTCATTGGCTAATTGGGCAACCGCCAATCTCTTCTTTTGACTGCTCTTCTCCCTTTACACCTTATTGATCTCTGAAGCCAATCAGTGAATGAAATTATTGGGAGTCAGCTATGTCAGAAAAGATTTCTTACTTCCTCAGTGGGTATCAATATTTTGTTTAATTACAATTTTCAATCATGATTTTACTGAATACACTTCCTTAAATGAGAATTCGTTAAGTGAAGATACTTCGTGGAACTGATTAAGAAGTCGGAACTGATAAAATGTTCTACGCATTTCGTAGCGTTGAACTGCAGCGGCCCCATCGTGCACACTCGTTGGAAGGCCAGCGAAGAGAATATTTCTATTATGCGAATTCTATGCGCCCAAAACACCACCACCGCCGCCATCCCGAAGCCTGAACACCCCATGAGTAGGGCAGGCCGTCGTTAGCGTCGCACTAACTCCTAACTGCTATACCTCTATCCGCGAAGCTGTCCAGGCCAGACCAGTGTTTGTATCGTCCTCTGCAGAGGGCTACAGGTGAGTGGTTGTATTACAATGCTTTCAGGGCACCGAACAGATTCGTTTATTCGCGATAAATGGACGACAGAGGCAGTCGCTCAAGTGATGGTCACGCAGGGCAACGCTAAGGTTCAATGAGTGGCACGAATCGGGTAATAGCCCACACGAACCTAAAATGTGGGTCCCCGAAGAGTCTTTGCCACGGCTAGCTGGCAGGGCAAAAAAGTCGGCCACATTGCAAACTACGACAAGATGTGCCCGCCCTGTTGCCTGATGTTGAAACGTTCAGGACCAAGTCAGCCGAGGTGTCACCGACGACTCGCTAAGGCAACCGGAAGAAGAGAGAACTGTGTGCGCGAGAATTGTATACAACGCCTGAACCCGCATGGGTTTAGGCGGGTCCCCGGGTCCCTATGTCCTACTTGACTGTTTGTCCGAAACAAATCCTAATCGGGCTTAGAGGGGAATAGGTGGCAACACCACTGGTCCACGCATAGAAAATTGGATGCTTCACATCGTATCTTTTTAGAGTATAGGGCACGTTCGGTTTCGAACGATCCTAGTATGAAGAGCTGTGCCCCAAGGGACCGACGAATCGTCAATGATTGTATTCAACCGCCAGCTTTTTAACTAGAAACTTTGTGCGCTACTCTGGCTGCCTGTATTTAAAAATTGTATAAATATATTTATATATATATATATATATATATATATATATGTATATCTATTTTTTTAAAGGCCTGAGACGTTTTCCTTTTATATTACGGGAATGCATGATGCACATGCGCACTGAGTGGTCCATCTTGAAACAACGGTAGTGTAGGACTCACATTATGAACGACAGGTGGACGACGTGAGAGATGAGTAACGTGATAAATGATTTGATAAAAAGATGTGGAAGCAAATCTTATGCAATCATATTCAATGATAAAATAATTTATGCCAGTACCATCCGTCTCATATAAATGCTCGGCACGCGACTCTAATCCAAAGAGTGTGTGTGCGGCACAAATATAAAAATAAGTACCATGTTTATGCACAAGTGTATATATATATATATATATGTTGGCAACAATATTCTGCCAACAATACAGTGCGACCGCTCGGTCCATTTCGTTAAGGAACTAGTAGCTTTTAATTTATTTAAGTAGTACGTAACAGCTATTATTTTTAACGAATATCTAAATATGAATATCACCTCTCAGCATATATTGTCTATCCTAACTGTTGTCCTCCAACGTATTATTCTACAGGAACACTATCCTGCCCGATCCAAGCCTGGCTGGCAGTTGAAACTATAGCAGTAACATTGTTCGCTGCTGTCACCACTGCGATCGTTCTTTGCTGCTGCTGTTTCTGCTGTTGTTGGCGTCCGCGTTTCGCGTCGTTTGTTTCCGCTTATTGTTGGCTGCAGGACTCCATAATGTCGCCGTCCCGTTCCCCTTCCTCTATCTCTCTCTCTCTTTCTTCTTTTTCTTCTTCGAGTTTGAATGTCACCTCGGCCGGCCCCTAACTCCTGCATCCCTCCTCTCTGTCCACATAGATCCTATTCTATCCTTAACCTCACCGTTCAGGCTGGTGCTAGATGGGTGCCCGGCCCCACAACATCCAACCTCTCTTCAAGCTCTATATAACGTCATTGCTGCGGCGGCGGCGGCGGCCGCGGCCGCAGCTGCTGCTGGAAGTAGTCTAGCCCAGACCGACGCAGTCGTGGAGTGTGGACTCTGTCGTGTCCTCCTGCGAGGGGCCTCCCGGCGGGCCCCGCGTGGAAAGGGCGGGAACTCCAGCAGCGAGGGCCCCCACCAATCGAGTGGCTCGGCTTCAACTGAGCCGACCAATCGGCTTGCGCCTGGAGATTTCCAGCCCTGGGGACCGGACGAGAGCGCATTGAGAGCCAACGCGCACGCGAGAGAGAGATAGAGAGAGGAAGAGAGTGTGGCCCGGAGGAAGGCGGGAACCGCTTCAGTTCAGGGGCTGCAGAAGGCACTGCAGTGCCTCGTGCCGAAGTGTACAAATAGAGGGCTAACAGAGCGAGCGAAGATGAAACTCAACGAAGTGCACGCCGCTTAAAGCTTTGAGAGGGTAAATAATTATTCGATATCTATTCGAATCATACTTTAACTATAAAATGTAAGTCAATTTGAATAGTTTCTGAAATAAAAGTGAACCACAATTTTGAGACTGTCACCAATGTTTGCTGATGTTCGAGTTATGTCGCAGTGTATTAGACGGTCCAAGCGGGCCATACATTTACTTACAATATGGCCAAGTCAGTATCACCACAACTATAATAAATATCGGCGTGAATGTTTGTCATATAACGTCGTAATAGTTTTGTATAAGACGTTATTTGACAAAATTCTATTCTGTGGAAATTCTATCATAAATACGATTAGCGCCTGCAAATGAAATGGCCATGATCGTGTAGACGCGGTGGAGCTGAGCAGCTCATCGTCAAAGGTTGTTATCAGCTGTGCCAACTGTGCAATGCTAAAAGCAGTTGTACCGTGGACGTTAAATATTGACTGTGGGTCAGCCCGGAAAATTTATTCATTACGTTAACTAACAGTCGATCTTTCGTGTTCCGCTAATTCAGTCTGTGATTAGATTCAAGTCAAGTACGTAGCACGGTCGACATTGCTTGCGTTTTGTCCTTAATTTAGTTACCAGGAGTTAAGCCTTCTAACAAGAGGACGATAGGGAGCTGGCACCGCGTCTTGCTTAGTGACTCTAAGCCTTCCCAGTAAGCTTCATCTCTCTCTTGGCTATTTCAATATTCTCTATCTTAGCTTGCCTAACTTTGAGAAACCTCAAGCAGTAATCTTAATAATTAGATTCTCTATTCTCTCCATACACCGTTATCGTTTTTTTATAACAGTTGATTAAAAAAATAGTAAACACAAATGGAGCACCTCGATTAGAGAAGATGCTAGCTAGATAGGTCTAGGAATGAGTGAGCTGTTCGAGATATAAGAACAAGGATGTGTATAATAAGTATTGGAAAGGAAACATTTTATAATTTGCCCACGTTTATAATTGAATAATAAGTATTTTCCTTTTTTTGTCCACACTCAGGTGACTATTACTTATACTAGAGATGGTTTTTAGCTGACCCCGGTCGATCATTTAAACCGTTCCTCATCCCCTTTACGAGCGCGGATTCGTTCATTTGCTGTGAGTATTTCCCAGCTCGACTTCAGGGAATAAGTTCTGAATTCTTAGCCTAGCCGACAGCAGCGTACAATTATTCAATCTACTCATCAAAATCTGCGACCTCTCCTGTATATTAGCACAGCGGTAGTCATATTACTAAGTCTACGTATTTTTCACAAGTTAGATTAAATGATAATCACTAACTAATACTGAACTACGGGAGTGAATGTGCAATTTTGTCGTAGCTACCTTATCTAGTTCTTGCATACTCGACGGGACCGGCAGAGCAATACACTAAGGAGGCATACGAGGATATTCCTCTATCATATCATAACATGGAACTGTGTATAATGGCGCAGATTGTAATCGATAGCTGCTTACATCACAAAAAAGCAGTCAAGTTTAAGTCACTTCTGAAAAATAATCAACAGCAGAGCAAAGAGAGAGATGATTGCTAGGACTAAATAATAAATTACTGGAAAACGTTTTCAATAGTGAGTGTTTCTAAATAAAAAGAAAACGCCACACCTTCCCTGCAAGGCACGCCATGCATAAGCTTCCAGAAAATCCTGGTCTATAAGCAAGCGCTTGGCCATCGGGCCCATTACAGCAACTGGAGAGGCCTTGGTACTATCCCTCTCTAATGTCTTCGGTAGGCTACACGTGTGATTCGCGAATCTGATAATCAATATATGTCATCATCAGGTCGCGGAACTCGAACCTGCGGTCTCCGACTATTTACAGCAAAAGACTTAGCCGTCCAAGCCATAGAGATAAGCATCTTAATGTTAGCACTGGATCCCGTCCAAAGAGTGCGTGATCTTAAGGTGTAGGTGTGCGTGTGTAGCTAACACATCGTTGAAAAAATGGTCCAGGTTGTACGCGAGGAAGTTTGTGGTAAGCTTGACTAGAATTGTCACTGTCAACATTAGCTAAAAAATGTTTTCGGGCTGACTTTCAGCCAATATTTGACGTTCACGGTATTGCTTTTGCTCTGCTTCGTAAGACGAACCCCATTAAATGCAAATGTGTAACGGTGGGAATGGAATCCGTGCACCTACGTGTCTCCTCCGGTTGCAAGACAGGCTCACACGAATGCACCACACCACATTAGCTACCGCAGTTTTGGCAGCCCAAGATAAACCGTGCCACCATACAACATTCTCAACTTGCGAATATGAGAAGTAATATTTTGTGATACAGTGCAGTATATACATATTATGTTTTAGAGGAACATATTTGAACGGCGTAGTGTATGAACCATTAGGGTCGATATTAATCGATTACCAGTCTCAGCTTAAGCATACAGTCATGTACATTTTTCGTACACATAGAGAGTTTCGACTCTGTCATGCAGCCGATAAAGGAATTCTCCAATAAACCTTGTCACGGTGGTCAATACTAGGCCTTGAAAAAAAAATTGACAGCAGTACTACGCGTTTTTGTCCTTAGTAGCACCGCATTGTCGCCACTTATCATCCACCTTTTTGGTGTCACAAAAATTGTGTATTATTAGGTATATGTCGAAAGACACCGGAGTTTGAACCAGCCGATCAAAAGCATTCGCATACTATTAATAATAATATCTGCACTTCTAAGAGCTTCTTCAACTTGCGCATCCATAACAAATCATCGGCTGTCACGAGCTTTTCTAGATGTTATAAAAGCAACAAACGCTTGCGTTAGGCATCGGAAGAACTTGTCCATATGCCGTGAACGTTGTGAACATTATCGTTATGAAAATCCATCTCGCACAGAATTTACCTCCATTCAAAGGGCTCTGCCCTAGTGATGTGGGTGTATGTGTGTGTCAACGTGTGTGCGCATATGCAATAGACAACTTCGGAGTTGCGTTTACTATATAGGCCTGCAACGGCCCTTTGTTCTATGACGAATCGTCGTCATTCCCCATACCTCATAATTGGATTCCCTGTTCATACGGAGCGACCACAGACGTCCACTTAATCTCTCACGAAGACGTATGAGAGAGACCCCTCTACCTGGCCAAGTGCTTGCATCAACTCTTTGCACCGATACTTGTGGACACATTTGTGGACACACCGTGTTCGTGGGCAACCAGGTGCGTCCCGTCGTCAACCAATAGGGCCATCGCGGAATACGATGGCCACAGACAGGAATAACGAATCCTCGTAGACGAATCGAGGAAGGCCACGCGACGAAAAGAAAGCTAAACGCACACTAAGTAACGCCTGGGCAAGGCAAAGTAAGTGAACGACGCCTATGAGTGGATAAGATTGGGAAGTCATATCGGGAGACGGGAGTAAACCGGATAACGAAGCACAGCGGTAGGTGGGGTCGCTCACGGATGCTGGAGGTAGTCGAAGGTTGGGTTAGTCGAAGGTTGGGTGGTAGCCAAAGAAACCAGAGGGAGAGGATGGGACAATGAGGGGCTGCATTCGAGGGGAAAACTACGGGGTTTTTTTGCGATGCTTTAGGGGCTCCTGGGGTCGAACGACGAAGGCAGGAGCCAGATGAAGAAGAAGATGCCTAGAAGTAAGAAGAAGTGGAAGCCCATTAAAATTTTAGACACTTCATTTTTCAGGGTAAAAATTAAAACATTTTTGTTACCGCTAAGCTCCTCGAGGCGTCAGCTTCGAGACTTCGAAGCGAACAGGGTGAGAGCGGCGCGGACGACTCAGATGTAGTGAGAGAAGGCCCACTGGCAGCAGCAGCAGCAGCAATGAGAGCAGCTCTCGAGAAATGAGGGAGGATATGCCGCGGCCGTGTACGAGCGGGCTCTAGCGAGCGCCAACGAGAAGGATGAGGAGAAGGCGATAGTGCTACTCCTGCTCCTGTTCCTGCTGCTGGCAGCTACGGTAACGTCATAGAGGCAGCGCAGGCAGAGAGGAATATGAGCGATGGGGTTTCTGTTCGCCCGGAGGTCTCTTGAGGGTTTATGCGAGCGAACCGGCTGGCTGAGCTCCTGCCGTTGCACAACTAGTTCCTTAGCTCTTCCCTTCATCGTTCTGGCTCCTTTCGTAGGCCTATCATCATTTTTCTCCTTTTCTTTACCCACTGTGATCACTGTGCCGCCACGTACCGCTCGCGCTTGCGGCAGTGGAGCCGGCCGACGAGGACAAGGACTTTTTGGCTTCGTCGTGGGTCTCTTCGGCTCTCTCTCTCATTCCCTTGGACGCGGTGTCTGTTCTATCCACAACTATCCGCTGGAGTGAGGAGTGTGATGTATCTTGTCCTGAGTCCCTGGCAGAGTCTCTCCCGACTGTCGCTGCTGGTGTCGCGGCTCGTCGCGCGAACTATGTATGTATGTACATGATACACAGTCTCTGTTGTATGCCTTTTTCCTGTTGGCTCCTCCTTCGCCTCCTTGTCTACTACCTCGGCGCCAAGCAGCCGGACTGGTTCTCCACCATTACTACTACACGAGCTATTATGAACGAGAGAAAGGAATAGAGAGAGCGAGAGAGAGAGAAAGACAACGTCTTCATCTTCTCCGAGTAATAACGTCGTTGACTGCCTGAGCTCAGTGGCTCATGTGTATAGCGGTTCGACAGCTCCGCCAAGTTGGTTAAACTGATCCTCTACGCGTCCCGCTGTCGCTTATTCTCAGCGCTACGAGACATCATAAGACGGACGAAGATACCCCGAAGCGCCTTCTCATGGCCAAAGCGTAAATGATGAATATATATTGCATTATCCACTGCGCGTGTGGAAGTATCGAGGACGGCAGGGAGAAGACAATAGTGGCCACTGATAGAACAAGTGTGCTGAAAAAGATAGCGAGAAAGTAGCTGGTTTCATCCAGAGACCTCTTTTTCTACCTTTGACAGTTCATTATTAAAAGTAAATTGTTTTCCTATTGAAGGGCAAGCCATCAATAAATAGAAGAGGCGAGGACATGAGGTGAGACTATTTTTATCAGTTTTAATTTTCGAAACAGTGTCAGGCGACAAAAAGGGCTATTTTGCCCACTGCGAGTCCTGTTAGATTAAGGTATTTCATATCACATGTTGCAAATCTCTTAGGGTAGGTCTGCAAAAATGTGCCAAAGACCGTTGCCCAGACGGTAGAAATCTCCTTCAGAGATCCGTTTTCATATCTTACTCTTCTCGTGATATGAACGAATTTAGGTATACGGATTATGCGCCTATGTTGACTCATTGAGCTCCAACGCGTTCGCCTCCCCGCCGCAATGACAAGGTGATCCTCCAATAGCTCCGCCAATCATTCCTATAGGATACCCAAGTTTTTTCGGCTGGTAGCTAATGTGATTCCTGTTATTCTTAAGCATATGTTTGCATCACGATCTTAGGACAGCAAACGTAGTTCGCAAACCGCATCTCACAATTTATAACTAGATGAAACTGCCATACGATGAATATCATATGTCGTGTTGTATTATTTGTCTTCAGGGTGTTATACAGCCTCCGAAAACATTCTAGAGATGAATGTCAAAGTTAGCGATTGGCGTCGAGAGAGGAACCACTAGAAGTTGTCCGTTCGTGTCGCCTCCCCCGCGGTCCAAACCATAGCTGTTTGTTGACTGAAGCTCCCCGATCCCGTTTAGACGCCTATACCTCGTTGCACCTTCGCCGGTGTGTCCGTTGCGGTCCGTTCGCTGGCTTCATAAATCAAGCAATCGCTCACGAGCCGTTTCTCTTCTCGACCGCCGCGGTATTTCGTTGCTGCTGCTGCTGCTGCTGCTGAGCTGCTACTAGGCTGGAGCAAGTGGACGAGGTGCGGCTAACAGCAATAGCAGTTACGGCCAACGCTGGCAGTACATCTCGGCCGGCTCAAGAGGTGGAAAGGGGGTCATCGGGGTCTACCTTCCCGACGGAATCGGTAAGGGAGAAAAACGCAGAAGCGCCCCCCAATGGGTGAACGAAGGCAATAGGAGGGGAGCGAGGGGTATAAATGGGGCCGTCAGTGTCGGTCTGAAGCAGTTGGGGACGGAAGGCCCCATCGAGATCATCTTCTCCCAGGTGACCCAGTAGCCGCCGCCACAACATTGCTGCTTGTCGCATCGCTCCGTCAACATTACTACTGCCCCCTACTCGAACAGCAGTATCACCACTATAGGCCGCCGCCGCCGCCGCCAGCCAGCACCACCACACCGAACTGACTGACTGACTGAAACATTCATTCATCTTGTCCCCACCCCCCAAACTTCTCTGTCCCGTTCTTCTGCGAAGCTGCTTTCCAGCCAGTGGTCCTCGTGAACCGTGGCCATCCTCTCGCATCTCGTTCGGAGGAGAGGGTTCCCGAGAGGGACTGAACTGACTCCCAGTACGCCGCAAGTCGCGGCGCTCGGTACCGGCGGACGCCGCCACTGCCGCTCAATCGCACTCGGCCGGGAGCTGCCACAGGGAGAGCGGTGGGTAGCTGTCAGGGTCCGTGGCCGGGGCTGAGGGGGACCTGCTATACTAATGGTTTTTATAATACTACTCTCCAGCTCGCCGTCGACCGACTACAAACACATACACGCACAAACAGACACCCGCACCCACACCCACCCCCTCAACCACGCATGCAGTTCTACGCGATGCATGCGGCGTGCACTAGGCGAGACGCAGCAATGCCGACCGTCCGGCCATCAAGCCAAGCCCTTCCATACCTTGTCTCGAGGTAGGAAGACATAGAACGAGAAAACACATACTCGTATAGGGCAGATGGCAAATCTCCATAAGAAGGAGCACTGTCTCGAATAAGGTGCGCACGATAGTGTTTGTAGTAGCACCTTCGAAGAAGTGGAGCGGCACGCTGCATTCAAGGAAGGGATAGGTATATATACATATATATATATACCGCGAGAGAGAGAGAGAGAGATAAGGCACTCAGTCCGCGAGACTGAGGAAGCAGAAGACGGCACACCCACACAAAATCAGCAGGTCACATAGCCAGCCAGTTGAGGGGTCGAAGCATACGATCAGAGGCATCGGGCCGTCACCCCCCATGATCTACCTGATTTCCCTACGAGCAGGGCGGATGATCACCATGCCTTACCTACCCCCTCAGCCCCGCCCCGGGGTTTCGCGATGATGAAGCAGGAACGGGCGAAGGAAAGAGACGACACGGGTCTCATACAACTCCTGCTGTTGTCCACCAGACCGACGACTCGTCAGGATACAAGTACATCAAACAGGTACACACACACCAGGATCGGTGCCACGATATGCAGTGCTGCGTGATCAGCAGAGTAATAGTAGTAGGAGTAGTAGTCGCGAGAGTGCATGAGTGATTCGAAGTCGTCCATAGCGAGAAGAGAGTCATCTTGCAAGATGCATGATGACCAAGTACGGCCCATGAATCCATACGGATGCCATGGTATGGAACGAGGCCAGCTGCTAATCGAGATGAAATAATCCTACCTCTGTAGGGTACATACAGTGTTTGCTTCATTTATTACAATACACATTGTAAATTATAACGAGTATGTTGAGTGTTTTCTATCTTCTTGGCCACGTTTGCCTTATCACATTAGAAACAATAACGGCTATTAACCCACACAATATATCACAATGGAATTATAACCGAATCACAATCAAAACGATAAGGAGCGCATTTTATGTTAAAGAAAATAGACACTTTCCTCGTTCTAACGCGTTCTGAGAGAACTCCCCGAACATCCCCGACGGGTGCAAATATGCATTGGACACAAAATTAGCGAACAGACATCAATATTTAGCGTGTTCAAATGTGAAACGCGATGCCATGTTGACGATATTCTGTAAAATGATATCACCCATGAATCATATTGGCTTGAATCATATTGGCGACATAGTAATACATGCAGATCTACGAAGTCCAATAGGGAGCCCATTGATTGCTATGAGATGTTATCCAACACACCAAGCACACCCCATGTGGCGAAGAGGAGCTGATTGATCTGATCTAACCAAAAATCAACACTTCGTTGATTCGGGTGAGCGTTGCGAACTCAACGAGATTGTGTCCGTTTAGCGGACGGTCACAAACGAACATAATCTATTTCTCTTGGTATATTCCACGTGCATCGATCATAATTACGGGTCTAAATTTATTTGTTCCTTTAGCTCACTTCTCCGCCAGTTATATAATCCAATCTGACTTTATTTTCGATGTGAGGTGAGTGCTGTAAATTATAATGTTTTGACTTTAGAAACCCGCTGTTCTACTGTTTAAACAAAATAATGACCCTATTCACGTGTTGCTGGCTGGCCCATCTTTGTCTGTGATTTGTAACAACTGAACGTCCCTTTCTAAAAGTGAATCAGGAAGCACACAAGAGGAACGTTCACCATGATGGAAACAGGTTCGCTGGTAGAATCGCAGAAGTTATCGCAGGAAGGTGTCACAACACAAGTATCAGAGGTGTCATGGAACGTTGACGCGCCCCAATCACAAACAACGCAACGTAAGAAGTCAGGTACGCCACGGATCAGTGCAAAGTCCGGAGGGCGCAGTGCATCGATCAGAAACACGCCATCGCCAACACCTAGCCAACAAAACCAAGTTGTTCCCTCATCTAGCCAGAATGATGAAGCCATTGAAGATGAAGGTGTCTTCATCGTACAGGTACAAAATGATGTCCGCGAGAATGGCTACTCCGACGTACGCCATTATCTCAAGATGATATTTTGAAATAAAAGTTGACACGAATTTCCAGTAATCAATGCCCGATTACGTTTGCGTCCAGTCCAATGGTTAGGTTTGACGCAATGAGCATAAATGTGGTGGACGCGCAGAAGAGCAATTTATCGATGGAACGTATCGGCATATATCAATAACAAACAACTGTTGTGGCAACATACTTGTATTTGGGGTCTACTTTCAGAATTTGTCATCGTGTACAGGACATTTGAAATAATTAATTTCAAGCACGTGCGTTGGGTATTTTGACGTTTCGTCATGCACGATTTGTTATATGTTTCGATAGCCTGCAATATGAATTCTGTGAAACGTGCCCTGCAGGGTTAACAGATGATAAATTATATGCCCTAGCACAGAGAGTGTTTATCTTCTCTTGACAAATCAGTTTGTCATTATTGGGTGTTTGCAAATTGCACCTTCTATATTTTGCACTGAATGTGTTGTTACTTGGGTCGTGGCTCGGAATTATTTTCCTATTACTTCAAACCATAGTATATGTGTCGATTCTGACCGGAAATCCCAGGGTTCGAGAGGATTCCAAATCCTCGGTGCTGTCCCTACGCCTCCCAGCTAGAGAAGATATACCTGGGCACAATGCAACTACGGAAAGATATCGTTGCAATTCATACACCATTGTTTACTAACTTCCCAGAGTATGTCCTTGGCTGGCAGAGTTTAGGCTAACGAGTATCAGAGCATGAATATACCATACACTCCTGTATTGACTTGAACTTTTAACTAAATATTTTCTTATAAATATCCGGATAGGACATCGAGCTTCTGCAACAATACGCTATCAATGTGGCTGACATAAATAAGCTTAAGAGCGTTGGAATCTGTACTGTGAAAGGCGTTCAGATGACCACTCGCAAAAAGCTAATAAACATTAGAGGACTCTCAGAAGCGAAGGTTGACAAAATCAAGGAAGCGGCAG
Source organism: Stratiolaelaps scimitus (assembly GCA_019614645.1). Taxonomy (NCBI): domain Eukaryota; kingdom Metazoa; phylum Arthropoda; class Arachnida; order Mesostigmata; family Laelapidae; genus Stratiolaelaps; species Stratiolaelaps scimitus. Next base: position 37,963 of record JABWDB010000083.1, read on the forward strand.
GTAAAATCAACACAGGATGTGGCCGATTCATGTCTGCGCGAACCTACGGCGAGCAGAGACGTTGTATATTCAACGTGTCAACAGGTTCGGCTGCCTTAAACGGCATTTTGGGTGGAGGCCTCCAGAGTATGGGCATCACCGAAGTTTTTGGCGAGTTCCGCTGTGGCAAGACTCAGATTTCGCATACATGCTGCGTTACGTGCCAGATACCAGATACAGATACGAACTATCCCGGAGGAAAGGCGCTCTTTATCGACACTGAGAACACGTTTCGCCCCGACCGGTTGCGTGAGATTGCTGATCGATTCCAGCTTGACGGCGACGCAACACTGGACAATGTGCTGTACGCACGAGCCTTCACGTCTGACCAGCAGATGGAACTACTCGACATGGCAGCTGCGAAGTTCCATGAAGAGCGAGGACTATTTAAACTGCTCGTCGTCGACTCGGTTATGGCTCTCTTCAGGTAGCGTATCCATATGGCTTGCGTTTAGAGTTAACAATTTAAAAGAAACGTAGACGAATCCTTTATTATATTAGACTGACCCAAAAAAATTAGACTCAGATCGTCTTGCGCCATGCTCTAATGCATATCTAGCCGTCAGAAGGCTCTCAGAACTCTGGGACCAGTATGTAAATAAAATAGGTGCATACCTCCAACTCATACTAAAAAGTCTTTGTCTTGACTTAGTTCAGCCGATATTTGAAATTTATGTACCTCTTTTTTTTGGGTCAGCCTAATATTTGCCAGCTAATTTGACTCTTGAATAGATTGGACGCAACAGGCACGATATCTATACCGATGAGTTCTTCCGATGTCAATATGTACATCAGCATACAAAGTACTGCTCTAATGAGTACAGAAAACATCGAAGTCCATACAACTCATATTACTGGTATAGGCATTTTAGGTTACAGAAAAACTACTCATCCCACCTGAATCGTACGTTAACAAACAACCATACATGTAAGGTATTTAATTAGAAAGCGTGACTCGCACAATCATTGTCAATAAAATTACTGCCACATATCAATCCTTTCAAACGCCGAATTGCACAGAAACTATAATTGTGGTCAATGTTGTCGTTGTCTGCTTACGAAACGTTCCTGACATTCGCTCTCAGGGTTGACTACTGTGGGCGCGGTGAACTCGCGGAACGCCAACAAAAGCTTGCTCAGATGATGTCGCGTCTTCAGAAGATCTCAGAAGAGTATAACGTCTCGGTGCTAATCACAAACCAAATGACTGCTGACCCCGGCGCCACTATGACCTTCCAGGCCGATCCAAAAAAACCAATTGGTGGCCACATCTTGGCTCATGCCTCCACGACCCGCGTGCAGCTTCGCAAAGGTCGTGGGGAAATACGTGTTGCAAAGATCTACGATTCGCCAGAACTGCCTGAAAATGAAGCTTCGTTCGCCATCACGGCCGGCGGCATCGCGGACGCCGGGGAGTCGTAGTTCCCTTTTAGATTGAGTGTTATTTCCATGTTATTGGTCCTAATACACTCGATGAGATTCATATTCATGTCGATTGCACTCTGCACCCTGTGCTCCTACAGTTTCATACACAATATAGCGTGTAACATTGTAAATATAAATAAATTGCTGTATCTACTAGCATCCGAACTATGGACCACCTTCTATTATCTGAACTATGGATCATCCAATCTGCGCCATAAACTTTTTAGCTGGCTGAAATTTCCTCCAGACGGTACTGAAACACGGCCGTGGATAGAAGCGGTTATGTGTGCAACGAAACATGGGTAAATATGAATAGAAAACATGCCGTTACTGACGAGTTTACACCTTGCGGAATCAGACATACACCTGTGTTACTACAAATAAAGGCAGATGCTTTCTTCTTTAGGTAGCTTTACTTTATTGGGCTTCACATTAATCAACTATAATGAAAAATACCCTACCAATCATGAGCACGATGGATGATACGGTGCATTTATAGTAAGAAGCTTTTTATGGTTTGTATCCCAAAATGACTTCTAATTTTGGTCTTATTAACTACGACAAGCACTCGTGTTCGAATATCTGCAATTAGGCTAAAGGCAAAGCTTTACCGGAGTGCTACTTGTATAGCCAGAGCACAAAACCCAGTAAATCACTAAAGAGACGTGAGCGGAATATGGGCCTCCAAAATTTTAGTCCCCCGGAAAAAGTCAGTCCTGCAGTTCGTGCTATATTGCTCTCCTAGTAATAGTTTAAAGTATTTGAAATATACAGTAATTATATTAATTACCTGGGTGTTCTAGCCTCTTTGAAATTTCCAGTTCAACCCATAGGGTTGCGTAACTATCCGAATAACTCGCAGTAGAACTAATTCACTGGCTCGTCATCTTTCTCTACAGAAGTCTTTCACCGATAACACCTTCGCACCCATGAAGTTATGCGGACCGATTGACCCTACTCCATAGTTGTTCGAGAGAACACTACGCTAGAACTGTTGCCGGTAGAAAAGCAATGCCAAACAAACGAATCCTACTGGTTCATAGCCAGCAAAGAATTTCACTAAATTGTGAGTTGGTAAAGGCTACAGGAATTTCTGTCGTATACCGCATTTTGAAAGGGCATAAACAATTCAAAGTCGAGAAACGCAAACTGAGAAATAAATCTACAAGAAATCTTCCGAATTCCAGTTCCTTGAAGTTTCACAACATACCCATTTCCTTCCACTTACGTCGCCACCCGTTTACTTACCGAGTGATAACAAATAGTATTTGGTAAATAGAAATGTATTTTATTTCTCAAAAATACCACGCCCGCATGCATGCTTATTCGTTCATACATTCCCTAAACTGTAACTCTCTATCTCCCATTTAAATCGGCTCAAATCGGCTCTGTTTGGTCTACACTATCTCCGAAACCACGTTAAAACAGGTCGACGTCGCAGTGAATACACCATCTTCTTCCGCCATCAATCTACCCTCATTACGGATTCCCTAAATATATGCGGTATAAATCTAGGCTGTGTTTTCTCAATAATTTCTTTAGCGCTATCATGATAAGTGGCGAAAGCGATTATTCCCGTTAGGTAGAACGCACACTCCGACTTTCAAGCACCCATCTGTTCACATCTTATGTTATTATCGCGAACGTTCAAGTTTATATTCCGTTACATGTTGATGTCGCTATATTTAATAATACACATAATCTTTACATATGACTTGTCGCCAAATCAAGCACATGGCTGATGGGTATCTTGGCGGTGTTTTTCTGTTATGACCAAGAATAGCCTTCGGTTCTCTCCTCCGGATCCCATTTCAAAGCGTTTTGCGGGCAGCTTTACGATTATCTCTAGTACAAACTGCCGTCAAGGAACAGCAGCGTATTTGGACCATCCAAGTTAGCGATAAGGCTGCCATTTTCCATACACTCCTCAAAATCAATCGGCGTTTTGAGGCATTCGTTCTCAGTACGACTATTGGGCTAGATCGGAATTGCGGCCAGCGTCATCATACTGCCGATAAGCTCCCGGAAGACGTACCGGCCTAATACTGTGATTCGGCTTTTGCCAAATTCGCAAGCATCCGCCTGCCGAAGAAGAGAGCAAATGGCGCCGCCCACGTAAGGAAGCGCAATGTGGTGAACATGTTATTGCCTAGGTAGAAGAGATACTCGATATATAGGATTGCTCCGAGAGAGGCCTGGAACAGAAGAGACGATGGACTGATCGTTGACACAGAAATGCCAACTTTTAGCCAGAGGAACAGCATTAGACCAAACAGGCCGATGATAACGAGACAAAAGACGTTTGAGACGAAAACCGGTGGCCGCTTTTCGGGCTGGCGGAACGTGTGCACGATGTCGGGCTTGCGCGCAAAGTAGTCTTCTACGGGTGAGCCTGGTTGAGAGAACTTGACTTCCACGTCGCATATCGTCCAACGGAATGATTTGATACTGCTGTCACCGACAATGAGAGACAGCTCGTACTTGCCGTTCAGGCTGTCGAAAAGCTTGGCCTTAGTTTTCAGATCCAGGTCCAGTTTGTACACGTTTTTGCTATCAGCATCGGGGAGCAAGATAACTTCCTTGTGAGGTGACGCCACACGCACGAATACCTGCTGAGGTTGGATCGATGTACTGGCCGGGTCGACCACCGAGAACGTCAGCTGCAATCGTTGTTCATCAGTGACTTCCAATGCGGGGCCTTTCTGAAGGTGGGCCACGCTCTGGAATCCCTGTGACCAATCAGCGGCAGACACCTCATCCACCACCCGAATCTTGAAGTCGGCCACTGTCACTTGCTTAGGTGGCGCCTTCGTGGGCGCTTGACCGTACGTTCCATAGCCGCCCAGAGCTACTAAAACTACAAGAGATATCCAAATGCTCGCCATCGAAGAGAAGGCTAAAAGGGTTCGTGTTTAGCGCACACGTCAACACTTCGAGTTCGACTCGACACCTCCCCAATACACTGAGAGCACCAGCAGTGCTAAGCGCCAACGCACCCTGACAGCGAAAACTCACTCACCCACATAAGCGAAAAACGATACACGCGAGCAGAACATAACCTGCCAGCCGGCGCATCGACCGGTCGCAAACAAACATGGCCGCTACACCTACAACTGTCAGTCGACACGTAAGCTTTATGGTCAACGCTGGATTTTACCATTTTGCATAGCAGTCGAAAGCATCCAGTGTGAAGAACTGCCTTCACCACCCATTTTCCCTGAGTCAAATTAGATTAATGTCGGCAAAAAGGGCGAAAAAGGAAATCATTTACCAAACTCCGAGGCGATCACCTATGGCGCGAAAATTCAAAAGCAGCTGAAAAAGTGTGGAGCGTGGAACCGCGCGCCAGCTAGAGTTGAGGGAGATACAGACTGCTCCTGCGATAGATAGCTCAATCCATTTGAACAATGATAGTAAGTTTCGGCTGGAACTTAGAACACAGGATTTACAAGTTCAATGCACGAACCTTTTTAAAAGAGGTTGGTTACCTGTTGCATACATTTAATGATCAATTCTACAAATAAATGTTTGATATAGATGTTGTTTCTTAAAATTTGTGTTATTCTTCGATATTCGAAATATTTGTTATGATTATTATTGGCACAGCCTCGTACTAGTTCCTATTGCGGCGCTTCATTTATGATTTATCTTCGTCTAATACTAATTATTAATGTTGTGCGCCAAATCAAGACTGCTAGTTCACACAAAAAAGACACAACTCTAATAGAATAATTCTAACGTTAACATGCTCATCATATATTCCTTGTATAAGTACCTTAAAGCGCAGTTTCCAATTGTTTATTACAAGTTTATAGTTTTAGATAATTCATAGACAGTTAGACATGTAGTTATCGAAAAACGTTCTTTCAAAATGGTGCCTGGTAAAAAAGGTAGCTTGAAATAAATACTCTAATGGCAACGTTGAAAGTGGTCTCCTGCAATAGTAATAATCTATAATAATCTAGTTTTATAGATTACATTTTCAGTCATCCGTATAATAATGGGGAATAGTGCTCCCAATTCCTCGGAAGCCCTTGCTGTCTGCCTCGATATTTTGCAACCATTGAAATTAAGCTCATGCCTAGACGAAGAGCCAACAGGCCGCGAGAGAGAGAGAGGATCAGCGTGTCTTCATTTGATATTACGTTTGTCATGTGGTTATATTTCGTCTAATGACTCGGCGGTTGCTTGACGCTAGCGAATGTCTTGTTTTGTCGCCATGGGAGTTCCTCTTCCCGTTGTCCTCGTGATGCTCTGGTCGGCCTGGTTCGCCAGGAAGTTTATCCCTTGTTAGTTATTCGAATCGCCGGTTTTCGAAGAGTTCGTCTGTTCAAGTAAGAACCTAACCGCGCTCGACAGGGGTGGCGAAACTCGACAAATCTTTTGAAAGATTGTCAAGAAAGGGTTCAACTTCTCTGTCGTTTCATTGGTACACATTCGCATATATATATATATATATATATATATATTTGTATACCCTCCATTTTTCTCTACCTCTTTCCGTGCCTGTTTCCCTTCGACTAACTGTCATTTTGGGTCGGTCTGCCGTCAGTGGTTTGCCGCAGTTGGTCTAGGGGTCGGGGGGGGGCTTAAGCTAACCCCCTGGTGTATCGGCAAGACTTCGTACTTTTTTCCTCTTGCATATCTTTTATTCGCTCTATGTTCAGGACCTTATGACCGGTTCGTATTCCTTTCTGCTACTGTTTCACTTGTCGTACGAATTCGAGCGGCTGACTCGCCTGCTATAGCAGCCCCTGCCGTCGAGAGTTTAGGGTAGGATTTTCGTGCGACATTGATACTACCTATTTACCTCTATCGCTCGATCAGGCGGCAGGACAGACAGGTAGGTATTAACTCAGATGATGATCCGGCCGAGACGAAGCAGGCAAACAGGGGAGGTAGACGATGATACAACAGGGTTAGAGTATCGTGCGTTCGCCTATGAGAGTAGTCACCATTTTTCTTTGAGGAATGAATTCATACTGAGTTAGCTAGAGATTATCTCGATTTAAGAATATACATTGGCATTATTACCATATAGAAAAGTCTGGTGTAGAATTTAACTGATTAAATAGACAGTAAGCTGTGAGATATGCATAGAATACTATGTTTAAAATTTGTTTTATATATTGTTCTATTGTTGTTTGATTTCTTTCTGTATCATTTCGGTGGTGTAATTCTATATACATTTACAATGAGCTCACGAATATTGTACAACCTTCGATGAATCTAAACACTTCGGCACATCTGGCATAAACCGGCAATTGGCCATGATCGAATTAATAATTGCCACCAACTCACCAACACCAATTCAATGGTTGGGTGTTCTGATCAAATGGACCCTACATTTAAATTGGACGACGACAACTGATTCACCATGCGTGTGTATTCGCCGATTTCGTCGAACATTAATTAATGGTTGCGTTCATTCCCGACTTCATGCTAGAGCGACAACTTACATTGACAAAAGCACACCAGCATTTAATATCGCTAATTTCTTTCAAAAACTACTTTATATTTGTCACCTTTACCAGATGCTCAAATGAGCACGCTAAAAGTTCGATATTTATCTCAACCGTTATCAACAAGCACCATCTAAGAGTCGCAATACATATTGAAGGCCCACTATGTCAACTTGAAGTTTTTGTTTATTTATTTATCTTTTTTATAATTTATAAAGCGACGAGGGAGAAATGCTGTTCGCATGAGTGGACACCGCCCGGAGGATGTATAAGACAATCCGTTGGATGCGGGTCCAACTATGTGGGGATTACTGTGGATGGACACAGCCTCTTATCCCCACTAAAACCCCCAGAGTCGGTGTTATTGAGCCTGTTAACACGCCACCCTTCAGATAGATGTCGGAAATCTATATTTAATACTTTGAGCATTTCACTATGTCAACTTGAACGTGTCCAACGTATCAACAAGGGACTCAACGTGAGGGCCTCTCACATGCTCCACCAATCAATTGTTCCCCACCCATCTCGCTTTAATACCCTCTCATTTTCTGCTTCACTGAGATCTTCCTCCACTAATTGTTCACGATTAAATTTGACATCGGTTCTCTCTCTCTCGCTCTCTCTCGGTCGTTTGTCGACTGTACAACCATACAATATTGGTGTTCGTGTATGAGAGAGAGAAGGCCATAATAGCTGGTTACACTACAATTCGAGGATGGTGCTACAGAAATAAAGATTTGTACGTGAATAATAACTGTGATTGCCACCACAATCATTCTTATCGTAATAGTTGAATACGAAACGTTGCAAAATGGAAATAGCTAAATTCGTCCTATTCTGATCTTGATGACAATCGCCCCACGGGGGGCCTTGAGCACCCATGGCGGATATCTTCTATATCTAATGGCAATCGAGGCAGTCCTCCTTACCTGATGTAAACATCTGAAAAGTAAAGATTGTATCCAGTAACCTTACCGACATATGTGAATTAAATAACGCCCATGAAGCGTTCGCAGGCCGCGAGTAGGCACGAGTCGCAGACGTATCAACATAATTACGTGTTTTCGAACGAAAATGTAACAGGTTCAGTGTTATTAAAAACAATTATCGCAACTTGATTCAAAACTCTAACTGTAACTTTTGCTATTGTTAAAAATGAACACGATTGCCTAAATGCAGATAAACAAGCGTAGCAAATTTAAAAATATAAAATATCTTTATTTCAGGAATGTCCATCTATTTGGCGTAGGTGATGTAATGTACAGCCTTTGGTTTTGTTTTGCGTCCATTCTATTTCCAACCGCTTCAATATCTGGTTGAGAACGGATGCACTTATCAATATCTTAGTTATAAGCTAAACTAAAATTATTACAATGATATTTTGTCAATCTCCATTGTACATTGATTTCGAATCTAAAAAAACTTCCACACGTTTGAAGCATTTTTGTACAACTTGACAACTAAACAGTGTGTGTAATATAATACTATCTAAATGTCTAAAGATTAGTTATATTATAGTCCAAAATTATAAGAATAAATAAATATGAGTGGACTCACGGCGGAGTCATTCCTCACTAGTTATACGAACGTGAGCCACTCGGAAATTTCATATCAATGAGCGTACATGTATGAGTGTTCACTCGTGGTAAGTTTCGCCTCGACGAGAAACCGTTATCTTCTCCAGTAGTCCAGGAGCATCGGAAATGATCAGCAATCAGGCTGCTCCTGCTGCTGCTGCGATATAAACTCCGCTTTATAAGAGAACTTGATGTCGTCTATAATTTCGTCGAGGCGAGGACCTAACAATACTAATGGGGTGCTCCTCAGTTTGACGTCATCATAATTAAGAAGAATACGTCTCTCTTGGAGGCTAAGGCTAGGCAATTTCTTCGCAAGCTGAAAGTTTCCTGCTGCTGTTGCTGCATCCGCGGCGTCGTCCGCTGTCGATTCTGCCGGGCTATCGCTTAACTCGCAACATTTGCCAATATTGATAAATGATGGTATCATTTCGGGATCCTCTTTTTTCACGTTCATACCTAACTCGACGTCGTTGTAGTCTTCAGGCGGGAGCTCTTCGAGTATCTCAAGGTCGTCCATTGGCGTCAATACGACCTCGTCTTTTATCTCCGTTTTGATAACAGGGAGTTCGCCAATGGGTGTGAACTTGAGGTCGAATCCACAAAACGAGAGGACCTCCGAGAGACGCTTGTCAAGGGCATCCTGGAGAAGATTACGGTGATATTCAAGCACATGGCATACCCATGTCGTTTCAAACACGGGTTTCTCGCAGAGGGAGCAAGCTAGCCGCTGAAAAGGGTCAGACGATGCTTTGAAGATAAACCACGGCTGATCCAACGGCACATGTTGTGCTAGGATGTGCTCAAGAAGAGTTTGTGACTTGGCCCAATGCTGTTGGCAACACTGCTCGTCGACCACGGTGGGAGGTATCGTGCTGAGCATGAGTTGTATAGGCGCAACCCGCTCGCGGTAAGCTGTTAAAATGAATGCCCATTCAGGATACAACAATCGAGCACGGTTGAGCATTGCTTGAATCACTGGCTTAACGAGATTCCAATGGGTTTGTTTGTAGTGGGCCCCGATCGAGTCCGACGGCGCCCTGCAGTGGTCGACGTTACAGGTGAAACAGGGTGTCTCATCATCAGGTATCTTCTTACAGCATAAAATGTGCCTTTTCGACTCCTCCTCGGTGCACGGTCGGTCACACCATTTGCAACGCATGGGACGCATGCCAAGATGATAGAGAATGACGTGGTCTTCGTACTCCTCGGCATCGGCGGGCAGTAGGACAACACACTTCATGCAGCGGAGTTCACCATCTCGGTAGCAGATCGAGGTGAGTTCGTTGACTAAGTTTCGCTCAGGATTGATGCGCAGAAGTCGGTCGGTGACTTCCATTATCAGGCTCGAGTGGTGTCTGTTGAGATGCTCGCGGATCGACGGCACGTCCTGCAAATATGAGCTGCACATACTGCAAAAAAGAACATGGCCAAGCGTAACATGTTCTGAGGCACGAAATATATCACCGAAGCGTTCCTCACAGTTCGTACAGTCGTATTTATGAGTTAGCAACTGTAGGCTGTGTTCGAGTATGAGGTGGCCAATACCCACTGCTGGCATATTTATATACGCTTTTAGGCACATCGGACAACGGAACATGCCCTCCCGACTATAGCGCTCGTAAACCTTCTTGTACTTTTGGTGAATCAGGCAGCACTCATCGTTGGAAGAGTCAAACTCGGTGATGAGTCCACAGATGAGACTCTTGTTGCGCTCCGAGTTCCGAACCAGAGTTCGCTCGAATCGACGGAGATCAGTTGTTGTTATTGTGCGGTTATTTCTTCGAACAGCCGCGTACGCCCTGATGTGTTCCACAAGTTCGTCGAGGCCAGCCGCATTGAGTTCGTCTTCGACAGCTGAGCAAAAATCGATTACGTGCTGTCCTGCAAAATGACTCCGCAGCTTGCTCTTCTCTAAAACGGCTCTGCATAGTGAACACTTGACAGCATGCTTTGGGAACGTATTTAAATGGGCTGCCGCGTTTTTGCTCGTTGCAAACTGCGACTTGCATGTTGAACAGCGGAAAATACAGCCGTACTCATACGAGAAATGAACTTCCTGGAGGTGAGTGAACAATAGATCTCGGGGTCGGCCTTCGTTCTGGAACACACAGTTGCATAGTGGGCACGTCAGAGTTGTGGCGTCCGCAAAACGCTCGACGATTGCTCCGCACAGATGACTGACGTCGCCGTGCACCCACTTGAAACTCAATCTCACGGACTCATTGGGCTCCTCTTCGACTGGAACCTCCAAACCACTATTCAGGCTATCCGCGACGAAATAGTCCATTGTGCAGGACAACGAAGAGTCACTGTCGTCAAAGCGACCTCGGGTCTCTCCCTTCAGCCACCCACCAACTCTATCGACTAATGTTGACACTGACACGATTAGTGGTTTAATGCCGCCTTTCACATCACCACCAGTTGCCGCGGGTAGTGGCCATTGTGGCTTACTCATTCCTTTGTTTTGGTTTCGAAAATCGTTACTTTTCAGTAAAATAGCCTTCTTACCATTTGCTTAGTGCATTGCTGTGATGATTGTTATTTCGGAGCCCGATGCCACTGTGCTCCTCAGGAGGCCAGAGCCCAAACACCCGCCCTCGCTCACCACCGGGTGAAACCAACCCATCAGGAGTCTTCAGTGCAAAGCAAGCGCGGGCTCCAGTCGGCTGACGCTAGGCTCCGGACCGTAGTAGCGGGTAGGCGCGCTCCATCTCTATACTGTGCGACAGCTGTTTCTCGGCTGTTCTGCGCTGCCGACTGAACGCGGCTGAATTCACTGGTTGACCCCATCCCAGAAGTAAGGGTGGTGCATACCCACAGCACGGTTTCATTGAGCTAGTGCTAGCAAGCAATACCGTAGCAACATCGAACTGATATAGGGCGATTTGTGATTGTTCGAGTTTCAATACTATTGGCACTCTTTGTAGAATTAATATAAAAACGAATTTATTAGTTGAATCATCCACACGTTGTGTGTTTCAATGTTAAATGCTGGGGATAGGTGGGGAATTCCCACTATCGATCGACAAACGAGTAACGGGATCACAAACGTGAACATGTAACTTCGAATCTTTGAAAATTAATCATCTTTCGTCGTTCTGTATAGAATTCTCATTGTACAGATATGCCCACACAATTGAGGAATCGATTGATCGAATTGTTTCGATCGAGCTCCGAGCGTTAAAGGAACTTGAAAATAAGCTTCGTGAAATTCACCTCAAAAAGTTTGCTAGATGTTCTCTCTCCCTGAGATGGCACCTTCTTGTGTCGTACGTGCTGCATACAAGCACCAGCAAATTGATGGTGGCCTCCTCTTCTATTAATGTGCCCTCACACCATGTTGGCTTGTCACATTTCATTTTATACTACGTGCCTACCGAAAGCTGAGACGGCGGCCGTGAATGAGCTGCCGCCTTGACAGCTCTTAGCATTGTGATCATCTCGTATCTATGTAGATGCTTACATTTGTGGATGGAGAGACTTAAATTAGAGTGCAGCCGAGTTATGTATCGATGGTCTTTGGATATAGAAAGGGTGACAATGTATGCTGTTTTCTGTGCAATGAGAGATTGGGTAGGTAAAACAGCCTGCTTTTAGATGTCCCTTTGTTAACATTCTGAACGTGAGATTTTCTGTAGAAAAAAAATATATATATATGCATATCTTTATATATGGGTGTGTGCGTCTGTAAATGAATTTGACGCTCCACAGATGGGACCCATCAATGAGTGGGGTTGGTTGGTGAGATCTCGTATAGGTTTGCAGGATTTTCTTAATATTGAATCATTCAGAGCTATTTTAGTACATTTTTTGAATTCAATGTACTAAAATGGTGGTTTAAGTTACCAAAAAGCCTTTGGTAACTTTTGAACAAAAAGATCAAAAACTAGAAGTTTTTAGTATATACCAAAGGTACTCTTCTTCATGAGTTGCGTATCGGAAGCAGCGCGCTACAGGCTTCTTCACGATGCTATAATTTCTATTTGCGTTACCAAACTGAAACAAATCGATATTTACATGCAAAATAAACCCATCGATATTCTGGTCGAAAGTAAATTTTGCGGGTTAACTCACAGCCAACAGTTAACGTACACGGTACAACTTAAATGTGCAACGGTGGGAATCGAACTCGTGCAACTGTGTATTTCTGCCGGTTGCAGGGCAGGCGCACACAAATGAACCACGTCGCCGCGTTCAGCCATTTCCTTGACCGGTCTCTCTGGCGACAAACTCATTTAAAACCCATTGTTTATAGATTAGTAGGCTGCATTGAGCATCGATCATACGTGTGTGTCGATCTGCGCGAGAGTTGTTGGTGCTTATTTTCAATGTTGTCTTATGCAATATATAGAGTGCGGAATTCTCGGATGGACCACCAAAGAGGTACATATCCTCTAGTTTGCTTAAAAGCTGCAGCAAAATTCGGACATAGAAAGCTGATTTTTATCATGAAACGTTGTCTGTCTAGCCTCTGGATTCATGTCTGTTCTAAGAACCTGAACCAGCGCTGAACGTATGTACATATGTAAGCAGAGAGTCAAGTGTCAACAGGCTAAATTTCACTTGGGTAGGACGCGTGGTTCACAGGTTATCACAGTTCTCCGATGTACCAAATAGCTTTCCGTTTGACCAAATCGTGTTTCACCGATAAGCACAAAGTGACATAGCTCATTTTGTGGGAGAGACGTTCGACAAAGCCAATGCGGCGGCCACTGTCATACTCTTAGATATGATGTTTCTTACTATGTAAAAGGTGGGACGTCGGTTACAAACTGCTAGATGCAACCATATCAACGTCTTAATCCAGTACCTGTCGATTCCGCATCGTCCCACGGCGAGACATTGTACACAACAGTACGAGTGTTTTTCTGCCTCTTCTCGATGTGATAAATATCCGCTCGTTACAAGTCAACCACCTCCGCTCGTTTTTGACAAGGTGAAGATCATCCTCAAACATCAGCACCAACATCATTCCCTGCTAACATCGACACCGGCAGTATATGCGCGGTCGATTTGACCCGCGCTCGCCGGCGTACAACTATGCATAGCAGTTGTAGTCGTGTGGTGGCAAGAAAAAACAGCACGATTGCTATCAACCAACCGACGCCGGCGATAGCAGCAGCAGCAGCGGCAAAACGTTTGGCTCCAGCTTCGTATCGTTGCTATTTCTCTCTCTCTCTCTCTCTGTCTCGGTCCCTCGGTCTCTCTCAGTTTTCTGAGTGTTGCAGGTCGATGAAGAGAGGCCGACCTGGCGATTGGCATGAAGTAATTTCCCAGATGATCTCACTTCGCCTCCTTGCTCGGCCTCGTCTCCCTCCCTGCCCTGTTCGTCGTTGGCCACCAGCTCTGCCAACTTCTCTCGTCTCCCAGCTCTATTTTACATTCTACGCCCCCACAATCATCCCACTATTCTGCCTGTGCCCGTTTTGGGTGCGCGTACGAACGCCTGCCCGCCCGCCCGTCCGCCCGCGCGGGCGAGCTGGCGAGCCCAGTCAGAGTATCTGCGGCCAACACCACGAGTATCCCCCGTCTGTTTGGTAGGTCGGATCGTACAGCCGGCGTCAAAGCGCCTAGGCGGGGTCGAAAGGAAACTGGGCCTTCGGAGCTCTGAATATAGGAGGGTTGTAGCCAGCGACGCTAGCGGCAAGAGAGAGAGAGAGAGAGAAAGAAGACGAACTTAGGGAAACAAGGCGCTACTCGGTAAGCGCTGGCGAGCACTTGCCGTTTGTGTATGCATCCGCTCCTCATATTGTTCCCTGGTGGCCTCCAGGGAAATATTTCATACACTTAACTCTCTTTTTCCCTCTGTCTCTTTATCCCTTAGTTTTCTCCTCCCTTGACTTCGCTTTCGGCTCTCCTCTCTCTCTGCCACTCTTCTGTTTGGATCAGCACAGTGAGGGGCGTCGTGTTGGTCTACCGCTCGGGCCGCCTTGGCGCCACGCATTCGTAGAGAGTAGCAACCTACCTCTGCTTACCCACTTGCAAAACTGCACTGCACTGTTGGTGTTGTTGCTGTTGGCAGGCCGCCGCTGCTGCTGGCCTTCATCGTGCCCACTGTGACGGCTTCTCCACGCCAACTGAATCTCACGAACTTGCTACAGAGATCCGATCCAGCGGAGAGGTCTACTCTGCTCCGCGCCGGCGAGAAACGAGGCCATTTTCATGACCGACCATGAAGGATGATACAGCAGCGTTCAGCTACCATGTAGGTGTGCGCTATGCGCATAGTCAACATTTCCCTGCGACTCTATTTCTATTGCATTTCGGGCTGCTGAGCCACTGACTCGTTCAGGTGTGCCCTTTGATTTGACAAAGTCACAATCAAACGAGCTCCACTTCGACGGGCGGGGCGGGCTGGCTTACGTTGGTGTACCCGTTTGGTACGAGTTGCAAGGGTTGCTGTTTCGCAACAAACTTCTACCTAGGTACAGTCACAATGGCGGCGGCTGGAGAGGCCATGATATAACCGGGCGAAACGACAAACGTCGGAGCCAGCGCGCTGTCATTGCTGCCAGCGAGTGGAAATTTATGGAAATTTAAAAAAGATGAAATATAAATTGCCAACGAATTGCGCTTAGTACTACCGGTATTGTTGGCAAAGACGACAACGGAAATGACGGTAGCGATCAACATGGGCCTCCTCGTCCTCCTAAGATGTGCCGCATTTTTGAATCCTGATCATGAATCAACGGCCGTTCGCGAGATGACGAATGAAAGTAGAGACGTTTTGATCGTAAGTGTCAAATTAACAGAGAAAATAGCACTCTGCTGAGAAGATGTAGAGCTCAGTCGAACATTATGAACCTATCTCTGAAGCACTAGCCAGACAGATAGAGATTCACTGTATTGTTAATGTGGCATATCAAGTAAATGTGGAATCCATTCCTCCTCGCCGGCATCTGTCACGGTGGCCCGTGTCCACAACCCTAGATGTCTTTGAGACCACATCTTGACCGGGCAATATATAGGCCAATTGGTTGAGCCTTCAAATGAACCTATAATACATATGTTCCATTTTCGATTGTTCTTAAACCCCATTTGAATTTCATTTTTTTTTCTTTATTTATGTCTCGTCCTATCTAATTTACACTTTTAGTAGCTCCATTAAGCTTATTTTGCCTTTATCGCCAGGAAATCGAGTCCAGAATCGCTTGAAATGCCCCACGCGAGCGTGTTGTCACCGACACATGCACGATACATTACAATGTAAACATTGGCAACAATTCACCTCATGTGTGACCCCGTGTGCACACGACCGAGGTGGAAGTTCACACCGATCCAAACGCAATCCACAGTATTTACTGTATTTCCCTTCGACAGCCGATGTATATCTATATATAGATGTATATGTGGATTGTAATGTGTGCGTGTGTCTATCTAAACATGTCGGCTCTGGTCCGCCTTCTCTCTCTCTCCCTCTGTGTCTCTTCGCGGGAACTATGGCCTAGGTTTTATCGCTTTGGAGTCCGGCTCAATGGCCTTTGAGAAGAGCTGGTTTTGTAGATCTGCAACATTAACACGACATCGTGTAGCAGAAACAAGGCCTTTCAGGAGGAAATGGCCAATAGTTACATATATCCATTTGACGACGAATTGGAAGAAGAAGAAGGCCAGGTCGAGCGAAGCACAGGAGCCTTAGAGTGGCACACGTGGGGGCGTAACTTACTCTCAGCTACCGCTAGATACAAAACCTCTGCAGTGGAGGGCCAATGCACCCATTACGGGATGCAATGACGAAACACATTGGCCAGTTGAGATGTACAGTTCCACTCTGAATCGTCGAGTTTCCCTCTCCTCCAGCATACAACTACCAGCTGAACTGCAATCCTCCAGGCGAAATACACGAGGCACTAAGGGCGAGGTTACTCCTGATATACAGATACAGTTACCGCCAGCCTGATTGTGTCAGAGAGTATACAGTGGTCACCAGAAGCGTCGTTCAAGTTCTGCTGCACAGAGTGCAATGGCATACACGTGCTGTGGTGTATTTCAGTTGTGCATATTATCTGCAGCCGAACACGACACGATCATTCGATTGGCAACGAAGAGAATTTAATGAGTGGCGTGAAGTCACATATGTGATTTGTCACATTTGTATTGTCACACTGGCCACCCCCTGCATTGTCGATAGCGAAAAGATAAGCAGAGAGAAAGCACAGTGGGGGCGAGTCAGCGGGCCGTACCATTTAAAGAGCCCACGGCGCGTCAAGTGATGAGAGGCGTTGCAAGCATAGCAGAGGGAGTTAGCTAGAGAGGGGAACGAAGCCAGGCCAGGAGTGTTTACGAGCGATAACCCGTGGACGGGGTCGCGGCCGGGTGCGACAAATCAAATGAGCTGGCAAATGATGATGACCGGCGGTCGTCGTTCGTGATGGCTGAGGCGTGGCGGTGCCTTCAGCAGTGATTGCTGGGAATGTTGCAGGAGGTGTGATGCTGCTGAAGGAGACGAGGTGGTGGAGGCGGCGGTGGCGACAGAGTGCTGTGTTGTCTGCGTTCGTTCACTTACGCATTCGCTTGCCGCATGGATACCTATCTTAAAAAAAAAAAAATATATATATATATATATATATATACATACATACATATATTGACATGTATCAATGAACCGTGATCAAAAACACTTTTTGGATGTTCGATGCCCAATGTTCGTACTTTTTGTAGGCATTTGACCAGTTACGAAAGCCGTTTCTGGTTCCACCCAGATAATGCATGACAGCCGAACGATCAAGATAGCACTACTTATGATAGTAATAATAATAATAAAAATAATAATATATATAATATTGCCAATATCATCTCCGCCATCGGAGATGATTCTTGACGATCGAAATTGCTTGCTCAGGCAATGAATATTCTCATCTCTCCTCCTAACGAAGAGAGAGAGATACAGAGAGAGACACTGAACGACGAATAACGGGCGGACAAAAGCGGCCTGTGACGGCCGAGTTGGAATCGTTGTTCTGGCCGATGTCCCCCGCTCTCTCCGTTTATCGCTCTCGTCCTCATGTCATCATCTGCCGTAGTATTTATTCAGCGTTAGTATCTCTCAAAGGGTTTTATTAACATATTTAAATAGCTACGGGCTAAGAGCTGTAGCGTCGGGGGTACGCTCGACGCCATAGGAACGATAGGCTAACGCCGGTGTTGGTCTGCCTGTCCCATTAGCATATTAATCAAATATACGCCGTAGACATTCGCCAGCAGCGGATAACCTAATAGTAGCGGGACGCCTGTGTGCTTTTGCGGTGCTGCTGATATGGATCCATCGGGAACTTCTTTTTATATTCCCGTTTCGCGTTGTGATAGATATGTATATATATATATATGTATATATAGTTTTTTTTTGCAAAAATCGCCTCAGGATATCAGCATGCCAGGCGAACGAGGGAACTGACTTCTATTCGATGGGATTCATCATGCAGTTAGCGAAGTGAACTGAACTGAAGAGGACGTGGGCGATGGGGATCCGCCCTGTGACGAGCACTGCACCGTTGGCCTGTATAGCGAGCACAAGATGCAGATGCTATTGTTCTGTGCCCCCTTGCTTTGAACATGTCCACGCTAACTGTGATTGTCCAACGGCGCCATCGATGTCTTGAGTCTGCATAGCTCTTAGTGTTATCAAATGGAGAGTAAATCCGTTGTGTGAGTAAGCGACAGAAGCACTGTATATTGCGACAAGTAGCACAACTAAGCATTAATTGTTTGTTTTTTTTTCGAACAACTTCCACACTATCCGTTTTTGTTCCAACTGCGACATTCATTTCAGTTATGTTACACATCCTCTAAAACACGTTTCAATAACTCAATAAAAGTAACCTCTATGTTGTTCATACAAGTTATCATCGTTGTTATCACTGTTATACTCTATATATACACTATATATACATCACTGTTTACTGTAGCTCTCCTTGGTCCAGAACAGGAACCTATAGCATCCCTGCTTTTCACGACCTCTACGTCCAGCCAAAAAGTCTCTTATTTTCTCTTTTGTCTCTTCTATCCGCACTCGTTATCGCCTAGATCATGCTCGTTCGATCTACCATTTTATTCGTCATCATTCATTTACCTGGCGCCAAGAAAAGACTCTCTCCAGTAACGAATCCTATCGCTAAGACTGTCTCCCTTCTTCAGCCAACAACCGAAGGGGGAACCAGTGGCTGGATAGTGGCCGCCGCCGCCGCCGCAGCAGTAGTAGTAGTAGACATTTAGCAGGACTCGCCGTCGAGGTTTTCCATGTGCTCTACGGGCGGCGAAAAGAGGTCGAGAAGAACGAAGAGAATTAGCGACGATGTAGTTAGCGGGTCGTTAGGGGGTGCTCGAAGCGCCCGCTGAAGGGGAGAGCGGGTTCGGCATTCAGAGTTCAGTCGGACCAGAATGGCTGACGTTCCAACTTGATTGGAACTCGAAGGGAAGCGAACTCGAACTGGGCGCTGGCACCCCTCTCCTCGTTCAGTTCCTTCTCGACTGACAGAGAAGAGGACTGCATTTATTCCCTCCCACTGTCTCTAACTTGCCGCGGCGTTTCCTTTGCGCCGCAGCGAACTCTGCCCCTCCGTTCTCCAGGGACCCACTGGGGGGGAATGAGTGAAGCTAAGGGCTGAGGGCGGCTCACCGTCAGGTTCGGATATTGCCCCCGATCGTCCACAAGGAAAGCCAAGTTGGCCCATTGAAGATGAGAGAGAACACTGGGTTCCGGCTGCCGGCATGGACCCAAGCGTTCGAAATACAAAGCTGCAGAGCAGTGTTCCTCATACTCATCTACATTCGCGAGACAGACGCTTAAGACAATGGAAATCCACCCAGTCGTTCGAGAGTTAACTTCGAAATTCACCGCCGGCGATTGGCGATGCCCGTAACCAGTATTTGATGATCGGGGCGCGCTTCGAAGTCCTTATTTCGATCATCAACATAATTGCTGCTTCCACTGAAGACACATTGCCGACGTATGTTCGTCTATAGGTATGTACATAGTAAACAATTCGTAAGTACTCGCTGTCTGGACAGTCATGCAACGTTCAATGACGTCCGAAAGGAGTTACACAACTTGCCATCGAGCCACTAGGTTAAGTGTGAAAAACAAGAGGCAATCCGAAATAGATTGCGTGATTTCCTATATGTACCTTGATAGCTATACAGTTCAAAGTCCGTTATTTGAACACGTTTGCAATGGCTATCTGCTGTGACTGCGTTCACCGGTAGATGCGAGAGATAGCAGCTTCAATCATACATTATGCATGATTATTTCAACGTCTGGTCACTTAGGGTCATCTTCTAGATGGGATGACCTAATCTGACCATCTTCGAAACACCGCCGATGGTGGATTTTGTTTTCTATCCAAAAAACGGCGTCTCTCGTCGTAAACAAATAGATAATTAGTACGTCGCGCCGTTGCTGCTTGAGACGACCGGTACTGGAGTCGTGTCAAGGCCTTTAGACACAACGGAAAAATGGCAAAGAGTTGCACGCTGTGATTAAACCCTATTTTCGCTAATAATTAAGTCCGACCCAGTTGAAACCTTTATTGGTCAGTATCAGCGTTTATGAACTACTAGCGGACAGGCAAAGCCCTGGGTATCATCAGGGAATCAGTTCTCATAACCCCATAGGGTTGCGCATTTTTTTTGTATCGAGTCATGCGTGGTCTATATATCGTTTATCTACATCAAAATATATTTGCCTAAATTCAATTGGCGTGACACACTGTTCTGATGTGTTAACTATGATTTTAAAATAAACATCCAATCGTTACGTATTTTACTAAATTTACGGATATAATTAACATTGATTTACACAAAAGAGCTAAACAATAATGATAAAATAACCAGAACGCTGCTTCCCTAAGCCAATGTAGTGTAGAGCATTATTACAAGATTAATTAGCTGGTTATTATCAATGTGAATGGTAGGTCATTGTTCTGCTAGGCGCCTTTGTTCATTTATCTATTCAGGGTGGCTGTTACTTCCTCCTCGGGCAATGGCACCCACCACCTAATGGAAACTTGTGGCTATAGTCATTGCATCTTGCTTAGGCATAGCCAGCTCTCGCCTTGTTTTTGCCGCTATTATGGGCTAGGTTCGTAGTTTTCTGCCTGACCGGTGTGGAGGCTACTTGGTAGCAAACGCTGGCTCTGTACCCAAATAAAGACGATCTATATGCCCTGTGGGCCAACCTAGCCTGCGCTGCCCGCCTTGATGCCAGTGTTGTGTTTCTTCGTTCCACGCCAAGCAACCGGCCAACCGACCAGCGAACCAACTCAAGCTACCTTGGGATTGTCTGGATCGGGCATGAGGCGGCAACCTTGCCCGTCCGCAGCGCTGCCTGACTGCGTTCATGGCACGAATGCTGCTCGAGTGGCCTCTGAACGGGTCACAAGGGAGCTACTTGAGGACAGGCCCTCATAGTCTTGCAAAGGCGGTCAGGCACTATTCGTACACCCAACAAACGGAACGAAATAAGGATACGGATGAAGATGAGCCTGTGTTGACTTACCTCGCACAAGTTCGCTGGTCCCGAAGGCGTACGAGGATGAAGCAATCAACACCAATAAACGAGTGAAGTTTGAGTTCAGTGCTTTTCTACGATGAATGCACATTATTACGTTCGGGCTGTGCAAACGGCTGTTGTTGTTGTGGCCACTAGTGCCGGTGTTGCTGACCGACCTTGCGTTGTCTTTAGCGGAATTGCCGGCATGGAAACGACAAGATGCAGGTACAGTCTATTTAACCTCGTGCGATTAGATGTCGAATGAGCTAGTTGAAAATGTCACAGGGGACATGGCGTATAAAATGACAGTTGCCGAAAAGTTACTCATATGGAAAGTAGGTTTAGGTGAATATTTTTCCGACGAAACTAGCATATAAGTGATTATCGCATGTCGAAATGTATACTGGGTAGTATATCGGGATTACAACCAATAGTGAGGTGTCGGCTTCTCAGCTGCTGGTAATTTTTAATTACCCTAATAGTAAATTACTTGACCCGCACTGTTGATACAAGCTCACTGTGCATTTGAATTTTGATCAGTGTGAGTCTCATTTATCGACTCTAGGGAAGAGATAGAATCTTGTCAGAGGATGGTGGTTTTAGCAGGCAGAGGCGTTTTGTCATCCACGTCAACCCCCCTGCACTGGATCGGCTCACTTTTACTGAGCTTGGAATGGCTCTGGTGGTGTCCGTGCGTTTGAAGAAAATTTGATCCTCTCAAAGAAAAAATAGAGGATATTATTATACTTCCTAGCAGTGGTGTATTAAAAAATCAGAGGCGAGTGATTGAAAGACTTACGGGACTCCCCAGATAAAAAGCAAAACGTGTGTGGCTTGCAACCAGAGAAGTCACGTATGTGCACACATGGGCTCGACCCCGATCGTTGCACATTTACATTGAAAAACGCGTCCGTCTTATGAAGCTATGCCGGAAGCACTACCGTGGACGTTCAATGTTCGATGAGAAGCTGCCACTGAAAGTTTACATTTGGTGAGCAAAACGTATACATGTGTCCACCTAAGTCGGTTTGCTGCTGTCTTGTAATTGCTGTATTTCGTCAAATTGTTCGTTATTAACACGAAACTTGTGGCTGGATATAGGACTTGACCTACCAGACGTGTCCACGCACTCATAACTAACATGAGCGGAGCAATTGCTTAGCAACTTTTGATGCATCATATGTGAGTGTTCAGACATCTCACCGTCTGGGCTTCACATAGACCGACTGAACGAAGTTAGGAATCTCATTGGTAGCTAGAAGCTTAGCTCGATCTTGACGGTTCGATTATTTATTTATAAATTTTCACACACATGCTTGTTATAGTGAAACTGCAGTTCCGTCAATACATCTATCAAACGTTCGCCTTTATAATGTTTATTCGACAAGGTAGGTTCGTTCGCATCCAGCTTGTTGATTTTAGGAAAGCAAGTTCGGAGAAGCCAGTTCCTTCTCGGATGATCTGCACAGCTGGTGCACTTCTGTCTTGTTCATTAGTGAAATACTTTGGTAAATAGGTTTTGAATATAATTGATAAGACTGAGAGCAGCTTTTTTATTTTAAAATGCACTTTTACCTTCTGGCTAAAAAATACATCTGACAGCGAAACATGATCGCTTGATGATTTAAAAGTCTCATAAATTCTCTGTTGTCAGTCTGCAAAACATAGTTTGTATTTATAAAGTCTTGAAGGACACAAGGCAAAGAAGCTGATTGCGGCGATCAATAATGGTTATGATTGTGAGCTAATTAACAGTTGTGACTAACTAAGAGCCATTGTAAATTTCAGTTTAAAAGTGGGTGACTATTGTACAATCCGCTTAACGTGAAATACATCTAAGAACACCCTCCTCTATGCGTGCATATCTATAACAAGGAGGCCTTAAGGACTTCCCCATTTCTTAGGCATGTGCCCAAAATTCAAATTGCGTTGCTCCTTTGGATATCTAAGGGAAATCTTTGCATTAAAAATTCGGTTTGATATAACAAAATTTCTTATGAGTAGGCAGATCGCCTTGAAACGGGCTGCCCTAGTAAGCAAATTTACAGGATTGACTCACAGACTGCGGTAGTGGGAGATCCATCAACAGCTTTGTCCTGGAACGAACCTTTTTTTTTCTACGATCACGTTGTAATAGGCTATTCAATTGGTGTGTTCACCGAGACAAGCCTAAGTAATCTGATAGAAAACTTTGTGAAATGGCGTGCCTACCCTAATAACAGATTTCTTAAGAGACGTACGTGTATATATATGCAGAACTAAATTACAAGGAGTATTATGCACACTACACGAGTGGTATTATATTTGGAAAACAAAACAGGGGCTGTATGGCATCCTGTATAATTTGGAGATCATCTATTAATTACATTAAAGAGAACCAAATGTAGACTAATGGTACTGGTGCACTTGAAGTCTAAGTTCGTGGGGGTCTAGGTTTTGTATATTTTCACCCCTCCAGTATGTGGAGTTGATACGTTTGTTAAGATCATTTTAGTAGTATTCATGTATGTATATATATATATATATATATATATATCATGCTTATTAATAATTTAATTATTTCCATCGTGAGAATACATATGTTTCGTTACAGGTCTGTCATCACCTCACGGAATAGATGACGTATCCTATCACGATATTGTGCTACACGCGGAGCGAACCAGTAGTTTCATCAGAGAAAGCCGACAGAGGCCGAGCCGCGTTGAGTCGAGCGAGTCGGTCACTACCTCTACTGAAGCAGAGCACCGCACTGCGTAGCGGGTGTCAGTGTATGCTCGGTTCCGCCCTTTCCACCGATGGGCCCCTCGACGTTTCTCTGCCCTCCCTCTCAACAACCGCCTTCTCAGCGACAACAGCCACAACGACCACCACCGCTAGCACTAGCGCCACCGCGAACTCGATGACTCGGGACAGCCTACCGACTGCGTTTGGCCACACAGCCAACTTGAGCGAACGTTCCCTCTCCCACCGCAGTAGACGCATAAGGGCCCTCGATGGCGCGGCTGTCCCGGTCCCTGTGAAGAGGAGGAGCCTTAGGGAGCCAATCCCGGGGGACGGAAAGCTCCCCGGACGGCATTGGCCCCCAGACGATGGGGGCCTGTTCCTGAGGGGCCTCCTCGACACGCCATTGGCCACCCGGGGGACGCTTTTCGGTGACGCTGATGCGCCGTCGATGGGAGGGTCCACATTATGAGCTGCGGACGGATCGCCCCAACGACAACAACAACAACGACGACGACGAAAGAACTTCCCCGAGACCTCTCTCGCTATATCCCAAGGCCCAAGTTCTAACATCCCCGGCTCAATACCAAACTGAACTCCTCGTCCCTGCTTCGGCTGCCGCTGAACACGGGGCCCGGCGACCCATCGAAGCCGGAAAGATTCCAGGCAGGGCTGATGCCTGCAGTGTCGTTGATGCTCCAGCAACCAACTGCTACCACTACGAATTATAATTCTGCAATTCTACGCTACCGTGGCTGGTATCCGAATAATGTAATGCTCCCCCGGAACCTTCTAGCTGGGAGGCGGTGTACAGAGGGTCTCGGCTGATTTGGGCGACGCCGCACATGGGATACATCGCGTGAGTCGTGAATTAGCGAGTTACCTATGTTCTGGTTATATTTGATACGCGCTATGAGAGACCTATATCAGCTGAATGTGAAGACGCGATTACGGCTTGAGTTGTCATTTGCCTCGTGCTGAACGAAAGAACATTCTCTGTGAGCCTTATGATTGAACTCTACCAGAGTGTCGTAATTAGATAAAATCCTAATTTGTTCCTCAAAAATGATGAGGTCTGTGCTTCGCTTGCAGCGACGAAATACTACGTCTTTCGGGGTAACTCTGACGGTCAAGCAATTGTTTCCAGCCTCAGTCGCGTTCACTGCGAGGGTGGGTAGGTCAAAATGAGTATTTACGATACTACTGTGCTTGTGCCAATTGGCGCGGACAAAGAACCGAACCAAACGAGAGCTTCGTTGCTACTCCCACTAATGAAGTGCCTGCATGCTATTTGCTGCACGATCTATGGATGGCAACTATGGTTAGGAGCACACGGGGATGCAACCGACCACTGGGCTGTAAGGCCGGTCAGGCCTAGAGAAGGCGGCTTCCTGCAAACGGCGCGTGCGAAGCCAGTCCTTAGTAGCGTTCGGATGAGCTCATGCGACGGTATTTTCCCTACTCGCAGTTGCTACCGTTGTATCGCCCCCAAATAAGTCTTCGTATTAGTGAGGAGGTGGGCAACTTCATTGAGGAGGTGGTGAGGCTGCCTATTGCCCGATAGCTGCGGAATATTGTCGATGTCGTCAGTGATCCTGTCCCTCTATCCGTATGGAGTGGCAACGATATTCTCGCCGTGGTCTTCTTGTTCCTTGCACTTTGTGTGGCCGTTCGCCTGTTCACTGTTTGCACACATGAGGTTGCCTTGGAACGTGTGCAAAGCGTGTTCGCACATTATTTTGTTCAGGGCTCAACTTACCCAGCAACCACCGTCAACAGAGGATCGGGCGCGTGCGGTGGAACCAGGGACCCTAGAGAGAATCCTAAGGATTCGTGGCCATCCCAGTTCGCCCTAACCGCCGCCGCCGCCGCCGCCCTTCACCGCCGCCGCCACTGACGAAGAGGGACCCTTTCACGAGAGGGCAGGCAACACATGAAACTGCTCCTTGAGGGGACATTTCCCTCTGCGGCCGTCCTGTCACTCCTTTTTTTTCACCTTCTTGCACGACCAGACTGAGTGACCCTCCAACAGCGGTCTCAACGGCGTTATCCCCTCTGCCCCGTTTTTGCTCCGCTATTCTTCCTGGTAGCGTCTCACTTTCTCCTTCAACTTGTCACTGCTGGAGGCCACATCCTGAAATATGTCCCGCGCTCTCAATAGTTGCCCATTCACTGTCACCTGCGTATCTATGGCCAGTATACACACTCATTGAATCACTGCCGTGCCTCGCACACAAGCAAGGTGAATGTACAGATATAAAAAAAAGAAAGAGCGCATATAGGGAACCGAAGAGACTCAATCTTTTCAAGAGAGTATATTTACAACTCCTGCGAGTTTGTGTAAAATATCAAAAAATGGGAGGGCTCTACCTGCAACAGCGGAGTGAGTCGAAGCTGGGGTGTGACAACGATGACAACGACGAGATATAGTTAAAACCGAAACTGTTTTGGTCATTTTAAATATAATTAGCAGAGAAGAAACGAGACAGAGGGAGCTGTGCAGCAATAGTAATAATAATGATACTAATAATAGAAATGAGAATTATCATTACCCATGAAGCGGTACTAGATAATCGGTGCATGGGCCAGGAACGAGCTGCAACAATATTTTGAAAAAGCAGATGTCTACGGATGCGAAACTAAGAGCTGTTCCGTGTTCCTCAGATATCTCGGCAATGCATATAAACACATCTAATATTGAACAGAGTTGAAAGCGTTTCATTTTCTTAAACGGGAATGGGATCTGGTAGATTTATCATTTCTACATTGGTTTACACTAGTGCCTGTATTGACAAGCATATTGCACATTGTAACATTGCCCTCCTCAATACGATACCGAAGTGGCTGATACCACTGATCGGATGATTAGTAAAGTGGCACTGCCTGACTGTCTCATTGCTGTATCCCGCAACGCGTTCCTCCTGTCCTGGCTTCTAATCTTCTTTTGTCTGCCGATGTATTTGTTACACGCTGGCGCTAGCTGACAACCAATCAAAGTGAATTTGTGTGCAGCTGCCACGCGGCCTGTCGCCCAGTTAGTTAGTTAGTTAGTTATAGAGCGCCACCTTTTACTAGACGTCTCGGTGGCAGTGGTCGTACAATTTGCAGCATGTAAGCCGCTGGGGTGGCCCTAGTGTGAACTTCGCACGTGGAGCGAAACATGGGTGGCTTCGTAGTGGGCGCCTTGTGATTTTCGGAGGCGGTGGGTGATGGCCGTCATGGCCCCCTTCGCGCGCTGGGGGCAGAAATGGCAGTCGCGTCGATGGCGGTGCTGGGGTTGATTGGCAGCAAACGAACGGTAGCGCTAAAATCGTTTACTCCTCGGTCTCCTGACGAGAGATATAGAGATGGATAGAGAGATAGAGAACAACTCAATCGACCAGCCCCATTTCTCCGGTGCCTTCTCTCTACTTAACACAGAGACGGACACACATGCTATGTACTTGCTGCTGCCTCCCCTTCCCTTGCTACGTATGTCCGGAGTTGTGTGGGAGTGCACTCGTAGTGGGGTGCGGGATCTAGTGAAAGAGTATGATGGGAGGATCTGGGAACGTCGATCGAAGGACTCCTACCAGCCGATGGCGGGGAATGGGTCTGCCTGCAAGAGGTGATGCCTCGAACGGCCGCGGCCGACGTCGCAGCAGCAGGAGCCTGTCGGGGGCGAACCATGCCAAGGTAACTAAGTAAATAAAACTGAACAGCGGTCGGCGGCGGCGGCGGCAGCACAGAATCGGTACATAAATGGCGAGCTTCCCGACGAAAACGAGGTGGAGGCTCGGGACGAGGGCCCGGCTTCGCTAGACGCCCAGTCTCAGTGAAGAAGATTTCAATGGCAGCAAAGGGTAGGTAGAACGACGAGAGAAGAGAGAGAATAAGGCACCGGGTTCGGAGATCCGGTTAGGAGTTCGTCGCCGTTTGATGCTGATGGCATTGGGGGAGCACAGTTCGACGGCAGGGAATATATCAGCTGGTGGGCGTAGCGTATTAGTTGCAATGGCCGGCAAAGGCGAGTGCGCTTTCCGACAAGACGGCGGTGATGCTATGGCCCAAGAAATACCTCGATAGCAAAAGCTATACCAAGGAAGGCCTCCTTGCTGCTGCTTCTGCTCTAACTTGTTCCGCTAATTTGCGCCTTTATTCTTTCCGGCACTGAGCCAAACAGCAGCGATAGCAGGACTAGCCATAGCAGAAGCTGCCCGTTCCAGCGCCATCTTCATCGCCTTTCTGCTACTGCTGCTGCTTGTGCCACCGCTTCTTTATGTACTTCGTGAGCTTTTTCCCGTGGGAGGCGAAAGGCTTCGCTAGGCGACCGCGCCTTCGTTTTTCACAGCAGCTGCGGTGCCAACGCTGGCTAAGCGTTAGCATAGCTTCGTAGTTTGCCGTCATTTCCTCTCCGATCTGTGAGAGCAGCAATCAGCTGATATTGACTTCGAGGAAGAGGAACATTCAGTTTGAGTAGCCGATACATTTTCACCAGCGGCCATTGGCGAGGTGTCAGCTCTAGCGATCTATGTCTCGAGGCTGGCTTTGTAAGACGAACAAGTGGCGATTTTTATCGTAAGACATTATATGGAACACGTCTTCGCGTGTATCGAAACATTAATACTGCGCCTACAGCTCGACGTATATGGACAATCCGTATACATGTTTGCTGAATCGACTTGAACTTTGTATTCGGTCAGTATTTGTATTCGCTATAATTTTATTGGCTATAATTTTTCCTTTGCTGTGTGCGAGAAAGAGACCGATGTAGACATGTTAATTTTGCGTCGGTAATTAGCGAGTGACGAAATGTGCTTCGCTAAAAGCAAATAAACGCAATCACACAGGAGTTGAATCTACGTAGCAGGGCCTATATCTAAAAACAGTTGCATCTTCGGGGGGATGAGACGGGCACCTGACAGCTACACGCGGTCGGTGTACACTGTTCTGATGCGATATACCCTCTCAGTTGTTAAACGCTGTCAACCAGCAAAGAACTGCTCCGCACTTGGACCTGATCAGCCTTTGCCGCTAGATACATATGCACAGCATCACTAAACTACAACAAGTATGCTTGCCCCAACCGAAAGCCACCTTTAATTTAGGCAACTGGCAATACAACGCCAGATCTGTATCTGTTGAACTCAACGGGTTTGTTGGATTGCAAGCGAGTCAGCAAGGAATCGGCCATATTAGTCCGGCGGGTTAAGTCGACGTTGCTCGAACACGTCGTGCCTTAGCACGCATGCCTGTGATCACCACTACGACAGCGAGGCGATTGCAAAAATAAACACCGAGCCACAGCACCAGAAGATCCGAGTTGCGTTCGTCCGCCGTTGGGAGGTCGAAGGGTGAGGAGTCGGTTGGCCGCTCTGTCGCGAAGCTCTGTCACGTAGTATCAAGCAGCCCTGGCATGCTTTTTACCAAAAGACGAACAGCACACGAACATCACCGCCACGAGCACCGCTGTTGAACTTAGTGGAACATGCGGACGAAGCCACTCCACACGATCTTTCTCTCTCTGTATCTCTGCCTTTCATTCTGTCTCGCTGTTTGATCGGGTCTCGACTCACCGTGTTCGTGGTACGTTTCAGCTAAAAACCAGTAGCTATCAGGCCGCAGTAGCGGCTAGGGAGGAGTGGAGATGCCGCATTTAGAAGCGCTGTGTTGGGCCTTCGACGGGGGTATCTGGAGAAGGGGCATTGGACAAGAAGATATAGGAACGAGGAACGGACCGGAGGGGGTCTTAGGTAGACAGTACGAGGATGTCTAGGGTCCCTGCGGACGCATAGACGCTCAGAGACAAGCACGCACTACGGCTGAAGGAAGTCGCTCGTCTGACGCTAGCTGCCGCCTGCTGGCCGCTTGGCCAGCTGCCTAGATATAGGAGGGAGAGAAGTCCAAGGCGCCGGCACGCGAAGCAGGAGAACAAATTAGGATGCCATCCATTTGAGGAGACCCACCTAGTCCTGCAGGGACAGAGCAGGGCCTATGCAGGAGCAACAGGGTTACACATCTGACGATGGAGTAAAAGAGCCTGTCGAGGTTGAGTCGAGTCTGGGCGGGGTCGCAGACCCTCCCACAAGGGACTCTACGCGCAGTAGATGGCGCTTACGTTCGAAACGGCCTAGTGGAACGTCATTGGCTGGAATCATGAAAGCGGTGTAACTACTAACTTAAGGGATATCGTACGCCCTGATTGCGAGGTGTGTGTTACTCTCGTTGACGTTCGAAATTCATTTGTTTGTATTGCTTTTAAGCCAAACGATGACATGGTTGGGTGATTGATATACGCGTGCGTCAACTGATGGTCATTCGTCAGCTAGCACGAAGTGACATCCGATATACAAAATCACAGTGAGATCGCACGATATTGGTCGAAGTCTTTCATTGATAAGGCCCTTGTCAATGAAATATATATATATTAGGTATAAGAAAATGTCAGATGGGCTTCAAATGCGCCATTCCTTCACCCGTGTTCAGCTATAAAATTGAGACAATCTTACTAACGAAATATGCCAGCACGGACAAGGTTTTATCACTTTTGTTTCTGCTTTGCATTTGGAACCATCCAGGGAAAGGGGCGATTACGATCCAAGTGACGCTCGTGTCTGTAAATAAATCAAAATTAATATATGGAAATATAATAACTGTTTTACGAAACTTGGAGGAGGAGGAGGAGGAGGAGACTGAAAGTGAATTGAATGAATATTGAGACATATGTCTTGTTTTCTATTTGCTAGCAGATGACTATTTTAATTTGGTTTTGAAACCAATTTTTTCTTATTGTACATGTTGTTCAAAGGTTGACCTTAATTTTCTATATTTACGTTGTCTCGTCGTTGATAACGAAATATCTGCTGTTGCGAGTCAGTCGACGACTAAGACACCTGTAGGCTCTGACTGATTCAATTTGTCGCATCAATTTGGTAGTCAAATTTTTCAGAGATGGTCCCATTTGCTATTAGTCGTAGATTTTCACATGTAATACTCGAAACCAACTCAACGATTCCTCATGTCTCCGTCTAGCTTCGTCTGTATTCGAAAGTCGGTTCCTGGTCAGAGTGCCACGCCGCGACGTTTAAAAGGACGTGTCGACATTTATTAGAAACGGGGGGAAGAGACATCGGAACATGGTGTCTTTGACTCTCTGTATTTATTGTTCCGGCGCACAACGTGAGTGAGATTCGGCAGTTATCATTATTTATTTGGAAACGGGATTAAACCAAATTTGGGTCCCTTCCCGTATACGACAACTCGATGGGTTACGTTTTCATTAAATAGAGCAGAAACCAAACACTATTTTAATTTCGGTTTTTTCTATCAGTAAGATATTTTTCTTCCATTAAGGACACAAGTTATAATAACCCTATAGATAGTCGAAGCTATAGAGGGTTTATCGAACCCGGACAGCTTGACCTGTCGAGCCCTCTGGTGGCCTCGTGGTACATTCGTGTGCGCCTCGCAATCGGAGGAGACACGTAGGGGCACGAGTTCGATCCCCACCGTTGCACATTCCGCATTGCTTCATAAGGCGCACCCCTCCAAATGCAAATTTGCAACGGTCAGAATCGAACCCGTGCACCCACAGCCTGACCTATACACATAATACTAAGCGACACAGACAAGTGTGATGAAATTTAGCTTTCACAACCTGGATTATCTGTCATCTGTGCAGATTGTGCCGGGCTATCGTAAATTTTTGGTTTAACTTTTGATATCGAATGGTCGGGCTGGCTCACGTGGGATTAGACGAGGTTTCTCCTGTGACGGCGACCAGGAGAACACGTCTTAGGTCAGGAGTTGGCGGCAGGCGATTAGAGCAACGAGAGGATGCTACTTCGGTCTACAACTTTTGATCCCTTCACGAGCTGAGAAACTTCAACTGTAGAATGGGAATCCCTTTGGGATCTCTAAAAGACGACGGGCCCAGGCCGCTCTCGACTACGATCTCTGCCGGCAACAATTTCCAATTAGTAACTCAGCTTTTCTCAGACGATCTTCCCCGAAATCTCTTCTCTACAACAACCTGCAGCCAGAAACAACTGCCAATGCAATATAGGACGAAATCTCACCGTTGCGGGCTAGCTGAGCACCCTATGCTGACTCAATACCGAGCTGCAGCGTATATCTTTAGGTAAATGCATCCTGAGCGCGGTGGATGTACTTTAGTGGGCCAAAACTATATATGCCTTCTAAAAGATTATCAAATATCTTTGTCTTCTGCGCTTTTTGTTGTATTCGAGAATATTTTTTCGCCAACTAAATACAACTACACACCGCGTCAGCCCATTCATGATGAAACTGTCAAAATAAGGTTTCGCTAAACCAATGGCGAGCCATGCATTCAATGTGATTCTGAGCAATGATTCCACATTCAACTTTCAGATCATACAAATTTGAGTTCGATGTAATTAATCAAGTATTATCCAACCCATTTTGTTTTGCTTTGCGTGCAGCATGTGATGATTCTCAAGGTCAGTTTAAACTTATATATTCGTTCAGTTCGGTTAATTTGGACAATTTCGGTGACTGAATGACAACTGAATTATACACAATTGTATTCCCCAGCTGCAAAATGTCACAATAAGTTATTTTCTTAGTGTCGTATTCAGTGTTAACCAGTATTAAGCCCTGCTTACCCTTACTTACATATATATATATATATACACACAATAAAGTCCTAGTACCTGTAATGGATGTTGTCTTCTGATAAGCATGACGAAAGAGACACCTCTCCTCATCCGAATATCTCACCGAGAAGCGGACACCGCCGTTGCCACCATCCCCGAACCGAAGTAGGCCTATGTAAGTAGGCCTGAGATAACCCACACGAAATGGGGAGATGGCAAGTGTAGGTAAGCATTTACCCTAGTACCCTTTCTTTGTTGAATCGGCAGCACTCGAGCCACTGCATCAATGGTAAGCAACGGAGCATAGCTACGCATACTATCTGATGGGCCGATATGCTCAGCAGGTAATCCTATCTTGCCCGACAGTGAGAGCCTACGATCCTGAGTTCGTTCGCGGGTGATTTGGAGACGCTGGATGCGCCATCGCTATTGCTGCCACTCGGCATTTTCTTGTCCTCGGAAGCCGCCTGACGGCGAGCATCCCCGCAGTCCGTAGGCATCTTGTGTAATGTTATCCAGCCAATGTTGTTGTCCTGCTCCATTATGCATCCACGAAACCCCTTCCCTTGGGAGGCCAAGGGGTCACCCCGAGATAAAAATTGCTTTACACACATCCTTTGAACAATTCGTGCTACAGCAGCTATTCGTCTACGCACATTGGGCCACCATGAATAGATATAGATCTGGTTTAGTAAACGAGGACAATGTGTTGTGATGGACACAGGCAAGGTGCACAAAGATTTGGTTAGTCATAGATGGAAATATTTTTTTCATATTAATATTATTATTACTATTATTAATATTTACACGTTGTGATGACGATAAATTGATCTGAATGAACGCTTCTTGTTTTCCATGTAGCTAGACGACTGGCGTATTTAGTATTTCGATGATGTGTGGTTCGAAAGCAGCGCGAACAATTCTGATTATACCTTTTTGATTTATTTGGCTTGACGAGAGAATTCTGTGACGAAAAAGACGGACTCAATTCCGTCTTATGAAGCAATATCGATGACAGTTGTATCGTGGACCAAGTTAAATGTTTAAGGCTGAGCGTCAGACCGGAGAATTTCCTTCAGTTCGGTCGCGTCTGTGTTGATTTCCTGTCATACACAAATTTGTAACGGCTAACTGTTGCAACCAATGGATACACGGACAATGGATGCGGTTGTCCTATTGTCGGGTCATTCCTTGAAGTCATGGGTGTCGAAAATGAATGCACTGTGATGTGAGTGCAAGGGAAGCAGTGTAGACCAAATCGAACGAGAATCAACTACAGCAGCTACAACAGCTTGACTAAATACACGTTAGATATTGTAGATATGCATGTATATTTGTATGATGTCAATGTCACAACAGAAATTTGGTCCCAACATCGGCTATGCTTGTTCAAAGCTTCAATCATGTTTTATACACCATTCGCTACAATCAACATCGCGTCATCTGAACATATCTGTATGTAAAGGTATATTGGTTTATTAAAGGAGCTGCAATTTTACAATGCTTAAGCTCTCTTATATGTCACATAGCGGGGCTCGAACCTGCGGCCTCTGGCTTCCGATAGCCAGAGACTTAGCCGCCCAGCGCCGCCGTATGTGAAACGCATTTGAGATTGTGTTCGGTAAGGAAAATACGTTCAAACCATGTATGTACATATGTCCATACCACATGGAGTCGTCTCCTCTATGCTGCGGCCATCTCGCGCCATGAGGGCGTGATTTTTTTTTTGGGACTGAAACGGGTACAATAATCCTTTACTCGCCTACATCAACTACCGCGAAACTACGTCTGGTGGAGGAGTCGGACGAGAAAACAGCTCCCAGGACGGCCATCGGCACTCACTTTCAACTTGGCCTCGTTTGGCCGCACACGCCAACGAAATATATTATGCAGCTAACGTCTTTATGACGCACCCATCTCGAAGCCAACACCACTGTCGGCGTCTTGGCGCTCTACGCGTTTAGGTAGACTACTGCTTGCATCCGTATATGGTTGCTGGCTCGCTCGCTCGTTCGCTTGATGCTTTGGCTATGTTTCTGCACCTCATACGACGATGCTCTTTCCCTGACTCTGCAAAGTCTCAGTCTTCAGTTAGAAGAGTACTATCATTATCTTCGCATGTCTACACACAGATCGTCAGGTGAACGCATCCACTGTGGCGAACTATAGATGGCGACTGTGCGCAACGATTCACGCGGGCAACCTCGGGAATCAAGGTTGGTCAGCATCGCTGTTGTCCCACTATACCATCTGTCTCTTTAAGGGGCCAGAATGACGTTTACCGTAGAAGAAGTCTGGTCAACCGTCGAATCGCGGGAGGGGGGGGTCCTACACGTCCCCTCAACAGCCCTCACTACTAATACTACTAGACTACTACAGGGTACTTTGGGGAGCAGTTTACACCCTCCACCGGCTTTCCGCGCAGTCGGCAGCTGACACAGCGAGTTTTTGCAACAGGGACAGAGATGATATTGGTGGAAAAGTTGCACTCTGCTGTTAGTCGAATATAATGACTGTCGTCGTAGAGATCAAGAAGATAGAAGTGACAGATTGAATTGCACATAACCAACATGCGTGCTTGAAGAGAAACATATAGACATATCTTTACAGAGACACGTGGATAACGGAGAGAGTGAGAGAGGCGGGTGGCTTGCCTAGTTTGTGGATATAACTTGCGGTTATACCTCTACAATTATAAGTTATCCATCTAGCTATTTATAACAAGAGAATTTCGATGGCGCTAACGCTTTGAGTGTTTTACATTACATTTTATACGACGCGTTCACGTCAATTAGTTGCAGTCAAGGAAAGCAACGTGTGTCACTAAAATTGTTCACGTGTTTACCTTAATCCGCTCTGCCGAGAGTAAATGATATAGCCTAGAAGTACCTTTAGCGGTCGCGGCAAAAGTGCGTTTACAATTTGTTCACGTGAAATAACTCATTTATTATTGGATGAGAATGGTGTTAGAGGACATAATTAGAAGAATCAGCACAACGAGTCGTAAAATTACCGGTATGAAAAGCAAGCATCTACTATTGGACACAACACATTTGACAGGTTCGTTTCTTAAATCAGTTCATTCAAGGAAATTGTCTATTTTGAATTGGACGACTGCTCATCACTATGTTGTTTGAGTACGCACAAATAATTTAGCAACGGTTGTTTTCATGTATTTAACTATATTTACCTGCATATAGCATGGTCTTTATCAAGAACTGGAATACGTACCGCGACCGCGGGCTCGTAGAATTTCGGTAGGGATCTGTGCCTATCGATTTCAGGTCACGCCCATCGACACTATGCAGGTTTGGCTGGCGGCCGTTCTCCTGTACCACTCTGTTCTACCATCTTCACCAGTTGTGCCTTGTGACCAGCCCAAGCCTCGTTTATCGAGTAGCCCCGTATGCAGCTACACTTCGATTTCCGTCGTAAATATAAGGAATCAATCAAAATGTGCCATTTTTTAGCAAGAGATAGAAGTCCACCCGCCGGCCGGATTCCCGACGTGAGACTCTTCGCAGTCACCGCCAGCTTTGTCCTGTCCTGGCCTCTCTTGCATATCAATGAGGTGGCGGGTGCGCCCTTGCGCGCACATCACTTCGCAGGCCACAGAGACCCTGCGTGCGCTCTCACCTCTCACACGAAGTCCCCGTCCCTCATTGACACCCATAGATTGATGCTCGTCCTAACCTCCAGGCACACCCAAGCGGACCACCGCCGTCGCCCAAAGGTGGACGACTGCCGCGACCGCTGCTCAGATGTTGTGTTAATCTTTTAATCGTTTTATCTCGGCTGCGTCACTTACATGTCTCGTCGATTCACCGAGCTCGCGCTGTCTGTCTTCGCTCTTGGCGATCGGGAGGCAAACTTAGCCGAGCAGTGGGAGTAAGTCGCGAGGATACCTAGCCGACTAGAAGCAGTGGGTGAAATCCATTTCCACGACTTTAAACATCATCGATATTCCCAAAAGCAAAAACCCGGCAGAGAAATTAGACAGCTGGAGTTTTTCGAAAGTTTGAGGTAAGCTGAAAATTCGACTGGAATAACGAATTTCACTGCTAGGCAAACATTCGAAAGAGCGGAATGAGAGGACTGTGGGCAATAGTAGTTTTACACATTGAATAGCATGTTTTGGCGGATAGTTCCCGTAGTTTCATCTCGATAAAATATAATTACGAGTATATATAGGATATATATATATATATATATATATATATATCACATTCCGAACCATTGGTGACTGACATAGATCGGCATTACGGAGGACTGCAGAATATAAACGATATCGTGCGATGTCGCTTGTAGCGGAAAACTGTGGCCCTCTAAAAACAATTATGATGTCCATAAAGAATGTCTTGGTCCTTACGCGCACGATCGATCTATACGATATCAGCTTTTTTTTTTGAGAGGAGGAAATTTTCTTCAGATCACCGAGAGAGAAATGAGCTGACTCAATCCGACGACACCCCCCCATCTCCACACACTGAATCATTTCACTTAGCTTCATGTTCACTTAATTTCACGTTCCCATTGAAATTTCTCTATTTTGTTTTTGGCTATTCCGGTCAGCCGCATCCCCACGTTGCGCTACGGCACTGGTCGTCGTGGTCTCGCTTCGTATTACGTCAGCATCATTCTACCCTGTCTACAATGTCGATTCGCCTTTACAGGCTAGATCTCCCGCGATCTTCCTGTCAAAATCGCCGTTCATTTTCTCTCAGTCCTGTTGTTCGTTGTCGTCGTCGTCGTGTAATCCAAACCAAACCGCGGGGTAAGCACGGAGGTGGCTTGCAATCTGTGTGGCCACCAGCATCACCATGAGCAGCTGCCTGAGTAGAAGCCTCCCCCTTCGAGCCCTCTCCGTATCCTCCTCCCCCCATCTCTCTCTCTGACCTGTGCAACAGAAGCAAATTGGTCGGAGCTGTTTTGTCCACCTCGTTTGTCGATGCCACCCCGTCCGCCGCCTCGGAAAGACGACTGTACACGCTAAGAGTAGTACGAAGTAGCGAGAGAGAGAGAGAGAGAGAGAGAGAGAGAAGAGTGAAAGATAGAGAGAGACAGAGAGAGAGAACACGAAGCAAAGAAACGCAACAGAACGCCCCTCGTGTGATTGTGGCAATATTGGATGGCTAAGAGCGAAAACGTTTGGATACGCTGGCCGACAAAATGCGATGGGGCGAGGTGAGTTGGTGGGGTAGCCAAGCACACAGTGACAAAGCAGGGAAGGGCCACTACTACTAGTACACTACTAAGCTACGATAGGTACCTCTTGGAAGGCCTGAGCGTTAGTTCCCCCCTTATGCTCCATCCCAGGCAACGCCGCCGCCGCCTCCAACAACAACAAGTAAACTGAGCCCGTTTTGGGCGAATGTCTAATATCGCAGCAGTGGCGGTGGCGGTCGGGGGAAAACATGTGTAGACACGCTAACGTAGGCACGCCATATATAAACGCGTCGTTGTCGTCTTTCTTCGTCGTTCTGTAGCTCCTCCTCTGCGGTCCCGGTTTCATCGAAGTTCGTTTGCTTTAACTCAACACTCTCTCTCTCGCTCTCTCTCGCTCTTCCGTGGCAGCCTCGTGAACCCCCACCTTGGTCTCCAGTGGCGGCCATTCTTCGTGTTCACCGCAGCCAGCCAAATCGGGATTAGTAGATGTCCTTTATCGAATTGCTTTGGGGAGTCGAACGTCCAGTGGCGCGGCTACGCAGAGCACTAGCCCAATAGAAACGGCCCACTCCCTTTCCGCGGTGTTGGAGGCAGGGAGTTTATTAAACAATCGCCTTGATTGCATTTTCCGCCAATAGACAATACACACTGTGGCGTGTGTGTGTGTGTGTGCGCGTCGGCGCCCCGAAGTGCACAATCCTGCTGGCCGTTAGCGCGGACTCAAACAGACGGCATAGGTTGGTAGACGATAAAGCTGTCGAACCAATTGTCACCCACCACAGTAATTGGCGCGCGACAAGTGATTTAGCAACAACACGCTGGGTTGGTCCCACGCTGCGTTCACGTTGAGCGTGACGTCAGTTCGACGAAACGCGTTTCATCGATATTATTGGGCGAGTGTCGCGGGTAGTAGCTGCTCATTTCGAAACTCACTGCAACATACAATGCACATGCTATAATGCAACCGAATGATATACGTTGGTCAGCTAATACTTTGAGATAGATGGAAACTTGCTTTAATGCTAGAAATGGGCTGTTTGTACTCGGTATATATATATATATATATATATATCAAGCTTGTCTAGAGCTCTAAGGACTTATGTCCAGGTGAAGCAGAAAGCAGTCAGTACATATTTACAGTCATGGCCAAAAGTGAAGCTTCTTCGGTTTTTCTGCAGAGAAAATGATCATACACGTATCTAACTTCCCAATTCGCTTTAAAACAGATTCCCGCATCCACGTTTCAACGCGTGCAAGTTTTTCCGAAGCTAAAGCGTCTACTAATAAAACGAATTTCCCGTGGAGCATTTATTAAAAACAATAAGCAACTTATAAGTTGTGTTACAGCATTTTGGCGCATGACGACCAAACGAATCAGTAAGCGGTCGAATAACTTTGCTGTAGCTGTGACCGCTGACAACCTCCAGAATAACAATGCAGGCAGCATCTTCTTCTAATATGAATATCATCAACATATTTAGCATTACCATTTGCGTCCACAAAGCAAATCCCATTGGTGCCTATATTTCATAGGACATATTGTATTTTATGATAGATGTGAATTCGATGCATATATACACACCCGCCCTCCCATCGGGCGGCGTTACATAAATTAATGTCCGTTCGGCGAGACTCAGCTCATCTATGAAACGCGAGTTAGAGCCGTGCACAGCCATCCAGGCTGACACGCTGGCGGGCAGACCTCCATCTATTTGTCTCCGTGCCTAACAACCTATTTGCTTTGCTGGCGTATGTAAACCATTAGCGGCCAATACGCGCTAATGTGCTCACCGTGTCGTCGTCATCGCTGCTGCTGCTGCTCCTGTTGTTATCGTTGTCCTCGTTGTTGTTGTCGCTGGCTTCCGCGGCTGCCGTTCCAAGTTCGCTCGCTCATAGGGCATACCTGCTGATATCTGTCGAGAATAATCATCGCAGTGCAGTAAGAAGGGTTTTGTATGGGTTGGGGAGGGGGGTGGCGGCGTCTGGGGATGAAGAGGGTGTTGCCGTATCAAGAACGGATATGTGTGGATAGAAACAAATGAAGTGATCTCCTGACTCACTTGCAGACGACAGACAGACCCTCGTAAACCGAGCGACTGGGCTGAGCCTCTGCTTCGATTTTTCACTGTTCCTGTCGCTAGTTACTTTAGCTCTGTCGTCGCTATCAGGGAGGCTTCACATAATGA
This sequence comes from Stratiolaelaps scimitus, assembly GCA_019614645.1. Classification (NCBI taxonomy): domain Eukaryota; kingdom Metazoa; phylum Arthropoda; class Arachnida; order Mesostigmata; family Laelapidae; genus Stratiolaelaps; species Stratiolaelaps scimitus. The sequence continues at coordinate 77,644 of JABWDB010000083.1, forward strand.
AGCAGTACCACTGGGCTGAGCGTGTGTGCGCGTGCGTGTGTATCTACTTCGCTAGGACCTCGAGACTCTGTCCGAGGTTCCATTCTACCGACATTGGCGACTTGTGTCGCGCGGCAGAGACAAACTAAATGAATCGGTTAGCGACGAATGGGGGTGAGTCGAACGAGATCTCTAGACTTTATGCTGTGTCTAGCTGGCCTTTGCTACATGACGGTCGATGAGCGGTTTCCCGACCAAGTAAGAAGGACGCAGCCCTCCGCTTTGGTGGCCAATGAAGAGATTCCATTTGTTAGCTCAGCCGGGCGAAATATAATCATTAACAGGTAGCTCCATGAAGTCCGATGGAATAGAGGCTAGATCGCCAGAAAAGTGCCTCATCGGCTGACGGAAGGGGACCAAAGGGTTGATAGTCGGCCTCGTAGTACCCTACGTAAGTGACGAATGACATTTCAGCTGGCAATGGATGACTTGTATGCCGTCATTGTGAATAGCATATATAGGAGTAGAAGTGCATGTCTATTTGTCTCCATGCGTACAACAGTTATAGACTGACAGGTCAATATTGATGAAGCTTTATGCTTCGCGTATGTCAGCTATAATGGTTTAGGCGGCATAATAAGGGTATGGTGCTACAACAACTGTGATTTCATTTGCAACAACTTCCTTCAGGACTGTTTTTTTCTTCTCTATTCCTAAATATATACACCGACTGGGACATACATTTGAGGGCGTTTATGTGTCTGCCTTTATAATAATACTAGATGCAGACATCTATTGAGCTAGTTCTAATAAAAATAACGGAAGGTTAATAAGTGTCGCTGTTTTGAGGCCTCAGCATTTGTTAGTTAAACAGAATGTAAATATTCAATAATTGGGAACAGTGTGTCAGGTCAAGGCCGTTTAAGGTGTTCACTGACTGACTTTCCTTCAATTTTTGCAGAGCTACAATCTCCACTGTATTGCAAATCTGACTATTCGATGTACCTTCCGGGGGACATTCAATAATAATATTTGCCTTAACTAACATCTATTGTTTTCAGTCTGCCAGTCATACGATGGTGTAGGCACCGCTATACGTTGCACTGATATCCATGTATTTGTTTATGGGCGCCCTGTACCGAATAGGATATTTGCCTTCTTCGGCGGCGCATGCATACATGCCTACGCGTGGTTTCATCTGCCGGACCGATTCTTCGCCCCTCCTGCCTCAAGGCAATCGATTTTCTCCAAAGGTAGCCTCCTTGAGCTTCTCTCGATCAGATATCTCGTTCGTACACCGCTCTCGTCCGCCTCCACTCTCGTAAGAAGCAAGGGAAGACTTCACGCCCGACACTTCGCGTTTTTCATTCGGCCTCGTTGTCCTGCGCTCTATTGGATGGCCAAGGAGGAAGTCACGCGGGGGACAGACCTATGCTGGGAATCACTATGAAACAAAGGGAATATCAGCTTTCTTTCGACACCCTCCCCCTAATTCCTCTCTCCCTCTCTTCATTTTCTCTTCTCATATCATCTCGCCCGTCTCGAACTTCCCGCTGGCGTTGATTCATCTCCCAGAGACTCCATCTCACGTGACACCACCAGCTCAGTTTCTTCTTCCATCCTCCCCATCGGCTTCTTCCGCACGCTTTTATCATGGCCTCAATAATAACCACCACTTTTAATTACCAGCCACCGCATCGGTGGCAAAAGAGGCCGTATGGCTTTAGCTCTCTGTCTCTCGCGCGCGCGCTTTGCCATCAACGAACGTTCGCTATGGCGTTCACTGTTGCCTGCGCTATCTCTTATTCCCTGCTACTGCCTATTATCTCGCAGGCAGCATCTCCCACTTCTATGCGAGGGAAGAGCGAGCTTCGCTCACTGGCCTTTGTTATTATCTGGGGGTTACTATCTGAGCGAGGCGTTATCTTCGTCTGCGTCGCGACTTCTTTGTCCTCCTTCTGGTCATAGCAGCGTGGACGGCACTCGATGTGCGATGTTCGTATACTTATATGTGTATACCACCGGGCTGGCGAACAACGCTGATCAGCCTCTCAATGTGTGGACGTCAGTCTGTTACTCTCTCGTGCTCCGGTGTGTGGCCCTTTCAGTCCGTTGTTTTTAGAGGGATACTGCTCTGCACTCAGAGTGGGAGACACACTCTCTCTCTCTCGCGCGCTCGTTAGCTATGGATGGCATGAACGATGACGGTTACGGCAGCATTGAGATGTATATATGTATATGTGTTAGTGCTAGCATAAGGCCACACGGAGGCACTGAATATAAATCAAGATCTCTATATAAGAAATATTCGATACAATGTGTGTGTACTATACATGGAAGACCTAAACTGTTGCTACGCGATGCTGTCCCCACCGAGGAATTACACTGCCCCAACGGCTTCGTCCATCTATTCCCCAAAAATGCCTCCAACGAGTGCGTTCAGCAACACACGGTAGCGTAAGCAGGTTTGTGTGTACGTGTACTGTTGTTTGTGCATCGTGACATAGCGGACGGATTCGAGTGGATAGCAGAGTAGATAGTAAAGACAACAGTAGAACGGTTGCTGTGTAGAACTGGAGTTGCCGCTGCCGGTCACCGGCGCCCATACTCATCTCGAGTGTGCGTGTAATCGAACGGGATATTCCGATGCAGCAGGCGCAAGTAAGGATGCGGATGGAAGCGATGCAGGAACGATAGCCAGCAAAAGGAAAAGCGTCTGCGGGAAGGTCTCGTCTGTCACCAGGAGGAGGTAGAACCCTTCTACCACGTTTTGCTAGCCAAGGGCAAAAAACAATGAATCCTCTTGGGAGACTATCGCCACGCCACTCCACTCTACGCAGCCGCCAGTGCATACAGCAATACAGAGCGAACGTCCAGGGCTCGCCTGTTCCTCGTGCGTTTTTCCCCACCAGGCTGTACTTCTTGCTGGTGATCTTCTTCCTGACGAACGACAACGGGGCTTGAGGGCTCGAGGGCTCGAGGCTAGCGGGAGAAAGTGGCGATGCATTGAACATGAATCTGCATCTTCGTCCGGTGGACGCACTCTCCTATCTCAATCTCTCTCTCTCTCTGTCTCTCTTGGGCTCTGTCAAAATATTGCCCACTACCAAGCGCTTTCGCTTACCCCTTTCTCCATCAGAACAGGACCGCACTCCTGCAAGGTGGGAGGGTCTCTATACGATATGATCCTGAGCGTGGTGACACGCTAGAAGCTCGGATACGGCTAGGCCAGGCCTCGTTCTCGAAGAACTACACCATCAGCTGATCATCCGATTACAGATGCCTTGCGAATCAACTTGTCAAGTCGGTTGGGGGCTGCTTCGACAAAAAAAGGTTTCTGTAGATGGCGATGCGATCATGTTTGTATATGTACAACGATATACGGATGCGTATGTGGACGAATATCTTGAATGTGTTCGAATAGCGCTTGTTTTTTGGTATATGTTTGCTCTTCAATGCCAATAGAAATGCATGTGGTACCTTCATATGTGCATTTTGGTTGGCTGCTGAATGCAAAAATTGATGACCAGGGGAGTGAGTAGCCGTAGTCACGCGGCCAGGTCATACGTTTTTTTAACATGCTCCGTACTTTGTTGCTAATATTATATATATATATATATATTTATATATAAATTTAAAAAACTCATTCGCATATATAATCAAATGTCGTCTGTGCCTGTGAACCTAATTATGTGTAAACCACAACATCATAATATCAGCAGCCACTTCATATTTTTTTTGCCTTATGAGAGCATTGCAACAAGTAACGATTTAGTTATGTTTTTCGGTCTCTGATTTATCCTCAGCTCAGCTTTATTTGGTCCGAGTTTTGGCCATACATCTTTAGTGCGAAAGTACTCTATCTACATACCGACCGTCCTGTAAGCCCCTTGCTAGTCGCTGGTTTCGAGTTGATTTTTATGGGGTGCACGTAAGCTGCAGCGTCATTTATTCGAGGGCGCCTCAGTTAGTTGAGCATCAAACTCCGACGAAGTCAAGTAGTAGAAGAAGAAGCCGAGGAGAAAAAGACGAGGCGGACTTATGAGGATTACCTATGCGGACACTACTTCGGGTAGCTCTGCCATCAGCCACCGCTACGGTCGCCGCGCCCCCTTGGGTGGGCCCTCTCTCCGCGATGACTAATGGGCAGCGGGATCGGCCAGTGGGGTTCACGGTTATCGGACATTAGGTCAGGACTTCGTGGATGCTGCTGGTGCAGGTTGGCTAGCCTCCCGACACCGGTAGGCAACAGGTGAATCTACAGGACGTTCTTGCTTCGAAGGGCCTGAACAGACAAGGGAGACAGATACAAGTCGTCGCTTATGAAGAAATATATGCCTTACGATCATACGGCGCGCTGAGGAGCGCGGGGACATTTTTCTTACTGACCACTCGAACCGGCCGTTCCTTTCGTGACCGAAATGTATTTTGCAACAACATCATTTGCTTCTGATTCTACTGGAATTTTAGATGCGACTGACCGTCCCATGGTAACGTCAATGCTGGTGAACATTTGACGATAATCATAGGTGTAGTGCCCTAGAAAATTCAATATGAATTATTGCTGGACGAGTGATGACGACAGTAGAAACCGTGTAGGTTTTGAAGGCTAACATGTTGCGGTTTGTACTTCTCAAGCCTAAATAGTTTCACGGACCCCGAGACGAGCTTAGGAAACGAGACGAAATAGATGGCTCCTGAATATGTGCACTGCAAACTGTGACTTGGTGTGGGGTATGTTTAGGGATTCGAGATCACTGGTAACGGAACGCGAAAGTCAGACGGGTATATTTTGATGTACTATAGTTAGCTATAAATGAACAAATGCTTAGCCGCTTCAAACGAGTATCTGGGAGCCTCGATGCAGTGACGAGCAAGGCAGAGATTAGTTGCTGTATCCATTATATAATACATGGTTTGTTTGCAATAGCAGACCTTCTAATGACAACCATCTTTGAACGAAACACCACACACATGAATGTTGATAACTTTCAGCATTTCGGCATGACGATTTCCTGATGATCATTGGCCCTCCTCGACCTATTCAGCTGTCGGCAAGCGGACGGGACGAAATAATGTTAAGGGCACAGTAGAACGAGCTTGAACGATGCGATCGGACCGTGCGCCCTTTGCAACGGATTCGGATTGCGACGGCTTCGAGTCGATATAGCCAACATGGCCCCCGTGGTGTCTCGCGCACACTTTCCCGAAGCAGCCGAGTGTGGGCCCAGCAGTAGTATCTATAGACAGCATTGCAATAGCCGCTACTTGGTTGGCGTTCGCTGTCTCGCTCCCGGCTGCTCTCTCACTGGCTCCCCAGGGTCTCGATCCTTTGGTCGCGCCGGCGGCGGCTGCTGCGGCGGGACCAGCAGCAGCATTAAGATATGGCTCGATGGTGCCTCTTCTTCAGCTGCTGCTGCTGCTACTACTGTGTTACCACTGTTACCGTGCCTCTGCCCTTATTAGCCAACCTCCCCAAGCCCATACAGGGCGTCTGGATGGATGCGATGCGCCCGGCTCGATTCGACTGGGCTGGACGACGATGCCGACTCCGTGGCCTCGCCGCCCTGCCGCTGTCTAGTGCTTCTTCACTTCTTCCTTCTCTTCTTAGCAGCTGCATCTATTACGGTTGGCCACGGCGTACTCTACCATTACTGCTGCTGGCTAGAGCAGTGGTAGTAGACGATGGCCCGATGGTCTTCGGTTTCGGGCGTTCGGCAAAGGCGGCCCAGCCAGCAAGAGTGGATGGACGACCATCTCCAAGCGAACGAGTCTGTATGATATGAGAGGAGAGAGAGAGAGAGAGGAGAGAAAGAGGTGGTACTTACACCGTATGATACGTCGACGAAGATAGCAAGATGGCTCTATTGCTGTTCGCTGGCCTTATTGATGTACGTTAGTCAATGCGCCAGTGGATCGGATAGAGCTGCAAACAGACGTCGGCGCTGGTGCTCAAACTTCGCCGGCCAAGTTTATTAGAGGTCAGTTATGACCATGGTGCAGATGTATGCGGAGCATAGCGATGTTGTTGGTAAGCTCCCGTTCGGGATGAGCTGGGCGGGAGTCTAAGAATTGAACAAATAACTTCTCGACTACGATTTGTCAACGAATCCTCCGGACACTTCGTTCATAGAAACTACGGTGGTTATGGCCAGATTTCTGTTAGAAGCGTTAAAATGTTCACTTTTGTTTTGTCCCAATTGAGTCTGAATTCTAATTCTTTACAAATGGGGTATAATGCGTGTTTGTTGATTTGGTCAGAGATTCTATTGTAAAATTCTGAAATTTCCCTTTCTGTAGCGAATGTTTCCACCCACATTGGGCTATCCCTCATTGTACGTAATTGCGCTACTACGATGAAGACTAACTCCGAAGATGTGTCAGGTAGGGAGCAATTACATTTCTCTAATCTGCCGACCGCCATGTGGCGCACTATCTTCTAGCAGTGGCTTCTATTGTTACGGTCTTCACACCATTTATGAAAACAGAAAATTCTTCCCAGCATACGCTACACATGGTTAGTTGTTTAGCATCGTTCGATTTTTTGTCTTTTGCTTCAGGTTGTATGTTAGGTTGAAGATTGGGGTCTGAATGGTCTGGTCTGTAGAAAAGTTAGTTTCTAGGTATGACTATACCTTTGGGCGTCTCTGCGAACGACTGACATAGTTCCCGTGTGTGCGCGTGTGCGACTAACACCAGTTTCACTGGTCTTGTACACCCCTCGATGTGGTGCGGAGCAGCGCTTCCCCGAGGGGTCAGGCCCTGGGACCAGCACAGCACGGCCCCTTGAGAACAGCGAGTCCGTCACGGCCGACGAGCAGCGCCGTATCGTCAGCGAACACTACCGCATTGCCATGACCTGCTACAGCACCCACAGGTTTGCAGCACAGCCGCTCGGCCTCTTCTTTGAACCTCAGGTGGCATTAGCGCCAGCTGAAGTCTGGTCCCCTGCTAAACGCGGTGTCGGCGGTCATTTCGAAAACTGCGCTGGAACGTTACAGCCTATGGCCTGGAGACAAAGACTTTTGAGAGGGGTGTGTACTGACGGTTGGCAGGCGGGACTTGTTCGGAAGCGTGGCTCCGAACTTCTCGGGGGGGTGTGAACAGAAACAGTTCCATGGAGTACAGATTGGCACAGCTTTAAAAATGCCACCATTGAAAGGCTCGTACAGCGTCAATGCAGGCGGTAAGGTCGGGCAACACAAAACAAGGTTTTGTTTGACTGACTCGAATCGATTCCTTTTTTTAATGGCCTTACCATTTAAGAGTTCGGCCCAGGATGTTTGCTCTTGCTAATTACTGTTCTTCTACATTTCGCTATCTGCTGAACATTTGCGTCAATTTACAGCTTACCACTTCCGCAGCGTCAGGAACTTCGTATTGAAATACTACTGGTCTTCATATTGGATTTGAGACCATCGAGTAAAAGGATTTAGTGGGCAATTGATATATATATATATATATATATATATATATAATATATATATATGGAAATAGTGGACATCTTGGTTAGAGGTGCTTGAAGCTCGTATAGAGTTCCGTGCATGTATCATCGGTACCTGCAGAATCTAAATAACCAACTAAACCTACCGAATGCCAATAAACCGAAGAAAGGTTCTCTTAACCTGCTCCAAGACAATAGGTTACCTTGACGAACTGAGTTAAGGCAATAACAACACGATGCTTACCTGCCTATGTGTCTCCTTCGGTTCGAGTGCGCCCTAATAGAAATTAGAACAATCGTCGTAATAAGTTTGCTCTAATTTCCATAATGGCCAAGTTGTAGACAAGAGTGAGCGGACCACTTTGCCGCTCTGTGATGTCACACAAGGACTACTTCGTGGAACAAGAGGGACGAACGCTGCGCTATCGACCGACTCGTTCACGCTCTCCAGGTCGCAGGCCGCGATAGAAGCGAACGAGGGCCAGGCCAAGTTGGAGGCCGAGCATCTGCTCAAGCGCTAGAAGTTGTTGCGGAAGTAGTTGTCGTAGGTCGGTATTATAGTAGTAGTGATAGTAGCCGACAGCTAACGATAGGACAGTGTAGGGGTTAGCAGCAACTGTGGGGAAGACGCCTTGGCAAAGTGAAGTTGTTCATCTAAAGTTTAGACAGTCCCTGTATAAACAACGCGGCTTGTGGCCTCGTTCCTGCTCGACCCTCTCGCGCTTTCTCTAACAACCGTCCCAACCTATTAAAACTGTGCTGCTGAATAGGGGTCACCATTGAAAAACTCGGTCCCGTTGATGATGTGGTTGTCAATTCATGCTTTCTCTACTATTAGTGATAATAAAAATAATAATATAGAATATATAGGTCGGGGATAGATCCCATTCTATGCTATTGCGTGTTATCGCACACCGCTAAATTTGCATTTGAGACGTATTCACAACGCGGTTGATGTGTACCTTATGACCCCTTCGTCACACCAGTCCAAATATAGCAAAGCATGCATTGGACTGGTTTTCGCTTTAAAACGTCGGGTGTTCGTTAAAAAATATCTGTGAATTTTGTTGGCTGAGAGAATTCAGGACGAATCAAGTGAGATATTTAAAATATAAATCACCTGCCAATAATCGCTTCACGCGAACCTCTGCCTTAAAGGTGTTCATTTTTATTACCATATCATCACCATGATCTGCTGATTGGTTCATTAATGAAACAGACAACGAACGAAGCTGATTGGCGGCTAACTTACTAACTTTCAACTATCTACCGGCTGTTACTGTACCCTATTTAACTGTTCACTGACCCAACTATTGCTTATCCTTTTCTCTCGTAGTGCGTGCACAACGGATTCGTCAGAAGGACTTGCGTAACTTGCATAGTCATCGAGAGAGTTCGTGACCAGGGAGCATCTCGTCGCTTATTGAATAAGCCTCAAGGTATCATAACACAATAGGAAAACTATCGGAGAGGCCAATTTAACTCAAGGGATGAACGCCCCCAGCTTCTCGAGGTGCGTGTTCGGAGCACCCAGACCCCAGGAAACACCCGGTCGGCCACACAAAAAATAACCAACGTCGAGAAAAAGCGAAGCTGGCAAAGGCGTGCACCTTGCGGGCTGTCCTAGCCATCCCATCTTCGATACTCCGCCATCGACTGCTCCCCTTCCTCGAACGGCAGGACTATATATATATATGGAACGAAAGTAAGTCCACCGTAGTGCAAGTCCACGTGTCCCGTTGTAAGACTCACTCCTGCTATTGAGGCGGGCTTCGCTGCAGACTCTGGCCACCACCCCTTTGGCCTTTCGAACGAGTGGCGCGTCGGTGGCACCGGTCGCGATAGCCTTTTCGACTGCGTAGCCTGGCAGCAAAGTGCGGTACGAAAGAGCAACAAAGTGCCAGAGAAGATAGACAACACAGCGTGAAAAATGACATCTCTGCTGCAATCTCCCTCATTGTCTCGAAGCTAGCGACGTTTCGTTCAAAGATTACATCGTTGAAGTAGCGGTTCGGCCAGCTGGGAGGACACCAATTCATGCCAGTGCCACCGGTAGCGAACACCGAGCGACCGAGGCACGGGGATTCAATCGGCGGTATTATGTATATGCATATATATATATATATATATATATATATATATATATATAAGTTCACCCTTGTGTTCTTCTAAGGACATCAACATCATCGACAAGAGGATGAAAGTAATACGGAAGGAGAGAGGGCGAACACGCCCCCCGCATGAAACCATCCAGTACTTGTAGCTGTAATGTCGAACGCGTTACGCAAATGGGAGATGACTCCATTTTGAAAGACATGCGCAAGCAAGCCATTCGTCTGTCGCTCAGATCTCGGATGGCGATGAGGACCAAACTGGCTGGCCTGAGCTACCCATCGAAAAAAGTACCAGTCGGCTCCTTTCTCATTGGAGAACAAGTGCAGACGACTACTTGAATCCCTGTATCAGTAGCGGGGATATTCATTATATGAATATTGGCGACGATCGTTATTGCTATCCTTGTTTGAGTGTAAGGACAATGAACAGTTTGTATGAGAACAGTTTCATTTTTCCAGGCGTAACGCCGAGGACTTGGAACCCCTGGGGTCTCCGGTTCGAGTCCCGCTGAACACCACATATGGTTTGAACTAATACGAAAGTAGCTCCGAAGCACGGCCCAAGTAACAACTTGCCTCTCGTTACTCACCTGACTATATATTGATCACTTTTGTTTGCTTCTTTTTATCTACAGAAATTATAAACCAACATTTAAAAAAAATTATAAATCAGCCTCCCGCCATTGTTGCGTATGAAGAGCATAGGTGTAACCACAGAGTGAATCTGTCTCCGTCAACAAGCTGTGACACTTCTAACTCTAATCTAGGCCCTAATCTTCTCCAGTAGCGCGGGCCCCGCGTCCGTCTGGCAGACGGGTGCCAGCCTGCCCTTTTTGTTCGACGGCGTTGACAATGCGGCACCCCATTGGCAAATGGAGTGTCCGTACGAGCCCATGAAAGGTCTGTGAGGGCCAATGTGGAGTGAGCAAATGAAAGCACCCTTCTCAATCTTCGTGCCTCCACCCGTCCTATTTCTCGTGTCCTATTCGAACAACGCCAGTCAAAAGTCGAACGGGCCAACCCATACGCCAGCGGTACAAGCACACTTACGCCGACTAACGCCCAACGGGTCGGACCCACTCAACAGCCCCTGTATGGCCACTTTCTTGACACCACTTGGAGCTTTTGAGTGCGACCGCCCAGAGAGAGAGAGAGAGAGAGAAAGGAGCAGTGAGGAATATAGAGGAAGTGAGAGATTTAAAAGTTTTACGATTTTAAAATGTCAATGAATATGTGACAGTCGCTGGCGACGACGGGCGTTCAGGACGCCACTGAACCGCTGCTATTTCCTACTGTCTATGTTGCCCGACGCTGGTGGTGACGGCCGCACACATGAAAGTGCAGAGCGCAGCAGCAGCAGCAGAAAAAAGCAAGGCGAGGCCAACTCCTCTGGGAGTACAGACTCGCCTCTCCGAGAAGCGCAAGCTGGGATGTCGAGTACGGGGTATCTGTCTCTCGGTGGTGGTGCGTTGGGTCAGCCGCGCGGCTCGTGAGTACAAGCGACGAAATCTCCGAAAGGCAACCGGGCGATCACAAAAGACTCCGCAGTTCTGGCGACGAAGTCACTCGCTGTATGGAAGAGGGCGTTTTAGAGAAGTCCATCAGCGAGGTATGGATATACCTCGCTGATGGACTTCTCTAAAACGCTCTCACTCACCGCCCTCTCTCTGTTCTTCTATTACGTTACGTTGAGAATACGTTATAGGAAACAACCCAGTATTTTTGGTAGCAATCCATTTTGTAGATTCAGGCAATCATTTCCTTAGTAGTGCCTCTTACACGCGCAAGGCAGCTTAAGGCACCGTACTCATATGACATATAGTAAAAACGGGACGCTTCTGGCTCGACACTCGTATCTAAATATAAATAATTTCAATGCCACTATTACTATCGACGCATATTCGCCTAAACAACAACTAGCCTTCTATGGATCGTTTATTGCCATCTCGTCATTAATGTTGTCATGGAGCAAACTATCTCACGTTCTACTTACCGATATCTGGCATGTATTCGTTTTTCCTTTCAACTACTAGGCTTGCGTGACGCGTACAGCGGCGGTCGCTTTGGCAAAAGAGCAGGAGCTTCCTACCAAGCATCCCCCCCACAAGGCCCTTGTATCGCGTAGCCCAACCGTAGATGTCCAGCTGTCGCGACGTCCTCTCTGCTCCTCCGGTCACAGCACCGTCAGCTCGATGTATCCTCCTCGGTGCTTTGGGTGACCAAACCCCCTCTGCGCACACCGTGAATAGCGAAGCGAGGAATGGTTTAGCAGGCAGCACGCACGCAAGCAAGCCAGGAGAAGACGACCGCCATGCCTTGTGGGTGTTCATTGAGATGAATCTCTCCTTGGAGACGAATACTTCCTAATTGCCGTACGACCGGTGGCAGGCTGACTACAGCCTCCACCGTCACCACTACGACCACTCGGCTTTTGCGACGAACACTTTATTCTCCTTTTTTTTGGCACCCGTTTCTCCACTGCGAGGTCTTCTATCTTCGGTCGCAGAGTTCCTCCTCTATTTATCTCGTTCCCGCGCCTCTGCGTATCGTCATTTTCCTGATGGCCTGATAGTTGTGTCCTGGTGGCCGAGCTGATGTTTCTTGGCTAACGTCCCACGGTTTCTGCTCAGTGGCTATCCACCGCCCATAATCAGACCTCGCAGACAATGCTATCCGAGTTTTGGCGTCCGCCGCAAGCGACAGCGTAGCTATATCTAGTGCAAGGATGGGTGTTAGTCGGGGCGGATAGAAAAAATTGCAAAGGTCCAAGAAAGCCAAAATGAGCACTAAATCATCGCTGACAGACTGAGGTGGCCATGGCGCTTGGCCGACTCGTTTTGAAGAAGCTTTTCTACAAACCTTTTGACTTGTTAAAATCTGGTGCGTGGGATTTCAACTATATAGATGTTTAAATGACAACGGAGTTCGATATTTGTAGGACAGTTGCCGCTTCCGAAGTCCTCCGATAAACCGGTGAACTGATCTCGAGCATTTTCTATGAAACAATAATAAATTTTCGAGGCCACCGCCCGCCGTCAAATATGCCGTGCTACATAAGATGAGATCGGCTCCGCACGAGACAACGAAACAGTGAAGGTTAGTTGATTCTCAGCCAACAATCGCCTACAAAGTGGTTTCTAATATATTGCCAGTTAAGTACCACTCGAGGTACAGGTGATTCAGGCAGTAAAGGAAATGACTAGAATAATGTCTAATAGTAGCCGTGCTTGATAGCGACTAAGGCTTCAGACCCGCCACCACCTACTTAGCCGTGGGTAGTCCAACTCTATCGCCCACTACGAATACTTAGCGCGATCGCGACGACGAGGCTAACAAAGAGAAATTGTCATTTACTCCTCTCTTACCGGGTCGCTCGCTGCGTCAGCCTATCTATTCGTTTCGGTCTATCCTCTCACCTGCGCGATCGAGCAGTACACCATGGGTCTATCCGAACGACGAATAGCGTTCGTTGGTTCACTCATTCACTCTTTTATTACGCCACCCGAACACCCACCGAGCCGACACAGCGGTCGTAGTAGCTGTACGGTCAATTAGCATTATAGGGCATTGTTTGCGAACGGTGCGCCAGTAAGGCACCTCTAGATATATCAATGTATATATCTACGCGTATTGAGAAACTTTGCACAATCGATATAACGCTAGCGTTGTTAATAGCGCAAGCTGGTGACTTGTCTCGATATGTAATGATTGGAAAGGATCACGGTAACATTCGGCCGTTTGAAATGCAATTGATGTGCTCGGAATTTATGAACGATCGGAGATGTGTTTTGTATCATTATATATATATTGGTAGGCGTGAAAGAGCGAGACCTCTATATTGGATTCTTCTATTGGTTTTTCTTTCATTGTATAATTACCGTGTGGCCACGCCTGTCCACAACTCAGTATTTCAAAATTATTATACTATTCATGACGCTACGGTTGTGGTTGTTGTTATTGTTGTCACTCATTTATTTTTCACTATATTTTGATTGCGACAGTAATATTTGTGTAGGATGCCTGTGCCATATATCACTGTAACAACAGCCGCCACCATAATTATAATAATAATAATAATTTATAGAAACATGTATTGCGTCGCATGTCGTGTAGTTTGCGCATATATTTATTTAGCCGGTTTATGCAGCGGCATAATCAGCGAGCTGGCCGAGCTGCAATCGGGGGTCGCCGCAACTTCGGCTGTTGCGTTCCGGAACGTCGGGAGGCATTTACGACGTCCACCATTGGCTGGTTATGGTCTTCGCCTCTCGGAAAGGCCATCGCGAGGGCTGCCGGCAGGACCTCGACCTCATAAACCGCCGCCACCGCCGCCGCTGCCTCGATTCATTCGGCTACGCTTCGCTTCATGGAGCCACAGTGTGCCGTTGTTCTCTCCATAAGCACCTGCCTTCCTGTTTCTGCTGTTCCTACAACGACGACTATTACCAAACCCCTGATACTGGGGCAGAGGCTGCCGTTGAGTCGTTGCCGGCGCTCGAGTTGTTGTTGTTGTTGATGCTGTTATTGTGTTTTATTGTTTCGCTGATGTTGTTGCCTCGCTAAGCTCTTGTTGTTCCGATTCCAAGCAACGTCGATCCGTGAGCCATTGCCGGTGCCAGGATTCGTGGTGCCCATGCCGGCGCAACCCCGTCAGTGGCTCCGAAGACGGGCGATGACGGCCAATACTTGAGGGGTGTTTGCAATCTGTTTGTTCGTCGTAAGCCATCAATGCTCTCTCTGGCACTACTGTTCTCGTAAAGGAGCTGCTTTACAACCATTGCCCATACCGACATTATCGCTTGCGCAGGCAGAAGGGGAAGCACTGTAGGCGTTCAGAAGTAAAAGCAAAGGAGAACTTAAGGAATAGTTGTAGTTGTAGTAGTAGTAGCATAATATTAATTGTAGCTGTCCTTTCTAGAAGGTGTCAACATGTCCCGGTACGTTATAGCAGGTAGAGTTATGAAATATAAGGAGAGACGGCGAGAAACGACTATAATAATAATAACGTGCCACGACCGGCTGCGGAAATCAGTGAGGCTGGCGTGTTCACGCCCTTGGAGACTAAGATTAAGCTCGCAATTGCGCCCATGGTAATGATGGAAGTCCTATTGTATGTCAGTAGACACCGGGGACTGCTGAAGAATATCAGCAATCAGCGACAACGCCAACAACGAGGTTACAGTCCCGAAAGGAGTTATAGAATTATATGCTACAACTTATTGTCATACTCGTTATACAATTGTTGACATAAAATATCAGATAGTACCCCTGGTTTTTTTAATGATAAAGTAGAAATAATAATAATAATAAAATAGTGATGAAGTAGGAGTGAGAAGAGAGCCCTTAAAGATGGAGAATTTTACTAGAAGTAAATCTGGTGCAAACATGTTACTGAAAGTGATAAGCAACTAATTGCAAGAACGAACAGAACAGCCTGGCCCCTCCGTAATACTTTTTGAAAGACCAGATTTATTTATGAGATTGATGAGCCAAGGTGAGTGCAAGTAAAGACGTTCAGTGATGACCCGAAAAGACTGCAGATATCGGAACCAAAGAAACCCAAAAACAACTAATACTTACGGCGTCTTGAAGATGATCTCGCAAGGAATGGCGCAATATAACGGTTTCGTTGAAGAAACATCAGTACCACGCTCATCAATGTAATCTGTGTATCGTGTTTACCAAAAATAAAATGTGTTTTTTTGATTTTGAGAAAAGATTTTCGCCAACCGTACACATGCATGACTACCATTTCAGTTGGAATATTATATTTAAAATGTGTAATACGCTATTAATGTGCTTCTTGCTACGGTGCGGGTTTTCAGTTCACCACATGTATATATATAATATATTTCCTGCAAGATATCAGAAGGAACTGTCAGTCGATTGTTGTCGGTGCAAAGGCAACTTTATCAGTCGACGCGGGCCCGTTTCTTTGCTCAACTTCGGCTTGTCCAACATAATAAATAAGAGGTCGTCCAACCCCGTTCTACCGCAGTCTCGTTCGCAATTCGACGTAAGCGGCGCAATTGCCGCGAGAGCTGTGCTGACGCTGCCGATGATGACAGCGGCAACGTGTATATATACAATATAAAGGCTGGTGTTGACTGCTGATGCAGTTTATTACAACCTTTATATGGTCCCACGTTCCGGTTTGCCACATTCACGCGTGTTTTGCCCTGATCTTTTCTCGAGCTCACCCTCGATCTCATAGAGAGGTTTAGTGAGCGTTTAGGGAGAGGCTACAAATCACCGCTACTCGTCGTCTGTGGTGCCGTATGCTCGTGAACGACTAACATTCAGTGGTGGCGGCGGCGGTGGCGGCGGCGGTGGCGGCGGTGGTGGGGTTTATCGATGATAAACACAGCCAGTAGAGGAGTAATCAAGAGATAGTAAACAACGCTATCTATCGTCTCATCTGCCATTACGGGCGAGGAACAACGTCAGGGGTGAACGGGGTATATGCCCTATGTTAAGAATACTCGCCGCTTCACCGGCGAGCAAGCATCCACCGCAGCGCCTCGACACCTCAGCGCCCCCAACTGGCTATGTGCTTTAGATAATAGCACAGCAAGCACAGATGGAGCACACAAGGCTAACATCAGCGGGCAGCAACAGTAGCAGCAGCCAAAAGCAATAAGAACAATAAGCCTATGGCGATGACAGCGTTATTAGTGAGGGTCCATACAATGGTCCTGATCTTCAGCTTCGGGAGCACCACCACCGCAACCGCTCATGATTTAATAGACTATATATATATACACCGCGTCAAAAGAATCGCCCAATCCCATGTTTATGATTTTTTCTCAACCGTAAGAAGCACTGCAGTTTCGTTTTCAGTTATTCAAATATATATATGTATATATTTCAAGAACATTCCACGAATATTTGGCTATCTAACTCAGATGTAGACGTTTTGATATCGGAAATTGTCGTTTGAGGGTGCATCAAAAGGACAACCCACTTAGTGTTTGTCGACTGAGATCTAACATCGTTGTCTTACATTTTTTTTACAAATTTAGTATTTTGTCGGGCGCCGCCGTTCTCCAGAACCGAAACTAATCGTTTAGGTATAGATTCATAAAATTTACGTATGAAGTTTTAATGAACCGTTGAGATTGAATCTCTTTTCATGAGAAAACAGCACACGTTGCCACGCCTCCATCCACGAAATGTGCTCACGAGCGAAGCCCAATCTTGTTTATTTGTGTTTCAATGTTACAGGGGGTTTTCGCTAGAGCTGTCTAAAAACAAGATGTTCTGATACCTAAAGATATCTTTGCATGGTCTATCCTTTTGACGCGGAGTGTATATGTGTTATACAGTAACGGTGGTACACTGTATGCCAAGTACGTACGAGTCCCCATAGTCCTACGGCGACATGGGTCACGAAATGTACGAGGTTGCTGCTGATGAGATGCTTTTGTGTCTCATGAAGACAGAGGGTAAAGGGTAGTTCTTCGTCTTAGAGTTCTTCAATCAGTTCTAGCGAATACATGTGCGTTATATGTTTCGCAGATGGGGTTATGTCTGTTGCTAACGAGTGAATCGAGAGGTTTAGATGACCGAATTAATGTTACGGCAACGACAAGACCCACTAGGGTAAGTGAGCTAATGGAAAGGCAAACTCGAGTTGTCTGACGAAAACTGTCAACGGTTTATCATCTCGTCCCATAACTCAGTCCCGGCAGCTTCCATATCACACATTTCACCTTCAACATTTTTCATTAATGCTTTCTTGTTCATTTTCGTTTTTTCTCTCTCTCTCTCTCTCTCTCTCTCGCAGGTCCATTTCTCCATCACTGGAAGAACAGCGAGGTGGGAGAAGTTCACATCGTCGTCATTTTCGTCTCTGGCTCATTCTCTCGGAGTTACGCTGTCGGTCGGCCAGTACGCGGGTGTCGTCGTTGGCGCCGTCCGTGAGCGGCTGAAGATGAATCCCTCGACGCCAATTCGGGCCAACGTCAGCCAGGTCGGCCGCTGGGCTGAGCCGCAAGTAGCGGGAGGGTGTAATTAGCCGCTGCCGTCGTCGTCGCTGCCGCCGCCGCCGGCGTCAGCACAGTCGGAAACACCCAACCCGTCGCTGTACGGGCGTATGAAGGCATTCACGTACGCACACCGCTCTCTCTCCCTCTCTCTCTCTCTCTCTTAAGCGCCTCCGCCGTTGTCATTGGCAGCTACATACTGCTCTTTCTGCTGCATCGGAGGGCAGAGGCTGTCAGCTAGTCCTTCGCATGCTGCTGCTGCTGGCGCAGCTACACCCTCAATGGTCGTCCTTCGGGGGAGGCGCGTCCGCGTGCAGTACCACGGGGGGATGGTGATGCTTTTAATAATAATGACCGGCCGGCCGACCGACCGACCGCTGATGAACGACGATATTCCGACGACTGACCAGGATCCCTGTGTCGGCGTTCGACTCAGCGAGAACCACCGACGGGGTGGCCCGTTTACCAGCAATGGTAGCAGCAGGGCCACTCGTGGAGGACAGAGCGACGCGTATTACTGCAGCACGCTCTACTGGCGAGCACTAATGCTCAGCGGATGACGAGGACGAGGGGCAGCTGCAGAGGCAGGATACCACCAGGGCCATCGCTCGACGATCGCGGCTTCCATCCGCCCAACGGCACCGCTAATAATCATGATAATAATAATAGCGGGAGCGGACACCCCGATACACACACTCGCAGCCGTAGCCATGTGAAGAGTTAGAACGACAAAGAGAGAGAGACGCTCAAGCAGACACATCGATATTAATATTCAAATGTATACACGTATAATAATAAAATGTATATAAAATGAATAACAGCAACGCTAACGGCGCTGCTAGTTGCCTGACATGGGCCTCGTCTTGTTCGAGAAGACTCAAAAAATTAGCCACACATCGGGACTAGTCGAAGGAAGCTGAAAGCGAGGCGGGCGAATGTGGAGCGACGTTGAGTCGGTCGGAGTTCTAGCCGCAGGCGACGGCCAGCCTGGCAGCTTCTACACAAATGACAGAGACGAAGGGCCCACCACTCGTACGAGCTCTGCACAAAACGAAGCCAGTCGACGATTATGGAAATGCCTTCAGCCCGTAGCTGCTCGTCCTCGTCATGCGTCGCTCGGTGTCGCTGTTCGTCGTTAGCTGCTCGCTCCCCCCTCCCCACCGAGCGCCCAGCGGCCCCGCTGACTTGGTAAACGATTAATTCTCATAATTCTTCTTGCGGTCTCTCTCTCTCTAAGCTTGCCCGACGCGATTCTCGCAACGTCACCCAACGCTCCCGGCGCGGACTCCTGCTAGTCTCTTCTCTCCATAGCCACACTTTCTTCCAACTGATTCAACCAAAAGTGAAGCTTGGGGTTCCATTCAAGAGGGGGGACACTCACTCGAAGACACAAACCGGCGAAGTGTGGTCGCATCAAGCGACGGAGTTCTACAGTCACAATTAGGCGCCGTACAAAGCGTACGACGACTCCATGACGTGGGGGAAGGTCTAAGGACCACCTGGTTGGATGATTTGTGGTATTTACGTCACTTTTAGCGAAGTCGGAGAAAGGTTCATTTATTAGACTGGTGTACAATAAAATGAGAAGATTAGAACTAAATGGTGGTGCATGTACTATTAGATGTTAATAAATGCTATTATAATACAATAATGTCACAAATATAAGCGAGTCTGTCATGACCGGGTACTCGAGCGGTAATAGTAGTGAATAGGCTTTATTATTGGTTGGAGGAGATAGTTGCATCTTTTGTATCTGGTGTTTATATGATATCTGGAATCTTTTGATATCTCAATCCTTAAGTGGCCTTGATTCTTTTAGTATCTTTTAGTATTAATTACTAAGGCGAAGACAGTAGCCAAAAAGGAGAGTGTTTGATGTAGGATGTTTGCACTGCGTTGCACAAGATTGATTGTTGTGTGCTGCATCCATTACTTATAACAATCATATGGACTAAATAGTGCCCCCCCTGTGAAAATGAAATGTATAAATTACCTATAACATACCTGGTAGCTATGATAATCTGGAACACCATTATAATGGAAACATAATTGTTCTAATGTTCTAAAGTGTAATGAATTCAATGAATGATTGCGTTGAACTGAACCTTGATGAACTAAATGACCTAATTGAGCGTATTTGGACTGAATGACCTCTGAATTCTGATTATCTAAGGCAATAGATACACTATTCGCAAATAAGACGTTTTAATAGAGCTCTCTTAATATTTACTTCTATCATCGCATAGAATCATATACCTCAGAGAATTATTCGCAGAGGTTTTCTTTTTATTTGAGAATAGTAATTTCAACATAACGCAACAAAGGCGAAACAGTGCACTCTGGTTTGCGGCGATTACTCGGGGTTCTAATACCCTCGATACGATCGAAGCAATGGATAGTCCAACCTGCGATGGGTGTCGGTGTAGCTGGTCGATCTCTGCATGGAAACACTCCGAGAGGAGCGGCAGTAGCTCGATGCATGGGCAAAACACAAGACAGAGAAGATCCTTCGAGCAAGGGGCGAACGCGTGGCGTGTGCCTTGCGCGAAGATCTCCGGGGACCAGTTCGATCGAAAGAGTCCCGCCTCTCCACCTCTGACCCGATCTATCGACGAAGGCAGCTTTGAAACGCTGTCGAGCTTTTTCCGCAACCGGGCTCCTCAACTCAGACGCCCACGCTTGCCTAACCCGGCACAAGAGCCGCGTTTCCGTGATACCTCGGATAACTTCGTCAGGCTAAAACACAGCAGCCCCCCCTTACTTTGAATTAACAACCATCCCCCGCCGCCCCCCCCCCCCCTTCACTAGCTGTCTGTGCTGAGGATTCACTTGGATTCAAGATGTTCGACGGATTTAGAAATGGGGTGAAGACAAAACCTTGAACGAAAGGAAAACCCGATTCGAATTTGAATTGTTCGTGGCCAGAATTGTGGATGAAGAGACGGCTGATCGTCTCCAGCTCGCGGTGGCTACCAAGGCTTCAAGCGTATAGACGGAGTGACGACTGTGCTATGCCATATTCAAGTCGCACCTGAATTATACCGATCGATCTGTCTCTTGCGCAAGGGACGAGGCTTCTGTGAATAAGACACGTCCTTGTTAATATTACTGAAAATATTCAGAAAAACAAAATTAATTAAAACGAGTAATAGGTGGGTAATATAGGTCATACATTTTTTATGCGGTTCCTCTGCGGCGAAGTTGTCAACATCGGAGACGGCTGGGTCTAAAGTGTGTCCGACGAACCAGACCGAGGAGGTCACGAGAAATGTGTAGTGGTACCCTAGTTAAAAGGCAAAAGAACACTGATTTTCATGGGTCATATAATAAAAATTAGGTCGTGTATTTTTCTAAAATATTCAGTAGTTTATACTGTGTACGTTCATCTTTTTTTTCGGTAGTATCCAACTAATATACATTAAGGGTCGGTTTCGGCGATTTCGAGTTCGTCTATGCCCATTTCGTAGGTATTGCCAAATATTATTATTACGATACAATTCCGTTCTGATCGTACCGTATAAATAAACATTTGTCAACGTTTGTAACAATTTCTGCAAAGGTTGTCGCTTTACGTCTAGAGCGTGAACGCCTTGTGGGTTCTCGGCCGATTTGACGATGATCAATGCACGCAAATCCTATGATACACATTCACCTTCCACAAAAGCCTAAAGCGAACAGGAGCTAAGTTTTGTTTTCAACTGTGGCACCAACAGTAGCGAACACCTACGAGTGTTACAGGAGGAACATGACGTAAGTATGAAGCCAGCGAGATAAGATCTCCCTGGCCCCCGGCAATTGTTCCCGCTGATGAGTGGCGGCGAATGGATGACCGAGGGGCTCCACAGGGCTCTGTGGTGCGACGATATGAAATGCTGCCGAGTGACGGTGTTGTGTATCTGCCTTGCTGCTGTGGACCTCGGCAGCTTCTGGGGAGAAGCGCAAGGAGGAGGATTAATTAGTGTACTGGCTCAAACAAAAAAAAAGCCTCCAAGAACGGTGGAAATGGCGAAGGAAGGCAACGAAAGCCTCGGGGGGAGAGGTACTTAAATGGATAGATGGATACTCTCATATCGAGTTTCAGAACAAAGCTAAATGGAGTCGGCATAAACGCGCATGCATAGAGCGAGTTTGCTCTCTCGAATCATTCATTGAGCAATGCTATATGGGCACGTGGTGCGTGGGCAGATGGATTTTGAGCTCTTACCTTGCCGGCGATGCATTAGCGTTGACGCAATCAAGTGATGTCGACGACAGAACAGCGTAGTGCTTCCTAATGATTAGGTTGTTGTAAAACCCCATATGCCTATATATGATATAACACATACATTCATTTTCCGAGGAGTTTTTAATTGGGAAAAATTAATATCAGGTGGTGGTCTTAATGAGGAATATCTAACGTGCATTTCATATACATGAGATAAATCTGACATAGATTTACGACAACATTAATAATAACGATAAATCATTTAAAATATATCGAGTTAATCAACTTGAAACACATACGCTAGGCGAGAAAAATCGACAAATCCCAGACGAGATCGTCTTCCGCAGTGGACAACGAACATCGCCACACGATGACTGCTATAATGATAACGAATGAATTTCACTCCGTGTAGACGTTAATCACTCCTCAATATGTCATGTGAAATGCTTCGCTCAACCCAAAAAACAGCCCTCGCTTGACGATCACGCACGTGGTCAATTTGGATCATGAAGATCAGCAGCAGCGGTGGCAGTGACAGCAATGTGCAGGTACGCGGGGCCATCGCGACCATCACAAATCGAATTAGCGCGACTACAATGTACGTCAACCAACCAACCAACCAACTTATGTAGCATGCTCCTAGCTAAAGCTGGGCCGGACCGATGACCGGGCGGAGGAGGGCGGAGGTAGGGTTCTGTCGCCTGTGATTTTGTCTTCAGCCGAGAAATGAGACGGTAATTTCGGTCGAAACCGCCACCGCCGCCGCCGCAACCAACCGCCGCTACGACTTGTTCACCCACACTCCGCCCCTCCAGAAAGGCTTCCACCTTCAATTTCATCTCGCCACTTACAGAGACTACCCCCATATTTCAACACTCATGTCGCAGACTTCTCGTGCGGGTTCCTGTCCATTCAGTTGCTCCCTTCCTCATGCTATTTATATGTCTATCGATAGCATCGTAAGTTGATCGGTGTTGTTCGGTGCGATAGATCGGCCACCGCTCACATGCTAATAATAACTAGTGATAATTAGATGCATATATTGATGAGACAGTCGTGCCAGGTAGACATTTATTTCATTGGATTGTCGCCTCTTGCTCCCCTCTCCTTAGACGTCAAACACAAATATTACCCCGAACTTCCTGCATTGACAGAAGTAAATTTACCTCTCTATGACAAATACTTTAAAATAGCCTGTTTAATCCAAAAGGCATGACACAAAACTGATCATAGAGGCCCCATTCCTTGCCCACGTAACAGGTACAGCGCGTTCAAAAAATTGCGCCACCGGGAGACTAGTCAACGGGAGTTGTTCTCGAAGATGTTCTTATTTTAATTTTGACCATTGCATATTTATGTATTGGTACCAATAAAGCATTGCCTAGTAGCCCATGAGGTTGCGAACACCCTGTAGAATAATCATCATCATCGCCACCAACGGGGCTGTCGAAAAATCTGTATCTGGTACTCGATTATTGAGAGATCGAAAGAAAGCCAGCCAGTGGGGGGCTGGAGAAAGATATCGTTGGCATCCATAATCGCTGTAATCGCCGGACCCCCCTGAATCGATCGACCGCTGCGTCGCTAACAGACTGACCCGCCCGACGGCAGCGACGATCTGTCACTCAGAGGATTCGCAGTGTGGCCCTCTCACTGACTTCTCCTCTCTCTCTCTCTCTCTCTCGACTCTACAGGGGGCGACAGAGAGAGAGAGAGAGAGAGAGAGAGAGAGAGAGAGGTACTTGCTCCCTCTATAGCGTTGGTCGCGCCGTTGATCGGCCTACTAATGAAGGCTGCGGCGGCGGCGTGCTGCTGCTGCTGCACGCGTAGAATCCTGTCGGTGCTTGGGAAGCCGGCGGGAGAAATTGGCAGATCGAGTGAATTTGCTTCATCGGAGATTGGGCCCATATCGTCGACGTTGTCGTCACTCCATGTCCGCTCAACCGATGATCGGAAATAACGTCCAGCGTAGGCAGATGAGGAATCGACAACGATGAGCCGATGATGGCCGATGCATGACCCGTGCACCAGACCCTGTCCAACCTGCAGCCGTCACTTCACATCGAAGAATCGCTAAAACGTGTTTAATTTCAGCGAGACGAACGTGAGCTGCGTGCGAGATATCGGGACACACAGCGATGAACAAGGAACGACTTTGTAGTTGTCATTCGTGCGCTGTGAACGCTGAAACGGCGGAGGTGGCGGTCAGACGCGTGGCCGTCGTGGGGTTACGAACACAGGCGGGCACCCGCACAGCGGGAGCGTCCGCCGGCGGGTTCGATGATGGGCGCTGGATCACCGTTGACGGCCGACGGTGTGAATCGTGAGATTTGCCCCGAACAAAAGCCCCCCCCATTGAGAAATTGATCAGTTCGAGTAACAGAAGAGTGTGTCGACGAATTACCAATGACAATTCGGACAAGTAGTTACGTTTTGGCTACTTAGTGATGATGAGTCAGTATTGAGCTGCTACTACTGCTGCTGTCACTGCTACCAATGTGGCCAATGACTGATTCACGAGTGAAATTACGCAAAAGATCGGGCGAAGGACAATTGGGTCTATTGATGGTTACACTGCGCGGTCGGGGAGGGTGCCGCTTTCAAAGGATTCCTATTTGAGCTGCAAGGGGCGTTGTCGTTAATCAAAGCGAACAGGAGAAGGGGTCATTCAATTAGTTAAGTCGAAATTAGTGTCACGTAATGCCGACGCTATCAGTTACAGCTAATAGTGGCTGATAATTATTTTTGTTTGTACGAGCGTGCCCCATCTATCGCAGTTAAACGACAGTCGAGCCACAATCGGACAAAATCAATTAAACATTTGCGCGTTTATTATTTTGGCAAAATATAATAAAGCATTAGCTGAGAATCTATTTGTATCATTTGGTGCTCGGAGAATCCGCTTCACCATTGTTACCAATCCTTGAATAATTTAGGAGCACACTATGCTAGCCTGCAGGGAAGTCATAGGCCGGTCACATCTTGATTGTGTTGGCGAGTACGCAGAACGCCATACCCTAAGTAGGCTTAACTGCCTGTGCATTTGAATACATATTGAAATTTTCTGTATAATGAACGCTAGCACGACCACAAAGATATATGCGTTCGACAACTTATTTTCGAACAAAAGATGAAAGCCCACTTATACCGAGTCACGAGACTTGCTCACCTCAATGCGCCGCACGAGTCACAATATCTAGCGACTTCTTTAGCAAATTTGTAGCAAACGACAAGTGGCATGTTCCTCCTAGTCGTTTCCTTTCGAGTGGCTCATTCGCTCACAGGCGAGAGAGAGAGAGAGAGGCAGGCGAGGCTGGGAGGGTGTAATGCTGCAAGGTCGCAACCCAAAAATAGCAAGCAATTTGCACAAGGCATCACTTCATCCGTCATTATCTATGTATAATACAACCAGCTGCCAGTTGTGTGCGCGGAGTGAATGTTCTCTGCCCTCCTCTCTCTCGCTCGCTCTAAAGCATTGGGAGAATGACAAGGAAGCGAAGACGAAGACGGGATAGACGAGAAGAAATAAGATGTGCCAAATTGGCAAATGGCAATTTTCGCCCAATTCGGCGCTTGCTCTTACTTCGTCAGCTCGAACCTCTGCCTCTAACACACAAAGGATGTCGCTTTCTCTCTATTTTTCACCCGCTCGCCTCTGTGTCTGTGACCGGCAAAGCTGTCCACCGAGTCAGCTCGCCCTCTACCCAGCAGCCCCTCTACCCAGTCTGCCACTTGTTCCTGGTCGTCGTCGTTCTCCTGCTTTTCTTAACCTCCTGTTATGCGTTCCTGCTCGACTTCCAAGTGCCAATGCTCGCGGTCTTTAGCATCGCCTACGGCTACTGACAGTTCGACTTTCTCTCTAGGAACGGAGTTCTATAGTTCGTTGTCTTGGACACTCGTACATCTAGTGCAATGCCTAGCTTCGTAAAGACCTCTACAAGTTAGCTTTTTTTTCCTATTGTCGCCCACCTCGATGCTCCTCCACTATCCCTGCACGCTCCTGTGTAATACACAGTTGTAGTCGTACCACGACGATTTGTTCGAGTAGCGCGAGATGCGATCTCGGTCCGCTTGTGTCGAAGGCTCCACAAGCGACATCTGTTCATTTTGTCCCCAATCGAACGAGGGGCGAGCGATGCTTCGTGAAGCGCAGGTCGGAATCAGTACCAGCGACAAAATATCGTTGAGTAGGAACAGGGAATCGGACCGAACAGGCATCGGGGCTCGAAATACACAAGCAGTGTATGTATATATCCCGACGGGAGCCAAACTCATGGTGAATCGTGGCTGCTACTACCGATCATCAGGCATCGCCGTGACGAAGGTAGACCCCCGTAGCAATTCGCATAGCGTTGACTTCGACTAGCCACCAAGTTCCCTACGATTGCCATCGTTAACGTTCCCTCCGTTTTTCATATTGTCTTTCTTTGGCCGGCAGCGCCACTTCAGGCTTTCATATCGTCGCTGTGAGCCGGTGTAATACTAATAATAATAAAAAAAGAAAACAAGTCAAAATGTTTCTCCCCCTGCTCGCACCCTCGAGGCCTTCCCTCGATTGAACTTCTTCCAATTTGTTGCTACCGCTACTCGGGCCATCATTTCAACGACATACATCCCAAGTACGATACGACACGATATGACTATATTGTCGGCGTACACAGACGCGGGTTCGCCCTCGAATGTGTGTGTGTGTGTGATGTTTCTATTGGATTCCCACTCGGGGAGCAATCGTCTCCGTGGCGATCTCGATTATGACCGAGCCAGTTCGGAGCATAAGGGAAGAACGAGTGAAAAAAGAAAAGGCATAAACGAGGTAGGCTGACTGAAGACAACGAGCAACGCGAATGGAGTCGGTGCTGAGGCATTCGGGACGTTGTGGGTGGAAGGCCTTTGTAGTTAACTTACGCCGTAGCTTGACGAGAGCATAGAGGTACACGGTAGACATTTTTATATGATTCCGTGGTTTTAAGCAAGTTGTGGATGAGTGCAAATAGAAGGCCTCTCGTGAGACCCAGTTTTGATACGGGTAAATATTCTATAACACTCACGTGGCGGGAGAATATCGTTGCGGTGGACTATAAAGATGTGGGCGGTTCGAAGGATTTTTATCGAAAATCGATTCAACGTTACCTGTTCTAGCAACGAGTGTTTTATTTGAATTCAAGAAGCTTGAGCTCAATGTATCAAATCCTATTGGGTGATTTCTGTTCTCGTGATGGTCCGAGCGGCCACTTCGGTATCAGCCAGAGGCACAGCTTGGGCACACGGTCCGGATGAAGATCGCAGGTTCAAATCCCGCAGCGGTGGCCTCAGGAGTTGTGTGGATTTTTTCCTCTACTTTTCCGTATTTGTGTTTCGAAGACTCGTGATGACCTCGACAAATTATGAAATGATGATGCACTTCATTTTATAGTTTTCCTTCGTGTGTCTACTTTCACAAACATGGAATCGCCTTCATAAGATCTTTAGTTCATCCAATCCATAAGAGCACTAGTCCATTCAATCCATGATAGTTATGGACATAAATGTTGGCTGAGAGTTAGCCCGAAAAAGTTTAGTTTAGTTATGGACATACTCGTCCACGAGGCAGTGATAATACAGGAACTGATTCAATTGATAAGCTTCCATACCAGGGTCGCCGAAACGATCTTGCAGAGTAGTTGATGCTCTAGCGGGTGCCTTTTAGCATTTCTCCCTACAAGCAGTCGAACGGCGATTTCAACTGGTTATAGCGCCCTGTCGAGAACAATTTACTGTAAGGTAGATTTATGTCCAATGTTGCAATTCATGTGCCAACTTTTTTCTGATAGTAACGTTCGAACAAGAGTAGTCGCATTCGATTTGAATGACACATCTCATGTGAAAGCATGTCGTGTTCTTAGATTGCGCGTATCTTAATCTATTCTCAGATGATTTCCGGGCCCAAGGTAATCAGAGTGGAAGTCGCCGAGACAATATAGAGACTATTGCATACACCTTCATCCTGGTATTGCAGCAAAATTTGCTCAGATCTCAACTCATTAACCTCATTTATATTTTGCCCGGAGTACGCACTCGTTCGTTCGACTTGACAGACAACTTGAAAAGGAAGCGCTCAACAAATCGCAATTGGCTGACAAACAACTGGGCCCACCTCTCCGCAACCAGGTCAAGACCTCAAGGATTTCAATCGGCCGCCGTTCGAGTGGCGCTTGACTACGTTTCGTCTTTCTCAAACGACGTCGAAGCTGAAGACACCAACACAACGTCAGTACGGGCACAGGCAATAACAACATTAAGAACACGACAAGTAGTAGTAGGTAGTAGCAGCAGCAACAACAACAACGAACCACTGCTGCAGTGCAGAGTCAATTCGGATTTTAATCTAATCAGCTCCTATTGCGCTATTGCCGGTGCCGGTGCCGGTGCCGCGGCTGTTGTTTCGACAACAGCGAAACGCGGTGCAGCAGCAGCAGCAGCCGTCAGGTAGGTAAGCAGTGGGAGCAACATCCGAGAGAGACGGACCTCCGATTGGAATTGTCTATGGGTGAAGGGGCGCAATAGAACGATACGAAGAGCGATAGACTACAATGCAGCTACGTCGTTTTCGCTGCGAGTCTGCGATTGTGAGCACACATAGATGAGTATATAGAAGACATGAAGAGAGATTGAGAGAGGCTGGGGTGGCGGTAGAGAAAGCAAGTACTAGTAGCGTTTGGGGTTAGCACGCAGGGGTACCACCTCGTTCTCCGTCGCAGCACTGGGGGAGCCGTCATCAGCATCAAAGCCAGCATCAGCAGCCGCATCGAGGACATCCGAGTACTCTTACACGCACACACACACACACAGACGGACCGAGAGAGAGAGAGAGCGAGTCAGACATGAACATATAAATAGAACACCCACACAAATCCACTGAGGTACAAGTGAGGCACGCACGGTCGGTGTGCGTCGTGAGCAGAGCAGTGGCAGTAGGAGGATCCACAACGACGGCGTCAGAGAGGCCAAGAGAGAGAGAGAGCTACGCCGATTGTGTTCGGCTGTAGCTACGGGAGGAGGACAGAAGTAAGCTGATGATATTATTAGTTTAAAATGGCTTTCTACAACTTTTTATATTTGCTTTTAGCTTCCCGGTGTATGTCCTCCTGTCTGTCTGTCTGCTTGCTGGCCGGTCGACTCTGCCATTGTTGCCGCCGTCGTCGCCACCGACCTCGTGAGATAGGCTAGTAACGTGGGGTCGAGGCGACCAGACTCGGGGGTCAGATAGAGTAGCAAAGGTAGGCTGTAGACCCGGCAGGCTCTACGGGAGCCGAAGGGGCCCTCGACGTAGGGGAAGTCAGTCGGCACTGAAGCGGCCGAACGCGCCATGGTCCTTATGGGGGTTCCCGGGAAGGCTGAACGGGGAATGTCAGCCGGGCTTTTGGTTGGGTGTGTGTGTGCGAGAGACGGGCAGCTTTGACGAGGGTAAAAAGGGAGAAACTGAATGAGGGCCCAGGTCGCTGGGGAAATTAGAGAGTGCGTGGTGCTTCGCGTTGTACCGGTGATTGCAGAAGGGCCCGTAGACGTAGCATGGGGCCCCATGTTCGTCGTCCCCCGGCAGCCATCGAAAGCGGATGGACCACTCTGTTGTGTTGCCCATCCATCTATACTGCAGCGCCAATGGTAGTCGACAAAGAACGCTCCCACTACAATGCCGATCGGTGTTACGCACTGTACACACACGCGCAGCTCGCTGTGATGCATTTGGCCTAAGCTGCAAAATTATTATAGCCCACAGAAATTGGCAGTCAATCAGTCAATTCAGCGTGTCCGAAGGGTTAAAATTCCCCACCAGCATATATAGAGCTTGACGTCCTGTGTCAGTCAACACAAGTTTACTCGAACGACAATTTTAAAGTGGGCAGTTTTTGGTAAAATAAATATAATAGACATTCTATAGGCTATGGACGCTTGTATTAGATTTCCTACCAGAGCACCCGACCATCGGGAGCCCACACCCACCACCAAAATCATTAGGTCAACTATGCCACCTAGTCAGCTAAGTGTATGTTTTGGCATTTCCCTCTTATAGATCAGGCTCTTGTCAGGTTTTACTCTTCGGCACTCCTGGTTAGTTCCCCTTCTAGCAACGTCTGACGCCTGTCAACAGGAGAGGTAAGAGATGCCAAAAGGGCGAGAGAAAAAGAGAGGGAGATAGAGAGGGGTACATTGAATGCGTATTAATCTATGGTATCTTACTGCTTTAACCGACGCTATTCCTCGTGTTTGTCCCTCAATCCCTCGTTTTCTCCTCGTAGCGTCATTCCCCTATCGGCACCTTAATGGTGTCCTGACCATCACGAACCAGCATATCACCTCGTGGGGGCAAGGAAAGCTTGGTGCCATGTTGGTCGTCCCTGGCGCATCAGCCTTCTCCCCTCGAGGCAGGCAGGCCGCGTCTTCATTTGGCGGTCATCACCGCGATTAGCGCGGTCCGATCTTACCCTTCGGAACAGCCTTCAGCCACTACGTTAGCAACTGCTACGGCTAATTACTGAACTTGATCCTCATTGGCCCGCTTCGTGGCGGCGGTGGGTGTATTGATCGCCCGAGGGTGGGTGGCGACTAAAGCTACTCGATGCTACGGACGGAGGGTCCTGGTTCTCCGACGACCACAAACGATGCGTTGCCAGCTGTATGCTGCTGCTGCCGCCGCCGCCAACAACCGCGAGCACCACGAGTCAGCTTGCAAAGGCAGGAACGAGGAGTGAAGCTTAGCCGCTGCCGCTGATGCTTATTTTTGTTTTTCTCGGCGGCAAGTGTCCTCTGCCTTTGTCGTACGGGACCACTCCGGTCCCGTTCTTGGTTGCCCTTCTAAGCCTCTGCGGCTCGCCACCCGAAGATGCGAAGACTGCCAGGGAGGCTAACTGAGAGAGAGAGAGAGTTTCTTGGCGACCAGTGCATGCGGTAACACGCGCTTGCCAAGTCTGTTCTGTGGCGCGGGATCGCATTGCCATGACTCGGCATACAGGAGAAGCGGAGCGGTTGAAGCCGAGAAGACTTGCTGGAGATGCTGGCGAAAGGGGGGTGGAATTCTACTGTGCCGGTGAGTCTGTTGAGCGGTCTATCGTAGGGGTTTAAAGAGGGACCGGCGATGGCTAGCTTTGCCAGGCTAGTCGAGAACGGTAGCGCATAACAGGCGATAATGGTGCTTTTTGTAAGCAGTCAAGCCAGGCCAGGCCAAGTACTAGCTGCCGCAGCTACAGGCCCTGTCTCACGGCGGCGGCGGCTGAATGCTGGCGTGCATCGACACCGACGACACCGCACTCTCATAGCGACTACCGGCACCGCACTGTTGAGAGGCGGCGGTCTGACGACTGTTGCCGCTGCTGTTGTTGCCACCCGAGACGCTTCTACCTTCGATCGAAGGGGGCAAAAAACGGACAGGCCAAAGAGAAGGCAGACGACCGACTCGAGGAAGGACTCAAAGTTTGGACGCGAGACCGCTCGTCCCTAGGGATGTGGACTTTTTGAGTAACAATGCTACAGCGGCGGCGGCGGCGGGGGCGGCAGCATCATGACCGCCGCCGCCGCCGCCGCAGCCACCACGGCGAACCACCAAACGCTGTTGTGGCTGCGACGGTATCCGCCGCAGACCCAGCCACACTTTCTGTGTTGAGTGTAGAAAACATCACAGCGGACAAGAGTGAACTCGACTCGGCAGAGTCAACAACAACAACAACAGCAGAGCGTCGTCAGACGAATCGTCGGTCAGCTCCGACGCTTGCAGCTCCGTCTGTCTGTTGCCGGTGAGCCCCAAACCTCGCACCGCGTTGCAAGCGATGCACAATGATACACAATATCTTCACGCGAAGGGTGGCCCAACAAACACCACGGTCACACTAGAGCATAGGTGGACAACCAGCTAGACAGACACAATGTATCTCAGCTCTGAGGCTCTCCCTGGTGGCTCCTGATGATTTGTGAAGTTGCAAACTTCACAAAAGAGCCAGCCTGATCGTCATCGTTTGGTTCCATTTATAATTTTCGCTTACGTCACTCAGAGAGTAGTGGCTGTTGTAGTAATCGCCTTGGGTGCAAACGTTTACATAAAATTATACACAGAAATAGTCAATTGACTATCGTGGGTCACTTATGATAGGCAGTAGGTCCTGGTCTCTTCCGCCTCATTTTCCAGATACGGTATTAGAGTATCATAATATGTAGTGACAGCATGCTCGTAGCATCGCGACAAACTGCACAATCAAGTGGACATTGTATTGCTTCTCGACGGATAATTTCATAATAACAGGAGCGCCTTCAGATGCAGGCCGGCATGCCCATTCAAGATCCCCTGCCGCACTTTCTTGTCGGCCTTTGTCGGACCCCGCACAAATCCACTGTTGCCAGTAGGCTCCTCTCTCTCTATATCGAACGCGTAAATTCATCGCCTCATTGATTCTCTCGGTTCGTTGACGCATTCACCACGGCGACGTTGGGAAGTTGCCCGAAACAAGTTGGTAACACCTCATGTATTCTTCTTCGTCTTCTTCAACAGTCGACATCGTGCTGACCCATGACAAGCCCGCATGCAGCACCTGAACAAGGTGAAGTTGAATCGGTGAGTATCAACTATTACAACATCACATTTGGTGTTCCCGATCGCTACAGCTATATATCCGCTAGCCACCAGCTAGGTTCAACCAGGTTAGGTTGGACTAGGTTGCCAATGCTAGGCGATAGCATTTCGCGGTACTAATGATAATACCTGAAGCAGCCGAACAAGAAGAAGGAACCGTATTCGTTACACCACAGAAACCCTTATGCAGCTTCGAGTTTCCGACAGCATTTGCTCATGCTAGACCAATGTTGGACGTTCAACGGGGCCAAACGGATAGAAATTTACCCGTCTGTCATTATGGCCTCGATCCGCAGGTGTCAGACGAACGCAGCAAAGCCGCAACCACCTCCTCTATCGGCAGCAGCAGCAGCAAACGACTGCAGCGGTTGAATAGTCTTCCCTGAAGATTCGTAGCGGTGTACCAGCTGTAGACGTCAGCCTTCCCCCGCACGACACAACCACTTCATCGATTGAGTCGGCGTGGGGGAGGATCGAGGTGGTCGGTGGAAGGGTTCGGTTAGCTTCGAGCTTCAGCCGTTGTTCCTTCAACCTCAGCGGCAGGCGCCTATTCAACTTAATCAACAACAACCTCGTTATTTTCCTCACTGCTCGTCGCGCACCCGTCCGTTGTAGGACTATCCACCACAAGCAGGCCTTCTTCACCCATCACCTCGAGACACCAGCGACACGAGGTCCACGACTGAGTGAGTACTCGATTGATTTCTACCCACCTGCTCCTCTGCTGTTGCTGCTGTGGTGATGGAACCAGACCCATATTCGGTATATATCCCCTCTGCATGAATGTAATACCATGCAGCCGATATATCTACTCGATGCAAGAGTTCGTCTTTTGTCTGTTCATTTTGCCCGCTGCTGATTCGCGTTAGCTGCCACGAACCCTGAAGGCTGATGATGTCTTCTGTGCTTGGCGTTTATTGAGAATTTGTTGAGAAAAAGTAATGAACTCGCAAGAAGCGAAATGTCTAAAGGACATTATTTGTATCTCGTATGGTAACACTGCTGCTTCGAGCATGTTTAATCAATTAACTTCTATTTGCTGATAGAAATAGCAGTGGAAACGGTTGGAGAGATTTTGAAATGCAGCTGATAAATTTTCTATGTGTCAGCATTTCTAGGTACTCTTGTTAGGAAGTATTTTAGGGAATGTCTGTTGTTATATTTAAAGTTGCTCTGTTTTACCATGCATGGTACATAGACCCTATACGAAAGGCGACAGCTTATCAGTTAGTGAGATCGGACTTTTTTTTTTTGAGAGGAGGAAATTTCTTCAAACGCACGGACACCACCAGAGACATTTCAATCTCCATGAAAGTGGGCCGATCGAGTGCAGGGTTGACGTGGATGACAAAACGCCTCTACCTGCTAAAACCATCCTCTGCTGAGAGTCTATCTCTTCCCTAGAGTCGGCACGCTTGGCATTACTTCGATCTCCAGGGAAGGTGTGTACTGCTCCGGCTAGTGTTCCATAGCCGGGTGCCTTAGTCTCCCATGACTACTGTGACTTCCATGTTGGAGTTCTGTCCAATCCTGCCTGTGAGGTCGAACTTGTAGGCTCCAAGTTCGCAAACATTTTTATATATTATATTAGCAGAGCGATTACGTTATTCCTATTAGATTAACGTGCCGAGATCCTGGGCAGAATAAACGTGTGAATCTACCCCATGATTGTCACACTGTTTCTCTGATTGTCCCGCGACTGTTGCTGTCGCGGCTGCCCGTCATGTTGGTGTTGTTCTCGTCATATTTGCGATCCTGCTTTTTTAAAGTGTAACAGTCATGTATAACACCTGACACTCATAGAGGAGTTAGCGATCTGTTTGCTAAGGTTTTGACGCCCAATTGCAAAACCAGGTTACATAATGGCTGTCGCATTGATCGCCCTCTAGTTCTGTCGCACACTTCTTTTGAGAGCGTGGTTCAGGGGCGACGATTGGCGAGCCGGCGAAAACTAGCGCGAGATGACTGCTGGGGGGGTACGCTCGCCGCCATTGATGCGAAATAGCAGCCACAGGTGGGAACAGCAACAACATCAATAACAACACCAACATATATACACTCGAGTGAGTGCCAGACGGAACAATGGACCGTCCTCACCACCGAGTCGTCGTTGGGCAACCCAACGAGCTGAGTGCAGAACAATGGGGCTTATTCAGGCTTATTTACCAGTCGATTCGACAGCGGGGCCAAATAGAAGAAGGCAAGCTAGACGCAGACGGCTACGACTCGGCACAACGCGCCGAGGCAGTTTGATTGGGGTCGAGTCGGGCCTCGGGGGCGCGCAGGTTTGGGTCCAGTTAGGGACCGGCAAGGAGCTTCACCCGTTCAGTCTGGCCGTGGAGGTGGCAGCAGCGGTGACGGCTTCGAGAGCCCCTCTCGTGTAACACCCCCGCGAGACCTGCCGGCTCCCGCGAGAATTTACCGCCTCATTTCAAATTCAGATCGAAGGGCAACAGCAAGAAAACGGGAGAGAGGAATGGACGGAGGAGGAGATTGAGGCTCTGAAAGAGGAACAGGGACCTCTGACGACTCTGACTTCTCTAGCGCGAGAGGCAGAGAAAGCAAAGGCGAGGGATGGATGCGAGAGGGTCCCGACGATGCGCCGATCATCTGATCAGGAGCGGAGCGCCAAAGAGCGGCACGAGTCGCGCCCCACCTTTCCGCTCTTCACTTCACTCACCTAGCCGTCGCTCGTCTCGTAGAGACTCTGCTAGATTCGACTCATCGTAACAAGCGTGACCGAGCACCACTTACACATCGTCGCTACGGAGTTGTGGGCGCACTCTACAACGGATCGTCCAGCAGCACAATTCACGGTGCTGGATCGCGTCCTCTCTCTCTCTCTCTCGCTAGCCGTCGATTCCTCGTTTCTCGGGTGCAGCTGAACTGTCAACACGCGTCTGACTGTAGTGGCGGGCCACAAGTCACACACACACACACACACAACTAGTGGGCGACACCTTGAGCGCGATTCGAGGTGGCTACTTGCTAAAGTGTATGTAGCCTACGTATCCAGTGAGTCCATTCGAGCTTCTTGTAGTTCTCGGTAGGAGTGGTGGAAGCATGGATGAATGCAGGGTAATCCAAACAACTGGATGTCATCGTCGAAGACGCTTCGGGGGGGTACGCGGGGTTGTCGGGCTAGATTCAGCATACTAGCTATGGCAGGTAGGGCAGGCAAAACAGCCGCCGCCGGCTGACAGGCGTAACTAATGCGCAATCGGCCATACGATGAGACAAAATGAAGAACGCTTCATTCTGTCATCTTGGGTGAATGACTGACGAACCTTGGCCCGTTGATACCAACGGCCAGCAACGTCAGACAATCCGGTTGGTCGTATCTTGAATCAACTGATAAAGGGATTAGAGCGCTGGACTTGAACGCCAGCCTTTTGACAGTGCAGAGAAACTCCTGACGTGTCAAACAAAGCATTTTGGCTGACAAGCAGCCTGCGGAAGAAGAGTTGACTTATAGTTTAGTGAGTTAGTTAGTATGCGTTCGTGAGACCGTCTCTCTCTATTTTTATTAGCTGTCTAAACGAGAGACGTTATCTTTGACCATAAGAAATGAGCGTATGCCGTCGCTGGGCATATGAAATCGTGACACAAGAGCGAACGTGAAATGATTCCGGGGCCCTAGAACGATCGGTGCTAGTGCTTAGTGTCATTGTGCGTAATCAACACTGATCTGCAAGATAGCAGAGCGATATTCTCTCAGACGTGGATTCTCATGTGGGATATATATATATATATATATATAGCTATTCATGGCCAAAATGTTGTTTAACGCCATTTAAGTTGTCCTAACATTCTCATGCTGTGCAGAATATACTTCATTGCGGCTATCGATAGCTTTCTTCTACTGCATTTATTGTATTGTTACCGGCAACCTGCCACGACAGCACACATACACCCAGAGCACACATAGGTGCAAACTCATCGCCATGCTGTCACCACTCACTGCACTGATTGCGGTCGCTGCGTCTGCTGGTGGCTGCTGCACTGTTCCATAACTGTTTGGTTTACTCACTCCGTCAGGCGGAACGAATTCGTGCATCGCTGTGAACAATGGTGTCATTCCCTTCGTTCCGAATTCCCACCTATTCTGCGATCAATTCGATGGTCGGCGCTGAATTCTCAACTGAATCAATGTGTCTCTTGGTGTCTCGAGATTGAGTCAATGTGCTCCTGCTGCTCCTCCTCTTCCTCCTGTTGTTGTTGTTGTTGTTGTTTCGGCGGTGTCTCGTACTCATCGTTGGTAGCTAAACATGAAGCTAATGTTACTACTATCCACTTCGTCTTCCCAGTCTATCGACGATCACCGTATCGCCTTTCGTTGAGTGGGCTTTCGTTAGCCGTCACCACGGCCACAGCCACCGTCGCATCGTCGTCACCATGCTCAGCTCGACGTTGACAATGCTGCCAACGATAGTGTACTGTAGTGTATTGGCGAATAAATCTCCTCAATTACGCGCAGTAAATCTGTCGCGCGCGACAGAGTTTTTTTAGATACTGCCACCACCGACGACCACTCGCACTGCTTGCTTCCTTCTTTGCCAGCCAGCCAGCCAGCCAACTACCCAACTAGCCAGCTTGCT
Source organism: Stratiolaelaps scimitus (assembly GCA_019614645.1). NCBI lineage: Eukaryota > Metazoa > Arthropoda > Arachnida > Mesostigmata > Laelapidae > Stratiolaelaps > Stratiolaelaps scimitus. The sequence goes on from JABWDB010000083.1 coordinate 114,565, forward strand.
AGTCAAAACGATATTTCTCTTGGGGGCAGGGGTGGGGTGATGAGACTATGACAGCGGTTGTATGTCACCGTCGTTGCGAGCGGCACCCGTGTTGTACTGTTGCGCTGCTGTGGTCAAGTAGTTCGGGGAGAGGCTTCAGTGCCTAGCTCTCTATATACCTGCAGCGATGATGTCTAGCGACAGAGTGGAGTGTAGAGAATGTTCATGGAGACTCTGTAGTCCGGCTGTTTCGTGCCGGGTAGCTGGTGGCGGATGCGGTGCTAGATCGTCTTCGTTGTGCCATTTACTGCTATATCTTTTGTTGGTTCGTCTCCGCTAGCGAGATCCTTCCGACACGGCCCTTATATATTCTCGTTCCGTTTCTCTTCTGGCTTGTTTTTTTTTTGGTGATTATCCAACAGCCTCGATGGCTGATCTACGATCGCGGTGTGACAAACTACTACTGGGGCCAGACTGACGATGGATGATAATAGGCTGCTTTTAGTCGCTTTGATTGAACTGCGAAATTTTTTTTCCACTTATACCTTGTTGCCGAGACAAATCCTTCGCCATGTGATATATTGTAGAGGTTTCTAACCGCGAATCTCAGAGTGTACGCTGGGAATACTGTGTTGTTCTGCAATCCGGTCAGTCTGAAGGCAGAATGGGAATCGAGGAGAGTGTGAGCAAATATTCGATTAATGATTATGCTATAAAGAGTTTAGCGAACTATGTTTATCGGAGAGATCCTGCGATGTCTCCGGTGCGGAGATCTAGAGTATTTTAGTGACTCTTTCCACGGCTGACCCCTCGGCTGTCGTCTTTCGATGACAGGATCCGGTACAACTTTGTGGCATTGCTTTCCGGCCCTGTCAGGAGAAGGAGTTTATGCGAGCAATTGTCGTGTCGATTATTAATTGTGTGTATTTCCCATGTTGGCCTTATCCTGGCGGTCGGTCGTGCTGGACTTATCCACACTTTTTCAAACAGACCTTTATGACAGGTAACGCAAGTTTTCCAGGATGACGCCCGGCCAACATTTAACTTAGTCCATGGTGCACTTGCTTTCGGCATTGCTTCATAAGACGGAGCCCTTTTTAAACGCAAACAGTAGGGCAATGTTAATTATGTCTCAGCCACACACGACTTCTGGCGCTCGAGCTGACGATCGCAAATAGTGGTGCTTTCCGTGGCTATTCCTCGTTAACAAAATCCAAAAATATAAGACTTCGCCACCCAGGATACACCGCCACATTTAAACTAGTGAAGTGTGCCCGAGGACATAGTCCTTCCTAAAACGAAATTCCAATACATACTGCTAGGGACATGGATTTTCTTTCAATGTCTGGGTCCAGCATCAGTAGTGCACAACTATGGGACCGATCTGTTCTGACGCATTTCGTTTTGGGGCTGTTAAAAAGGCGGATAACAGAAGTTATAGGTTGATGAATAGATCGGCAAAGATCTATGATCTTCGAAAGAAGATCTGATAAACGTTTCTGGTAAATGGCAAGAAGCTGCTAGCAACAGGTATTGTTCTTAACATCCTATGAAGAGCGCAGCCCGGATGCCCTATAGTGCCGAGTGGTATACGAAGACGGTTCCTGATCCTGCTCGACATAGAGCTACCTCCCGGTCAGTTAAATATGAACCGCGGCTATTTCTTTCCGAGGTGTCAGCTGTTGCCGCCCTGCTGATACAAGCCTGCTATGCGTAGTGTGGAAGACAGCATAATCCCGGGTTACGAATTCATATTTAGCTCCCCGTTGTTACAAGACGCCTCAGAACACCGACAGGTCGGGTTAGAATATCGTTGGTTAACTGTTCCTCTAACCTGAAGATGGCATATCGTCACCGGCAGGTGAGGTGGATTGGTTTGTGAATGCATTGCAAAGCTGTCCTTTGAGTTGCCTGCACTAGATACGCGTTGTCTGACGGGATGTCGGTCTGGATGACCCGACAGAATATCGCAACGGTAACGAGCAACGTGGGATCATGCTGGTAACAAACGTACAGCTTATGAATGCAAGAGACCGCCTATTTGCAATGATGGGATTTATTTTATCCACGCTAAACTCTAGTAGCATTTACCTTCCAGTAATTGCGATTGAAAGAGACGTTATACTCGAAGCGCAATGGAGATGTCACAATGTAGTTAATAATCTTCTAAAAAATATGCTATGTGCGTTGTTAACTCCGAGAATGTGACCTAACAGATATTTCAGAGAGAAGTGACGTCAGAAAATTGGGGGCACTGCTTCGTACCGATGCAGTCTAAAACGAATTTAAAATGTGTCAACATTGTCCGAGCTCACATGTGGCATTAATAAACGTATAGTTCGGTATGGTTCAGCAAGATAGTGAACCAGGATTGCGGTCATCCATGGCCACCTTCCGACATCAGAGCGGGTTCTCCCTTTCAAAGATGCACCCACCCATCCGAGAGAAATGGTTTATTTCGTCTGCTTCTTCATAGCTTCCTTTTTCTTTACCATCGAAGGTATTACATTTTCAAGAGTAGGGAATAAAAAGCCACCATGATCCAGCAACCCATAACAGCAACGGCAACAACAGCGGCAACAACAGCGGCACCAGCAACAGTAACGCCAAACAAGTATAGTGATGCTGACAGGGGGTCCACTACCTCGCAAATTCTCATTTCGCTGGTGCAAGTCACCAGTTTCATTGCAGTAGTGGGAGGAATGCATGGATGGGGCGAGACCTGTCCACCGGCCAGCGAACCTGTCAAAACCTTGAGCCGCGACGGGCGGAGCGAGTCGTAGGCGCCGTTCGTGAACCTGCGTGAACCACCATCACCACCTTCGGCTACTTCAGTCAGCGCCCGCATTTTATCCCGGTGGTAGCTGCAGCGCCTGCGGCGGCGGCGGCTGCAGCAGCGACGAGCTGCGGGTGGCTGACTGCCTGCCGGTTTGGTCGTCGGCTTTGAATAGCAGTCGTTAGCGTGGCAGCTAGCCAGTAGCAGCTTCTTCTCGGACAAGAAGTGGCTGGAGATTCGGACGAGGCCGGGCCCGGCCCGCTCAGGTCGGATCGGGTCAGCTTCTCGACGCCTTGGGATTTCTTCGTACCACTGAGCTCCGTTCTACTCTACACAGTCGGCTGTCCAACAGTGCGGCGGAGTCCGCAATCCCTAGGGGCCGATATATCCCCCCGTATGCCCGACCCTGGTCAGGAGGCGTTTAAAATTTAAAGTGTAAAACCTAGTTGACCTCGTCGGCCGCTAGGCTGGCCCGCTGGCCGGAACATGAAAAAGGCCGTTTCGCGAGGGGGACAACAGAGGAGGAATTGAGGTGTTTCTCCAGGGTAGGTGCGGAGGCGCCCCCAGCTTTCTCGAAGGGAAACGCGATGAGATGGGCGAAGGTTAGCCGGCGACTATGAATCGGTAACGTCGCGATCGATTCTTCCTCGGGATAGGCGTAGTAGTCGCAGTTGTACCGAGGTGGTAGAGGTATAATATAAATCGAGAAAGCGTCGTGTTGTAGTCCAGCTATAAATGAAAACCTCGCCAATGCATATGCGCATATACTCAGAGGCTGATATCGCAGATCTCTGTGTGAAAGGTGACATAGACAGTGCGTTGTTGTTGTTGTAGTGGTGAGACACTGAATTGGAATTGTTCGATTTACCGTCATTTCAGACCCAGACGAAGCCTATGATCGACCGATTTTTTGAACGGTTAGCCAATACCAAAGATCTGTTCTCCGTTCATTTTTCTCTGAGAATATGAATAACACGATAGTGGGTAACCAAGAAGAGAAAGATCAGCTTTGTCTCCTCTGTGTCTTTGCACCCTCGTGCACCGCGTGGCGTCAATATATAGCTACAACATTGATTTCAGTGTTTTCTGATAATAGACGAATCCGAGGCTAATACTTTAACTAAGTGCCCAATTAAGGGTTCTTGAAACCTCATTGATTTCAACTAATTTGGGTTTCGTAGACATCAGTCTGTGGTGATCATTATAATCTAATGTTATTATGAAATTTTGCCAGCCTACAATCTGGCCAGAGGGAGATTTGAAGGGAATGATGTATCTACGGCATTATTGGCGATTCTATCTTGTAAGCAAATAAACACATTAAAGTAATAAATAATTAAAATAATTTAGAGAACTGTTTAAAACTTATTAATCGAGTCTTTTTTTTAAATTATTTTTTTACTTATCAAAAGAGATTTCTTTTGTTTCGACAGACAACTTAGTGCAACTTGATCCCAATCGTGCACCCATGATCAGCTGGTGTTCAGCATTATTGTTAATTATTAATTAGCTGAGTTCGCAGACAATCCGGAACCTCGTAATGCTCGCTGACTCGGCGCTGCTTGTGTGTTCATTGGTATCGAGTGGCTAAGAAAAACTCCGCGGCGCTTAATTGGACTACACCCGCCCAACTTGGTGTGCCATACTATCAACAACGAGCCCTACCTACCGACTAGAGAAGGGGCGTTTCTTCGGTAGACGACAAAACGAAGAACTTGCGCCTGCCCTCGAAACCGCAATGAGCGCAGTCCAACCACGGAGCACTCCCATCCCATTCTTCCAACGACCATGATCCTGTTGGAGTGCCTACACCACCCGGACCGCCCTGTACTTTACACTCAGGTGCTAGTGGGCTTCTGCACTTCGCGTTACGTCTCAGAAGGCGACGAGAGAGCAGACAATGGGGTGGACGGTAGCATTTCATTGTTTGTTTCGTTGGCGATAGAGACAAGTAACTCTGTTGGCTTCCTTTCTGATTGAATTGGAACGGCCTACCTGGAGTACCTGCCGGGTAGGTTGTTGCCTTTAAGAGCCAAAGCCGAACATCTACAGTGTGGCCTCTTAGAGTTTCCGTTGAAAAAGTGGTTGTAGACAGTGTTCTATATCAGCATGTGTAGTGTTGTTGTAGTTATACATGTGCTTTTACTTTTGTAGTATGATATCATACATATTTGATACATCAAAACATATTTACATTTAATTTACAGGTTAGTTGGCTTTCTCAACGTCTATCTTAGTGGGGGTGGGAGTCACGTGACGCATTATGATAACTCTATGACTGACGGGTTGAACAAAAAGCCACGGTACCTAAAGCTTGCGAACGAAATTGAAAAGTGAGCGCACGGATATCGTGACTAATTAGTGGCGACAACAAATGACGTATTTCGAATCGGATTGAGGATTAGACATCAAATCACCTATTAATAATAGCTATCATAAGCGATTTAAGCTTTCATGATCAATTTCATAATTATTATAGGAACTAATTATAGAAATCCCCAGGAAAGTACCACTTACGCATTTGGCCTTCAAGGTGCCCATTCCTCAACTTTCGACGACGGGCACTGCCCTTCTCAGCGTATTAAGCACAACAAACTGTGACAACGTAGGGCACTATAATCAACGTTTGACGTATTCGCATGCCGAAAATCATATTTTCTTGTGGTCTACAGGGGCTTCGAGGCCAGAAGCTCTGCACACCTTCCGTCGTGATTATCGTTTTTCGCAGGGCACCGTGGCAGAGCCTCAAGCGGTGTTCCCCTACTCGGCAATTCATGAGTTTCCGGTAAACCATCAACCCAACGCAGTGGAGGTATAGGTACCCTGCAAGTTTTCCTACGCGCTCCTGTCAAGTATCACGGGCGTTTCAATTCTTACAGTAGCGTTTGCGCTGGCGTTATGGTCCCTCTCCCCTCAAGCTCTCCTGTCATACAGGTTTCTTGGGCGTGGGCCTGTATCTTAGTCGCTCTAGTCATATCAAACGCTCTTATCGAGTGCAAAATATCAGCGGCAAAAATCCTACTCCTAAAAATTCACCCACAACTTGATCACCCTGTAAGCGTAAGCAACACGCGGGAAAGTGTGAATTTGTCAAACACTTCAAACCCTTCGATGAGAAGCCACACCCATGCAATACTCTAGCGATGTAGTGCCAGTCCATCAGTCACATCCTTTATCTAATCTGCATACAAGATGCTAACCCTTCGCGATGGTAAACCTCGAGCTGGATTCTGTGGTAGGTGTCAAGAAAACGAGAGGTATGCTCGACTAAAATCCGTTGTTCTTCCCGGGCCGCAGACGTGTTTTCGACGGCAGCGGTGGCCAACGCCTAGTGCAATGGTATGCCCATTGTGAGCACTACGTGAGAAGCATCATCCGGAACCCGGTAGACAACACGAAATCGAGTCGTCGCTGGAGTACCACCACAGACACTCCCGAACTCCTTCACTTACCGGGGACTACTCCCGGTCGTGTGGCGAGCACTCCATCAGATCTGATTGAATGCACCGCAATTCTTTCCCCACGCCTGCTCGGGCTCCATGGGCCTCTGTGAGTTTGGCGGTAGGCATATTTCGGACGGGCAAATATTGCTTGTATATATAGACCAGCCATATCGGCCCGCGTTTGTGGGTCATATAGCCGCGTGCATGGAAATAGCGAAAGCTGCGGATGGCAATATTGTTGCGCTCAATATGAGACTATGCATATATATATATATATAGAGAGAGAGAGAGATCGCTACACCCATTGCGTACTGCTCGCAACGAGTTCATCTCGACGATGAAATGTCCTGCAGACGACGCAGCGAAGGGTTGCTCGCTGGGAATAGAATCAGCAGTAGTTGTGCGTGACGTGACTCGATTGCCAATTGCACAAATTGCAGAAAAAGCCCACCGCCGAGCGCACCCTTTGACAAGCTGTATATTGAATTCTCCTTAAAAATCAAACATCGCTCGTCGCCCTTGATCGGCACTGATCAGGGCGGCGTTTCGAAATTTATCGCCCTGCACGACATTTGCTTGCAACACGTATCGTCTTTTCTAGGTCATCAATAAAGACTAACTAACTTGACCCTGGAACGAAGTAATAAATCAAATAAGACTGTGTCTAGTCTACTGGTATGTCCAACGAAAAAAAATAACAATGTGGATGCTCAAGGATACTGTGAAAACTCAAAAATACCCATAAATGACTAAAATCTACTACCTGACACTCGCGACGAGAATGGCGATATTGCAATCACAGGAGGGTACTTACTAATCTCCTTTGCTACCAACGTACTAACCATCATAGCAATATAATCGTAACCTAACATAACACGCAGTCGTCCACCTAGTGGGCGACTAAAATCTTGCCTGTATACAAGATCCCATAAAGCTGTAAAATCGTTGTGGTTGTCGATTACACGGAACAGCTAATGATTTTTAATCCCTACTCCGAGCGTCGATGAATGTCACCACAGACGTCGAACAAAAGAAGGACAGTCCTTGTCCACTATTGCGTATTTGGACCATTGCATACTCCACCTCTCACTCTCTCTCTCTTCCTCTATCGGTCGTGTTGCCCATGTATTGATGGGATTTACTTTCTCTTCGCCATACATACACAGTCAGCACTCATTATTGCAGCAAACGTGTAAAAGTACTCGAGCATAGCTAAAATTGGAGGTGAAGTTGAAAACACGTCAGTGTACTGTGTGCGTCCTCCTGTCTCATGTTGCATCCCAGGACCCGGAGGCGAAGTTTCGAACAGTTTCCTATGACCGTCTCTGCACAACACTTAGCTGGACGTATCCGCACGCTGGACGATAAACATCATTCGAGCTTCTACATACCCTTACTTGACCAGGTTGTGCAATCCTCTGCTCGAATCGAAACTTTACAATCCGCGGCATCTCCCCCAATCCGACTGCCCTGAACCCGTCAAGTGGTCGGTGTTAGCCTCAGGAGCGACAGTTGTCGACGTCCGCAGCTTGCCAGTGAAAGGAGTCAACTCCTGAATGGCAGAGCTTGACACTTCGAAGCACGCTACAGTGGTACAATCTGGATCAGGGCTCCATCGCTGGTAGGTGGTAAAGTATCGAGCCATTTGCTCTCTGTCGCCTGTATTTCACCACCAGCAAACGGAACAACGACAAGGCGGCGGCAGCAGCAGCAGCAACAACAACAACAACATCACCACCACCATCACCAAGACTACCACCAGCATTGAAGTGAAGCAGAAAGAGTTTGAAGGGAACGGCCTAAGGGACGCGTACATTCGTCGAGGGTTGAAGAGCGCCTCGAGAGGATGGTGAGGAGATTCCCAGTCCGCGTTTGCCGCGGTGCTCGTTTACATCTCGGTCTTTCCCTAGAGTCCACTTTGAAGGACAGACGCGCTCGAGCGCCCTGTTCGCCTAAGTCCACCCATGGCCAACAGAGCAGTCCGGTGGATTGGCCACCACACGAACATGCAGGCAAATACAGCAGGACGCACACACACACTCCGCCGATGTAGAGAGTTGGCCAAGAGAGCAACTGGGGCCAGAATGAACAGAAACAACGAACATCGGAGGACCGGCGGCGGCAGGGCGCCACAGTGAGTCAGGTCGAGTCATCTATACACAAGCAGACAAATCCTCCAAGTGCCCGATGATTGCATCGCCGATTGAATAGTCTACAAATATTGCAATGCTGCCCAAGTAGGCGTCTAAATAAACGTGTTTAGTACCGGTCTGATTTAGTGCGAGCGGCTTGGACAGAAGAACACTTCGTCAATGATGCTTATGCTGTTAAGGAAATTCTGTTATGTTATGCTTGGATTAATGTGGGCAGTATTGTCGTTCCATTCGTTGAATTATAAGTAGGATGTCCAAAGGTATTTCATGCTAAGATAAGCGGTACCACAGGGTATTTTATAAGCATTTATATCGGTAGTAAGATGCAAATCCGGTTAGGATGGTTGATAGAGTCAAGCGGTACACGGAATCCTTTGAAAAAAAAAATCCTTAAAAATCTGTTTCGCATTTCCTCAGGTGCACCAAGTTCTTTATCAAGTAGGAGTGACAACACAAGACTACAATAAGACAACTTAGGAACTGCAAAAGCCTCAAATATGTAAAGTCGGAAATAAAACTAGGGCTTCCTGACTACAAAGCCACGGAGTATTATATTCAAAGTATAATGGCAGACTGTACAATGCTAGTAATTCTTTCATCGCAGTCCAGTTTCAGAATAACTCCCAAATCCCGTAAACTGCCGACAGTAGGCATTTGCTCTTGAATATGTCCAACGTGTACGATTTGACAGGACCGTCCGACGGAACAGACGATCATATCTGTCAGAGAGGACAATTCCGACATGGTGCAAGCAGGCAGTTGTAGCTAATTTACGTATTGTGATCCGTCTGGCTAGAAGTCTATATCGTCTATCTAAAACCTATAAGAGACACCCTCGAAGATCACAGTGGCCAGATTTAGAGCAAACATTTTGGAGAGCATAGGTCGAAAGGATTGATCCCCGAGACACTCCGGAAGGGCAGGTCCCAGCATCACTCTGTCACACTAGCGCGAGAAAATCGTTCGAATTTACAGTCGCTAACATTATCTCCAGTGAGTGCACAGCAGATCAACAGGAAAAAAAAGCATACTTTATCAAATGTCACTTAAATGTCCGAATATGCTATAGCTACCTACCACGGAGCGGGAAGAGTGGGCCAATCGCGTAGGAATCAAAGGGTAGACAGAACGGCCTGAGTCGAACTGTCATGGACAGCAGTCCCCGTCCAGTCTGTCGACGTAACGCACCATATATTAATATTGTGTGTGTAGCAAACTGCGGTAGTGGAAAGCAGCCAGTGGACGAAGCAGGACGAGGCGGGGCGGCCTGACCTGTCCCGTCGTATGCAGATGTACAATAAATTTATAGTTTCGCGCTTTGGCGCCTGGGTCTTCGCGCAGCTCAAAAAGTAGGCCAAGCTATTCGCGGGTAGCGCGCCGTCGAGGTGAACATATTCGAACAGAGACACCGCGCCGACGAGCACCAGGGTCGATGATTGGCATTTATGAAGTTAACTGCTTTAGGGGGAATGAAGCTGACATCGTGGTATGAATAGCCAGAGATGGACGCCCCATCGGGCCCACTATTGTCGACATCATTGAGAGGGCCATGCCGTACGCTTCACTTCATCGATGGGTCCACGATCGATGAAAACCGAAGGGTATCTAATCCTTTGGTGATGGCCGAAGGCCAACAGCCGGTGGACAGTTTAACGGTGAGTAAACGGACCTGCGTGGATCGGTCGGAAAGGCCGCATGTTTTGATAGAGACACGCCACTGGTGAATGGATGTGGTGTCGATCAGCCCAGAGCCACTTTAGCTCAGATCTAATATTGTAAATAGTCGTCGTTTGATGTAATAAACGTGCTCAATATTTATTCAGCAATGTATGAATATGCGAATATTCATGCTTAGCGATCCCCTCGATAATAAATACATCGGATGATAAATTGATGTAAGTAAGCTAATCTGGAAGGGGCAGGTAATAAAGATCAATAAATTTAAATGTAATCAGAGGTCGATAATGCTACACAGGGATGTGTTTGGGAATCTCCGTGCTGTAGTATACTGGGGCTTGCTAAGGGCCATGCAATTTCACACATTTTAGCATCCAGGTTGTTGACCATCGAGCGGTTTGGAATCTGTCCTATCCTTAGGAGTGCAGGTCGTGCTAAACTCCTGCATAAGTGCGGATACTTATTTTCTTGTTCAATCATATTAGCCCAATAAGTGCCCAATGCCGAAAAGTCAAATCATAAGGTGTCCGGACGGCTCTAATCATTTAAGGCAGACCCTGCATCCGAATCCCGAGATAGCACTGAATCCCAAGGACAGACTGCGATAAGGAAACTACGAATGGGTTTAGCGTATTTCTGAAAAAGAATCACTTCTGCAAAGTTATAGTTTAGCACTAACGTGTATGATCGCGGAACAGACCCACCCGATATTTATAATTAGGGTACTTTCTGGTTGTGCATTGGAGCAAGTGAAGGGTGCGTACCTTTTGGCTAATGACTCACGCGAGAGGTTCTCTGTGCTTGCACTCCGCTCGGCCAACAGCAGCACCAAAGGTTCACCTATAATGGTTGAGGGTTTCAGACGAACTTCACACTCGGCACCTTGGTGTAACCTTTACCGACGATTGTCGGCGGCACTGTTCTGGCGAAGTTGGCCGTGAAATTCTTGTGATTTCAAGTTCTGAAAGGACTGTACCATCGGTCATCTTGTTTTGCTATTGAATGACTGCTTTCAGCGACTCTCGCTGAAGATTAACGAGCTTAGTTCGTATCTGAGCCAGACAGTCCGCGTAGGAGTTACCTACGTCTCGGCTACAATCGCATTTCTAGTGATCAAAAAGTCGCTTCAAACGAAAAGGCTTTCGCCGACACTCATTTCACTGGTCCATGCTGTTCGGCTTATGGGCCGCTTAGTGGATGACTGTGCTCAGAACGCTACCGTATATTGCATAAAGCATGCAGTCGCAAAAGGTAAACCATCACAGCATGAAATCGACACACCCTGATATTTCATTGCCAATTTTAATATAGTTGTAATATTTGGATATAAATAACATATGTAATATTTAGAAGCAAGTGGACTCTTCATATAAAGGTTATTGTGAGTTAAATGATTTTACTAATCATCGACTGTAACACCAGAATATATTTCTTCGAAAGCAAAGCGCAAATCGAATATCTAAGGATTAAAAAAGGGAAATTATTTCCCAAATCTTGCTAATTGGTCCCACAGGTTTTAAACTCATAAAGCAGAAGTAAGATATTCATAGAGTTTCTGGGTGTCGCACTAAGCCAGCTAAAATCAGAATGCAAATGGACACACCGAGAAACACGCTTAGCGATGATAGCAAAAAGAGCGCCAAGGACACTACGGGTATACCGGGAGACACTTGATTACAAGACAATAAGAAGTGTTGATTACTGCACAATGAACGGTATCGCTGTTGCAACATTGGGTAATGCTCTGGAGACAGTCAAAATGACTTGTTCGACTCGTCTAGCAAAGACAATTCATAGGCGCATGCGTCGTGAAGCCGGAACATAAAAAAGTGCCAAAGCCGATCGAAAGTTAAGTGTAAGCTCAATGTGTGTTGTGCGTGGGTGTGTAATTGCTTTGGGAGCAGTGGGACATCGACTTGTGTTTGATATGTCGTTCAAAAATAGTGTTAGAGCATGTACGTCCTCCGCACAGTGGCGGTTATCGTGCGAACATTTCAACGGTTAAATATCGATGCGATGGTTGGAAAATCTAGCGCTTGTCTGTGCAAAGAGAACACCTCTAACGGAGTTCGCGTAGTGGACATTTAGCCCACACACTTTCGCTGAGACCTCCATGTCATTTAAGAATTGGCTCCCACACACGGGAGTGCAATAGGTTACATCATAATTCTGGATCTAGTCACAGATCTGTATAACCGCATGTGAACGTCGGGCTGTTTAATGAGAGCGGAACCATCAATTTCGTGCCAGTGACGGTACGAAGTTCCGTTCTGTTTATGGGTTCCGTATTAACAAATTGTTAATACTTGAATCAATGAGGCAGCCACTCACGAACCCAACATCACAGTCACACGTTGCTTCGCATAAGACTGACTATGGCCCTCATCTCAGAACCTTCCTTAGCGAGCTGATCGTTCAGTGAATAACTGTGTTACTTGGCTTTGGCGCAATGAGCAGAGAGACTTTCTTCCCGAGCTCGGCGAGGAGAACGCGACGTATCCGGACCGCCAGTGGGACTCCCTTTCTCGAAGATCTCGGTCTCAACAGCCACGTGCGTGGCAATCTGCAGCGGGTGCCCAACAAGCACAAGAGTTTCTGCAATCTCGGTGGACCCTCGAGTCCATTAGCTTCGTTAGTTCGTGCACTGGTGGTGTGTCTGATCTTGTGCTGCTGCTGCTACACAATTTCTATCGGGTGTGAATCTTCGTGGCGATTTCTTCGTGTGTGTGTGTGTGTGCCTTGATCGACCGTGAATGATTTATGTCAACGATGTGAACTGCAGTGCATCCTTCTGTCGGATACTGAAACATGAATGATTTCTGTAACTGTGCACAATAGTAATTTACATAGAAGTAACTGACCACTCTCTTCTATGGTGTATCACCATATGGAGCTGCACTGTTAGCTGGAGCAAGTGTGCTACGGGTGGACTTGTATCGTTGGGTGGAACTTGAATCTCGAGTCAATTTTAGAAGCTAGTGAGAAGACTTTGAGCGACGTTAAGTGACAGTGGTGATCATCGAATCGTACGGGGACGCTGATGCTGTTTGTTCCGTCAGGTTCAGATGAATTCGTGTGACGAAATCTCGACAGACGTCTCCACAGACGTTTCCGAGGTGATCTCACCTCCACTGACGCACGATCCGCCCCTGACGTCCTCTATGGAGCCAGTTATATACGGTAACCCCTCATTTAACTCCGTTTATCTGGACAACACATCGGCCTGCACGCCGGTAGGATTCTATGGAAAGCTCAGAGGGACCAGTGCACCCTACCACGCTTCATCCTCACTTGAAGGGATTCCACCACCTTTTCGCCAGGTGAATCTGTCAACTCGCGATGAGATCGCACCGTCGACGTACTACTCAATACGAGACGATAACGGGTATCCGTCGAATGGGTAAGTTTTTGCTTGTGTTATTAACTAATATAGAGATAAATATATCCGATGCAAGGGTATCATACGCCTCACGGGAATGGAAAGAACATGATCAAGGATTTCTGTCAGTATTCAATAGGCAACCCGAATAATAACTTGGCAAAAAAAGCACAGTATAGCGTGCTTGCCTGGTTCATCAGTAGCTGCTGTGAACTCATCACGTACAACTGATTGTTGTGAGGTTGAAAGCAGATGGATGAACACTGTGATGAATCCAATTCGAATTATGTGTGTGGGTAATGATTCGGTTAAGTCGATTTTAGATTGTCCACCATTTTAATGCGTCAAATAGTAAGAAATGCATCTGATGGATGGTTAGCAACCGTAAAAACGCGATACAACCGCTAAATATAAACTAGTCGGACTTGCAGTCAGCCAATATCGAATGCCTGGATACGAACATGCGTTTAAATGCACATTTATAGCGTTTGAAATACATTGAAATCAAGCAAGTATCCGTCTTGAAGCCGTATCGAGACCCGCGTCCCGCGGCAACCCAAGTCAAACTGAGCGCACTCAATGAAATGTTCCCCCGGCCTCCACCAGACGGAGCCTCGGTACCCACTTCTGCAGGCTCACTCCAGTAGCGCATGCGCCCTGCCGCGCGTCCACCCATTGGCCGAAGCCATGAAGCGCCGCCCCGTTTATTGAAGATCTCACTTGAGGATGATTTTAGAGGAGGAGCCTTATCCCTCGGGACGTGTCGGGAAGGCACGGGCGCGCCGGGATCGCACACAAGTGAGTTGGCCTCTGCGGGACAGGCGGCTCGGCTCCTCGAGGAGTTCCAGCACGAGAGCCACCAGCAGCAGCAGCAGCAGAAGAAGAAGAGTGTAGCGTTGAGTTCAGAATTTCGTGCGGTGAAGTTCGAACGGCGCGAGTTAAAGCGGAACGAACCTTGCGTCTTGGCCGCAACGCCCCCCCCGACGATCGCGCACCCGGCCTACGCCTGGCCTAGCAGCCTGGCAGCGCGCGCGGACAACTTCGATCCGACGTCGTCTGCGGTATCCGGCGTCCCGGTCCATTCGCTTTTGGCGCGCCACTAGTTCCTCCTCCGGCCGTTCGCAGCTGTTGTTTCCAACAAGTTCATATTGCGTTGAAACCAAAGGTTCTCTACCACAACCTACCACCATAACCACTACAGCTACAACTACCACCTACATCAGCCTAGTGACCATCGTTTTCTGAAATGAAGAATCATTGACCACTGTGTAGTGTCCACGAAGCAACAAGGAAGCAACGTAACAAAACAAGAAGAGACAAAAATAAAAAGTATCAACGAGAGAACATCCTGAGCAAGACGTCCTGTCGACGACGACGACGACGACAACGACAACAACAATGACGACGGCAACATAGTGAACGCCGGGAGTTCATCGAGCGTGGCGAGAACAGTTACAGCTGCATCGCTGCTTACACATAGACCAATTACTGCCGCATTTTCGTCTACAACAATTTTCAATCGCTACTTACTGTTATTATTATTATTAAGTACTAGTGCAACCGAGAAGTGTCTGCATCCATCTTAGTCATGATGGTCATTGTAGTACATTGTTCGTGTATTGTTCCCCCTTCGACGTGACAGAGAGACAAGCAAGAATCGCTCGCAGGATCGCCTCTCATCTGTTCAAGCCAACCCAACGTAGGAACTCACCTCGAGCTGTGCTCTCTCTCTCTGGACCCGTGGCAGATCCGAAGCGAAACAGTTCGCTGGGCTGCAGGCAAAAAAAAGCAAAGGAAGAACAGCCACAACCAACGGGAAAAGGAAAGAAAGAGAGAAAGAAACGCATAAACACAGTGTAGTCAATCGCTTTAACTATTTATCATCATCAATAATTATTATTATTATTATTACTACAACTACTACTGTTAGTGATATATTGCTATAATTTACTAATATATAGTAATATAGAATCGCAGCAATCAACCGCGAAACAAACGTCACCACCCGTTCAGCCCGTTCAGCGATAGAATCCGTTGTTGAGTGCCGCCAGCGAGCAGTAGTGTCCGCCTATTGCTACTACCGTTACCAGTGAATCCTCGACTCAAATCTGGACGTCTATCCAACTTGATTTCGGGTCACCTGACAAGAAGGAACAACGGTCCAATCCATCTCAAGTGTAATCAAGCAAATCAACATTTTGTTCATTCCAATCAATCGAAGCCAAGTAATCGCGGTAGATGCGCGTGGAAAGTGTACTCATCAGAGCAGGTTAGAGCAGTTTGTCCGGTAGACGTTAAGGCGACGACACATGTATCGACTGGTGCTCGACTCTTAGTCGCGTTGACAGACGCGTAGTCAGACGACGAGAGGTGTGAAAAGCACATTCGTAAGAGAAAAATAAGACAACAAGCCTACTACCGCAAGAGTTTATTGCGTGGGCAAATCGTCAAACCAAGACCCCCAGAAAACGCCAAGCTAAAAATAAAGAAACAAACCCAACAGACGTAATAATTAGTTCGCCCACCTGAGTGTGATTGTCCTGTACTGCTACTCTACTATTACTACAACTACTACAACTATCATTATCACTACCCAAATTTGAAGACCACCCCAAGTCACAAGTGACGAGCGGGATTGACCACGACGGGCGGCGTGTTGCCCATGGAGGCTGGAGTGTCCTTCCTGAACGTGCGGCCAAGATCGGCCTCAGCCTACAACGAACCGAGCAAGTGTGCCTAATAACCAACTGGTGACATCAGCTGGACTCTCCTGTGCGCGTCTCACGTCGACGTTGTGGACGTGCTTGCCGTATCGGCTGGCACCTGGCTATTTTTTGCTGCAGTTAACTAAATCAACGGCAGCTAACCTTGCGACGCCCGGCACAATAGCGCATATAGCGTAGCAAAACATAACGTTCGGTGTCGTGTCGTCAGCAACCGAAGCTAACATACGGCCAGGAGATGATGTTCGGTCTGCACCAGGATCCCGGTCTACAGCCGCGAGGCCCCATGGCCTCTCTCAAGGAGGAACCTCTGGCGGCGGCCCAGATTGGAAGGGGCTGGCCAACCATGCAGCCGACCATGCTTGATCAAAGCAGGTAAGAAGCACAAGAAAAAACAACAACAACAACATTACTTACATTGGTATCTTTGATGAGCGCCCGTTATGGGGGCGGTCGATTGTCGTATTCGGGGTGGGACGGCTGGGGGTAGAGTTGAGGGCGCCATGTGGTAGCGCCCAATGCTGCAAGCGCCATTCGAATGTTACGCAGCAGACGCCAACATGGACGCTGTCGGACGTCAACAAAGGCTGTTATGGTTTGCCAACTGGTCTTCCTACGTCAGACCGTTCAGAGAACGGTTTGGACATTGACCTATGGGCTTACCATTTACGTTAGCATGCTGCTGCGAAAGAAGTACTCCATTTTAGAAACATTCGAGCTTCTATTAGAGAGAAGAGCTTCATTCAGGGGTAATAAGATATTCGACCATGTCAGGATATCATTCTTTAACTCTGATGTCAAACTTTGTTGTTATTGAACTTATTGTTATTGGAGGAGGGCCAATAAAGGTGAACGATATCTGATAGCTCAGATATAAGCGTTGGTTAAGTTTGGCTGAGTCGCCAACTGAGGATTACGGATTGGTTGGTTGCAGGCAGAGACATTTGCAGATTTCTGAGCAGGCTAACGACTGAGCAGAAAAGATGAATTGTGTGAACCGACCATGCTTTTTGTACCATGACTATCAAATGAATCATTGGCACAACCCATTCAAACATCTATTCTATTTATATTTAAGCTCATTCTGTTCTTACTCAGTGATATGTCTGTTGATCGACAAATCGGCTGCCAACAACATACGGAGTTTATTAAACTTTTCAAAACTGTTATTTCTTTATAGTGTTCCTCTATTCGTCTGCTGAATTGCAATTATTCAGGATGTGTATTTTCCACGCATTCCGACGTCAAATCCCCTAATGTGGATATGCAGTTCAAGCCAGCTATCTATACGCTTGTCTCGGAGCAAATCCTGTCTGCTTCTACGCGCTTACCTTAGGTATGGTCGAGATAACGACGACGACATCGTACACATGGCGTGATAGCCCCCAAAACGTAATACGCTATAGGTGCTACGTAGTCGTGACAAAGTTGTAGATGTCACAGCGATGAGGTGATGCTTGCTTGCTGATGCTGAAAACGTTCCTCGATATACGTACATATATATATATATATATATATATATTGATAAAGGGCGAAGAAGAAGAAGAACATTGGTGGAGGTTTGCCTGGTTTGCCTGCCGCGAGAGCCTGGGCGGCAGAGAATGGGATAACGAAGCCGGGGGTAGTTGAAGCCGAAAGAAACGAGGAAAAATCATCTGGGGGTAAAAGGGGTTAGGTCGTTTGCGAGGGCGGTGCTAAATGGGAGTGTGAATGCGAAATGCCCTTGGTTACAGTGTCAAGCATTCCGTGTCGCAACTCTCGACACCGCTAGGGTAGTGAGAGTGAAGAGCTTCTTCATGGGAGCCAGTGAATGAGAGAGATTGTGTGTGTGTGTGTGTGTCGTTCTATGTGAGTCTACGAGCGACAGAGAGAGAGTATCCGAATTGGGTAGCCGTGCCATTCGCCATAGCAGTGGCGCTGGCGGTGCGGTGGCTGTGGCGGTCCACTTCATTAACGCCATTACAGCCCTCTCTCTCTCTCTCTCCCCCCACAGTATGCGCTTGCCTTCGTGGCTGTCGGCCTGCTCTCACTGTTCTGCCCGGGTCTTCTTCTTCTTCTGCAGCCTGGCAAGAACAAGCCTGGCAAGCGAACAGAGACTGAGGCCCGGAGAGAAGATCCGAGGGGTGTTAGCCCTCTGGTGTTCTTCCTTGCCCTCACGGGCCTTTTGCCTTTCGAGAGGGCACGGAGACGGCTGCAGTGCTCTTAGATTTGGCTGGCTGGCCGGGGGTACAGCTAACTCGATTTCTAACCTGCTTGCGGCACTATCATCGCAGCTCCAGCTCCATTCTGCCACTCGGTCGGCATTCTCGTTTTAGACTCCGACTTGATAGGATGACCTCCTACTGTCGACGAGATCATCCCCTCATGTTACCCTAGTTGCTTTTATCTTACCTTATCTCTCTCTTTCTTTCTTTGGCCATTGAGTGCTGGCGTTATTTAGCAGCGACGTACCATACTACAATGTTACAGCATTGCCGGCAATTACTACCTATTAAGGACACGTCGACGGGCCCTACCCGGTGCGGTCACAATTCGTAGTCGATGTTAGATAAGTGGACGTAGAATATTTACTGCGACGTTATTCACTCCTTCCACACTTGTCCGTGTACGAATTTCGATTTTAAGCGACTTACTTCGTAGAGAAGTAACCAATGTATCAGCGTTGTAGTGATCATCCCCCGCTGAAGGATTCACCCGCAAGACAAAACTTCGGCCGCTCGCAACAAATTGCGAGTTATCCGTCTGTCGGTCGTGTTGACTGGGACATACGATAGTAACACGCCAGTGTAATTATGTGAAACCCAAAGGTACGTGTGAATCAATAGATGTATAATCAAGCAAAGGTCATCAAGAAGTGTTGCTTAGACTCGAGAATCGCCAAGGTTGGCGTTCCCACGCCAGATGCGGCCATTCTGCCTGACTGACTGCCTACCGTTGTTATTCTGTTGATCTCGTTTTGTTGTTGCTGCTGCTGCTGGTGGCTGTTGTTGCAAAAGGTCGATCGGCACCCATCGACAAGATTCAACTGCCTGTTGTTTAGATGTGCGCGTATGTCTGTGTGTGGTCGCTGGGTCGTCTCCGCCATTGCGATCTTCTTCCCATTGCGTGTTTGTGTGCTGATACCATCGTGGATCACCCCGGTGTGATGCGCCACGGAGGAATAAGCGGACGCATCTTCCTCGACTTCAGATTTTCTGCTTGTTCTTGTGACAGCACGATTTGACCAATCGGCCCCTTGGGATTTGCATAGCATAGACTAACTGGCTGGTTGAATCGCCAAAGTCAAAAAAAAAGACAGCGCCCGAGGCGGCTCCTATGGCTGCTGCTGCTGCTGCTACTGCCTGGCACAAACGGCGGGGCGCATGTACATCCCTGGACTCGAACCGGTGCTGTTCGAGATTGGAGGTTGGAGCAAAGATCTTCAGAGGCAGCTGAGGGTGGGGCTGGCCTACTCGCTGCTCTCGATGTGGCTTCTGGCTCATGTAGCTGTGAGGACCAACCCGCCGAGCTGACCGAGTCTTCGAGAAGAAAATGTGCAAAATGTATGTGTCTATGAATGTGTGTGTGTGTGTGCGTGAGTGCAAGATTCGAAGTGTGATTCGCACATGTGAGTGTGATGTTCTATGTCGAGGTATGCGCGGCGATCGACGTCTTGAGAGTGGTTTGAGGGTGAAGGCGAAGCCACCAAGGCGAATTCATAATTCGCGAGAAGAATAAGAACACTGATCCGGTCCACTGAACAGAACCACATAGTACGGAGCAGGTCGAGACTCGCCGAGCTCAATACGTATCAGAGACATAATTTCGTGGATGGAATAATTTCATTCGGGAACATGTTTGTCTTTTGGACATAAATGATACCATACGTGCGTGTACGAGAGATATCCATTATGCCTCGCTATTAGGGCGGCACGCATTTAACACGTGAGGCAAGCATTTTCACTAGTGAATTATATAATAATACTAAGTATGAACGGCAGTTGTTGAACAACCGCACCGTTAATCTCAAAATGTGATATCTAAAACTATTATGCAGTGAAGGGGCCCATTGCAGAAGATGTTTTATTTCAAAGCATTAATTGCAGACACGCGCGCGCTCTGGCAACGTCGCGAAGTAATGCGATGAATGAACAGTGACAATAAAAAGAAGCCAATAAATTAATTTGTTGAATAGTGTTAGATATTGTTAGGTGTCGTTCTTCACGACAATATCGGAGAAGAATGAGACTTTGCCAATTTATTATAAAGACATTGGTCAATACGGATGTATTGTAAAACGTTCGTAGCAAGCAACTACTGGTCCGGAAAGCATCTATTCGATGCGCCTGAAGTTTTCGCTTATAATATTTATATTCAAAGGTTTTGTAGAACAAGCTTTTGTGCAACTGAAAACGATACCCGGTAATGGTTATCCGGGTATTTTATTTTTTATTTCACTTGAGAGAGAAATACACTGTGGCGCTAAATAAGATTCTTTATTATTATAATATTATTATTATTATTCAAGAACCATATTTTGCGCCACTGGTTCGATATTCGAATTAGCTGGGGACCTATTCCATATAGAAGTGTCTATTTCGCGCAATTGTGTGTTCACAGCAAAATAATAGAACGATGCACCTAGCTCGACTATAGCTCATTATCGAGTTGAAAAAAAACAAACTTAACGTAAAAAAGTCGACGCAAAAACATCTACTTGTTTATATTGAGACGCTACGGCCAATCGTCTATGATAGTATGCTCTCTATATGTATATATTTATTTTACCCAACATAGAGTGAAGATAAACGTTTGTATTGTATTATTATATATGTAGTATACCTGGTATAGTATTTTTTTATTAGTCAATTATAATTATTAACTGGTATAGTTTATTGCTGTAGTGTAAGTTTTTTTATTTGTCGTTTCCTCGTTTACCAAGACTTTTAGTTGAAACAATACGGGTAGTTGAGAGATAGGCAGGGTTCATTTAGGCAACACATATTAGCTTGTATCGGTGTATCGATATTAGTAAATAATTAGTACATACCTGCTATCGCTATCAAAGATTGACAAATATTTTCGGATCGTGGTTGAACGACTCGGTTGAAATTTCTTTCACTTTCAGCACTACAAGATTCCCATTTGAATCGATGTTGATGGTAGTTGACTAAAGTGATGCAAAATCCATCTCACCGTGGGTAAAATGCGATTTGCAATATATAGCCATCGCCCATAGCACCCATTATACGATCTTTAAACTATATCGTGTATTGATGTGTAAGCATCAGATGTGAATACGGTCAGCTCTCCTTCTAAACGAATATTTGTCATATTGCTTTAGCGAAATTGCTGCCATAGATCGAGCTGTAAACGGATATGTGTATGATGTATACATATTCCGAGGGCGAGCAAGGATGCAACCGATAGGGCGCGAACGACTGAGTGTCGATTCAGTAGCAGCAGCAGCAGGAATAGGCAAACTTCGCGAGCTTCTTGACTCCTCTCTGTCTCTCTCCAAACCTCGGCAGCTTTCGTGAAACAAAGAATGAGCTCGAGAGAGGAAAAAACAACAGAACTGCCGTCAGTAGTGGATGATCCATCAGCAAACGTCCAGTTTGCTAGCATCCCACCGGCTTCGAGATAGCTGGTACTTGCGTTGGCGTCGGATCGCAGTACGTACAACGGAGCGCGAAGCCGGAGGGGGGACTACACTCCGAGTGGGGACTAGTCGCGACGGTTGTTAGTTGTACGGATCGGATCGGATTGGATGCAGTTGCTAGTTGCTCCGTCTGCCCGATCCGACGTCCCATCCCAACGAAGCAGGGAGTTAGCTCCTCCCGCGCGGCCTGATTCGTCGGGGCCAGACCCTCGCACGCGAGCGCTGATCGTAACAGCTGCTGCTACTGCTGAAGAGATCGAATCCGAACGTTACTGGATGACGGGACGGAGGGGTAGCCCCTTCTGTTGAAGGGGAACAGCGACGGGACAGTGTCGCCGTCCGGCAGCAACGGCAGTGGCGGCGGCATCGTTGTCGTCTTCATCTCCGCTCGCTCTTCTCCTGTCCAAATTGAACATGGCTGTGCTTGCTTGGCTGTGCTTGCTTGGCTGTGCCAACTTGTTCAGCTGACTGGGGCAGCTATACCATACAGCTTTTGGAGACCCCATCCTGGTCGCTCCCAGTGCCGCTGGACCAATAGTGGACCTGTCTGCAAGATCGACCGAACGCGCCACCCTGCCCGGACACTGGAAGCATGAGGAGACGCAAGGCGAGGTTTTGGGGGTTTCGACGCGGGGGCTGTCCACTGCAATGGGAACCTTGTCTGGGACCGAGGGGAACCTTGGCGAGGGGCTGTTGAAGGAATCGCTCGATGGGTGTGAGTCTCGGAACGAGGGGACGAGCGACTGCTTGTGTATCGTATGTGTGGGAGTTGGTGGGAGATGGCGACTGCGCTGTGCTGGACGACTAGCTCACTGCTCGCCCGTCCGCTAGCGGAACACGGGATGTGCATTTGAGACATCCCCAAACGGCCCACACGGCCGTCCCGGGTGGCCGACATTTTCCCCGTCGTGCTAGGCCTCTGCGAACGGGCCAGGCGGTGGGACACCCACTGACATGAAACACTCTCTCACATACGGCTGGCGCACCTCTCTTAGCTAGCCAAACTGACTCGACTCACTCAGAGTCCCTTCGCTCGCTTGCCCGGCTCACTTCGCACGATTCGACCGAACGACCAAGCGACTTCAAGCGATGGACGGCAACGGCGATCTGACGACGACCAGCTAAAGCTAAGCCGGCCAAGTTCGAATACACCACTCGCTGAGATGGCACTATTGCTGCCATCATGCCAAGCAGAACGTAGCACCTAAACACCCAGTAGAACCATGACAGACGAACGCAATCGACGACGTTGCAAGGCTGCGTCTACCAACACGTCGCCTACACCGGCGTGGTAGGTTCGACGGCCAATGCCCGAGGTAGACGCTAGACACGATGACCAAATCTACTGAGGGATCGGAGAAGCCTCCGGGAAAAAAAGCGCGATCCAGGGCCGCTAGCAAAAGTGAAATACTTGCTACAAGGCGTAAAAATAGCACCACCATTGAAATCTTCATTTGAGCTTTGTGTAAGAAAATCGGTGTTAGAGATATACGAGTACTGTACATGAATATAAAGTTGAAGCAGCGAAATAATTCGAAAAAAGGAAGAACTAACAATAAAAACATTGTATCAAAAATTGTATAAATAATATATCTTGTTATATATTTGAGATATAAGCAAATCAAATTATCAAGAGTAATCAGATGCCTAAAGGGTCAATTGTAAAATGAAAATAAAAATTGAGAATTTCTTGAAAATATGCTGAATGGTATTGAAAATATGTATGTCCGAAGCTGGATTGTCATTGAGGCAAAATCCCATTATTCTAATCATTTATCCTCTAACTTTCATTTATCCTCTAATGATTATCCTCTAACTACCGGGACAACAATCAGGGTCAGCTAGAAATGATGTCAGTATCACAATAATAAGAATGCCAAATTATAATCCCTTGGATCGATCGGAAATGTGGAAGAAAGTTTGGAAATTTAGCAGCTGATGTGTGGGGGCTTACAAAGTGCTTATATATATATATATCATCTTATTGACCACTGAAGGTGAAAGAAGGTCTTGCTGATTGTCGAATTCCGGTAAACTCGTGCCACAGCAATTACAATCGATAAAGCAGTGTATCAGAATATCTACCTGATTTTAGGTACAACTCAAAACCTTTTTCGGCTGCCACAAAATCAACAATTGCTATCCATTTATAAGACAATAGACCCCACTACAAACACTCACATGTGTAGTACAATAGTAGATGAACGGAACTTCTACCTTCCACCCTCTACAGATCTACCGGTAGCAAATTTGCAGCATAAAAAATCCCCCCCTCCTTGTAGAAAAACTGCCTACTTCAAAGGCAGAGTCAGTTTTCTCGTGCCACCGCATGCAACATGCACATACACACTTGTACACACGAGCGTATGTGTATATATATATGTATATATATTTAAACGCGGTGGGAGATACATATATGGACCGCCTACCGTTATATGCTACCCCATGTGGTAGTGCTATATTGGAACAGTATGAATATGCATGGCGACCGTATCCCCTCTCGCATGGCCCTCCCATAAACACCCCTGTTTTTGCCCCCGACTCATACTGGAACCAGCCGGCGAGCCTGCTAGCCACCTCTGTTTGTATACAGCTCAACATAGCAACTCTAGTAAAGTAGCTACAGCGGCTCAAACCTGGACGGGGGGTATATAACTATGCACCCTCTTGCACGTGAACCAACCCGTTGCACACCCCTATGCACCGTCGTGCAACGATAGCACGATACAGGCGCTCTTCCCTATACGCTCACATGCTGACATACACATACATAGACTGTGATACATTCCCGGACCCCCCCCCTATCATTCCCCCAAAACTACAAGGCTACTGCCACCACATTCTCTTACCGAAGAGCGTAGCAAGCTGATGGCGACGATGATACAACAGCAACAACAACAACAACAACAACTACCACAAACCCAATATTTGGTTAAGGGTACGTGTAGCTCGAGTCGGCGATGTGGTGGCGTGCTCAGAAGATGGGTACCCAAAGGGTGAGCAGCAACGGCTGCTGCTGTTGCTGTTGCTACCGTATCGTAATCTATCCACTGTCTAAATGCTATTGTCTTTGCTCAGAGTTTAGGTTAACTGAGACAGGACAGGATTGTACGGTAGAACGGCACGTGTTTACCTGCCACTGAGGAGCGTCCAGCGCTGTATAGTATGAAACTTGTTGCAAGAGAAAACGCGATTCACCTCTCTCAACATCTCGTAGAAGCAGAATGTTTTTTTCTTCCCAAACGAAGAATCGCAGCGAACTTTTTCGTTGACGAATTCGAAAGCGATTAATGATGCAGGCAATATGTGGACGCGTTAACGTCAACCAGATAAAGCGTCCACATATTGGCTATCGCAGTTCGTTTAATTGGTTAGAGCAAACAAACACTTCAAAAAAACACTTCACTTGATAACATTCAGATCTCAAAACACGACACCGTTGTGTGATTGCACAAAATTCATATAAATCGCTTTATTTTTCAGCATAATGCTTTCACAACATTTTAATGAAGTTTACTCTCATCATCTCGCAAGTCGCCACTCTCTGGTGAGCTATGAGCTCACAGCTCACCAGATACAAGAGAGGCTCGTTGACTGAGACAATATGACATCACAGAGTCATTCCGCTCTTGATCTTTGTTCAATCCATTTTAGTCGATTCTGCTCAAGAACATGACACCTACAGCAGTGAATTCGTTTAGTGGCTAGTTGTGCAATGCGTTTTCAACGTCGACGTTAGTTACAGCACACTGTGTACCACTAAAAGGTGCAATAATTTTTAATTGCACGGAAATCTGTGACATTTATCGATATAGTGTTCCAGCGTATGCCTGTGTAGGATCATTGTATATTTTGTTTATTAACGATTTCGCCCTTCATAATTAGAAATCCGTGACTCGCATTGGGGCAAAGAGACGGAGGGACGGGGAGGGGCCTTTTTGTTTTATCAACAGGGCTACTGCACAAAGCAGAAAACACTATGTGAAGTCCAACAGGAAAATGATTGATGAATTAATTATAATAAGAATCATGTAATTTCTCCGTTTCAGGAACATGGACGCGGTATGCTCCGAGTATCTGGTGCCAAGTCAGAGGATGCTTTTCAGGTAGGGTGCCAAGAAGTTCATTCACTTCGTACAACTCTGTTAGTCAGCAATGTCACTCCGTCTACATTGTAGCTACTGCACCGATTTCACACCTCCGGCTCGCTCGGTCTGCCTGTCTCTCTGCCTTCCTGTCGTAGGTCCTCTTTTCGCTCACCCCAAATCTTCATACTCGTCGACGTGGCCATGTCACATAGCATCTTGCTTTTCCCAGCTTGCCCATCTGCTAGCTAGGTAGCTCGCTTGGTTACTTACTTACTGACTTGGTCTCTTGGTTGCTTTATTGTAGCAGTCCAGTTCGACTTGCCACTTCGGCGTTCACAAAAGGAGAACAACCTCTTCTCACTTGGTCTACCGACACCTCGATGAACCTTGTGGGTTGGCCCCATACCCGTTACCGGTGTCGCTCTGCCGACGATGGCCCCCCTATGGCCTCATGCGCTTGGCGCTCTCTCTCTCTCTCTCTGGCCTGGCCTTTTTCCCTCTCTTTATCTCTCATCCTATCCCCCTCCTCAGCACTCTCCTCATCCTGAAAGAATCAAGCGAGTCGCCCCGATTCGGGACTCGTTCCTCGCCTGCGTTCTCCACCTCATCCTGCTCCTGGTGGCTCCGTCGGCTTGCTGGTCGGTCCATGGCCGGCCGATGTTTTCTCTAGTCTTGCCCTTCCGGCCAATCTCTCAAGCTTTCGTCCGTTCTTGTCGTCGGCTACCGCTGCTCCTGCTGCTGCTGCTGCAGCTGGTGTGTTGTAGTCGTCGAGTAGTCAGTCGCCTTTTCTTCGTGCTCACCCGCTTCAGGGCTAAGCCCCACGCATTAAGGAGCATTACCCAAATCCTTGTCAACAGGTCCCCCGATGGCGTCGGCCATTGCTTCCGTCGGATGTCCAGCAGCAACATTCCTTTTTGGGCGAATCCAGTAGGAGCAGTCCTATGCCGTTCCCACATAGCCCTTCAAGAGGAGCCGGCCAGACACTCGCCTGGCCTATTCCCATAGCCCCGCTTATAGGTACCATACCGCTGCTGACACTAGACAGCGGCGACAGCAGCCGCAGCGACGTCAATGGGACCAACAAGTAGTAGACATCTTCCTTAACTTCTGATTTCTTCACTTCCTTCAGTTGGATCGGCCAGACTCAGCCAGGTCCGATTCATGCCTGCAGCACCCCCTCCGCTTCGTCCGCGGTCCCCAGGACAGCTTGTCCTAATGCTAATAGTCCCGCTACAAGTGGACATTTTGTTGTTCCTTGCCGTGGTGCTGCGCTAATAAACACGCGCCCACGCGGTCCTGTCCACGTAACCTTCCTTACCTTTCTGATCCCCGATGACTACGATGGGTCGCCGCTGGGCCCAGGTGTTGGATCTTGGCTTGGAGCGAAGCACTGACATCGCGTCAATGTCGACACTTTGTGACGAATTTATTGTCTATCAAATGAAACAGAAATATGCACCTTTTGGGACATGAATATTTTACTACAAATGTTGGTTGTGTTCTTCGTGTTTTAGCGTGGGTCTGGGCCGGGCACACTTCGAGAAGCAGCCCCCGTCGAATCTTCGCAAGTCAAACTTCTTCCACTTCGTCATTGCCCTCTACGATAAAGCTGGTCAACCGGTTGAAGTTGAGCGGACGGCATTCATCGGGTTCGTCGAGAAAGAACACGTAAGTGGAGCACAGTGATCATGTAGATATGTTATATATTCTATAGGTGTGAACAAGGATTCCAATCGCCTCCGTAATTTATCTGCAGGATTATTTGCAAATCCGTTTCTGAGGGACCGAAGCTGGGATATTCCCCTATAAATGGACAAGCAAAACCTAAGGAGTAATATCATATTTGATTCGGTTACTATATTTCCCAGACAAGAAACAATGAGTTTGTTACATTTTTGGTATTTTTCTTTGCTTTGGGAAAATTGTTTCTCCAGCAGCCTTGGACGTAGGTAAGATCCTTCCCAGATGGCCACGTTGGGATGTAGCTCGGAGAGGATAAGTGAATAACCTTCGACTTCCCGTCACCACTGTGGCGGCGGTTAAGGGCGTCATGAGACGCCCTCGAGTGGTTAGCGATCAGCGGAGGGCATAGACATAATTACCGGGTGCGACCTAGAGAATCGCCTTGCTTCTTCCTTCGCCGCTTTCGTTAACTCTCTCCATTTCACCCGCGCGCGCTCGTTGTAGGCAGATGACGAACACCAAAGAACAGGCAGCAGAGCCACTGCCGACCCTACGGAGCGCTCTTCTCTCTGGTGGTTCTCTCTCCCTATATATATATATATATATATATATACGTGCTATCACCTACCTTATTGGTGATGGCGTGACCAAGAATGCGAGTCACGCTTGTTCCGCAGGTCCAAATTGAGATGAATACTCATGAGGTCACGAAGGCACCGATTATCAACGGACTAGACACCACCGACCAACCAAGGCCCCTAACCAGCCCTAGAGCGCTTACAGACACGGCGCGGACATATATCGATCCTTTATGCCTCGGCTTGTAGATTCGGAGCATAGAAGAGATCGGTCTACCTTGCTGCCGAAACGCCGTCTTCCTTGTCCTCGGATCTCTGACCAGGACTTTGTGGATTCTCTATTCCTTAAAACGCCCTTCACACCTTCCTCAAAGAAGGAGATTAGACCATCGTTGTCTGTCGATCGAAACCGGATATTGGACTCCAATAGACGAACATTGACTTTAGAACATTTCTAGGAATTTTCGAGTTCACTACCAAATATCTGACCACTGCGAAAGTCCATTTTATATGAGCCAAGATGATGTCCGGGCGGACGAAGACAACGGCGTGTTCTTAATTCCTTCGCCTCAATATTCGGAGGAAGCGATACAACGAAGGGTGTCGGATAGCTTATTGCGCTTGTGGCTGTGCCATAGTCTAGACGCCCAGTACTGCTCACACATTGAGAATGGAATGACCCTCCTGAATCCGGCAGAGTGTGTGTGTGTGTGGATTGCTATTGTTTGACACGTGCTCTTGGCTATATCCGTTTCCGGTGCTGGCCCCGGTGATGTTCAGTTCAAATTGTTGACAAATTGGAGCAGGCTGGCCCTCTCACATATAATACATACGAAGACAGGAGAACTATTCTAATAGAGACGTCCAAGAAGAGATTTACAACTGGCGTTGTGTCTTCTGTTGTTGCAATATTGAGCTATCCAAATATTCGATTGTCTAGTTGTGTGCTCGTGTCCACGTTGAAGAATCCATTGTCTTTACCAACGAAACGTCAGACAAAATCATCCATTTTTGGATGGATTTGTTTGCGCTACACTTGATATCATCTTGTATATAGTGAGGTTGGATTCGTTTCATTGGAAAAAAGTGCTTATCTTTCAACTCTTTGTCGTTCGCTTAGAGGATTTCGTGATGGGATACATTTAGTATAGTGATATTGTATGTAACTATTCTACAACAGCAATTTCAATGCTCTTTCGTTGAGTTCAGTCTTATTTGAGCCTTGTTGGTCGTGAAATCCAAATCGTTTTTTTGTAATGTTTTGCTGGCTTCGGCTGCGGACAGGCTACAATGCAGAGTATCACCGATGCCAGCGGTTTTGTTCAATCATCTGAGCATTCAGCTAGCAGGTCATTCAGCGTCACCATGTATACGAACTTAAAATACACGCAAAAGTAACGTGATAATAATTTTCCAACTTCACTACCTCGAAATGGTATTTCACCTTCAATGCAGTTAGTCTAGCTCTTTGCATGCAATCACTTACGAGGCGGACTGTTCGGTTAACGGTGTTTGGCAAGACAATAAGGACGTGTCCACGAAACTGATGTCGTTTTAAGTCACGTATTATTGTTCTTGTGTTGTATAATAACTGTCGCCACCATCGCGTAGAAGAATGAAGGTCAATAAGTGAACTTAGCAGCGAGAGAGTTGAGTGTACAGATAAACTCACGCAAGGGCAACTCTCCTCTATCGAAAAGAGCTACTGTATTAGTCTTCATTGTGCGACCGTACGATATGTTGACGCACAATGACCACCTGACCATGTGGATCACCCTCCCTACAACCTGACTAGCAATGTATCGTTCGCTTACCATCTGTTGGCTCTACGATGGAACAATGCCGATCCTAATGCACCTACCTACCTACTGAGAGTTAGTCAGCTACTGAGGCTGGCTAGATTCAGCCACCCACTTCACTGATGTGCATCGCTCCAGTCCACAGACGACTACGTACATGAATCGCGTGTAATATCTGTGTGTATCGGAGAGTGTGTTGACTTCTGTCGGGTGTCGCCGGAGCTGGACGATACACCGAGCTTGTCGTCGGAACTGACCCCCCACCGGTTCCGCGTGAGCGCTCCGGAGTCGTTTCGTGATCGACCGTGATGTCGCCAGACTAGCGCCATCAGTTAATTCCTCTGCCCCATGTCCGTTTAACCCCGGGGAAGTTATTATAAAACTGGGGAGTCAGAGAGCGGTCGTCGTGGCACTGCCGCTAAGTGTATGCGCTTTTCGTTTCATACCGGTACGTGTGTGTTCGGGTCTGCGTGGATAGATGTGTAGCAACTCTGTGCCGACGGCGCTATAAACATTCTTGTAGCAGATATATATATATATATACATCTACCACATATTCAGTCAGTGTGTTAAGCTCTGCTGGACAGTCTAGTCATCATCTCCAGCCTTCAAGCTGCGCTCGTCCGAATGGAGTGCGCGCCTGCGTGATCCGATGAATGTATCTTGTGTACAAGACTGGTCGACCGGCACTCACCTAGCTGTCGACCTGGCCTAGCCATTGGCTAGTTGATGCCAGTACTGTTGGCAGCCTAACCTCTTTCCACTGTTCGTGTTTTACCTGATCGTGTGTGGAGTGGCGGAGAGCGGACCCGCCGACGGGGGGTCACCGTGACGTTCGGGATTGGGTGGAGGGACAACTTGTTCCGAGGCTTGCTTTGCTGCCTTGTTGATGAACCTGCCCCGATGGAGAGTGACGACCACGGAGATAAACGACCCGAGTAGAGTCGTGATGGCTAAAGGCGCCACCCGGTGGTTTGGGCGCCGTGCTATCCATCCCTTGGTGGGGTGGTTCCACAGGGTGTAATGGCCGAAGGTGGCCTGGAGCGTTGTTGGCAATCGAGGGCCAGCAACGCTCGGACGACCTTTCGACCACGTCGACCTCGGACGACCTCTTGCTAGTCAGTCACTCAGTCAGACTGAATACTGAGTGTTGCTGGCCATATTTCAAGGGCCTTGCATTCACACTTATTTGTCTACCCCCTCTATCTATCTCTCTCTCTCTCCCTCTCGAATCCCCGCTCTCGTTGTCATTATAAAAGTCAGGGTACAAACACGCGTATAGTGGCGTGGCGGGCTGCCCAGCAGTTGCCAATGAGCAGTGGTAGATGGTGGAGATCTTGGGTCAAGCGACGAATCATCATTGTCGACAATGATAACACCACACCACAGCCAACACGAAGTCTAGCACTCAGCGCAGAGCACACGTAATGGCGGTAGTCATATGCATCCGACAGTTTAAAAGGGGTGGATCGAAGTCAACAAGACCATGATACTTTTGTCACGATGTATCCCCAGTAACAGTAGTCAGCGGCTCGATACGTTGATGAAACACAATGCGACCTTAATACGAATCTTGCCAATTGTCGTATCTTTTTGTGGGAGCAGCTTTGTTGACGCCGCCTGCTGGTTGTTGAGCTGTTGCCCATACGACCAGCAGCGCCCGCGGTGGCATAACAACCCTAGCAGGCGAGAGTTTACCAAACGGCTGTTAAATCGCGGTGTGAGGCTGCTAAGTGATGTGCTTGAACGTCTGCCTTCACCGCTG
Organism: Stratiolaelaps scimitus; assembly: GCA_019614645.1. Lineage (NCBI taxonomy): Eukaryota > Metazoa > Arthropoda > Arachnida > Mesostigmata > Laelapidae > Stratiolaelaps > Stratiolaelaps scimitus. Next base: position 146,249 of record JABWDB010000083.1, read on the forward strand.
TTCCATGCATGCATACCTCCATGTATGTATCTGTGTTATTTGTGAGGTACGGGTGCATATTCGACCACCACAACAATCCACTGACTACTTTATCGATTGTCGTTTGCGCGCGCCAACACACACTGGACTATGTAGTATCATACTATCATAGTGGTACTCGCAGTCGTAGTTGAAGTGCAGCAGAAAGTGGTGGTAATAATCTGGTGTGACCGAGATCTGACGATGCGATATGGCCCGTGGACCGTCCAGCCACTGTGTCGTATATTAAACTCTCTAATAGTTCGAACGCTGCTGCCGCCGCCGGCTGACCATTTTGCCCATGCGAATCCACTACTTCGGCTTGGGGTTTCTCGGGAAGCCGATAACGGAGGGCAACGGGGCCTTTTGAAGGGGACGTGCACCAATGTTAGAGGCTCAGGCCGAGTAGGATGGGAACGAGGACGAGTGGTGGTGAGGACGGGGGGGGTCTGGGCGGACGCTCGCGGCGCCTCGAGGTGGTAGCTAACGCTGCTCCAATCGGGTTAGCAGCAGGCTAGCTCAGAAGCTCGCCCGGAGCAGAGCACCCATAATCTAGCAATGTCAGCGGCGATGGCCAGGCGAGCCATAGCCGAGCGTTGTCGGGCAAGACGGCCGACGACCCATCTCAGCCAACGTGGCCATCCACGCGCGCGGGACACAAACACACATCAAAACCTCACTCGGCTAATGTCCTTAACCGCCTCGGGGTGCCGGCTCAGGCACATGGAAAAGCTCGCGGCAATCCTGTCCACTATCCACTATCGCGGAGATGATTTTAGTAGTGCAATATTATACAGAGTATATGTAGCACTGTAGGTTATATCAAATGAACGATTTCTACTACTAATACACACCACTACATTTGCTCACTACAATATTATGATGATGGGAGGAAATCTCCGACGGTGCACCGTCGTTGCTTTGGAAATGTTCACGTACTTATATATACATGAATACAAATCCTGTACCTATATGAGCTGTTGTCATTTGAAGGCTGAACGGCTAATGTCGGGCGTAGATTATTAGATACCGCGGCTATTTTGAACGTAGTTGTTAAATTATCTTGTGGTTCAATGTTTGTAACTCTTGCGCTCTAGGATAGAACAGCTTCTGAACCCAGACGACAGCCGATCCATAGTTCTAATCCTTCTGCATTTTAAAATAGATCTGGTGGCAGCTTTTAATATATATAAATATATATATATACTCCTTTATTCTCGGTCAAGGGGGGCCATCATAGATATATATATATATATCTATATATACATATACTACTTTGTTTGGGTTAAGTGTAAACATGACAGACTTGGTTTTCATAGGTGTCTCTAAATTGCTGTGTACAGAAAGTATAAATAACGGAAACAAATATTCATGTATATTTCAGGAACCCGATGGACAAAAGACCAACAACGGCATCCACTACCGACTGCAGTTGCTTTTCGCTAATGGTTTGTATTGAGAAGTGATTCGTGCTGATGAGTGAATGTATTATTTGCTTTGGAGCTCTCCAGTGTTATACATATTGACAGGTGCTTGAAGCAATGCTGCTACAAAGATTTATCAAGGCCTTTCTGCCGAGAACGAAGCCAACACAGCTGAGGGTCACCTGTGGACATAGGCGATGTTGTGCGTTACTCTGCTGTTTTTCAGTTCGACGAAACAAATTCGAATGTACATATACTATCTAATACCCGTATCCTGGCGCATAGTGAACAACGAATACTCGTGCTGTATTTTGCGCTCATTCTAAGCGAGAACTACTTAACTGAGCTACCGTCATTGGATTGGTGTACATATACTCATTTGTCTGCTTTTAAGAAACTTGCATATGCTCTGATTGACAAATGGGTGGGTAGCTTCATCTACGTAATTGACCACCTGCTCGTATATCCATCTGTTTCTGTATCTCCCTGGCCGTCAAACACGCAGTGTTCCACTTGAAGACAGCGACCGTTAGCAAGCGATTTATAGCCAAGACGTTTAGATGACCAATGGGTTAAGTAACAAAGAGAGAGAGAGAGAGAGAGAGAGAGTTAAGGAGTACTTGAGCATCCAGAGCTGATCCGAAATCAGAGCTGCATATGGACGGCTTCCGTTGTAGCAGCTGAACGCACCGCAGCAGGAGGGTGACCGTTCCCCCTTCCCACGTGAGCTGCTTTGTAGAACCTGTTGTTTAGCCGCAGCCGTGCTTTTGGCCGTGGTGCTTGCTGATAGCCTATACGGGACGTACCGGCGCCACCCGCTACGAACTTCCAACTCATAATTCCCTCTTGAGAAACCATGGCTAAACAAATAGATGAAAAGGAGATGGATGAGGTGCGGAGGGCGGCGAGAGGTGAAGGGACCCCTGGACGAGGCCGTCTGACGTGGTAACCGGTGCGAGCCTCTGGCATTGAGCCCGGCAAGGGACGCGGGACTTGGCCGAGCGGGCCACTACAACGGCAGCGGCCGAGACAGAAACAGCCGTGGAGCAAATGCTGGCGCTGAGCGCCGGCGGCCCCCGGCAGCTGCCCGATGCTGAAGGCCCCAGCTGAAGCCGCTGCTTTCGACGCTGCGGTGGACGGCCGCGGCGGCGTCGGCGGCGGTGATAGCAGCGGCAGCAACGGATGGAATGGGTCGTAAAGTATTCGCGGAAAGGATGAATGAATAATACATCAACATTTTATTTATATTGGCTCATGAATGGAAGAGGAAGAAGATCTGGCTGACGAAGGAGCCAGTGGGGAACAACTGTGGAGGAGCAGCAGCAGCAGCAGCTGCCTGTGAAGACGAAAAAGAAGAAGATGGTGAAGATGAAGAAAGAGAAAAAGAAGAACCTCTGACTCGACTTTCTTGTCCTGCTTGTATCTGCCTTGCCTTATACTTCCTCGAGGCTTTCCCAGTTTTCGCTCAGCGCGGTCTGATCGTCTCTGTGCCAGCTGGTATAGAGACGAACCTCTCTCTCTCTCGTCCAGCTGCCGGCGAACTCACTTGGTGGCTAGCGGCTCCGTGACTTCTCTTCAACTCGCCCTGGCCGACGCGGACTTTTGCGACGGCGTCGATTCTCGGAGCACACCCGATCAGGAGCAGTGCTTGGCTCGCCGTTGCTCCTCTGTAACAGGAGGAAAACAGCGGAATTGACTGACCTCGTCTTCGTCGGAACCGGGGGGAGGGATAATATCGGAACGGGCCACGGTCGGGCCCCAGCGTGTACGCCCCGCTGAAGGGCCAGCGTCACTGCTCCCGTTGTTGCCGCTACTGCTGCTGCTGCTGTTATCTCATCTGCTGGCAGTGCGAAAACTACAGGGAGCCTCTGAATTTCATTTGTTAGCTTATTTTATGTGAGGGACACTCGAACCGAGCTAGATAATCAACGGGGGCAGGCGTGTCGCGAGCCACGCGCAAGAGCTAGTTCCCAGATAAACATTAACATCTGAACGGGTGACGTTCGGTAATCAACCAGCAGAGTAGTGCAGTGGAGAGAAAATTTAACAAATCTAAGAAGAAAGAGAGATCGGACAAAAATTAATGCCGAAAATTACTACTATAATTATTATAGAACAACATATTGGGTACTGTGTCGGCCAGTGTGTCGAATAGGAGACACCGGTTCGCACCTCGTGTTTGATTGCGATAGTGTTCGTTATATGCATTAACACGTATAACGTTTTTTGGCTTGGCGATCAATCTTTTGAGGGTGCGTTGGAGTGACGGAGCTGCGCAATCACCGCATGTCATACGCTGGGAAACGCAAACAATTAGTGCATATTGTAATTAAACAATTAATTGCTTATTGTAGCACAACAATAATTAAATAGTGAGACTCAAGCTATTCGGGCCGTCTCCCCGCACGGCAATTCTTGAGCACACCCTAGAGAGAGAGGACACACTCTGTCTCGCAGAGTCGATGTCAATCTATTTGGATAGGCACGATGGGTGCACGACATCTTCATTACATTGGCTACTCGGCACGCAGCCGGTTGGACGGTTTGCCGCAGGAAAGTGCTATGTCACGTTGAGCCCTTCTCGAAGGCTCCGATGGGAAAAACCTCAGTATGACGCGTCACCTAACTGTATTTAATAATCATCTGAATATCACTAACTTTTAATTCTGGACTTTTTTCTCCAGTGCTCTCTATCAGCCTCAATCCGATCAAAGCCAGCATTTCAAAGCCAAAATACTTTCCATAACCGAAGCAGTCGCGTATCAGTTGATGAAGTCTAACTATCGCGTGTGATATATCACTCATTCTGTAACAGAGAAGAGGAGAAGTAAGCCCCTGACAGTTCACAGTATGTAATCAGTACAGTCGGCTAGATGCTGTGATACTCTGTGGAGAGCTGATCCATCATCCCATTGATATTCCATACGGGTCAAGTGCTGCCGTCCCGCGCTAGCCTGACTCTGGTAGTCGCCACGTAAACGACACTTGGTGAGCGTAGAAGAATTAGATATATATATATATATATACATATATATATATATATATATATATATGCTAATCATAATAATGGTGACGCCACGCAATTATTCGCTCATTCGGTCCTGCTGGCCCGTGGGCAGCGTAGCACGCTCAAGAGCGCGTCGACAGCGCTGCATGCTTTGAAGGTGGGTTGCAAAAGCGACTCGGCTGCACGGCAAAGGCTACGACACGACAGGATTATCCGTAATTGCTCACTACATTAAAACTCGCCACTGGGAGCTGCTTAAATACTCGCCAACGCCTGCATCATCACCGCTGGCGCTACCACCTCAACCTGAACTCGCCTCGAGTTCTGCCACTTTCGGCAGCCAAAATTGGGAGTGGACCAAGTGCTTTAATCTACCGGGCAATGCCATTTTGGCTTGTCTTCGCAATCGGATACCTAATAAGAGGTGGCTTAGATAGACGGTGGGCGAGAACGCCGGTGTAAAATGCAAATTAACAAAAATGAAAACTGTCGTCGACATCGTGTTAAGCCACGCATACAATGGCAATACAAAGTCTTAGCTTATTAACCGACGCTGCAGTTTATACAAGGCTTAAGTTCTCGAACCTGAAAAAACATCTTTGTGTTTTGTCCGACGAGGAAGTGCCTCTCCTGTCCGCTCAGTAGATAACCGTTGAACTCTCCATCGACCGAAGTGACGAATAGATCATTACTGCATAATAAAAACGCGAGTAACGTGTAGGGTGGTGAACAGCATGATCAATGTGATACTCGCCTTTGCCATCACTTCTGTTGACACGCCACTGTTGGCATGTTGCCCCAATCGGTTCGGTGAAGTACGGCCCCTCAGCAACGTACTCCGGGACTCATCTCCCCCTTAGCTGCGAGCTCTGCGCTCCGGACTACAGGCTTTACGCATATGATGGCGAGCCGCTCTCACCGCCATTCTAACGCCGTTGTTGCCGTGCGATCTAATCTCAGAATTATACCAGTCGCAGGCCAACAAGGCAACGGGAACCTGCCTGGTTCTCCGTCTCCCGTCTATGAGGGGTTGATTCGCGCGTGCTGCAACCCTGCCGCGGTGGATGCCCTGTAGGGAACGTTTTGAGTCGGGGCAATTGTAGGAGCCGTTTTCAGGGGAGTGGCCTAGATGGGATGGGGTGCAGCCATCTTCGGCCAAATCCCGCGTTTCAAAATTTGCATAAACCCTTGACCTGCTGCTAGTCGGAGGCGGCCTAAAGCGGCTAGCTAGCTAGCCGCCCGCCTTCAGCACAAACCTCCCGCTACAAACCCTAACGTTCTAACAACCCCACGAAGGCGACGGTGAGACGGCAGTAGCGCTGGCAGTAGCCCCGCTTCGACCCCGTCTGCTCTACCCTCGCTTATTCCCAGTTTCCCAAGCCCGTTCCTCAACCTTCTCCGGTCCCCCAAAATCGCCCTCATTTTTCCGACGAGAAAGCGTTAGGAACCTTAGCACCAGCAGTAGCAGCATCCGCCAGTTCGGGTGCTAGCCGACGGAAACTTTAGATTTTCGCCAAATTGCTCTCGACAGCGGATTTAGGCTGCTCTTAGCAAAAGGGCTAACATGGAAACGGGAGACAACAGAGCAATGGGCAAAGACAGGATAGAAAAGGAGATCAGCCTTCGAGCGGACTTCAGCCAGGGGGGTCGGGGAGTTCAGACGGCATTAATTACTTTTCATACTTCGCCCCTGTTGGATGATGCCTTACTGATGCAGCAGTGAATAGTGTTGAGTCCCACCGAAGAGTCCTAGAGCAACCGAGTTACATCACACATTGAATGGAATATAAGTTAATCTATAGATATATACCTTGAACAGATTAGTTACGTGTGAACTTGCACACACACACACACATAAATGCTGAATGGCAAAGACGCCCTATCGGGTAGTATGATAGATCGTGATGACTGTTTGCGGAGAGCAATTCCTTCGAAATAAAATGGAGAAAATTAGCAGAGGGGTTAGGGAGTTGCAACATTATACAATATATGTGCATTTGTAATTGTCAGTCATAATTACTGTTCACCAAACAGCAAACTGACACACTGACGCGAATCTATGAGCGCTTCGCCGTTACACAATTCCACAGTCAGATATCTTCTCGGCGACCGCTGGCCCCCCCCCCTTCTCCTCAGCAGTCCGATGTCCTCGTAGTTTTCTCCTTGTTTCTTCTTGCGCGCTGTGTGCTGTTCCGCTTGTTGTTGTTGCTATTGTCGTGTTGTATACGATGAGGATATAGAGTGGTTTTAGGCGTCTAACGTGAGAGGGCTTCAACCCGCGTAGTGTGCGGAAAACGTGTGTGTCCCCTTGAAGCGTCTCTTGGCTGCTCTGATCTTCCCATTTGAAGAGCTAGCCACGGTGTCCGTCTCGAAGGAACAGGCCGGCTCAGGACTCACTCGCCGGGGGCTACGAGTTGCCAAGAGCAAACGGCAGGACGGAGAGGGGTCGTAGAGAGACGCAGGACCCCGGAGGAGCACATTCGGAACAGGGGCCAGATGGTGGCCACGGTGAATAGAGACCACTGGGGGCGCTCTCCACTGAGGGAACGGCTCTGTCGATACAGCGGGCGCAAAAGCCGAGAGGACAATTCAAGACCACCGCTCGCTCGCAAACGGCCAAAAGCTTGGACGCCGCTTCCAGGCTTCCTTAGCCCACATACACTACAGTTTATCCTCGTCTACGCCTTCGAAAATAAAGAGGGTCGGTGGAGGACCACGCGTTCACTAGGAACGCAGCGGCTAACTACAATGAGACATCGTCATTGCCGGCACCGCCGCCGCCACCGCCGGCGCATGATACACCAGTAGATATGGTTGCGTTTTTTTTTAGAGAAAATGGCCAACGAACAGTAGAATAGAGAGAAAGAGAGAGAGAGGGGCGGATGGTTTTATTTAACAACCTTAGCATTAGTGGACCTCACATGAGTCGTACTTTACAGCACATGAGTGATCACTTAGTTATACTATATTTTAGCGTAGTTGAACACCACTGTTGTTGTATACTTGTAGTTATTAAGCACTTGCTTCGTAATGAATTGGCGTACGCTCTCGGCAGGTTTAATGGAAAACGCCTTTTGGGAAAAGTGTCGAAGGAAGCAAATGAGAGGATACGCGGACACGCAACCTGTATATCTGAAGCATTCTCCTACATAAGTCATGCGGAGAAGGTTGGCTGAGGGGTCTCAATAGGCGGAACTGAGGGTTTGGTCGTGTTTACCAACTGGCAATGATGGCCAATACTCGGCGTTACGAGCGACAGAGAGCTGTTTTGATATGTGTCAGCAGGCTCGATCGTGGACGGCTCTCTGTTCGACCGCTGGATACGCGGCCTCGATACCTGTCGATCAAAGACGGCTTCAGAGACGGCTAAAGGGATTGCATCTAAAGTACACAGAAGACCAGGTACATTCAACAATGCAAACCAGCCCCCTTTCTGGTAGCGACGAACGACCCCGCCAAATGCGACCACCGCATCTCGTTTGAAAACACCCGCGGATAAGACGCTTGCCCTATTCAGGCGACCGATGGCTGCGGCATCAATTTCACGCCGACAGGACAACCCCATCTTGTTCATTGCCTGTACAGCAACAGAGAACCTCAACAATTAGCCTGTGTACATCCATTCATCGATGGATGAACGGACTGCCGCTGTTGAACACATCATATCCACATGAGATCGCTTCTCAAAGCCATCTATTATATATACAATAGCATGCAGCATATGATTCCATTGTCAAGTCAAGCTAATCTTTCTTTCTCTCCATGTAATAATTTCCAGGCGTCCGACAAGAGCAGGATCTCTTCGTCAGACTCATTGACTCCGTCACAAAACAGGTATGACAATCGCACATCGATATATTCCTAGGTATTATATAGTGCATACATAATGGTGACAATGCTTTGAACCCAATTAAATCTACGGGGGCTTAGTCGAATACACGAACAAGCATTCTGGTATATATGGTTGCGGGGTGTTGAAAAAATTGTGATGTGCCCACAAAGCCAGTGGTAGCGGGGTAGATATAGATATTTTGCAAAGCCACATGTATGAAACGGGTTTAGACGTGCCAAACGAAATTATATGAACATTGTTTATTATCGCGGGCTGTACCTAAAGGCCTACAACTCCTCAGTAGATGAAATAAATACGGTGCTACGCATATATATATATATATATATATATATGCATAGCACTCTATTTATATTATCTATCTTCTTCTTGTGGACTATCCTTTCGCTCGACTTCGTTCAATGAACACGAATGTCTCCCCACTGTTGCTGACTGCTCTGCGCTCTGTGTGGCACATACTGCGGCGCGATCAATATGCGTCCGCTAGATGCAATAGGCTGACAATTGGGCGCCAGCGTTCGACTCCACAATCGTGTTCATTTCTCATGAGTGTCGGTTGCAAGTTTTGACATCGTCCGTTGGGTCCCGTTACAAAAATGCCGCGGCTACGGTCGACGCAGCGGTGCCGTCACTGCCACCACCGACTCTGCTGATACACACACACATCCGAATAAGATCGAGGCTATGCAATGTCACCCGGAGAGAGAGAGAGCGAGTGAGAGAGTCAGTCAGTGACGAGTGTTTGTTACTGTCGAGTTTTGTCGGCGGGCCGCTGCTCCCGCTTCTGTTACTCGTTCACCTTGTCATCCTCATCGTTCTTCTGACTGCTCTGCCGGCCATCGTGAGGTACATGATGTCACAGCATGGTGTGCTGGGGCTGGCGCAACTCGACGACCATGGATAGACAGACAGGCATATATATATATGAAGAGATGTAGGTACCATTGCTGGTCGTGGTGGAGGTAGTCGTCCAATGGTGGATGTGACTGCCGCTGTACGGCACCATCAGCCAGCTACTGATGGAGCCCATTTGGTTACATTTGCACCTCTGTGCAATGGACGATCTGTCGGCGTCTTCTCTTCGCCATTGCCGAACAAACGACAACAGAGCAGTGAACAATACATGCAATTACAAATCACATCGCAAGTATGAGTGTTACTGCTGCTACTGTGTGAATATTCGCCTCTCCCTCTGTCTCTCTCTCTCTCTCTCGGTGTGAGTGTGTGTATGCGAATAAGAGAGTGATCCATGGAACAGCTCGTTTTAGTGATACTAATATCATATATATATATATATATATATATATATATATATGTGTGTAGTAGTGCTGCTACTCCGACAACGAATCGGTATAGATGGATAGATTCATATATGTTTTGTAGAGCGCTACGATATACAACACCCTCCCTTTCGTCTGTGCGTGTGTGCGCGTCTATGTGAGCACTACTATCCGAAATCCTTGGTGCGTAGTGCTAATCTAGACTTGGCGCACACTTCATGAGTACACACAGGCACTAATACAAGCACACACACACACACACACATTGGTGTATATGCTCGTAGAGCAGATGATGTGGTGTGTGTGGTGATGTATGTTTTTTTTTGTTGCGAGTTCGTTGTGTATTGTGCCAATATATGTATATTCGCTGGTATCTGTGTGTCCGCTGGTACAGTCGGCAGTCGACATGGATCGGTGTTGCCTATGGCCGAGAAGCTCGTGGCTCTCGTCATCGACTATGAAGAGCTCGTTCAGAATGAGTATAGTTGCCAGATCTTCCGAGAGTGGTTGATGCACGCTCCTGCCGCAGCGGCGGCCACGGGCACGGCCAATTTCTCTGCTGGTTGAAGAGCGAGCTGATGGTGACGTAGGTGAGGTGCGGTGAGCTACCGCTTCTCTTCCACGTGGTGGCGAAGTCATCACCCCCTAATGAGGACCCCATGTACATACAGATCTAGAGTGAGTGGGTGAGTGTATCTGTCTGTTGTGTGTAGGGTGTCACCATGATGTTGGAACACACACACATGCACCTCGGTGACTTCACATCGATGTGATCACCACAACGCCAAGGGTACTACGGCAATGAACCGGCATTGCCGACCCTACCGGAGCAGACCTGACTGCCAATTTGAAGGCGAGGTTGCACGTCTGCTGGCGATACACAATGACACCTCATAGCAAACGCACTATTGCTGCGGCTGCCGCCACTTGAGTTAGTTAGCTGAATTGTGAGGTGGGTTGAGATGAAGTGATGGCCCTGCGCCGTTCTCGCTTGATGATCTCGCCACTCATCCGATTGCTACAGTGCATACCGGGCACCCTACATGCGATGTTTTATATAAGCTCAACATCGACCTTGTTAAGCTAGGTGGTCCCTGGCGTTCTGAACTCTGAGATTCACTTCTGAGATCATCAGCGGCTGCCTTGTTTGTTCTAAGTAATGCAACAACGGTGGCGCCGATCATAATTATGGTGACAATATAGAATTTCGACTCAGCTACGATATTGAACTAGGGCAATTCTAGCCATTAGAACTCGCTAAGTTGCTTCAGACTGTGTATTCACACCTGGCTGTTACTGGCAATTTAGAGAAAAATACTCAGATTTATGGAAATTATGTTTGCGTAAGTGGCCCCACTTCGAATGAAATTCCGAAGAAAGCCTAGAACAATACATAGGAAGGCGAAGAAGAACTATTTAGCAAACGGTATTAGTTCGTATTATATATATATATGATAGTTGGAAGGCCCACTTAAGTTTTGGGGGCATCTTTGTCAATTTGGGTTAGTGCCTACAAAATGCTGACTTCGTTCAATCTGGATATGTAGTACGCTTCACGCAACTGTATATATATATATATATGTTATAGCGCCGTATCGTAGGCGTATCGCGCGAGGTAGGCGTAGTCGACGTAGCGTTACAGCAAACTTCTGTCGCACTCAGTTAGTAGTCTGCAGAGCGGCAGTAGTAGCGCGCTGGCAGGACAGACGTTGTGTCCACATCGAGAGAGCTCCAAGAGTCTTCCATCTCCTTCTTGTCGCAGGATGACGAGGTGGAGCAAAGAGAGAGAGAGAGAGAGAGAGCGAGAGAGAGAGAGGTGCGTTGAGCGCGCAGGGAGCGACTGACTCCTTTACGAGCTAATCAGGCATGAAATAACAACGAGCGGATCCGGGTAAAAAGGGGATGTGGACGGGGTCGCGGCCAAACGGCCGCGGACTCGAGAGCAACTTGCTACGCAACGCTGTAGAGACCGTAGAGGCAGGCATGTCCTCGTCGTCGACCAATTCGTGTCGCTTCAAAGTGGTTGCTTACTGGGCGGTGCCGTGGGCAGGATCACACACACACACACACGCACGGACACATATATACGCGGACACACTGTCAGACATGGATACATCGACATACATACATTCATTCATGCAGCAATCTTGAGGACAGCAGGACCCCTTAGGTCGCTAGGTAGGCGGAGGCCACCGTCGCCCATGTAGGCACAAGGTAATACGTAGCTGTCCAAGCCGTGCCGCTGTATATACATATAGGTGCGCTGTTACGGAGACTCTGGCCAACATTGCGGTACCCAACCAGCTCGAGCCAACCTCGGTCGGTCGGTCGGACCCTCGTGCGTTTCGCTCCGCTCCACTCCGGTCTTTACCTATGGGGCGACCATTGCAATCGGCTCTCTACAACTACTACAACAAGCTATAACAAGCGTGTAGCTACTATGAGAGAGGGAGGCGCTTCTTCGTTTCCATCGTCGGGTTCACTTTGTCGAGTTCTTCCTCAATTCGCCTGCGCCAGCTAGCGTTCTTGCTGAGCTTGAGCGCTACCGGGTGGCTGGGGTGAGCCAGCGAACTTAGTGAGCGCTCCTTACCTGAGCTTGAATCGGTATGGCTTGAGGTACTTGAGTGCATGACACGGCTATCGGTGCCACCCTGGCGCCATGTCTCCCCCGTGAGCGCGCGAAGGGCGCGCCGATCGTTGAGGCAGCAGAAGCAACGCAGCACCAACACCTACAACAGCAGCAGCAGGCCAAATAGCCATACACAAAGACGCACACACACACATACAGCGGGAGAAAGCGAGAGAGAGAGAGAGATTGGACAAGTACTACGAGGATACTACTTACTTACACAGCTTGGCTGGTTCACCGGCGCGGCTACCTCTACATGACACTCATATGACTGCGCGGCTCGAGGGCTCGTCGCAAACAAGACGAGGCGAAAAAGAGAACGAAGTCTACGAGAGCCATAGCAAGCATTGGCCTAGGTTAGGCCGAGAGATGGTGGGTGTTGGCGCACCGCGGAGGACTGCGGGAGAAGGTTTAAGATGTAGGTTATGGATATTGGTTGGCGATGCGCGGAGTAGGTCTATGTATGTCTATCTAGTGCATATACACTACGCTTACAACGATGGCCCTCGGCGAACGGGACAGCGGTTCAGGTCGGCTACGGTAGGAGTATTCGAGAGGAGGGGATAACAACCATAAAACGCTCCGTGTCGAAGTGATCTAGTCGCTTGTTCAAGAGAACGGCTGTGACTGCCAGTCAGTCGAATGGTGACGAATCGGGCCGCCGGATATCGCGTGATTTTTTAATACGGACATCGGCGACGGCGGCTGATCGTTGAATGAGAGACAAATGCACTACCCTTGCAGCGCCCATCCGAGAGTTCAACTCGATCTGAAACGATAACGGGCTGAAGTAGGAGTTGCAATCGAGGTTGGGAGACCCTGATAAAAAATGATACGACGGTGAGAGCCCCACGGAAGGATAGATAAGAGAATCCGGTGTGAGTAACACAACACGATATGCGTTTACGAAAGTCGCCCCGAGATTTAACGTCCGCCGGAAAATCGCCTAGCCAAAATATATCTGAAATAGCCTTTGAGGATATTTCGTTTCTTTGTTCGGTGAATTTCAACAACGAGCAGTAGTAGGTCAGGTACATTTATAGGCGGATGTAACTGAGGGTCCACAAGAGGGTACAGGCTCCGATTTGACAATGAGATCCTATCGTCGAAACGGCGAACTCCAGGAGCAATCGACTCAACGACAAAGTACACTCGAACAAGGCCGCCGTTAAACGCCACAACATGCCTGTCCGCCCACGTGGGATTTACTGTTCCAATACCTATTTTTTTTTTTGAACAAGGGTTCTTCTGTCTAATAGTCGCATGAGTGTCGAGGTGGACGTGTCTAGAAAAACTCTATTTTACTACTACAGTGGTAGGATATTTTTTGCCGGCGATAATAATATTTTACCGAGTGTCATAATCGTGTTTTTGCTATGCCTCTGTTTATTACTAGATCGAGAACGATTTTTTAAAGGGGGATTTCGTCAGTAAATCGTTGATACACTGTAGCCACCCTTTCGATATTCGGACATGTCTCTCTAGAACTATCTCTTGTTCATTCTCACTTCTATACGGCATCTCCCGGCCGAACATCTTCTGCGATGGGCGTATTCCTGACACGGTTAGATCATAATGGAACAAGAAATTGATATATTTGTGCTAGCCGACATGTACATTAACGCAAGCCTTTTTGCAAAAAAACACTTTGTTCTCTCTCTCTCTCTCTTTCCTTCTAGTCACCGATGTATCGATCTCTCTCTAACTCTCATTTGCCTTGCCTAGACTAGTTTGGCTAGGCTTTCCCTTTGTTTTCATCCACCCTCTCATGTAAATTGTCTCCTGTCCTGGAATGGTATGGTTCGTCGTCTTGTCGATATATGTTCTCCGCCCGGATTGTACAAGCAACGAAGAGAGACAGCGGCGTCTATTGCAAACGCACTCATTCGCTACCCACTCGTTTCTGCGGTGGGTGGCTTCTCGTCTACGCTCGTCTCGCTGCCTCTCTTCATGAGTCGGAGCAGCCTCGGGGCGTACGGTGCCGCCTCCTCGCACCTGCACCCCGAGTAGGCGCCCTACGATGCTGCTGCTGCTGCTACGGGCGCTCGGTGGTAGTGGGATCATCTCCAGAGGTAGCCAGAGGATAACAAGCTGGGGGGTGTCTGCAGTAGTGGACTGATGGCTTTAGTTGTCGTCTCCTAGACTCCTTCTTCTCTTAGTCTCCTGGTCTGTCGCTCTCTTCTCTAGTGCTTTTTCTCGTAGCCTTCATTCTCCTGGCTCTCCTTGGCACTGGCTCGTTGTCCGTGTACACTGTAGCTAGTAGCGTTTCAATGAGCCGATGCTACTGGCTCCAGGGTGTCCTGACATTTCTCGACTGAGCAGTTGTACCATTGGTCGAACTGGGACTGGGAGACGCGAAATGAACATTTGATAGCCCACACCATTGCTGTCGCAGAGGCGCCCTTGTTGAACGAACCCATATATACATATATATATATATATATTATTGTAGGCGAGCTAAGCGGACATCGCAGGCATGTGTAAGTCATGTAGGTAGGTCCTATACACCATCGCGATCGTGGACACAGCAAGAAAAGGAGAGATATATATTTTTATGAATTGCCTTTCTCACTAGATGGTATGGTATGTCCCGATGCTCGGAGGTGGATTAGAGAACGCGTAAGTGCAAGGTTCGAAGCCGGCTTCGAAGGAGCCGCCGAAATTGTCGTCTATCTTTCGCCTGCCACCCGTTGAACTACGGTCTCCTGGTAACTAGGTAACAAACACTTGGATATAGCGGAGGGCTGCAAAGAGCTCAGATTGCATTTCAATTAAGGGGGACGTCTCATTCGTTTACTAGTCGGAGGCGAATCATATGGAATTGACTTGGTGGTCAAGTGGATTGCCATTGCCGATCTGCAGGTATGGGTTACATGGAAAGCTAGGCTGATATCACACAATTTGTGGACAAAGCAGTGACTACTGCTTAATTAATCATATGGCTGAATTAAGACAAAAGGGGCAAAAGCCTTATTTGTCGTTAGGATTGGCAGGTAGAAATACAATTAATATGCAGACAAATGACGAGCAACCCTCCAGCAACAACTGGCATAAAGTCTCCGCGGTTCGTGATCCTGCGGTGTTCGCCACAGTCCTCTGACATGCAGAGTGTATGTCTAGACAGACATCTATAATGTGCATAAATGTGCGTGTGTCACAGTTTTCAAGTTTAGATTCGACGGAGGAGTCGCTTTGCCCATTTCACTGACCTCAAGTGAACTCATCCAGGACGGGCAGCATAACAGAGCCCGAAATATCTACTCACTGCCACCACAGTGGTCAGTGGTGGTTCATCAGGGACGGCGTGGCCTTAGGTTGTCTACCTTTAGTACCCTATTCGAGCTATGACATTGAATGTTGTCGTCCTGAAGTGTCCATGATAGTACCTGGCTGAATCATCTCCTTCATGCATTGCCGCTCCTTCAGAAGTCACCGGTTCAGCCCCCCTGAGGCCTCGGGTATTGTCTTGGCTCACACACCCTCCCTCTCTCTCTCTCTCTCTCCCTCCGATTTACTGGCAGTTTCTATTTTGAGCTAGTCAGTAGGCAGTGTGTGCAACGCAGCCATCGTTCAGATAGATCGTCTAATGCAGATACAATGCGACGGTCTGCCACACGCGTCGAGATCACGCCAGACTTGTTGTCATCCTCCTTCGCGAGTCGCGTCGACGGTGTCGCTGTCGGAAATATAAAGTACCGAACAGATCATTCCGTCAGCCCTTCGTCCACTCCTCCGTTCGACCCACAATCGACCCATCTTTGACTAAAACCAACTCGTATTAGCCTCGAGCCGGCTGCCAGGCGCTAACTTCTCCCGGCTCACGAGTTTTCGTCGACTGGGACGACTGGTCCCATTGAAGAGGTGGCCAATCAAAAGACACGAAGTTGTAACAGCAGATGTTTAGCGCCGGCTCGCCAGAACGACCACCACTCAAGCAGAGTCCACCGTTCGCAGGTAGCCTTGCGCGTGGCAGAGCAGGATAGGCCAATAATTTTCGAAGTAGGAGTTGTAAAGTCACCACGTTGTGATTATTGCACCACGTTCGCTAACAGAGAAGGGAGTGTGTCCGAGAAGAAGAAGTTGTTATCGAATTGGACGCGCGTTCCACTGTACTGCTCTAGTACTTAGACACTTCACACAGACACACACACACACCATATATACATACACGGCCACAGTGCACTGGCGAAGTTATACTGCGCATGCAAGCCCAGCTGCAGTACGAGGAGTTGTTCGGGGTAAAATTTATCCCTATCGATTTTGGCAGCAGAGTGATCTGCTCACTGGTACAAATCTGAACTGGTTTTCGTTTCGAGGGCGGTATTGCGCGATCGTTTGGACAACAACCGACTAGCCACCCGTTGTTGTACTGTTGATTGTGAAGGGCAGAATAGATGCAAAAATCAACCTTTTCACAGCCAGATGCGAGCAGCGCACGCCTACCTTTGAAGAATCATAACCTAAGGTTTATCTAACTATCGAAACCGAGAGCTCACTCGGAAACGACTTTGTTTTACAATGCATCACCCTAAATCCACACCTTCCAGCCTTTGGACGAGGCTTCGATTTGTTCGCTTTGCGTCTCATGTGACCATAACAAGCATTACGCCGTTCGCAACGCCAATAACGCTCTAATAGACAACTCTAAACTTAACTCTCTACTTGTGTAGTGGATAAAACTACTAATAGTCTGTTCTATCTCTGAATGCATAATAGTTGAATCATGTTGGCGGTGGCGTAAATAATCTGTAATTAAATCGTTACGGTCATCGTAAGCTACACAGCGCTAGCAGTAATATGAGGAATCCTTCATCTCATCGACCACCACCACAGGCCCGGTAGTGATTCTCGATGCATTTCTGATTGACCAGCCTCAACCGCCGCTATCGACCCCCAGCCATATTTTACCAAGAAGTCGACTATCAGCATTGTCGACAATGGCGCCGTACTAACCTAACAATCGACAATAGTCTATTGTAGGTAGAAGGGGCCGTGTGTCGAGACCCACGTTACTAGGTGAAAAGCCACCACCTCCGCCAAATTCAGCTTTCACTTGCAACACCTCCCATTATTTCCTACTTTTCCTTCTCGCTATGGTTTGTTGTCTATGACTAGGTACAGTAGCATGTATCAGGAGCCGCCTACGTAAACAGGCACATAAACATACACACCCTCATGATCGTAGCATCAACCACACCAGCCAATAACCGCTGAAGAGGATGCTAAGAAGAAGGACAGGGATAACGATAGATGAAGAGAGAAGATGGAAGAATTATCAATGGAGTGTCAATAGCCCCACCCACCCCCCCCTTCCGGTGCTAACCAGATAGTATTCTTATCCACTTGTCTGTGGCCAGAGACTTGATTCTTATCTCGGCGGACACATAGACAGACAGATAGATAAATCGACGCCTTGCAAAAGCAAAAGGCATCATGGGTCATGACGATACTTGCGGGCGATGCTGATGGCGCATGTAGGTGGGGCTCGTTTTGTAATTGAGGGGATGAGATCTTTTTCTCTCCTACCTGCATGGCCGTCCGTCCGAAGTGCCTTTCGCATCTCGTCGCAGACGGTCAGAATAGTCCCCCTACGAGGTCGATCTCCGGAGTGGAAAAGCAGCTATCATGGTAAGCAACCGTCGGCGAGTTGACCAGCGAAAAGTGCTGAGTCACTGTCGGTAAAGGAGCGAAGACGGACGCGGCAGCGATGGCGGTGTGAGCGCACCATACGCTACGGTCAAAACCACCACCCAGAAGACGGTGGCTGGGGAGCATTGGGGGCGCTAGCGGCGGTAGTAGGCATCCCCCTGATCTCTCTCACGCACTCACTTGCTATCCACCAACAACGCCTCATCTTTTCCCTTAGCCGTCTTTTTACCCCACCGGCCGTGGTGGTCGCCTCGGACAACATCCCAACCATCTATTCGTCTTCACCGGAGAGTGCACGGCAGGCAGGCAGGCCAAGGGGAAGGCCAAGCAGGCTGACATGACTGAGCGAGTGGATGGTCGTCCATGAAGAGAGGACGAAAATGAAGGAAGAAGGAGGCGAATGTTCTTTCCTCAATCTGTGGAGCCTCGGGGAGGGAGGGGGTCAGGCCGAGAAGGCACGAAGACAAACGAAGATCTTGAGGGAGGCCCCAATCTCCCCTGCCCCTCGATCAGGATGAGAGTGAGAAGAGGACGTGGCGCCGTTCGTGGTCGTCGACTTCTCCTGGCTGTCACGGCTGTGACTCCCATTGATCATCATGGGACATCGCAGGGCAACGATGCAGGCCCGGCGGTCGCATCCAGGCGGGCTGGACGAAGAGGAAACAGTTGTAGCTTGCTGGTGGTGGTCGGCGTTTCTGCTGATGGTGGTTGCGGTAGCCAATCCACTTCGATTGACGGTTGTGGCCGATTGCTGGACCGGGAAAAGGAGGGGATAGCGAGTTCTCCTCTTTGCCTTTTGCTGCTGTTATCGGCAAATCCCGCCAGACGCGCTTCGACCGCCAACCGGGTGTCGGTTTCGAAGCGTCCGTTTTCCGTTCGTCGGCTATCCCGTCAACGCTGTGCGGGTGACTTGGGCCATCGGCCCTGAGCTCGCGGGGGTCGGTCGACTTCGCTCGTCCTGGGCTGAATCAATCGCGAAATTATTTGCGACATCAACCATGAACGACATCCACCATGTGATAACTGGAATTTGATTTATTGTGAGTTGCAAAATGGGATATGATATTTTGCTAGTTTTAGAATCCAAAGAGTCGCCGGCCCAAAGAAACATCATATACATATCTCGCACAAAACAGGATCTGGAAGAAGCGGCGAAAAAATTCGGTCATTGCCCATGCTCAAATATTGACGCTGGCGTAGTCCTGCCAAGGACTTCTTGCCATAGAACCCGCTGGTATAGTAATCGATAGGAACATTGTTGTGATGATCCGGTGGATCTTGGTTGGTATTCGGTCCAACTGACCAGGTATTATTTAAGAGGGAACAAGTCCATTGACCTTGAGACTTTTCACACTCATCACCATGCGAGCCCATTGCCTACTGCAGGTAGGCCTAGCCAATGTGTGCAACGAGGGAAGCAGATCTCGGAGAACGTCATCGACAGGAGAGTACGACCACATCGAAGTCGTGACGACATGAACTACCCTTTTGGTTCGAGGAAACTAAATATTAGCCATCACTGGTTTTTATAAATAATAAGCCATAGATATACTTTCAAATATTCATTCGTCCGTCTAACCTTACACGGTTTGAAATCTGCTGCCTCCTCTGTGGCTGCTAAATGCTGTATATGGCTCATGGATGGTGAGGTGGGTTAAAAACAGTAACATATGTATGAACGCAAGTCAGCTGCTGCTGTACAAAACTAGTGAAAGTTCGTCATAAGAAGCAGCTCGTCTAAGAGCTGTCGTTCTACCCTCGCTGAGCAATTGGGAGGAAGCGAAGCTGAGAGGGTCGAGACTTCATGAACGATCGCTGGTAGAGAAGGAGACCCTTGAAATATAATCAGATGTTTGATTTGCTCTCGACATATTCGAGCTGGTTCGTGTAAGTGTGGCTTTGCACGGCGGGCGTGTGACCGTCTCTATGTTAATATCAATCGGTCGACACCGCGGTTTCCGTCCCACGATAGATCGGCTCAGCGGTCTGTCTCCCTGTCTAGGATTTGTTCCACGTCTGACATCGCGACGATTTTCGTTTCGCGTTCTCTGAACGAGCGACCGAGCGAACTAGCCTCCTTCCCCAATTTCAATCCTCGTTCGCTCTCAACGGAAGAAGCCCATGGGAGGAAGTCGACAAACGCGGAGGAACATTCATGCGAGTCATCCGTATTCCGCTAGCGGCAACTGATATGGGGGGCGGCGGCGGCGGTAGCAGCGCCTCAGTGAAAAACCAAGCAGGGAACTGCCTCCGAAGGAAGGTCGAAGAGGAAAAACCTGTCCGCCAATATACTAGGACATATATCTAGCGCCTCGTCTGATCGGGAACGAGAAAAAGCTGACCGGATAACCGTGTACGCAGGCAAAATCTCGTATCGAATTAATAATTCGCTTGTGAGAGAGGCGATTCGAACAGAAGGCAGCGTGAAGTGAATGGCGATATTATGGTGATATTATGACTTGTCGAGGTTCGACAGCAGAAGTGTTGAAGGGTTTGTTACTTCGATATTTAATGCTTTACTTAATAAGACAATACTGTATAGTACATGGTAGTAATGATAACATGTAACTTTGTTGTTCAATGTCAGTCTGTTCAATCAGGAATTTCTAACCTTTGTCTCTTTTTGTCTTCTTGCGTTAGGCGATTGTGTACGAAGGTCAGGACAGGAATCCTGAGATGTGTCGGGTGCTTCTGACGCACGAAGTTATGTGCAGGTACGTGCAGAGATATATTTGTATATATATATATATATATATATATATATATATATATGTAGCGAATTTAACAACGATTTAGTAGTGATTCAATACGTATGTGCCACGTGGTAATGAGACTCGACGTGGTAGAATAAGTTTGTATCTACTGTATTCTTGGTTTCAGTCGGTGCTGTGATAAGAAGAGCTGCGGCAACAGAAATGAGACCCCTTCGGACCCCGTTATCATTGACAGGTGTGTTGCCATCATATATTGTGTTTTTGGACGAAACAAAACATTTCGTCGTATGACTACGTAGGCCTTAAAACACATTTGCCTGATATTTAGGGACACGCATACTGCGACACGATTTTGTCTAAGATAGGGCGATTCAACACGTTGCTAGAGCACGAATCGCCAATCACACACCTCATACAACTGGCTGCTTCCCACTGAGGTCACCGTGACCTTACTACCTGGAAGTCATTTGTTAAAAAGTAAATGTCGCCCTTGACCGTGGGGTAAGTGAGTTGTTTTAATGTTGCTGCTCTTGCCTTCTGAAGATCAAGCATTAGAACATTGCCCGCCTCCACTGTAACTAGCATGCGACTATATTCCTCGGACACCAGCATAAGCATTAGCTTGCTTGCGCTAAATCACCAGCAATCTGCGAAAGATACCTGCCACAGAGGAGGACATACAGATCTATTTGGGGCTAGCTCCTCTTAACCTCATCTTCTTCACCAGCGTAGTCAGGAGAACGCGAGGAGAATAGTATTACACATCAGTAGGTGGCCTAGTTCGTCTCTATAGTTGCCTTCACTGCCTCGAGTCGCCTGCGGGCCCGGCTGCAGCTACCTCGGCCAACCCAATGGGAAGGACATAGAGCCAACCCCCAAGCTTCTCTAAACAGCATATACACACAGAGGCCGACAGACACATACGCACTGAATTGACAGGTACGAAGAGGAACGATCAGATAAATAAGCTTGACTGGGTGTATTTGGGCGTAAATATCTTCCATTTGAAAGCGACCGCGTCCTGCCGTCGCACCCGGGGCTGCGTCTATCGTGGCCGCTGTAACTGGAAGGCATCGTACCGCCACCACCTATGCTTACCATGATTCGTCGCTGTGCCTACGGTAGAGTTGGGAACGCAACCTAGCAGAGCTATGAGGATGATCCGGTACACTACCGCTTGCGCTAGTGGGGCGTTCGCTAGCACGGTACAGAACGGCACCGCGTGCGACTCCATATGGTGGTGGTGGTTGTTGAGTGCCACTGCCTCCGAGAGAGAAAGAGAGGGAAAGAGAGATGGGACTGGACTATTATGGGGAGCGTCGTTGGGGGGCCGTCGCGCGATGGCAGCCATATGGGACGCACGCAGTGGCACGCGCTCCTGAGCAGGACACGTGCCATCTCACACCCATCCATCCATCCTGCCAGCCTTATACATATACACACACAAACACACCCATATCAAGTAGTGGATGCGGAGGTTAGTGAGGGATGGCGGAAGAGGACGAAATGTCGAAGAGAAGAAGCCAGGAGGGCCTGGAGGTACTAGAAGATCGAGGCGAGACCCGTCGATAGGTAGAGATGTAGGCAGCTTTAGTACGCGAAGACACCACGCCGCATATGGCAGCCTCACACTTTTGCGATAACCTCTTCCCAGGTCTGCCACGCCACTTCTCCGTCTCCCCATTGCGATAACAGGAGAAATAAGAACACCCGGCAGAGGGATCTGCGTCCAGCGAAGACGGTGAACAGTGAGCAGAACAGTACCAGTGACATTTCTAGAACATAGAGCTGATACACGTGGGACAAGTATCAATTATGTACTTCTATATAGAGGGTTTCGAGAACGTCACGACGACGCCATCATCGTTTAGTGTCAACGGGGTCTTGGCCTTTTGTGGTGGCCACCAATGAAAGAAGGGACAAAAAACCGGCCACGTTCAGCAGACATATGTCATGACGCATTTCGTGTTAACTGTTAATACAATTGGTTGATGATGACGGACAGGCACGCCTGGCAGGTCTACCCTGATAACCGCCTCCGCCTCTGGATGTTCCGAACGGCTCCAACTGCTTTATCTTGCATTAGGCAGGCAGCAATGAAAATGGGAACACTACAGGAATCCACGGTGCCTCCCACATCCGCTCGGAGCGCCGTTAAAGGGATTTTTCAGAGTCTGAACAGACGGACAAGCTGCTGCCTACGATGTATTCCCATTGACTGGGTGTATGCGTATACACGAGCAGGACAGAGGAGAGGAGACGTTCTGAAGCGCTCTGATGAGGCTTCACAGCCAACCCGTGTTCACCCGTTAGAAGCAACCCGTTAGTCTCAAGTCGGGTTCGCTCAAGTGTGCCTATCTTCTCGAAGCAGCTTTTACGCTGACTGTCGCAGTCGGCGCGTCTGCGCCGAAATACTGGTGTACATCATCCTAAAGCTGCGGAACCACCTTCGGCCTTGTTCCTTCCCCGGCGGGTTATCTTGTGTCACCTTTCCTGTCCTAGTTGGTGTCCTTTTTATTATACTCTTCTTGTACCTCGTGCTTTCGTTTGAGATCGCGGAGAAGGAGTGTTTTGTCGAATGTAGCTACACTTTAGCTGTTCACTGATTTATCTGTGGCAAAATGTATAGACATCTTCACAATCCGCATTAGGGATATTGCCAGTATTTCGAAAAGTATATTCAAGATAAAGGAGCATTTTGAATTGTTGTAGAATTTTGGAGCGTTGTTTAAGGAATAAACGTCTAAACTGATCCGTCAGTATCCTAGAGCCGTGGGCTTTCAGGAGATGGCGACGATGTGTGACCGTCATGATCACGACCTTGATCCATCGTTTCGTCTAACTTCTCTGAGCGAGCGAGGCTTCCCGCAGGGAAATGCTACCTTCAATGTCCATGACTGCGTCACCGGCCATATGTTGAGAGGACGCATATCCAATAATTGCCATGACTTGATACCACTGCTGGACTCTCAATGCAACTCTTGTGCAACGTACATGAGGCTTTCCACGATCGAGATTTCCGACACCCGCCATATCAGGTCACGTGACCAACTTTCAGCCACCTGTGACCCCCCCATTATGATATCCAATCGAGCTCTTATTCTAGGGAGTCCACCCACCGGATATAGACAGCCTATGTAGGATTGATTGAATTTGTCACTGATTGTGATGATGACTCCAATTACAGCACAGTAGCAGATCCTGTAGCGAGCCCAGTATAAGCGACGCACGGGCTGGTCCCATCAAAATTTGCTAATGTGTCTGATTAGCAACGAGGCACATATAAACAAACGGTAATGAACGAATGTCCTCCCTGATGCTGAGTGATTAAGGAACTGTTTTAAATGGTACTCATTATCGACGCGAAGAGTATCACTTTTGCTGCCTTTAAAATCATTTTACGATAGGCGAATAACGCGTAGTCGTGTTATTTTCTACTATACAAGGGGAACAGATGGACGTTTCAATAACACTTCACGGTAGTTTCTCAAACAACGGAACACAAAAACATTTTAGATGACTTCAGCTGAATTCACACTAATTGCTAATGAGTTCAGCATGTTTAGCTACAATAGTGATGTTGTTTTTGTCATCTGAATGCACCAGGTGTGATCACGCACCATTGTTGTACTATGTATCTATCCAGCACCGTACGATCGGAATATATAAGCGGATGTACCCTTGTGTATATCTAAATGTGTGTATGTGGCTATGAGTGTATGTTGGCTTGATGATGTTGGGCGAGTTCCTCTGCTGAACTTATCTCTCTGCAACGTCATCTCCGGGTTTCCTGATCAACCAGCATATGGTCTGCCCTTCGCTAGCCCTTGATCTAGCTTGGATTCAGCAACTTTCTACGAACACATACAAACACATACACACCCATGCGATCCTCACACTCTCTCACTCACTCGCATAGAGAGAGAGAGAGAGAGAGAGAGAGAGAGAGAGAGAGAGAGAGAGAGAGAGAAAGTTGCTACCTCGACCTGCTTACCTTGGCTCGCCTCTGTCCCGCACAGTCAGTCGTCATCGTCTTGTCCCCTTATAGGCTGGGCCAGCTGCACACCCCACGTTGTGGCAATGGCGGCAGCATTGTCGTAGGTTGGCTCTAGGACAACGGAACGCGCAACCATCGCAGGAGGCCTTGCAGCAGACCTGCGGCTATTTCCTACTGAGGGTGGAGGCATGGCTCGAGCAAGCAGCGATGCCCGTCTGTCCTCCTGTCCGGGATTGTCGTCGGGCGACGAACGCAGCGTTACCCGCACGAGCGCCCCATGCCACCAGCGACAGCCACTAGGCAGCACTAGGCCCGCCGGCTTCTGCTGCGGGGGAAAGCGGCAAATGAACAGGTGGCTAACTGGATGAGTGTCTGTCACCCTCGAGTCGGATCGCTACCGCCAGCCATTGAGAAGAGCCAGCGGCGCTCGGTAGATCCCCAGCCACTGCGACCCCAACTGGCACCCGAGCGGCAGGGAAAACCTCACTTGGGTCGGCCATCCATCGGGCTACTCTTCTCCCGACGCTGCTCGCGCACTTCTTTGGCCCAACAGTAGCGGCGGCCGATCCTACTGCAAGCAACCAGCAGGGCTAACAGGGCGCCCGTCGCACCACTGTAATTGTATTGTATTCATAGAGAAGACTACTACGATAGTAGCAGTTGGGGATCGGTCGGGCTGGTCGGCGGGGGGGGTCTATTGGGGACATATTGTGCAGAAGGACCTTCGTTTTTTGCGATGTGGTAGAGTATTCCTGTATGAGGGAGGAAACACCGACAAGGATAAAGACTCAAGGAATGAACCAAGCCAGACGAGAAAAAAGAGAGAGAGAGAGAGAGATATTTTGCGGGAGCCTTCGCTTGCGGTGTGGGGATCGCATGCGGGCGAGTAAGCGAGCAAGCCCGTCTGCCTGCCGCTCCCTGTTCGCCGCCGGCCGCGGGGAAACATCTCTCGAGGCGACAACCATTGACATTGGCATTGCAATGCCTGTTCGCCTCTCTCAATGCAGCCTCAATGTAAGTCTTGCGAAAAGGAACAGATTGCGATTAATTGGATTGAGGTCTGAGAACGCGGCTGCTGCTGCTGCTGCTGCCGCCATCACCGAGGCCGCCGCCTAGCTAGCAAGCAAAAGAGCTAGCCACTTACTCTCATCAGCTGGAACACGCCACTTGCTTTTGCAAAAGCACCTATTTGTATATATATATATATATATGTATATATAGTTATACATACTCTGTAGATGAGGAATCGTTGTGGTGTTAGGCACGAAACAGACAATATGTGTAGAAGAATAGTCGGATAGAGCCTTGTTGCTCGCTTCGTTTCGCTCCCGGGGGGTCGGCGGGGGAGAAAATCGGAACGGAGTTGTCGCCGAATTAAGAGTCTGGGGCGAGGGGGTCAGTTCGATGTTCAGTTTTTTTTTTTTCTCTCTCTCTCTCTGTTGTGGATATTGTCGTTCTTGATTGTGGACTCGTATTTAGATTCAGTTGAAATCAGCTTAGCCACGTCTCTGCGTCAATAGTAGTATACACGTGTGAGTTATCCTGCCTGAGTTATACGGATTATAAGCCCAAACGAGTGTATTGATTATGTAGGTACAATCGCTGAAGTAAATGATGAAGCCTGCAGCGGTACCACAACCGATATCACATCCTTTCGAGTTGTGAACGTTTGCAGTTACGAAAGGCAGAATTAATTGTACCTTGATAGAAATCGCGCACGTGGACCCGTATCGGGAAGATATTTGCGACCCGCACGTCATTGAAGATACTTGTGAACCCTGGAAATGTAGCGGGTGTAAACTACGGCGAAACTCGAATTGACGCTGCACCGATAGGTGCAGGGAGGGGGACTTAAATATATATCGGTTTCAATGTAGCACTCCCCGAAATACTTGTACACTATACGCCGATATGATGGCTTCGAGCTGTCGGAAGATTGGGGCATCCTGAAGGCGTACCCAACGACCCTTGACGGCGTTAACATTAGAAGGCCCTCCATCGAACGCTCGTACCCTCCATCGAGGTTCGGTCACCACCCCAGCAACATCGCAAGGCGCCCTTCCACGTTGAGCTGTCTGCCGCAGGAGAATTCACCTGCCGTCTCGATCTAGCGCGTTAGCATGGCACTTTCACGACGCAGCGAAGTTGAGTCCGCGGGTGTATTAGCTCTGAGTAAATACTGATCGATGTTAACATCATCTCGTTACTGGGGAAAAAACACTCTAGTTCCGCAGATTCACAGATCGATTTAGCGATCAGTGGATCACGATCGCGAACGTATGAACAATGGTGAAAATTCGTGTTCTGCTTTTCTGCTAGTGTCGTGCCGAAATCTACCTTTTTACGAGCCCTGCCACACCTATTTGTTTCAAGATCGAACGTATCAATGACTCCCCTTTGATTCCTTCTCGCTCGTGTCATTCTCTATCGCTGTGCGCAATCAGCCACTCCGCTCAGCCAATGAGAGGGATCCAGAATATGTATGTATATAGCCTGAATCGCGAGCTGAATTAAAGGTGCCCATGTAAAAGAAGAGCTCCTGAGAGCGGTGCGCGATACTGCCGGACTGGAGACAGTGCCAATAGAAGCAGGGTGGTCTGCGCTCTTGCCACTGAGTAACTCGCGTACCCAATTCGCTTTCAGGCTCTTTAACGGGCAATAAAGTCATCGGGACCCACTTCACACAGGGCTGAGTTACATACACTTCACGAGCAGCCGTGCGACTTCACCGAGCCACTCATACAACCGATCGACCCTTCCAGCGCCCGTAGTTATGCTACTTGTGTGTTGCACGATGCATTAGATATGCTAGTAGTCAGAGGACCTCGCAGCGGCGTACGAGCCAGCTTCGTTCATGGCGAGCTGGCCAGTCGAGCTGTAAGTTGTGGTACCCATCTACCTATCTCTCTCCGTCGACCCGAAACCCGCTAAATGCGTGGTGCTATCACGCGCGAGCTGGTGCTACTTGGCTACCGTCGGCAGCGCCGGCACCGTGAGCCTGCGGTGTGTCATTGAAGTATCGCTACATCGGCCGAGCCTTACTGTGGTGGATACTTCATTTCTCTTGAAATTGAGCCTAGCACGCTGAAGGTGATCTTGAATGAAGTGCCGCCATTCGAGCTGAATGGCCCTTGAGAGGATTTCGCCGTTAGTGACAACATCGCTCGACAACCGACGACACTACTCAAGGGAGTGTCGCCTCCGCATCTTGAATAGATAGACTTCCTCCTTCAACCTTTGTTAGTCGTAGTGATCGCTCTCGATGAGAAAGCCACAGGCAAAACCAAGGCTAGTAGCCACTCTCACCCTTGTAGTAAAGCTGTGAGAGAGTGAGATACAGGACCATTTTTAAGTACTAGTAATTGTTGTAGTGCTTCTCTGTAGCGGAACACACTCATATCTGTCGGCCGGTCAATCGACATGATCGTTTCACGGTCATCTGGATACCCATAGAGCATGCAGTAGACTTATGAATGGCGCGAGTATAAATGAAGCTGAAAATTAGCCTATAAAGAGCTTGTGGTGCAGTCGAACGGTCTACCACTGGGCCTAGATCCACTGAGCTAGTTGTAGCTTACTTAATAAGTGAATTACAGTATATATATATCCATTAGATTCCCTATGTGATAGACTGATCCGGCTCGATTATTCGACGCACGATTCGTCGCCCAGCCATTATATGAGTTGTATTCACATCTCATGCAAGTAAGCTAATTACAGAGCTATTGGGCAGCTATCGTTTGCGTCCACAGTGTGTTCCGCGAAACGCGGTGCCATGAAATAACTACTGTGTGTCTAGCAGATAGACACTGTGGTCGTGGTTAGCGTTTGCTCATTGGAGGGGTATGGTTTGTGTTGGAGAGCATGGATGCGATGAAGATGCGTCGGTATCATTCTTACGACGCGGGGGAGGGCGGGGGGGTATGGGGGAGGGCGCTGTTTCGTTGAGGTGGGCAACAAAGGAGGTGTCAGAACATCTGGTGTCGGTTAAGCCCTCGTCGCGGCAACCTGTCTCGGACGGCGCAGTGTTTCAGCTCCCGTGCGATAACGACGTCGACCGCAGCAGAAGGGATCAGGCCAGCACAAAGCTGGGATAGCGGCTAAGATCCCTCGCTATAAAAATCACGCCCTCCATTTGATTAAGATGAGCCGTTGTAAGTGGCGGGGCCAGTATGTGCTCCTGTACAAATAGGACATACACGATACACGATTCGCTTGGAACAGCGGCATTGATTGCATCGTCATTGCATTCAGTAGTTGAACATTGCATTCAGTGGAGAAGAAGCATTTCGCGGAAGCTTAATTTGCACAGCGCAAGTTACTATTGTGAACTACGTACGTATAGGACAACACGTCTAGAAAAGAACGAATCTATTTAATCAACGCCGAATGATTCACAGATGTGCGTTGTGCTAACAGAATATAGAAGCTTACTCAAATATGACTAAGCTATAGAGAGAGAGAGAGAGAGAGAGAGAGAGAGAGAGAGACACAACGCACTTAAGTAGCTAAAACAAAAATACATGTGAGTGGTCATGGGTCACGTGGAAAATAGTCGACCTTATTCGGCTAGGAATACAGTTGCCCATTGTGAGAAGTAACAATAGTCACACGTGCTGCCGACGAACTCTAAACATTATCGAGCGCAACAGAGTCTAGCTGGTTCTTTTAGACCTACTAGCGACGAGCAAAACTACCGAACAACTCACGACCAATCGAATACTTGTGCCAGCCTTCGTGGCCTGCCCCCTCTGCTAGTCCCACTGCCACTGATGATGTCTTAACGCCCTTTGGATATTCCTTTCTCGCCATTTAATCCCATGAGCCGGAAGGATCCGAAATGCGCAAGGTAAATGCCGACAGCGGTGTGCGCGTACAGGGCCAGCGTATGCGTGTGGAGCGTACAACTCCACTCGAAACGGTAGCCTCTCTATACAGAGTTTGGCTTTGGCCTGTGGTTTGGAAGAGCAAAATATTCGCGCGTGAATAACACTGGTGAGCGTCACCAGTGTAATCTGAACTATGCCGAAAAGGCTGAGCTCCATCTGCCATGTGGATAATTACTAGTAGCTCAGATTAGCTAACCGGTAGCTGAGCATTGCGTAGGCATCCGCTGACCAGCCGTCGCGTCCTCGCGACAAAGAAGATGACGAGGAACAGTCGAACCAAGCAGTCATCTGTGGCGTCTGCCAGTCGTCTGTAGCCTCTTACATCTCCTCTACTAGCCGCTACTGCTGCTGCTGCTGCTGGTATCTCCTTGACTGGGTTGAAGTAATCTTCTTATAGGGGACGAAGAGGCTCGGATATTCGCGCAGCGTGGCTCCATTCACCTCTCTGTCCCTATCTCGCTCTCTCAGCTGAGAGGTGGACCAAATTAGGAGGCAGACGAACGAGGATGGCGGTGGGCTCCTTGCTCGTGCCCTCCCTCGCTTCCTCATGTTCCTGTTCTACCGCTGGCCACTTCTGTCGCCGGTCACGCCGATGCCAGCATATATCCTCGCTCTTTTTCCTCTTCGGTGTTACACTATGGCGGGTCCGTCCAACTCGATGGGCATGTGTGTAAAAGTCTACGGGTGCATGTGTGTGTATGTCCATCTGTGTATGCCGCTGTGCGCGTGTGACAAGTTCCTATAAAGAACTAGAATAGACAGAGGGAAGGACGGTCGAGGGACACGAATGAGAAGGACAGGGGGGTGGTTGTGGGGCGCGCACCTTAGACCGTTGCCTTCTGCAAGAAGGACCCGTTATGGCTCACGAGGCAGCGACCTATCCAATTTCTCTTGCCAACCATCACGGGCAGGCCGAGAGGCAACAGAAGATAGAGGAAATCGCATCATCCGCATCATCAGCATCAGCATGACCAACCATCAGCAACAGCAATAACATCGTATTTTCCTCCTTCCTTCCTTCTTCTTCTTCTTTGGCTTCTTTCTTTCCAAAATGCGAATCGCGTCCCGTTTTTTTCCCAATTGTTCAATTGCAATGCGACTTCCCAAACGGCCCAGGCAGACCTACGGACGGAGAGCGCAGCGGGTAGGCACACCGGCGCCGGCCCCTGCGGCTGTTTGTGACGAAGCTGAGGGCAAAGCACCAACCACTCTGGCGTTCGAATGGTCAACGTATTGGCTATGGTCGACTTCACTACATTCGCTGTGCTAGCGGCTGGCGGAAGCGAAAATTTATGAAAACATTTGAATCGATAGAACAGGGAGAAGAAAGCGAATTCCAACCACGCGTACCGCCGTCGGGTCAGTCTACGCTGGTTTCAATGGACGACAGACCGCTGGCGGAACCATAGTAAGCTGATACGATGAGAGGAATCGAGGAAACGGCGTTTCCTCAAAGGGGAAAAAATGCCAAAAACACTGTGTCGTAGATATACGTGTACCGTGATTTTCGTCAATCCAACTGTCCACGTCCCACGCTACAAGTGATGTTTTAGTCGCTGGACGCAAAAACGCAGCAGGCCAAATGTAAATGTTTGTGGTTCTCCCATGTGTTTGGACTGTGTGATTGCTATTGTAATGCTTGTGTAGATCGGCCGTATTACCAAGGTGTCGGGACGAGAAGATGCCACCAGAGCAGCGTCGGGGGTGGACGGCGGCGTGCTCCATCGCTTGCCAATGGCTGCCTAGCTAGATGGAGGAGGTACAAGTGTAGCTGTCCATCAAGTGAACTTCTCGGGTTTCTCCTAGCCCTAGTGCCTCTGGAACCGTCGACTGGCGGCGGCGGCGGCTTTTCTCTCAGCTGGCCCACTTTCCCCAGTTGGCCAACGACTGCCCCTGGCCACAAGCAGGTCCACACGGCAGCTTGGCCAACGGCCTCAAGGTTCTCAGGTTACCATGGAATATCGAATATGGCGTAGCGCCATCCGGCCACATGGGCAGGATGGTCAGACAGTTCATCTTCATCGAGGCCATCATCAACATCTTCTCCTCGTTACCGCCAACCGCACGCACATCGTGTTCGAACGAAAGAGAAAGGAGATCGTATGATTGGCCGTCCTGGATCCGCGCCTCGGTCCGTGGCTGGGCCGGGTCACCAGAGCACGTATCGCATGTTGAAGAAGAGAAGGAAGTAGGAAGAAGAAAATTGAGCCAGGTGGCTCAATGCTAAACACAGCCGAATCGATACGAATGGCTATTGCTGGATGGTGTAGGGTACACTGTGTACCAACTATGTCGCTTCGTGGTTGCCGGGCGCGGTTGAGTTACGCAAGGATGCTGCCTCGGCTTGACAGATGCCGCAGGTGCCGCCGTATTCCAGGAATCGAAATTAGCTTCAACCACCACGAGCAGCACCGTTATCGCCTCAAGCCATTTCCCTCTTGGTCACACAGAGGGATGGTTGTCGCGCGCTTGCGCACAGAGAAAAAAAGTTCAAACCAAGCGATCCATCCTTGATCTTTCTCTCTCTCCCTCTCTCCGTTCACTTCAAAGTGGAGCTTCTCTACTGAAACTTGGAATAGTGGAGCCACCAATGCTGTAACAAAGCTAGTAGTTCAATGTAGGACAGACATTTGGAGAGGGATCGTATCACGGTTGTTGGCTGTGAGGTGTTGGGCGCCGTCTAGCATCAGGCTGTGGTGTCTCCCGGTGGGGTGTTCGGATACAACTCCGAAGTACGAAGAGGCATAACCCGTCGACCGAGCCACCGAACCGGGGACCTGGAGGGGCGTCGGATAGAAGGGTAAGGCGCCGTTTTGGTAGAGGACGGCTCCGAGAAAAGACGGGGACAGAGGCGTATAGCGGATGAGGACTCAACTCGGAGTGCTCCTAAAACCGACTGACAATCGTCGCCACTACTGCTCAGTCTACGCCGCTGGCAGAAGCACTAGCTCCACCTGTGAAAGCCAGTCAGTTTATCCAGCCCAGTCTGGTGAGACAACGACCAAGATCACCTCGCGAATACCGACGACCAGCCAGCCGCCTGTCGAACATGGTAAACCAGTCGAGCTTGGCACAAAGCCCTAGGGGAGACCAATGGGGTAACCCTTAGACAACGGCCACCCAGCCAGAAGACAGCCACACAGTAGAGGACACGAACTCCTCCGCGAACGAGTCGCTGAATTTCTTTGGGTTCTATGAAAGATACCACTACTTCATGAAGGAGTGGTGTCCCTTAAAAGACGCAGAAAGGGATAGGGATGGAAGCAGCCGAGAATGAAGTCCACTTGAGCTGGAAGACGAACGGAAACTCTCTTCATATTGTTGTTAGATCTTTTCCATAGCATACACCGCAGGACGGCAGCACGATAAGGTGAAGTGTTTGGGTACGAGCTCGGAGCGAGGTCCGGGCCGGTCGGTGATGATGCTGCTGCTGGTGCTACTGATGATGGGCGGCGAGTTGCAGACCGACCGCGGGCTAAGCGGCGGTTTGTGCAGTGGCATCGCTGCCCCTGCCTCGGTGGTGGTGGTTGTGCTGTCCGCTTGGTCGGTCTGTATAAAAGCGCTTATCTTGGGTACACAGAAGAGGCCAAATAATGCTTGCTGATATCTGACAGAGTGGGCGAGATCCGGCCGGCTAGTATGGGAAGCAACCAGCGTCCGGTCTGTGCGCCGCGAGCCGAGGTGCGGGTCGTGCCCAGCATTTCATCGCGGGCCCCCTCGCCGCCCACTAGTGGCTGTCCTGCTTCGACACGAAGGGGCTTGGCATTGCCCATCTACTGCCAACCGCCCCGAGCTCTCTGTCGTTTCCCTGATCGAGGGGGTCTGGCCAGCGGCCAACCAACTCAAGTAGCCTCGTCTTCTTCCCGTATGTGCAAAGTCCGTTTGGCATCTCTGTAGAGATCGCCGGATCTGAGGCAAGTCAATGTTCAAGTAAGAGGGCGTCACCACCTCTCTCACAGAGGGGAGGTGAGACGTCTATGGAATCTCGCTTGAAAATCTTTTTAGCGCCATTGATACTTAGACGCCGTAGGCCAAGTGCATGGTCAATCGTGGGACACAAAAATGCAGTCGGTATTATGCTACGCTCTATAATTATGTGTCTTCTATCATATGTCAAAGCCTTGATACGAATACATGCTCCTGTAAGATAACGAACATAACATGCCGGAGTCGTTCACATAGGATTGACTGACTGTATACTCAAATTATCTGTCCGAGTTGTTACTCAAATAGAATCTGAGCAAACCAATTATTATTATTCTCTTCGAAGAAGCATCTGTCCCTCCTCCAAGTCAATGATATTGTACTGAACAATCACTTGCTGCTCCTGATGCAGACTATATTTATATAGTCACTTTCTAGCAAGGATTGCCATCAACAAGAAACCGCCATCATCAAGTGCCACGTTTTAGGACCTAGTGTTGCCTATATACATACATATGCCTACGCAAGAACCACCTCTATGACGTAAGTCGTGACTTTCTCGTTGCTAAATACCTGTGGCCGGTGTAGGCTGGCACCATTCAACGCTGATCGTATCAAGCACGCCGAGTGCTACACTTATGTAGTCGACTTGCTGAAAGAGGATAAGACTACTACTCCCAGTTTCACGTTGGCCATCAGCCCCGTGAAAATACCCAGTGGAGCAGGTGCACAGAATGCCAATGACTGACCACCGGCGGCTCATCGCCAGTTCTCTCTCTCTCTCTCTGGTTCTACCTTTCCGCCTCTCTCCTCTGTCACTAGTGATGCTGACCTAGCTTAACCCTGTTCCGTTTGACCCCGCTTAATGTCGAGACCGACTCGGCTTCGTGTAACTCTTCTTTTAGGCTCCTCGTTATGGATGAGTTCACATAGGGTTTCGAGGTACCATGGTCTTAGTAGACTACCTATTGCTCTACCGCATTGGCGACGCAAACAGATCCACGCCGATACCGAAGCCATAGACGACAGCAGAGCAAAAGTTGCTTGCGTTAGGTGCAGAACGGTAAAAGGTGATACCAGTAAGAGAGCTCGTATATGTGCATTCATTTGGCACTATAGTCACCAGCGGACAAAGGGATTCCTGTCTATTTCGCAATGGGCCGCAATCTGCCTGCTGACGATCCAGACGCGGTCAGACCCTGGATGCGGTCAGATCAACAGTACGATAGTGTGCGATCTGCATAAATGCCATCCTGGTACCGAGCACCATCGGGCGCTGCCACCTTCGGCAGGGACTCCCCGATAGTTCAGTCTTACGCCACTATGGTGGCTATCGTCTCCTGAAGAAATCGAAAGACGGACTCAGTCAGTTGGGGTCAATGTAGAGTTGGCTCGTTCCACTTGAAAGACGGGGTGGATACCGACGGTGGTGCTGGCTCTCTTAAGGGAACGAGGTCTTACAAAAGCCTAGACAAATACTCGGAGAGAGACAATACTGTCCCATCCTGTATACAAGGTTATTTGGAGGTAGACTCTATGGACACTTTATGGCTTAATATAATACTCAAATACCCAAACACCTGCGTTTTTCTTAGGGCATGGATTTTGCCACAGGCAGGATGATAGTGGATTTGGAGATATTTTTTTATTACGGTGCCCTTTTTACCGTCGTTACCTTCTCTGTGGATCGTCATTCGTTGACTACGAGAGGATGTCCTTGTTGTTTTCAAGATGAAAAATTCTGCCGTCTTGTTGATGAAGGACGCTACAGGACAGAAATGGACGCCTAGCTCTAGTGTTGCGCGAGTAGCGGAATCGTTACTCGCTCTCGCAGTGATCTAATGGTTGAACTATCCGGATAGTAATATGCTATATACATCTGCATTCGAAGTATACTATGGCATTATTCAGTTTACCACCTGCATATTCGATATTTGAATGACGTCCTCGACATTTGGATGACCTCGCTTAATCACTTGTTAGCGTGTCCCATCTTTGTCTATATTTACTCGGCGCACGAGTGCATTGTCTGGAATCTGCCTCGTTTTTACCATAAAATATTTATTAGATCTCACGGGAGAATAATCAGTCCAGCTAAACCCATCGTTCTCAAGGCAATTCGAATGGAGCAGCTAGATAGCGAGTGGCGCCGACCTTTTCCGCCTGGATGACTTGGTGGGCTGGCCGGCTGGCCGGCTAACCTGAGAGCTGCCGAGATTCTTCCGAGCCGCCACTTTGGAGTGACATCAGCGTGCTTAGCCCACGAGTTGCATAGCCCCTGATAACGGAACGGCTCAACTGAGCACAACAACAACAACAATAGATACAGCCAGCTTCATTAGTATTGGTGGGAACTGATTCCAAGCCGCGATAAGATGACCTACACGCCTGATAACGCCCAGCCCTCCACCCCGAGTGCGGGTAACACGGAAGAGCAGAGATGAGATTAAGAAGAAAAGGCCTGGGTCGTTCGCTTTCGTATCAGAAGGCTGGCCACAGGACGGGGGCGGGGGGCGGGGGGGCGGGGATAGGCGTGAAGGAGAGAGAAAGAAGGCGTGAAGTGCAATTATCGAAGAAACTCGGACGCAGCGAACTTGCACAGACGAAGTGAATGTAACGCGCTGCCGATCCTTGTCCTTATACCGAACGTGTCCTCTAGTTTCCCACCGAGCAGAACGACGCGGCAAGGAGATGCCACCACCGAGCCGATGTTATCCGACAGGCTAAGCACTGGCAAAGCGTTCATATAGATCCCTTCATTCGCTA
Source organism: Stratiolaelaps scimitus (assembly GCA_019614645.1). Taxonomy (NCBI): domain Eukaryota; kingdom Metazoa; phylum Arthropoda; class Arachnida; order Mesostigmata; family Laelapidae; genus Stratiolaelaps; species Stratiolaelaps scimitus. Next base: position 182,396 of record JABWDB010000083.1, read on the forward strand.
TCAGCTGGCTGTACGCGCTGTCTCTGCCTGTGATGAGAAAGGCTGATAACAGCTGCTCGGCTTAGAGCTACTCGTTTTGGTGCTGATTGAATTTACCGACTCTGGCAAATTCACCAGTGCTTGAGGCGGGGAGGGTGGCGACTATGCAGACGAAACACTACATTCACAAGGAATCTGTGCTAGGAGTGCTGTTCATTGGAGATGGAGACGTTTTAGTGCGACTTAGTTACGTGCGCTTTAATGTGTACGACGTTGTAAAATAGTGAAATATTAATAGTATTGGAGATATGAATGGCTTATTTACTGTAATCGCTCGCTGTGAAACGGGGGAACGTCGTGAGATGATTTTTCGCTTCCGTTTTGTCGAGGGCTTTTTGTTTTTAATGTCCACAATGATCATTATGTCTATTATCATATTAGCATTGGATTGGTGGTGTCTGGTAAAAGTCGATGTCAGGAGAATGACAGCCATGCTGAGAGTAAAATATTGTAGCCGTACAAAGTGTACATTATTTATTCAGTTCTCTGTGCATATTCATATAATATAAGTATCATTTACGATTGGAATGCTTTCATATTGCCGATGTGGATTGGCTACTAAAAAGTGTGGTACACCACGTGTTTCACGAAGGCCACTCGTAAGAATAAACGACAACAGCTTATTATTAGTGATTATTATTATTACTATTACTATGGTGTGTCTGTGCGGGCATACACAGTTACGCTACGCCCACGACTGACATCATCGTATGGCGACAGAGTCGAGGAAACAGATGACGGTGAAGGAATCTGTTTCAGCAGCGGCACCAGATGTGGACAGGCCCACAGGTCAACATGGGGCCACGTGAAGGGGGGGCGACCCTCTTTGGAGCTCGACTTTACTGGCAGCCATCTGTGTGATGCGACCGCGAGAAGGGAGTCCGCAGAAGCAGCAGGTTGTGAGGTTACGATGGTGATATGTGCAGGTCCCTCTCTGCCTGTGTTGCGTATCTGTGTATGTGGGTGTGCGCAGGTTGTTCAACGCCGTGTGGATCCAGGGGCCCAGGGGATCACGTCGTGACGAGTGGTCACCCCGACCGCTATCCTCTGGTGGCTAAAGCGCTCCCTCGACCCGTTCACAGTCCCTATGGAGACCACACTTGCTGTCTACTCAGCGCCATGCCTACACACAAACACTCGACGTATATGCTTGCTTTTGTTACTTAACCAACGTCGCCGCTACTGTTCGCCGGCTGCACCGCTTCCCCGCGACTATGACGCAACACCGCCGCCTCGACTAATACAGCCAGTTGGCGATATCAGAGGCCAATATAGGTGTAAGCAAGCACTCTCGACTTCAGGTTTGGTGTAGGTCGCTACTCCGATGCTCCGACAATGAGCTCAACAAGACCCCGTCGACTATGCAAGGTCCCACAATATTGGAACTCTGTTTCTGTTTCAGCTACATCTATTGGTGTTGCCCGCCGACGCATTGAGACTACTGGGTGGGCACTTTCAATTTGGTTGTTTGATGATCGCGCGCCGGCGGCGGCGCCATCAGCCGCCGCCGCCGCCGCTCCCGCCACTGTCAACTCACTCATGTCGAGTTGAGTAGTAGCTTTAGTAACGGCGAATTTGGCCGTCTGTGGAGTATGGACCTAAACTGGGTCTAGCCACCAGTGAACCACAGGGAGATTCGGGGGTGAAAGCATAGTAGACTCACAACGGGTCTATGCAGCGGGTCAGCCCAACGTCGTACACGTGGGCAGTCGTCGTTGCCTTCATTGGCGGGTCTCGTTCGAGAGGGCGGTTTAGTCCGGGACAAAGCCCAGAAGCCCATCGGGTTGGTGGATCCCGGTGCACGTGCTCGATGACGATCAGGTCAAAAGGTGTTAGAACCTGAATGCATACATTTCGACACGCACATAAATGCAAACAGACACACATGAGCTGAGTATAAGCGTGTTACTCTATGCAAATGTATTTGTTATATAAATGCCGAGGTTTGTTAACGTTGTTGCAACGATACAATCGTATTACAAGGCGACGACCGTATCGACAGCTGCGTAGTGGCACATATAGATGATTCTAGTCCACGTTCTGTGTCGGGTCGGTCGGCCGGCCGGGCCACGGGTGATGGGCTGTGCACCTTGTTGCGATTTGCTCAAGTTGTCGATTTTATATATATATATATCTATATATATATATATATAGTGATGACACCCGACGCTGTTAGCTATTACATATCGCGAAGTAATTGTCAAGGGACAGAGTCACCTTGGGGAGAGACAAGCTGCGAGTGAAACTGTGTCCACCGTGACCACGAAGTCGGCCAATAACCGGCTGCAGATGACCATGCAGCTGCTGCTGCTGCTTCTGATGATGATGTTCGGGTATGTTGAATTTGTGTGTCTATGTGAGTGTATCCCTGTCCAATTGAATGAATGTGGAGTACATTAGGTGATGAGACAAATTTGAGGCGAGAGGCCTCCTCCCCTGCCTCCTCTACGGCACCACTCGACTCGAATGTGGAAAATGAACCGGGCCACACCTTCACGTCTTCTTTCTGCTTATGCCGATTCGATTGTTTTCGCAACGGTAAAACAGAGACAATTTAACACAATAGATAGAAATCTATATATAGTATGATATAGTCGAGTTCGCATCTCCGCTATATATCATCCTGGGGATAGTCATCTGTTCGTTGACTGTGTGGATAGCAATCAATAAATAAATGTCCATACGTAATCGGATATATGAGAAAGATTAGAGAGAGAGAGGGCAGAGCATACCTCCCCCACTGTGACTATGCAAAAGAGTTCATATCGTTCGAGTCGGGATACGGATTCATTCAGCCGCATTTAATCACCGTCGTATGTTCTTTGTTTCCAGGTAAATATCAGAGAGATAGACGAAAATCCATGCTCACAAAATATCTCCCCGCATTGCGATAGCATGACGACTCCAAATGGCGAGTATACCTGACGATAAACGGGCTAGCAACAAAGATAAAAAGCCGTTACGCATTGATGTCGCGGCCAGATCGAACAGTATGATCAGTGTCGTTCAAGCACATACTGGCTAAAATGGACACACATTTTTGGGGCGCGTATCGATTATCGTTTCAAAATACGATAACGAACGAATCGACTATCACGTACAGAAACATTGCTTAGTGTAACCAGTCAACAGCGACACTTCGCAGACGTTGCTGTTTATTGTTCTACTACTGTATGATGCAGAAACTCGTTACAAAGTGCAAGCACAGTGTGCACAATGATTCAAACATGCTGTTATTATTATTATTCAACGTTGTTGTCGCTCGTGCGCAACGCCGAACGCTACACTATGGCTTGCAGTGGCCTCTCGTACACCTCAATGCTGTCGGTAGCAGCAGCAGCAGCAGCCGACGACGATAACGTAGCATTTCGAAGGCACCTGTGCTGAGGGTAGAGCTGACAAGGAGCCAGCCGGTGCCAGCTGTTGAAATCCCGCTCGATATTGAGATAAATGGGGCTGAATATGTGAAGGAGTCGAGAGAGGGGAACTGTAGGAAACACAGCGCCGCGAGCGTCGCTCGCGACAGCAGAATGAAAATGTCACAAAATTTGTGCAACGCCGCAAGGCGGAAGGAAGAGACAAGAAGCACAAACAACACGAATGTAGCATACGATCGGCAAAGAGAGTCAGAGGAAAACAACAGACGAAGGCAGAAATCAAGATCCCGAAGCGAACGATCGTTGCCTCATGCAGTCGATCTGCAGCGATATTCGAATCGCCAACGAATGGGCTGCTGCTGCTGCTGCTGGATCGCTGTGAGGGACCTGAGTGTTGGCATGCCACTGGCAAGCCGAACTTCACCCCGTTCTATGGCTGTCTCCTCCGCTCCGCCCAGATGTAGGAGGGGTATACAGGGGATGCCACTGACCGAATGGAGCTTAGATCCTCCAGCGTCCGTGTCTCAGCACTGAGATTTGTTAGCGAACCTCGAGAAATAGCTGGGGATAGGCGAGAATAGATATCGAGCGCGGGACCGGCGGCGGAAGCAGCGGCGGCGGCGGCGGCGTCTGTTCGGCCTTTCTCAGCAAGTTGCCACAATGGACAATGCTACCTCAAACTGCAATAACCGTTGTCGTTCGTTGTTGTTGTTGCTGCTGCTATATTTGTTGGAAGCTTAAAAGCGACCCATTTTCCGTCTGCTGTTCGTGCTAATTCTCTTATTCGTTTTGTTCCGACGTCTGATGTGAATACATACGAATAACGGCATAACCGACCCGCCACGCCTAAATACTAAGCTGTAATCATTGATGCCCTATAGTCAGGTATGTGGTGTTGGCGAAATATCGTGAACGTTTCTGCTATGCTAATGTGAAAAATTGCGACTAAGCTCCGTGTCATCCTGAGAAGCCAACAACAGGAGCCCCGAAACGGCTGAGTTTCGCCTCCTCGATCTTGATTTCAGTCCACCGTCTCTGCACGGCGCCGCCGGCATAGGCTGGCAATTATCGCCTCACTTAACTTTCTTGGCCCTGCCGTATGCGCTCTCGGCGCTCTGCTATATGCTAAGTAACCCTGTGCCTGGCTATGGGTACGTGGATGAGTGAGTATATGGTTAGTTCGCTGGTTGGTGGCGTTTGTGCGTGCGTGTGTGTGTGTGTACGTTGGAAGGGGTCCTAGGTGGTTGCCTGGTTTTGCGCGTACACCAGCAGTTCGTATGTGGATAAGATCGAGAGTGCGCCCGAGGTGGTCCGTCCCAAGTATCAAGTTGTGCTTGATTTCAATCGGCCGAAGGAGCAGAGCGACGATCCGAAGCCGGCTCACTAGTCTTTGCTCACTAGCGAAGCTACTTTGCATCACAATACACCCGTCCCGACTCGTCTTTATCTCTCCTGATCGCAGTTCGTCTCTAGTTCGTTGCCGGCGGCAATCGTGTATTGCCTACTGTGCCTGTATATCGGTCTGTTTGTCAGTCAGTCGGTCAGCTTTGCTGGTCGGGGGAGAGGGTCACCCGTTTACACACTTGCTGTATACGGGACGTGAGAGTATACGAAAGCCCTCCAGCTGCATGGCAACAATTGCGGGTCAATTGTTGGGACGACCACAATGATGGTGATGGGTGTCGGCCGTCTCTACCACTCTTTTTGTCGACAGACGTCGCTTGTGGTGGTCGAGCGAACGCAAATGTTTACCATAAGTCCCCCACCGAAATTATGAGAGGTTTTTGGCCGGGAAACGATCAGGTGACATTTCAGCGTTCACTTTGAGACCGTTCGCTCTTTGGGCTGTTTATTAACCAACATCGGTCCCATGGTCAGTAAGGTACATGTGTCCATCACGGGAGTCGGCAAGCAAAACCTGCAGATGCTCGCAATTGCATCTCGGAATTCGGCTCGGATAAATCGCGTTACATTCATTTACTTCACTATTACCACAATGTGAAATAGCGTGCACACCACTGATGGTGGCGTGCGGCACGTGCGAGGGCACGTTCCCCGTTTCCATTTCCTCTCCTCGTAGTAGACCACTGCACGGTGATACCGTTGATCGAGAGGTTGACAACTCCGGGATATTCGCGGCGCCTTTCGTCTGCCGTCTTCCCTCATACACTGCTCAGCAGTAAGACTAGGATGTCGATAGGATGCGTAGCAGGGAATGCTATAGCCTACAGACATAGTACGAGAGAAACTCCCCAAGAAGCGACAGACAACGACAATATCCTCCTCGTGGCTGGCTTGCCTGTCTGCTTGCTAGCTTCGAAGTGTAACGTTGCACGATATAGAAGTGGAGCTTGCGTGGAGCGCGTCCTTTGTTCTTCTGTAGCAGTGTGGCTCACGCATGCAGGCGCGCACACACACACACACACGCAGATAGATAGAGTCGGGCCGTAGGCATCTGTAAGCGGGTAAGCAGCAGCCTTATGCGTGTTGGAACGAAGCCTGCTAGTAGGCAGGCTACCCTTGCGGATGTTGTAAAAGCAATTTGTCCCTGGAGAGAGAGGAGGGGGCATCCTCCTCTTGGCTATGCCACTGCCGGTAACGGAACACAGCAGCATGAGGTCTATGGAATATGGGGAACGGCAAAGGAAACCCATGAGACCCAAACATGTTCCGAGACGGCATGAGCGTGCATAGCAGAAGCGGCACCAGCCACAATAACAACAACAACAGGAGCAGCAGCAATGACACCGGCCACAGTAACAATAGAACTGACGACAACGACAAAGACGCCGTCCAAAGACTTTCGGAGGAACGCCGCCCAAGCTCCAGTCACAACAGTAAAAAGGGGACTGGAAGTGAGTCCGTCCAACCGCCCATCGTTGAAATGGAAAGCTACCGCAGCTAAAGGTAGATTGCACGGTTGATTTTTGTAACACCGCCCCCCGTCAGGTCATGTCATTTCGGTGTTTGGTGCATATCGTGGATCTTGTTGTGTAGTTTTGCTTATTATAACTAGAGAAATACAAGGGAGCAGTTGGAATATGGGAAACAGTGGATGACTACACGCATAATGGCGACAGCCATTCAACTCGGTGAATCCGCAGAGAGATCGAACTCGGTGGCATTTGCTGTTTGAGTTACAGCTCACTGTCACACGGAACACAAATTTGTCTTAAAAAAAATATAAACAATAACAATACAATGTAAATCGAGTTCTTATTATACTCGTTGACGTTTACTATTTATTCATTTAATCGTGGCGTTGCTTGCAATGAATACGTACTAGCGATTTTTCTTGTTTTCACGAACCAGATTGATTGGGTGGTTGGCACAGGATGGGAGTCGGACGGGAAGAAACGTATGAGGAAGGGAGGGTAGAGAGGCAGCTCAAATCAGCTACAGGGGGACATGAGACAGTCTAATTATTGCTGGGGCAAAATTGGTGATGGCTTAGTGCTCCTTTTCAAAATCTGGGCGATAGTGGCGATCACTAATTTCGTGTAACAAACCGTTTTTGTAGTGGTCTCATCGCGGTGCTAATCCCGACCCAATTCTCCCCGCCGCCGTCTGTGAGATTCCCCCAGATGAAATAAGAACCGAAAGTAGATACTTCTCTAAAAAAAGCCACGCTCACCCTAATTAATCAAACTCCATCTGGTATAGGTTGTTCGCTTTTAATTCGCATATTGACATTCGCCTGGTCTTTATGGCACGCCAAAGGAACGTAGAAGCAGCAGAGATTGTATACACATGTCAATATGCAATATAATACTTTATTGAATTATTGAAGACAAAAAAATATAGGATCCGTGATAATTCCACCTTGGGATGTTTCATTTTGTCTCGGCACCGTTCATCAAAACTGTCACAGATATATATTCAACCAACTCAAGCATGACAGGAAGCTCGAGTGCTCTAAATGTCTGTATCCGCGAAACTTTGGACAGTGCCTGCGTGCTAACTGTCCACTGAGTACAGTAATCACATAATTCATATTCTAGAGCTTTCGCGCGGCCACTGACCCTGAAGGATCTTTCTGATACTATCAGTTGATTTCTAAATTTCATCCTCGCCAACTGCACTGTATCTACCCATTATATAATAGTAAATAGTATGGGCATCTTATCGGTGCACATCTATACATTACAGTCACAAGCGGTGCTCGCCGTCAGTGAATTAGATATCAATCAGCGTGCTGTTGACTTTTGGTTTCCATACTACAATATACCACAACGTAATCCACTGAATGTTTGGCAGGCTGGTTATGTTGCTGTGAAGTGACCAACGAAAATAGTTACTTCAAGGAGCTACCTGATAACCAGCAAACTGCCTACCCGTACAATAACGAGCGCATCGACTATTCGCGTGCGAGTGTGTGAAATCGGTGTAATCGTAATCGGAATCGTTCGTAGCTGCCTCAAAGGTCCATAGACGACGTAATATGTGGTGGCGACTATAGCGATGTGGTGGCGTTATTGTTGTTGTCGTTGTTGGATGGTGGCGGTACGTGTTGTGTTGGTGTAGTGATGTCGTCCTGTGTGCGTCAGCGTTGTGTGGGATCCAGCCCAACTAGTGCATGTGTGCGACCTCGCTGGTGTATCTGGGTCCCCTGTGAGTCGCCTGTCCCCCGAGACTCCCTCTCGCCCCACGAGACCAACGAGAGACCCGACTCTATAGGGACCGACTCGATGCCCTGGTGACGAAGCGGCCATCCACCGCGCAGACTCCCCTGAGGCCGCAGCTCTCTCATTGGCTGGTCACTGCCAGCTTCCCCAACGGAGGCAACCAGCTTTGCCCCAAGCCCCCAACCACCCCCTAGCGGCTGCCATCGCGCCCGGCTTCCCTGAGGACTGCAAGCTGCAGCCCCGAGGGAGGGCTGCCCGAGCTCAGTGTTGTGTGTATTTGTGTCTGTGTGTGTGTGTGTGTGAGACCATGTATGGTGCACCCAGCCTCCCAGCGACCGTGTATTTCGGCGTGGCGTAAGTGTGCAGGCAGTTGGTCTGTCTGCGCTGGGCAGGGCAGTGTTGCTCTCTGTGTCGCTTGGTCGGTCAACGATTCTGCTTGGGGGACGAATGGAGGGTCCAAGCAGCCGGCTGCACCGTCGTGATAGTGGCCGGTGCGGCCGCAGCGCTGACTGCAAGATGGTGGGGGCGCCCGATGAGGGATTCAGAAGTGGGACGGAACGCTGGAGGGGCGATCAGCTGCTGGAACGCCCGTGGAAGGGGAATGACAGGGCGAATATTGCACTATCGATTGGAGACTACTGCAGTGTCGGACACTGCGCACACCGACAGGATGCCACCCGAATAGTTGCTGTTATTCGTCTCGTCTCTTTGGACGAAACCCTACCCTCTACACCTAGGTCGCCCGTCCTCAGAGATCGGTGCCGCTGACTTGAAAGGTCCGCGCTTTCAAGGACACACGCACGTGCCCCATGCTGAGTTCGCTATGAATGAACTCAATTCTACCTAGAACTCTCACATAGCGTTTTAGTGCACGAGTTAAGATATGGCCCACTAACGAGGGTTTCGCGCAAGCACGCTAAATGGGTAGAGCGGGAAGTGTTGGTAAATCATTTTCAGGTTCTTTAGGGCTGTCCTCCGTCGATCGTCCATATACATGTGGCGTACGGTACCGTAGTTAAGATCGTGACACAGGCAAACGTGGCGCGATCTTAAAGGAATTATTCTCGCACCATCCCCTTGTTCTGCTGAAGCGTCCCCTAGGGAGGACTTCATACTATACACTGTGATCTGACGCGGAGGAGGGCAATTCCCCAGAGGCAGCCTCCGCCCCCAAAGGGAAAGGGCGGTCCCCAGGGCGAACCCAGCAGAACTCTGTTGTATGCCTTTGCTGCAGTATTCGCCTCGAAGGGGAGGGCCAAGTCCCGGAGGGAGCACACGAAGTCTCTCTAGGGACCAAGGGGCACCCACGCCTACAGCCAATCGCAATGCGAGTTGGTGCTCGAATGCGGGCATTGCTCGATCCACGCCATATCAGCCAGCCCCCATGAGGTACACTTGAACCACGCACGTGCTGCGTGATTGCAACATGCACTATGAATGCTGGCCAATGCATATAGCTCTGTTTGGTGCTTCGCTCCTTCAAAGACAGTTCTAGCTAAGCGTAATCATTTAGAATGTAATACAAAAAGAATAATATATATATATATATATATATATATATACTGTGAGCACCCGTCACATTTCAGTGTAAATTATACGATGCAGGGGTTTTAGATGTATTCAAGTATTATATCTGAATTGAAAATATGGAATATACACCAAAATAACGCCGGTTCCATTTAAAACCTTGCTGGTATCAACACACATCGAGTATGCAGTACGCACGTAAATATTTCAATGACGAAAATGTCTCTCTTAGCAGACAGGCCTCAATCGAACACTTCATCGTTTATCTCAAGACAGCAAAACAAGTTCATAAAAAACAAAGGTGCACCCGTCTTTTTACGTGGCCAGCCGCTATCGAGCGTCACTATTAGACGATTTGCCCTGCGATTGCCGAGTTTGACATAGTTGAAGGTGATGCTTGTTCGATACGACAGGAATCTATACGTTCAAAGGATTCAGTTACTTTCCGGCGGTCGGCACGCGTCAGAATAGCTTCCGGTCGCAGTGGTGCAATGCCGTGAGAGCGCTGGATTCACACACGTAATCCCGGCGGCTGGCAAGTGTCTCTCTGTCTAGTGTGCTGCTGGCTAGCGCGGCCACCATATCCCTAGGGAGACCAGAGCCGTCGGCGGGGGCAGACGGCGACGAGACAGACACCGCGCCGAGTGGGTGGTGGCGCGACGGCCGCCGGGAGACACTGCGGAAGACTGGAGTCGTTCTATCCTTTGGCGGAAAGCCCCGCTGGGGAGAACCGGCCGGCCTAACCAAGAGGTCCCCCGCGCCCTGCTATCGTCCGCCCCACGGACGAACAGACTTTCTTCCCTCCGCCGGAGCGCTGTAACGGGCGGTCAGTTGGATACAGGAGAGGCCAAGTTCCCCGAGACATAGAGGAGGATAACGGAGCGCCGGCGGCGGGCCGGGCTCAGCCAGGCCAAACTGAGCTAGGCACGCACAAGGGCTTCGTCGACGTTTGGACTGTGTGTGGCCTGCTGCTGCTTCTGCTGTGCCTTCGCTCTGCCGCCTGCATGACTCTCTGCCTTGCGCCTGTCGTCTGCGTGCATCATTCACCAGATGGCGCAAGACGTGGACGTTGGGAGGGTGGCTGGTTGCCTTTCAGAAAAGGTCCCCTGTGGGACCAACGAGACTCGGAACCACGGGACCAAGGAAACACGGTGTCGGCCACCGGACCGCCATCGGAACGAACGCTTCGCGTCGTCAAATTGGAGGAAGGGGTCGAAACGGAGCAAAAATGCGGAGAGGCGCGACGCGACGGGACAGAGATCGCCAACGAATTGAACTGCGATAGGAGGAGAACTGAGTCACAAACAAAAACCGCCGCTGTCAAGAGATACATTTTTCTTTCTGTTGAACGATTACACCTTGTCGCTATGTAGAGTTGCTATGGACTAAAAACTGAAAACCCCGGACGATCAGCTAAGGGCCACTTATGTTCATGTCTTATTATGTTTGATTTGAATTAAAAAAGAAATATATATATATCTGTATATTTTTGCATTTTCACGACTTAAATATATATATATATATATATATATATTTATTTATATATAAATTGGCAAGCGTGTTACCGTGGCAATGCTATACTGGTATTGTAGTTTGAAAACGTTCATGTGGTATCCATAATTATAAGGGTCAATCTTATAAAGGTTGGACTGAGGGTGGAACGCCGCACTTGGACCCACCTCATCCCTATTTGTTCTCTTAAAACCGTAGTGAATTGAATCAACTATTGAAGCCCCTTCGCGATGCTACACTCCCTTAATAATGACCTGAACGTGGTTATACAGTGGTCCTCGTTGAATACATCAATGTGACTCACCTTTCGAGGCTAAATATTTAAAAATATCGTCAATATATCAGCGCAATTCCCCCAATTAGTATGAAGTGTAAAAGTTGAATCGTTGAAGTGCTTGGTTATGGTTGGCTAGGCTCATTGAGCTATAATATTGACGGAGGCATTACGGAGAACGCCCTTGCAAACCACGCCGCTCTCGGTGGCTCGATTTCATGTTCTGAAATGTTCCTCTATCCTCCTCTATTCTCGCTATTTCCCGCATCCTACAGTTAGCAACGGTCACTCGTTACGAACTTGATCCGTTACATACGTTCACTAATAGCACACACGATACGTGTGTAGTATATAGGTATACTACACTCAACTATCAAGCGCTTACACAAGCATCTGTGCATACGCAAGAGTCAATTTGTGCCGCTTGGTGTAGCACTTACAGCAGCAGCAGCAGCAGCTTCTCTATGATATTTTACCTTACCAAATTAAGCCAGCAAGAGCTACCCACCGTAGGAGGCTAGCCCGGCCAAGCTCGAGAGAGAGAGATTCTGTTCTGCAATTCAAACAGGTGCTTTTTGAACTGTGGAGGGGCTGTAGCAGGGACAGTACCGCCGTTACAGACACGGGACGGTCATCTTCCGAGCGCGCCGCTGTTTGGCCTGAAGAAACACGATAGGGAAGAAAAACACTCAGTGAACGCTACGCTGGGACACACAGATGTGATACTATGTGATACACTCACACATATGCGGTGGTGCTGGTGCTGCTGCCTGGCTGCGCCGAGCTGTAAGTATTAGCCTCCCGCTATTCTACCTCCCTGCAGGAGGTTTACGGCGGCACTGAGTGATCCTAGCCCCTCTTTACTCTCAGTTCGGACTGACGAGACGGCTTTTTCGAGTGTCCAACTATGGGTGCATGTGACTGAATGGATGTATGTATATATGCGTGTGAGTGTATGTTCAACTAATGCTCCGACGACAGAGTCGCAGTGCCCTTTGGGCGCTGTTACCGCACTGACCCCTTGCGTGTATGCTGTCCGTGAGAGCAGGAGTGAGTTAGACACACTCTCTAGCTGGCTAGCCAATGGTGAAGACTTGATAGCTAACGGTATTCGCCTGTCTTGGACTCGGCCACCTTTGGACGTTCCGTGATGTGCGTCCAGGACTTTAGTAGTGGTGACGATATGATGTCGACCAACGATGACTAATACTGCTGCTGCCACCACTGGACCACGGTTGCCGGACTAACACAGCAAGCGGTGGCCTTCTAGAGCACTATCCATTCATGGTTCTTGGAGCGCATATTGTGTCAGGGGAACTCGGACCTGCGTTGTGGCGAAACAAACCCTATGGGAAACACCATGAACACACATTAGAATCTGTCACCGTCATATCTCCCTAGATGTTATCATAGTCTGCGTTATTGATCTCGTCAATGGATTATTGGCTAAATGGGAAGCACTTGATTATATATATATATATATATATTTATTTATTTATTTCTAAATTCATTCTCTTCGTTATATTTCATTATGTCAGATAAGAAGCATTATATCCATGCAATTCAAATACACCTTTATCGAAGGGAGTTACAATCACAGCTGTTGTCGTGTACGCCAGGAGAAAAATTGACACATTCAACGAATTCGATAGTAATCCTCTGCTAAAAGGAACATAACTAGAAAACGAATTAGTGACCGACTTATCCGAATACAGCATAACTTCGTTCCGTCTGTCCTTTCGAGAGGTAATGCTATACTAAGAAGTGTAGTAACCTATATATATAGTGCAAATCTTCCGCTTTATCTCGGCAAGCGCAAGCATCTTCGGCATTGCTGCTGCTGCTGCTGCTGTTGTTACTGATCACACCGCCGTATCGCGGCAAGCGAGCGGAGCTGGGCTATAGGGTTGGGTGGCAACGAAGAGACGCCAGCTTTCTCTTGCGCACTAAGGGGGCCTGAGCGCCATAGTGAGTGCAGCACAGTGCAGCAGGCCGAAGCCAGGCCCGCCAAAGCAGGAAGAGGAAGACGGGCAAGGAGAAGCAAAGTTCCCCGGAGCGTGTCTCTCCCGTAAATCACCACCGATCCAACGATCGTTCGCCGCACGGGACGTTCCCTGGCGCTTGCAGCCCTCCCCTTTTTCCCCACCATCCCATCGACCCCGGACCTGAGATCTGTGTCTCCCACTTTTGGCTCTTCCGAATGGCACAACGCTACGTAGCAAAAACGAAGAAAAAAAACAACAACAACAGCAAAGGAACTGGGAACAACTGACCATCGCCTGGCGCTCACCCGCACCTGCCTCGTTGTCGAGAGAGGGCGGATCTCACGGGTGCGACCGGCGAGGGGATGGCGTAGATGTACGAAGACAGCCGACTGCTGGCTAAAGATGATGCTTGCGATGAGGGCAATCCAGGGAAAGGTCATAGCAAGCTGATGGCAGTAGCTGGAAGAAGAGAAAGGCGTGCCCGGGGGTCAGTGGGCCCTCACAAACTAAAGCGAAAACAAGCTTGACGAACAGGACGGCTCCCCTAGGTTGAGGCCTGAGCCTCAACCTCTTAAGGGCCTATATCTGAGTGACCCCAACGCAGACGGGGAAATCAGTTCTACGTCAAATCTACAGCGTATGGTGGAAGTTGACGAGAACTCGTGAACACACCGAGCAGCACTTACAAGTACCGTCTGCCCAAACCCCACAAACGGACCTACACTACCATCAAATACAATTTCTATTTATTAAACTCTAGCAGGCATCGTGCGGTGTCGTAACGATAAACGAAAATGGCCACGTGACGACGGCGACGATCATGCGCTACTTATACTTACTCGACTGCAGACTGAGTCTCTGCCGATTGCCCACCCGCCGTTTGCCGTAAGCGTCATTTCTGTTCCAGGTACTCGGCACCCACCCCCCTCTCCGCGCTGTCCAACTCGAGTAGAAGCGCTGGGTGCTGTCAGCATCATCCGGCTATTTCGACTCGGACTATCCTTCGTGAAGCAGCTCCAGAGGGGTAGACTACGTCGTCCACATCGGTTAGAATCGGTGAGGTGCTTCGCTGGGATATGCCAGCCCGTACGCTGGGACGGCCTGGGGATGAGTTTGTTGGGCTATGGTGACGTGGAGAGACACCGAATAAGATAGAGGGCGATAAAGCACTGGATGAGTGGCTGTTTGGTATTCCAGCCCCGTCCGGAGAATCCGCTAGGGCTGTACAACACTGCCGGGTGCGCCTCTTGTCTGTCTCTCTATCTTTCTCTCTCTCTCTCTCGCCCGCAACAGAACGGGCCGTCGGCCCTGCGAGTCCAGTCGGTGGCGGCCTCGCAGCTATCGCCACAGCCGTTTCGTTATCGTCGACGTTGCTGCTGCTGCTGCTTCAGTAGTTGTCGCATCATGGCTAGCGCGTTTCAGACATAACAGCTCGAAGCGTACACACCCTTGGGCCAGGGGCGCGCAGGCTGAGCGAGGACGGCGGACGAGAGTCGGCAAACCAGTAGGGAGCCAAATGGCCCTGCCAGTCTCTAATGTTAAATAAAGCCACACACGATCGCCGCCATCGTCAGCGTCACTCACCACTTCCTGATTTCTCACGATAGCGCTTACCTATATAAACAATGCATGTGCTGAATTCAGCTTCTTTTTGGATGGATGGATGAAGTGTGCATTAATTGTTTCATTTTATTCTGATGTACATAGTTAGTAAATAGGCCGGGTATTTACCGTACAGCTTGACAGTGTTAGTTTCACACATGGAGACAACTGATCACTATGTTATATATATATATATATATATATATATATATCGATATACGTGAACAAGCATCACTATATATATAATATAGTAGTATCCTAGTCAATTATTACGATACACGGATGGATAGTCTCCATCGAACTCAGGATCCTTTGGTTCCCGATTTAATTCATTCTAATTCTCTTGTGCTTCTCGGCCAGAAGCCAATTTGCTTCGGTGGGGCACTCGCTAAATATCGTAAGACTTGACGCCGCCGAACACCAATAGCACAGCCAAATAGAACAACATCGTTACGATTACTTGCTTTACTGCTTCAGGGTTCACCCCTTACGAGATTAGCTCACCGGAGCAATGGGCCAGTGAGTGGTGGGCAAAACTCGTCGAATTATTGTTGTTGTTCACACACAGTTCCCCGGACGGCCGGATACCGCCATGTGTACGCACAGGCGAGCGCGTTCGTTCGTTGTTATGGTGTTGTACACCGTAGTCGTCGTCGGCTGAGACGTACGTCGCCATCTAGGCCAAGCCCAGGCCAAACTTGCCTGCTAGCGCTGGAAGGCCTAACCAAAGCAGGCAATGTGGCCACGGCTGCAGAGGGTCGCTCGTCGGGGGTCGCCGCATCATAATCAGTAGTGGCTGTTGGCTGTGTGGCGCCGCAGATGGGCGGAATCTCGGTGTCTCGAGGGTGGTGGGCTATGCGGCAGCAGCAGCAGCAGCAGCAGCCGCGCCAGCTGAGGGAATCGTTCGAGAGAGAGAGAGAGGAAGTATTTTGGCGAGGCCTTCGGGGCAACCCTATGGATAGGAAGGAACGAACGAGAGAAGACGGGAGTTGAGCGGTGCATCGGGGCTGGATTGAGGGCAAGGATGACTGGGTGTGTATCTCAGAAAGGCGCCACTTGCCCATAGAGTGGCAGAGCTAGCAGCGAGCATGCAGCAGGCCTGCTTGCCCGAACGTCGGCCTAGCCTTGGCCCCTGTCCTGCTAGACTCCTTCGTTGCTTCGTAGCCTGCCGCGGAGTGGCAACGTCGTCGGTATGATATCTCGGCAAGCGCCACTGTCGTACCGCCACTGTACGATGCCTTGAACGGTGTCGGTGCTGCTGCCGCCGCCGCCGCTTCCACCACCGCCGTGGAAGCCGTCGCATTCCGGTGCTGGTAGTGATGGCGGCCACAGCGTCGGCGGCAGCCAGGCCGCTTCCATGCTGCTACCGACGGCACAACCAGCACCACCACCACCACCACCGCCACCACCACGATGGAGGAAGCTCACTCGCTCGCTCGCTCGGTTGGTTGGTTGGCCGCGGACGGCTCTCGTTGCCTTCTCCTTCTCTATCTCTCCCTTTCTCTCTCTCTCTCTCTCTCTATCTCACTGCTGCCTGGATGGGTGCGTTTTAGCCAATAACTCTTCTTGATCTGCAGCAATGTGTTACCATATATAGCGCAGCGGCGGCAGCGACGACGACGGCGGCGGCGGCGGACAGTTTGGGGCGCCGGAGGGGAACGGTGGCAAAGACGGAGGAGGAGTAGAGAGGAGGAGAAAGAAAGACGAAAGAGAAAGTGATAGAGAGAGAGAGAGAGACTCCTGCTGTGGGATAGAACGAGGGGTCCTATTGGGGTCTATGAGGAGAGTCTAAGGGAAGGGCGGAGGAGGAGGAGGAGGAGGAGGAGGAGGACGAGGGGCGCGGGGGTGGGGGTCCGAGTGAGACGGCAGTGGTCATAAAACAGGCGGGCAATTGCCCTCGCGAGACCAATATCCTTAGAGATTCGCTCCCTCGCGGCCTCCGACTCGAAGCTCCCTGCTGGACCCCCGGCCGCGTTCGAGTCCCCTGAGTTCCCACCTCGGCCAGCCCCCGTCAGACGCGTCCCCGTTCCCCTCAACAGGCCCGCTGCATGGTTCCTCGCGCGACGGCATAGCACCGCACATCTTAGCGGGATAGCGCAAGAGATGGTGGGGGCCAAAGGAGGATAGCGGATCGGTGAAGCTGAGAGTCCTCGGCATGGGACACAGCGTGTGGACGGACCACCACACGGTGGCGCATGGTGGGGACCTCGAGAAATCGCCGTGGCAGACAGGGTTGGCTGAAGCCAGCAGCCGGCCTGCCTATGCGAGCTATGTGGCTCTGGCGTGGGTGTTCTTCAGGAAACGAAGGAAGAGGCAATGCAGGATAGTATAGGATGGTTGGTCCGTCGGTTGGTTGAATGCTTGCCGACGAAGAGAAATACGCGGAGGCCGCCGCCGCCACTACCTCCGCTGACCGTCGCTCGGTCGTCTGCCTGCCAAGACTTCCACGACCAAACTGCAGCAGCCAAGAATGAAACAGCAGCGCACTTCCATCCCTCGCCTCTATGAGGAAAAGCGGCAAGGGAAACAACAGTGGAACATCCAGAACGGACCTTGCGACTCAGAGAGACACACACACACACTGAACACAGACAGGAGGCGCAGGGAGAAAATGACGGAGGAAAACGAATACGCCACGTTGCGTGGCCGTGATGTCCACGACCCCCCGGGACAGACTCGTGCTGTGTAGGGAACGTGGTATGAGGAACATCGACGCAAGCGAAAAACGGTCGAAAATCAAATGCAGTCCACATCGTTGTCGTCCATTTTTCAACGAAAGGTGCCTGAATGAATGAGCTCCGAACGCTGAATCTTAGGTTGAACATAGTTCAGTGAATCATACAGGTTGGATAACATTCCGAAGCTCCATATATAGCAGACCACTGCCTGGCGTTGGATCTAGAGGAAGTGTTAACAAATAGCGGACGCAATATACATGGACAAAACATCAAGAACAGGTTAATCCTTTGAGGTCATAAATATTCGGTCGAGTTGAACTATATCAACCGCATAATATATTCGACCTATGGCAAACGTCTATTCCAGCGTTGATCGGACTGCTCTTCAACGATAACAGTTCGTGAAGATAAAAGGCAAGATCGCCAAAAGACAATGCTATCTGGTAATCCATTCAGACCGCCGCTTTGTTCGCCAAGGCATTGGCGGGGTCTTCGAATCAGAGGTGAATCAGAGGGAAAATCGCTATTGCCTCCTGCGTAACGACACTTTCTTCGACTCGTGATCCTTCTTCCCTTCCTTCCCCTTCGACCTAAACCTCGACGATCGATGATCAACCAGGTCGCAGTAGGTTACTGTTTCCTAATTTCGCCTTTGCGGTTCTCATTCATCGCCCTCTGTCTCTTCCCTTCTCGGTCGACCAGCAGCAGCCGCAGCAGCATGGTCTCCGCTTCACCGTAGATGTATAATAAGTGCATGTGATATGCTAGCGGTTCCAAGCGTTCCAGTCATTTTAACCGATCGCCTACGGCTCAGTGTCGGCTTTGTATTACAGCGGCAAGTAGGAGCGGATTTTCTAATACACTCTAAAGCTAGATCTATTCTATTCTGGTGCTATGGTGTCAACGACAATCCAGCAGTGGTGGCGTCGGCGGCGGCCGCGAATTTATGCTGTGGGATCTAACGACAACGGCCGGTCAACGATATCTTTTACGGCAACGGTTCTACTGACAAGCACATGGAACAATGATCTTGAATGGATTTCGTTCATCCATGGCGCCCACCCCATACTAGAGACGGTGACACCCAAACCGCCAACGCAACGCTTGTCGTGCTTCGTCACGACATCGTATACATGTCATTGTGGCACAAATTTCATCCATAATTTCCCCTACCTCCCTTCTTCGCTCGCTACTTCTCTGCCTATTTTTCTTGCTCGACTTCTGGGTTCTGCGGCGCTAGCCTTTTTCCTCGATATATCGTCGTATGGAAAGCTGGAGAACGCTTGCTGGGATTAATGGTAATTGGATGCTGCTGCTGCCGCTCGTTGTTGGGCAGAGCCATTCAGTTAGTTAGTGAGTCAGTGGGGGGCCGCTGGTTAATCGCCACAAGATGCTACTTGCTAGATACATATGTAGCTCATAACCATAAGTAAGCCGTATAAGCCGAAGGGTAAACAGGGCGTTTCAAGTGCGGCGGCTAGCAAATATGTCGCTGTTCGTATCGGGGAAAAGACAACAGCCTTCCTTGCACGCTTCCGTGATACGGACCCCTTCTTGTCGAAAGCGCTGGGCAGGAAATCGGCGAAGGGCGCGACCGCTGCTACTCGCCGCTGCAGACCTACAATTTTTTTAAACCTTCGCCAACCTCGTTGCAGAACCGACCACCCCATCTGTATTTCTCTGCCGACGAGACTGCGCGGTCTGCTGGTCCGGTTGGCCCGTCAGTGGCGTAATGTAGACGATATGAATTTTTAAACATGCTCTGTGACTACCGTGCTGGTCAGCCCTTCCGAGCCTAGGCATATTGAGGGGGATATGGAGTGGCGGTATATGCGAGAGGAGATGTTGTGTAGCTGAGGCAACTACCAGGCCTTGCTCCACCGGCCAAATGGCAGGAATCCTTCCTCAAGACGATTTGGCTACAGCACACGGCCCTTTTAGGGTTTCCCTTCATGTGATCACCGTGTCCTCTCGCATAGAGAGACAGGCATTCACTATATGACGGGGTCCACTCGCGAACTTGGCAATTTAAACTTCAAAATTCAACTTCGTCACACCAATGATACGCTCTTTGTATTTCAGGGGTAGCCGGTGTGCCTTTGAGGTTCGCAGTTTGAAGTGCTTCCGACCTATTACATGTAGACGTAAACGCATGAGTAATTAGTAAAAAGCAGCTGTTTTTACACAATTTCATGTGCCGACATGGCAGTTCGTCGTTGGTGAGAGCAATCCTCGTTGGTCTACTTGCTCTTACGATGTTGGCGTACAGAGGTTATGATAATAACAAGTAGAATAGCCTCAGTTGTTGAGACTTTACCTCACCGGCCGGGTTCATCCGATGCGCCTATTCGAAACACCTCTAAATACCGTTCGGGTAGCTCAAGCAGTTGTCACTGCTTACCAGGACAACCCCCTGGCCGTGGCCGCTCAGGACAAAATCAAATCGAATCTCTCGCGAGTCGCGACCCGTTTCACTTGCAAGTGCAAATAGTGATAATTCAAACGAACCCGCCAGCGCTGGGGGCACGTGAGACCGGGGAATACACGGTGCGACACGGTGTCAGAGAACAAGCAGACTATTGAACGTCAGCGTTGCACGAACGCGAGCTGTTTTCACCCGCTCATTTCAGTGGCAGGTGGGCAGTGGTATAAAAACCGCACTCGACAAACAGCGTCTCATTTGTCCGAAGCCGTGAGCTGTAAGCGGACTACTAGCCAGTTCGGGTAGAAGACACAACCGACATTCGACGACGGTCGATCCGGACGCCGACGCCGGCTGGCTACCCCTATTCGCGATGCAAACCACGCACTTTGCACTGACTGGCAGTGGTATTCTAATGAAATAGAATCCTGGGTTGGTGTTCGTAGTCTGTAATATATCCTAACATACATAATATATAATATATAGAGAATTAATCCCTCCCCCTAATAATCCCTAGGAATAATTCCTAATTATTGTATGTTTGAATAAGTGTTTTTTCATATATAGATGATCAATACAAGCATGATCATTCGACTGATCATTTCAAAGTCAAAATAAACACAAGCCGTTATTTACGAAGGGAAAGGTAAAGCTTTATTGATTTATTAAAGGAACTGCATACAATGCTTAAGTTCCCTTATATGTCATGCGATGGGATTCGAACCTGCGGCCTCTGGCTTTTTACAGCCAGAGTCACTTTGATCTCGGCTGACCCGGTCAAACATTGCTAAGTATGGCGTTAGCACAAGTCGAAATATCGGAAGAGTTAAACGCAAGAGTCCGATGCATGGGTGACAGCGACATAAATTACATCTGACGTTCATCCATAGACCGCTAAGATGTAGTATCGCTTTGCCAAGCACTTTTTATGGATGATTATGCTATGATCCCCTTTCGAGGCACCATGTGTCACGAATATTCCTGTCAGTCGGTTTTTCCCCCCGACCAGTGTCAATGGTTCGAATGAATGTACAATGTTCCTGTAAGAGTCTGTCAGTGTACACAGATAAATGTGTAAAGAAATGAATGAAGGAATCAATCAATCAATCGACCGTGTAGTGTTTTTCATCATCTAATCCTGGAAACTATCATTCTCCCACTTCAGCTCTATTGCCATTCTTGCTAACTCAGCGACGCGGCAGCGGCGGCTTGTGTACGCTCCCGGCTCCGGCTGCCCTGGCTTCGTTCGTCATTCGGATGTTCTACCATACGTTTGGCGTGTAGAGGGAGGGTGGGTTGGTTTCCTTGGTCGTATAGCGGGCAGCAGCAGCAGCACTCTGACTGCACATCTTTGTTTGTTCTGTCTCCTCTCGTGCCTTGAGGATGTGGAGAGGTCGCGCGAGTCGAATGGCCAGCAAGCTCGGAGCTAGTAGGGTTCCCTTGGTTCGTTCGGGTTGGCAGCACTCCTGAGAAGAAAATACAAGTAAAAACGATGAGAAACAGAGAGACAGAGGGGGTGGGAAGAGAGAGAGAGAGAGACAGAGACTGGTGTACGTAGTTGCTTATGACTAGCGGCTTACAAGGCCTTGCTGAAAGCAACTCGCTTTGGAGTCCGTCGGCTCAGCGTCTCAATAAACTGACGAAGAATCCTCCGGTTCGCGCACCCGCCATTGCCGCTTCTGACGATCCCTCTCAGACTGTCACACAGACTCTCCAGAGAGTTCATAGATCCATGCGTCGAAGAATCTTGGTCACGCAACTTCAAAGGTGCGCGTGCTTAAGTTTATTCACGTATATATATATATATATATGTGTGTCGGTGTGTGTTCCGAGATGCTCATGATACTCAAAATTGACTCAGCATTGACATAGCATCAAAAAGATTGCCATGTCAGACCCCGTGAGACAGAGGGACACTAGCCGGTTTGGTTTCCTCGATTAGACAACAAGAACTAAGATGGCCCCGACGAAATCGCTCGACTCAATCAGGTTATCTATGATACGTTCCCGCCATTTCGATGCTAGCCTTGTTGTCTTACTTCTCTGCACTTCATAGAGGAATCTATGGGAATGATTCGTCGACCAACGGGTCGACCACCGGAGTCGGAATGGGGAATATGACGGCGGAGTCCAAGGAGAATTTCTGATATTGACAACCACGATGATGATGAGCAAGGGGAAATCCAAAATCCAATTTCAGAATCATGCTCATTTTCGCGGGAGCGTTTTCGCGAGCGCGCACCCTGCTAAACCTCTCAATGTCTCAGCCCCTACCCTCTCGCTCGATTCGTTCCTACTTATCGCACAATTCTGGCTTGCTGACTGCCGGTTCTGACCTGCTGTGTGCGTGGTTCGGGTCTGGCCCGACTGGGACACCCACCCGGCGGCACGTCTGTGAGTGAGGTTCGCTTTAGTTTGCTGGCATCTCACCGCAGCGAAGGTCAACAGTTGGGGCAGGCTGGATACGCTGAAGCTGCTGGCAAAGGAAGAGCAGGGCGGTGCGGGTTGTTGTGGTGTCTCCGTTCTCTCTCTCTCTCTCTCGTTAGTCTTTTTCGATGTTGTTCGTATACAAACACAACTTTCCTCAAACGGCGGCCCCCTTTGCTACGCGATTTCACGGAGCGCCGATTCAGGTGCTAGCAGAGACAGTTACAAACGTTCCCAAACGGGCCCTGTGCCCTCCTGATTTCCCTAACGCGGCTGGTTCATGTGCGGAATTCCCTCTGAAAATCGATCGGTCGGTGGCTAATTGTACGCCGAAGTAACTAACGCTGCCTCGCAGGCCAGCGGCACTGAACGACGAGTGCGTGAAGCGACCCGACGACGTTTCTAAACGACAAGCTAAATTCAATTGAAATTAAAATCCCGTGATAGGTATCGAGGATTACACGTTCTGTCCTTTTAGTGGTGGCGCTGAATTAAAAGAGGACGATTCAAAGTTTAAGATAAATTCGCCATCCACTTTTTGAGACGGTCCCCTCAATAATACCGCAAATCGTTGAGCGCCTCATTCGCCTCATAAGTAACAAGTTGTCTAATAGATATCGAATACAGCCTTTCGAGAAATGGTCTCTCATAGTAGCGTTGCATCATGAAGTACCCTCTACGAGACTCACAATTGCAAAGTGCACAATGTTGTGTTGGTGTGGGAAGCCACTCTTGTATATGTATATATATATATATATACGTAGGGTGATACCATAACGCACTTTCTTTCGAGGACAGTAAAGCGAATGCACACGAAGCGAATATAGTATAAGTTCCCACCAAGTGATGAAGCAAGAAATGGTGTCAAGGGGAAGAACATGCAGCACGTAATCATGGTAGCACTACGATGGGTCATACATTGAGGTGCGACGTGATAATGACCTCACTGCCCATAACAGCCTGCCCATATAATTATTGCCGAAGATTCGGTTGGGAACTGTGACCACGGACCGGGGCATGTTACCTTCATGGGGAAGACAACGGTATGAATGTGAAGCAAACGCTCCCTATGTAAACATCGAATCCAATGGATATCGGCATCCGATTTAGAGAACACCCACTGCCGTACTATTTAGAAATGATTCCCGCAAATTGGTGGTTAAATGGTGACCGACACGTAAATGAGCATATGCTTGACTGAATAAGCGAAGCATAATCACAATAATAGTAATACTAGTTAACCTGAATTCGTGATTATTGCTTGCTACTTGGCACGGCTGGCATAGGAAAATATAGTCGATTTCATTTTTAACCAGCCCTTTGAACTTATCCCGTTTGAATGTATCTAGTTATACTGTGAGGTCGGCACCCGACACTTGGATCTGTTGCAATTGCTGCGTCGATCAAAACCAGTCTTTTTTGAGAATGTCATTCAGCTAGATACACGGTTCTATCGCGATGTGATATGACGTGCTTGATATCGTATGTCGAGTTATCTATTTCTCGTTTGCTCTGCTGAACTCAGATATGAGAGGTGTCCAGCAGGTAGATGATGGCCGAAACGCCGCTCACAATCAGTGCCCAGAATGGCATCGGCAGCAGCGCCTCTCAGGTGTATTTAATTGCCTGTGTAAATCTGTCTGTACTGCTAATGTTCCACCATCTCCTATACTCTACCTGGCCGCCACAACTCACGAAGACCACGACTTCGCCTAGAGCACTAGGTGACCCCTGTGTCATTCTGAGGGAGCTCCGTGATAGCGTCTCGATGTGTGGTTCCGCTTCGGGCCTTCAATGACATTTTCGTATGGTACACTACTCCTGTTGTTGCTGCTGCCAACCATTCCCACCGAGCCCCTTGGGAGTCCGCTCACGGAGTTATGTGACGGCTGCTGCTGCTGCTGCCGTGGCTTTGGACGCACCAGTGATAGTCCGACTCTGGCATTGGTTGGTCCGTCCGTTCCGTCCGTCGCCTGCCGCAAACGACCGCCCGTGGAGGAACACAACCTCAGTGCCGCATCTACAGCCATGAGTTAACCGTGGTGTTAGGCTTCGCTTGCCTTGAAGCTGGGACAACGCAATGATCACTCGAATGACACAGAGCATTCAGCAGCAGAGACCGAGCGCTCAAGGAACAAATCCCCGGCGTGGTCCACATGGGAAGTCCACACAATCTGCCCCCATCGCCATTCACACAACCAGGAACAGCAGTAGGAGAACTTGGACAATAGTGATAACATTAATATGATCTCACGTATGCGTCCATTCGGTCATTGACGCTCAGTTTGTATCCTGTGTATGTGTTTTGTTTATCGAGGAAGAGAGAGAGAGAGAGAGAGAGAGAGAGAGAGAGAGATAAAGAGATAACGCCACTGTAGGGTGGGAAACATAGAAATGAACGGGTCTGACCGATTCGGTAGCGATACAGGAACGAGGGACAACAATAACAGCAACAATGTGTGGAAATGACAACACCTCACACCTTAAGCTTGGCCGAAGTTTGTTCGTCTCTTTGTGTGTCTCTGTGTGTGTGTGTGTATGTGTCGAAATGCACACACTGTCATGCGACCCATAGTGCCACTCGTTGACATGCAGCTGTTTTGGGACGGGTCCGCGAAAGCCAAGCTGAGACCGCCCGTTTCTTGCTTGCTACATCCGTCGTAGTTCACTGTCCCGCACTGGGTGCCATCCGTTTGTCAGATTTGCTAGGGAACTCAGCAATAGGGTGATGAGATTTGCACAAAATTGGGTTCGCGTTTTTTCACCGACTCGCGCTCTCTCTCGCGATCTCTCTTCAGTTTCTCGCGCATTTTCTCACTTACCCTCAATGTACTCTGAGGCCCGGGGGATGGGGGTTTGGATAGGCCAGGCGGTCCGGACAGAGTCGACTAGCGCCTGCCACAGGCCGCGTGCTGGCTGCCCGCGACTTCTCGTCACCGCTCCGTTCGTCTTGTTGAGTGAGAGCAGCCTGCGTGGTGCCGCGATGTCCTCTGACAAAATAAGCCTATTCGTCCCCTCCGTAGCCATCCCGGTTGGTTCCAACGTGTCCCAGCTTTCATCTGTGCCTGGCTGGATGGAGGCAGGCAGGCAGGCTCCTACTGGTGAATGCGTCGCCCCAATTCCCAATGCGGAGCGACAACAGCTCAAGGAGTATCCCCTCTCCACCGGTGGCATCTTCACACTTCTAAAAATTCTTCCTCCTGACCTGCTGGTCAGCAACCCTCAAATATCTCCGCCGCATACACACACACACGGCACTGGGCACACGTCATATTTTCCTATTCTTGTAGCGAACCCATACACGTTTACACTCGCTCGCGCAGCCAGATAGTCACTCTCACCAAATCAGTCTTCTTCGTCATATTTATGCTCGCCGGTCGGCGGACGGCGGGGCCTGATTTCAAGGAGGTCTTCAGCGGCCTCCGTATCCATCTACTCTGGGAGAGGAACAAACTCGTTCACAAACCTCACTCTCAATTCTCGTGTGTTCGTCTGCCTCCGTCTCGATGCCTATGAAGGCGTAGCTGCTGTGGGTGGCTGGGTTTTTTTTTTTCGCGGCTCTTTTTTTGCCCCACCAGGGTGGTATTTACACAGTTTTCGTGTCAAGCAGAGCGAGCCAGTAATGGCTGAAATGGCGGCGGCTAGTTCTCGAAGCGCTGATGGATGTGAAATCTGCGGAAAGAGAAAGAGATCGGAGTTACTTCGTAAATCCCTTGAAAAAAAAAGGAGAAGACGAAGAAAATGGCGCAAACGGAGGAACAGATGAGCTTCCCGGCTTTGCGCCGCGCGGGTTGGCGCCCGGAAGAACTTTGTGGAACTGAGCTACATATTCTCTCGGTCTCTCTCTCGCTGCTTTCATTGTAGGCGGAGGGACGGATGAACGCCGTGAGCCTAGCCGAACGAGACTTGCAAATAGTGTCTCTGCCCTTTATCTGGTCGCCACGAACGGCCTGTTACACTGTCCCAGTCCACCGTAGTCCCGGCCCGCCACTTCAAAGCGACCGTCATTCGTTTGTTCGAACAAAATGAGAAAGTTTAATTTCTTCTATGATCAATCCAGAAATGGTAAAAGCCCTTCGAGAAAGTTTCTTCTCAGTTCAATTTGTCCAAGGGACTAAGGGGATAACAGGGGGGCAGCACCTTTTTCTTTTATTTCTTTTAGGGTAAGTGCACTCTGTGAAATTCACAATGGCCTTCGGCCTCGCAGGACTGACTGGAGATTCCTGCGAGAGCCTTTGTCACCATTGATGAGAACAGCATAGATATACCATGCGCGACCTATTGCACTGGCCAATAGCAGGTTGTGTCGTCTAGTGAAAGGTGCTCGATTGTCTTACTATGATAATTACTATAGTGAAGAATTTTCATGGTAACCAAAGCTTCGCGAAGACCTCGCTTCTATTGTACCACGGTAGTATGTCATCATAATAATTCATGAATTATAGTTGGAATCGCACGTTGTTATAAATATTGATAGAATCTTGCCGTTGTTCAGGGCTGATAGCATTGTATTAGCTTACAACTAGTTGAGCGTTTCAGATGCTTGCTCGTGTCCTCTATACCGTCGTATTCAAAACTCGGCTATTCTCATGTTTCGAATTTAGCTATACGTGACAGACCCGTAAGGAACAAACCGACAAGGTCAACTTATCATCACGCTTGAGTCTGTCAATAACCATATACTCCTGTAACAACCAAGCCACGACCATCGCTTGCTTCACCGTTTTACGCTTGCGTTTAAGAACAAAATGAACGAAGCACATAGAGACAGATGCACAGGCTGCTCAGCAATGCTTCGGCAATAGACATAGCCTTCTTCACGATTACGCAACACAGCCGGCCGTGTCGCCAACGGAACTTGAACAGTTGAAGCAGTGGCGCATTTTAGACGAGAAGCGCATAAAACCGCGACGCGCCACCGGCCGCGTATGAGGAATGGCGCATAGGAGGGCCGCGATGATCGGGGTAGCCGGCCCATACGTGCCCAGCGAACCATTCATTCATCCGCACTCCTTCAGCTGGCTGAATGGGTAGATGGGTGGGTGGTCGTGAGGGCAAGAAGCTCCCCAGCCCGTTCGAGCAGTTCCGAGTACCGATAACGGAACGAAGATAGCCTTTCGGCCCGGCCATTGCAATGCGAGCTGGCAGGCCTACACGTCCTACACGCTGGAGGGAACTGGATACGAGAACGAGAGCCTATATATGTATATGTCTAGCTGTAGAGTGGGGGGTAAGAAGCTGTCCCGTCGAAGCCGTACCAGTAGTGTATACCTTCTAGATGAGCAAGTGGTGGTGGTGGTGGTGCTGCCGCTGCTGCTGCTGCTGGATGTAGCAGTGATAGTGATGTAGGCAAGCACTGTGCTGGACACAGTGTGAAGCGAATAGAGGAAGCCTACTGAAAGCTGGAGTCAGCCAGCGTTCGCCATTGCGGTGGTGAACGCCTCTAGCTGCCTACGTATAATACTGCTAAGCGCCCTCTTGCTTCTCGTAGCATGCATCGCTGCCACAGCAGCAGCAAACGTAGACGACAGCAGCAGCAAAGCGTAGTCGAGCTGACTACAGCAGCTAGACTTCGGGTAGTGGGGTCCGGTCTAGCTAGGGATGACTGCTGTCGCTACCGCTCGTGGAGTCTGCGAAATTCGATATCAAAATTGGCAAATTTCAATAAGATTTTTAACCCGAGCAGCACCGCTACGGTCGAGTCCAGCCCGCCGCCACCATAGCAACTGAAAGAGACCACGGGGCCTGAGAACCCAGCCAGCGGCGGTGGATACGCCGTAGTCAGGGAATGCTGAACGGGGTCTATGTATGGTGTCTGTATGACCAACTCCTCTCTCTCTCGCTCACTCTCTCTCGATATTTCTCTGCGTCTCTGTTTCGCGCTTTGCCTCCCGTCTTGCTCTCAACTTTTTCATGCCCAACTTTCCTCGTAGCTGGCTGTTCGTTGGTTTTCCTCCGCGATTGGGCTGCGATTGCTGCGATCACGTTGCCTATGGCGTGCCGCCGAAGTGGGTTTGCAAGTCTGCCTTCGGAGGCCCCATGCCACGCCAGCAGCGAGTAAGCTCGGCGAGTGAACGCTGGCTCATGGAACGCCCCCGCGTCCATGACGCCCGCAGCATGGATGTGGCCATAGACGGGCAGTGTTGTGTTAGCCACCAACATCCGAGCTTGCTGCTGCTGCTGTTGCCTGATCTGATCTGACGGATCGTGTCGATGAGAAAAACGGCCTACAAAAACGGGCCTACCTAGATGAGAAACAGGAGCGGAGAAGCTAAAGAAAAGAAGAACGACTTCTCCTTGGCCTTCCCCTTCGAAATACTTTGCCCGCTGGTACATTTTGCACGAACGAACGAACAGCCGTTTGCTGGCCTGTTGGCTTGGCAGCTTGAAAATGCTGCCCACCTCGCTGCCATAAACATATGGATGGATTCATACATATGAACACGATGCAGTAAACACACATATATATATATATATATGTGTGTGTGTGTTTACTATGGAGGCATCGACATCCAGAGAACGCCTACGCTAGGCAGCAGTTGTAATTACCACTGCACCCGACAGACAGGCTAGTACGTCGACGAAGAGCCTGCACACAACCCTGAGTCAGGCAATACGATTTACGAAACAATGTAACGAACACAATATAGTAGGTTTTTGCTTTGATCACAACTGAAGCGAAACCCTTCGCATTGGATTACCACACATACTAGGAATCATAGTTCCTACACAAAAAAGATCGGATATTCGTACATTGAGCTGCCCTGAAAATTTGACCATCATAATGTACCCAACTGCTGACCTGATTCACGCTCATCCTTCATTTTTTTCTCTCTCGTTCGATTGCAGGTTCTTCCTGAAGTTCTTCCTGAAGTGCAACCAAAACTGCCTCAAGAATGCGGGAAACCCACGAGACATGCGGCGGTTCCAGGTTAGTGTGTCTCACACATATATATATATATATATACATATATACTTCTACATATCTATGTGGCTACGGGTGTTAGCAAGTAAGGGTAGACAGTGTCGGATAATGTGCACCAGTTACTGCAATGCCAACTGCTAAAGTTTAAACAGCCTTCTCCTCGCTGTGCCTATTTTCAACGTAGCGTTCTAGATCAGATCTTCGCTCAGTTTTAGGCCAAATCGTTAATAATGGACGGACGTTCGTTAGGTTACTACAGTGTCGACAACGAGACCCGTCACACATATCACTGCCTATGTCCACTGCGTCTAATGAGCCTTGCGGGGGAGGTGTCAGGGCCATCACTATCGGCTACCAGTTATCCGATGTTCAGCCAGGATAGGGGATTCAGATAGAAGGAGATCTGCCCTGCGAATCCCTTCCTTAGTAAAGCTGAGCAGAGAAATAGCCTCCGTTTGGCCTAACTATGATATTTCTCCTCGTCCACCTCCACGTCCTCATTGCAAAGTGCAATGCAATAACTATTCGCACACTTAGCAAGGTACCTACTATTACAACGACTACTAGAGACACAGAGGCTCTCTCTCTCTCTCTCTCGCTCTGGCTAACTGACAGCAGCTCTCGAGTCGTCGTTGTCGTATGGTGCCCTTTTCTATCCACAGCACCGTGACTACATAGGGCCCCTACTCGATGGGTCTGGCCGCTTCAATGGTAACCACCCATTGGGTAGAAGGAGCAGGCGAGAAAATATGCGGGGTATATATGGGGGCAGTTGCTTCGTGGGGCGGATTTCTATGGCTAGCGGTCATAAAGCACTTGACGGCTTCACCCCAGCCAGTAGCGCAGTCGCCTCTTCATCGTCGGCCTCCGCAGCTCTGCTATTGCGCAGGTTCGCAACTAACGCCTGTTACTCGGCGCCGTGTGCAACCGCCATTGGTTCTTGTGATTCCTCCCTTTAGCTCCTATTGCTACCGGAGCGGCAATGTATGAAGCTCTCTCTCTCTCTCTCTCTCTACCTCTCTGTGTCGGCCTCTCTTTTCCTTCTTCTTCTTCACTTGTGCAAGTTTACCACCATTTGCGGAGTACACGGTAGCATGGCAAACTGCGCCGGAGTAACATCAGTAGCAGCAGAAGCAGAGACATGCCAATGGAGGTGTGTTATCTATAGTGCGCTGACTAGCTCGGGCCAGCCAGTGGGCGCTACATGGACACCTCCCCTTCTCGCAAACCTCTCTACTCAGCTTGCCACCAAGCGGTGTAGTGTTGTCGGCCGACCCGTCCGTCGCCTCTGCCCTCATAAAATCATAGCAGGCAGCCCATCGAGAGCCACCAGCCAAGCAGGCAGTCGATCGCCGGCACCACCGCAAGTTCGTTTCCGATGTCATACCACTCTGTCCGCCGCCATCCAATATGCGATGGGCATACATATGTGGTACGCGAGTCACCTTCAGACGATTTTTGAAAAGTTGCCCATTCCACCAGCGTTCATCTCAAGGCGCGCGTACATTGAACAGGTGGTACATTGGGAACAGTCTCCCTCGAGGGGCAGCTCGGTATGTCCTTCTCGATCCCTTCGATATGTTCTTCACCGCTACGACTCCACACATACGCGCGCTCGCGTATATGTGACGGTGCTCGAGTTGCACTTTAAATGCCAACCGTCCAGCGTCTGCTTCAGTGTAACCGTTGTTATCGCATCCAGCAGCAGCAATAGAGGCAGCGACAGCGGCGGCGATAGGATTGGCTGTCTGCAGCGAACGAGACGAGGGGAGCAATAGATGTCTGTCTAGCGCCCGGCGAGACTTCGCCGCACCCCGACGCCCATAGTCAGGCCCATAGGCAACTCGTCCGGTAGTCGTCTAGCAGGCAAATCTATACACGCGTTATGTGTGTGTGCGTGCGTGTTTGTTTGTATGAGCACAGGTAGATATTGAGAAGGAATCGAAAGGCCTCGCCACCACTGGTTGTGCCATCGGGCCGGACGACAATCGGGAGGGCGCAGGCGGGCGATCAATGTGAAATGCGCCGGGCGGCCAACCGACAAACGACGAGTGAACCGAGTCACTGACGGAGAGTAAAATACGACCTTCCTCCTCTTCATCTTTCTTCGTCTCGTCCATGTTTTGCTCTTCTACTTTTTCTTCAAGAGCAGAGCGCGGTCTGTCTGTTGATGGTGCGAGAGCCGCTTTGCTCCGAGACCCCCACACTCCACGATCCTGTAGACTTGCATCACTCGCGTTGGCCTCGTTCTTCTCTATCAGCCTCTACCTACGCCGCTGCATCCGCTCCTTCTTTTAGACAAACCCGTGAGTTGCCTCGAGTCTGTATGTCGATATGTCTGTGTAGCGGCTCAAGGAAGAGGTTGCGGAGTGTTCCTCTTTTCGGAGGAAGAAACGAGAGAGAGAGAGAGAGAGAAAGAGAGAGGATCTGATGTTTGGGGATGATCAGGTATGGCCGAAGATCCGGGGATTGGCCCGGGGGCACTCTGAGCAGGTTGGGTGTCCTTTCGAATCGGCGGTGATGGTAGAGACGGTGATGGTGGAGGTGGCAGCAGTAGCTCTACCATGGTCGCTAGATCGCCGAAGGATCGAGCAAGGGAGATTGGTAGGGATAGAGGACGGTCGGTCGGGGGTGTGGTTGGGGTCAGGCTATCGAGAAGCGGCTGAGGAGGCGAACTGCGGGGGAGGAGGGGCTATCGATGGATCGAATGAGAGGAACCTCATCGAACGAGTGGAAAGACTAGGAAGCTGTCGAAGAGAGCGGTGGGGGGAGGGTCAGGGAAGAAGAGATGGGTTTGGCCTTTTCGCCTCTCTCTCTATCTCAAGCTTTCTGCTCGTGTGTGTCTGTATGTGCGCGTGTGTGTGTGTGTGTGTGTGTGATTCCTTCGGCGCTTCGGCCGCCGAGCTATATATGGGGCGTAGTTGCCTCGTCGAGAGCTTCCTTCTTCCGATATATCCTGTTTGGTGCTGCTGGTACTGCCGCCGTTTTCCATCGGTCTCCTCCGGAGCTCGCCGGCCGCGTACTGCCTACCCACAGCCCCCAACACCGCACCTCTATCCGATGGGAAGAGAAGCCCAGAGGAGTAGACGATCTTGCCTAACTGGCTGTTGGCTGGGAGTTGTTGAATTTTTTGAAAAATGAAAACTGCCCAAGGGGATGATTGCTCGTACTCCACGAAGCAATTGCATCACTGGATAATGTAACGGAGAGCCGCTCAGCGAGAAGGAGGGAAACTCAATGCCGAC
This sequence comes from Stratiolaelaps scimitus, assembly GCA_019614645.1. Taxonomy (NCBI): domain Eukaryota; kingdom Metazoa; phylum Arthropoda; class Arachnida; order Mesostigmata; family Laelapidae; genus Stratiolaelaps; species Stratiolaelaps scimitus. The sequence continues at coordinate 215,034 of JABWDB010000083.1, forward strand.
ACCTGTTGACGTGCCGCCAAGTTGATAATAAAAAAGCAGTTGAGAGAGAGAGAGAGAAAGACTGTCGTAGTGGTGGGAATAAATATTCTATTTTTATATACATACATATATATTATGATTAGTTGTAGTGGCTGATATATCTATAAACTAACGGATAACAAACGTTCCTCTGTTCTGTTCTGCAATCGTATTGCTCCCGCCGTTGTATGCCGGATGTTCACCTCAAGGTGGTGATCTCAAGCCAGGTGAACGTGGAGGGGCCTCTGTTGGCCGTCTCCGACAACATGTTCGTCCACAACAACTCCAAGCACGGTCGGCGAGCGAAGCGCCTCGACGCGGGAGACTCCGACTCGACGCTAGGTGAGCAGCAGTTGCCGAGTCCCGTGGCGCACGTGCCCTCACTGCACGGTGGCTCAACGGCGCCGCTCATAGACCCCCTTCTAGTGTCTAGAGGCCCTACCCCAATCTCACCCATCACCACCATCACTTCATCCACCACAACCACCCACCACTCGAACGTCGGCCTTGGACTAGGTGTGTATCAGTCAATCAATCAAGCAACCGGTGATCGATCGATTGACAGGTTGATATCATCTCTGATCAAACATCATCGACCGGGCAATCAATCAGGTAGCCAGCCAGCGAGAGTCAGATCAACAGAAATAAGCAAACCCTTCCACTTTCACTGCAACATCAACAAGAACAACTCTACCCGTTTACGTAGCATATTCACGGTTAACACTGATGGCAATCATTATTAAATTAATAATCAAAAGGATAATATTGCAGAGATGATGTAATGTAATGAATTATTAACTGCGCTTCATACTCGACATGTCATTAAGCGGGCTAAGGTTGTCACTTTCATAGATGTTCGAAGTGAGAGCAGTAAATGAGCGCAAGCGAGTTTCCATTGAAAAGGAGAAATGAAATTTTCTGAAAAACGCTAATTAGGTGGTCATTGATGATGCCATTGTTTGTTTGTCCAATGTTTACATTGTATGAAGTCGAACCTCCGCCCTCGCGCAGAGGCTAAAACGATACAAAACACTGGATTCGAAATATCGAAAACAAAGATGAACAATCCAAGCTATACCGAGCTGTTTTCCACACGAAGTTCTGAGCTGATCCCTTGTTATTACGTATAGCCCAGCTCGAACGACCAGTAAGTGATGTCCATAGCATATCGAAATAAGGGGAAATTGTACACATCAGAGGATGTCACCCACTTAAATCTGAAACTCGACGCATCTCCATGAGATAGGATAGGACACCATGCAATCGGTGTGCGAGTGTTTCGACATCGCCACTGTCCGTGTTTTCACAGACAGAGAGCAGTTTAGTCACCTTCACAGTAGCCAACACCTATTTTGCATGCTTCAATTTACGATCGTACCCTGTCATGTATTGTTAGTAGTTAGCCATCCATGTTCGGTATGCTCTCATCATTATTGGTTTTTCCCATTCGTGTGCCCTTCCACCATCTCAGTTTCACCTTTGCGAACACATTTGCGTTTTTCCGAGACAGATCTGCACGTATGCGCAATAGTCTATTGTGCGCACCCACGGCCAGCTCGAAGTCCTCGATTCGGTCAATCTCATGCACCCTGGCAAATCCGCTCTACCAACACTCGCTCGCAACATATATTCTATGAGCGAAAAAGAGAGGGCATCACTCGTATGTAGCTAGTGTTTCCACAGCAGATGTAGATCACAAAATGGTTTCACAAAATCACTAAGTCTGTCGTAAAACAATCCGTCGCCACTCGATCCCCACTTTTCTCTCTCTGTTCTCTTGTCCTGTGTCGATTGCCTCGATTGTGGTCGAACCATAATCCTTCTAGCTCGCGTGGCGATGGTCTCGGCTCCTATATATGGCGCATGTGCCGGCGTCGTCTCATGGCTTGCCTCAGGTCTTCTTCGGCCCCCCGTTGGGTCAGCATTTGATCGGCAATCGCGAGCGAGATCCCGGGTCGCAAGTCCCACCAATCGAATGTGGCTAGTTGCTCCTCCACGGCAGCCACTAGCAGCCATCGGCACTACCACTTGCACCCCCTGCACCGGCTACGAAAGCGCTCGGTGTCGTCGTGTACATCTGTTTGCCCATGTAATCGTACTCCTTCATGTCGTAGACTCTCTGCTGCTGCTTCGGTGGCGGCGGCGGCGGCTGCTGCTGCAGATACGGCTGTTGGTCCAACAAGCGAGTCCGCCTGACATAAGCTTTTTAGCAAACATATTGCACCGCGCGATCCCACTATTATACATCCCTCGAAGGGACGAGACCTCTGCTAGTCTTGCGACAAAGCGGCCAAAGGGGAGAGGCAGATCGAGGAGACGTCCCTGGATAGCATCGGAGGGAGATATCTGTTGTTCAGAAAAAGAGAGATCTTTCCCGTTCACCTGGTAGGGATAGAATATTACAGGATAGTCCGGGACAATAGCGACTCCTGTCGATCGTTCTCCTGCTGACAAAGCTGACAGTGGCTGTGTTGTCGCGTGCTCTAACCAGTGAGTCCAGAGGCCCAGGAAGGGGGTGCCTGATGCGATTAGCGAGAGAAATGTCCTACTCATCAGTACCGCCCTCACTTGCTCCTCTTTGTAGGAACAGAATTGCTATATTTTCTGTGAGCTGGTAAAAACAGATATGTAAGTCGTCTGTTATCGTCAGAGCAACGTATGTGCATATAAGGTGGCACGCTAGTAGAAATTAGCCACTTGATACAACCGCACTGAGGACAGAGCGTTAACGCTGGATTAAGTACGACAGTTGACAAAGGTAGCTGACAATTGTAGGCGAGTTACAATGTTTAACGACGTGAAAAAGTTGATCAGGGGAAGTTCTCTCTTTCCGGGAAACGAGTTGCAATCAGTGTGTGATCATTGTATGTGCAAGTGATCCCATTAAACTTAATCCAATAAATGGCGCAATATTTTTCCAACTTGTTCGAGGGTATGGATTGGTGTCCGGCAATTTTGTGGTAAACCTAGGGAGGCACAGTGAGGGGTGTCATTAGAACGAAAATAAACGCGTCTACAGTAGCTGTACTTCAGTGACAGCTCTGTCCGTGTGAGGTGACCTGTCCGACCTTCCACATTGTCCCTGCAGCTACTGTTGTTGTTGATTATTGTTGTTGCCGTTCGGCTGTCCAGACCCACTCCATGGTCTCGAAGGTGGGTTCCCTCAAGGGCAACAGTGGTCATCGGCATTGAGAGAGTACTCGCAGGTACCTAGACCGTATCGATAGCATTTACACGAGAAGGTCTATAGGAGCTGGACGAGGTAGGCGTACAGCAAGACTCAGACCAGGCGATGACTTAACTAGTTTGTTCGCTCCGGCGACGATCGGGACGCCAAAAGCTCGTCGCCGACTATTACTGCCGCCCGGGGTTCTCTTTGGCTTCGAACATCCGCTCCGTGTCCAGCGCGGTTATGTGATCCTTTCGTATACCAGCCTGAGAGTCCCTCGTGCGCTCACCCTGTGTTAGTCTCGTAGAGGGAAACAGTTTTACTGCTCAAATGAAAAGAGGCACTCGTTGTCAGCCGAGCGAGTGGGTGACCAAGCCAACCAATACCCTGTCGAAGTTCTCAATGGTAGCTGCGCCTCTTGCCAATCAAGCAAGGCAAAGTCTAGACAACAGTGCACCTCAATGGCACCCCCCATCGTTCGACACCAAATCGAACAGGCTAATATCAGCCAGTGCACCTGCCATTGTACAGATGTAAACGCATTTCAGATCTGTTGAACCGTCGAAAGCGTATCCACTTGTACATTTCGACCTACCCAACATATCATAACAACAGGATTGCTACTCGCTTGATGATTGCAGGTAGACGATGCTGGTGGCAATTCCAATGTCGGATGTTTAACGAAGAGACGTACTTGTTGCCAAAAGTCCCGCTTAGCCATGATCGTGTGTGTGATATATTGTTAATATAAAGGATGACGCCACTAGTTATACGGATTCATCCGTCCCATCTTGGAGATCATCGTCGTCGCTGCGATGAGAGAGATCTCCCCCAGGCCTCACTTCATGGTGCGGCTCTGTCTAGTTCTTGAGCTTATTACTTAATGTGGTCACTTATTTACACAACGTAGCTAGGCGCCGCTGCAACAACCAGCCCCGGCAGCTGCTGCCGGGTGGGTTGACGCTAACCCCAGTTAGTGTCGGTGTCTCTTTATCTGTTGCAACTTACGATTACTGCTGTAGCAGGTTGTAGATAGAGAGACAGACGAAACGACCACTGCCGTTCACTGTGTTCGTAAGAGATACCCAACGCGCAGAGAGAGAGAGAGACCCAGAGAGAGAGAGAGACAATGTGAGAGAGAGAGAGAGAGAGAAATCCATGGCCTGATAGAAGCCGGGAAGCCACGAGGCAGCAGGTGTCTTCACTGAAGCTTTAGCTCCTGTTGTCTCGTGCCGGCTTATATGGTCAGCCAACTTGATTCATGCATACACACTGATATAGTCAGCGTCATACGACATGACGAAACACCGTGCATACTATCGGCGGAGTGGCCGGCTGTGCTCACGGGTGATTGTGAACATGATCCACACCTATGTACTATAGACTATACTAACTAGTCAGTGACAACGGATCACGCTCCGATCACCGCACAAATGTTATTGTACAACGGTACTGTTGCGCTAACAAACCTGTTGCGGTGGCTGGCGCCTACCCCGCGATGATGAATGCAGTGAATCTGAAAGCGTGCGAGCGAATCGGTAGACAAGAGCGACCTTAAAGGTGGACGATGTCTCGATGTTGAATTTTTACATCATTATTATAGTCATATGTTTTCGTCCTGAATGACACCTGTGGAAAAAATTCTGTTGATGTTCCCAGACACCCGATCGACACTTTGTGTCATCCTCTATTTGTCGTACGTATGTCATAGTTGTGCCGATATTTGCTTTAATATGTCTATGCTTGACGATGATTGATAACGATCGGATTAGCTTATATATATATATATATATATCTGTGTGTCTCTGTCTGTCTTTCAGTCGACGTGAAGAGGGCCCGATTTAATGAAGATCTAATTTTGAATAACCCGGCATCACATTTTACCGATGGTGAGTACTATTCACACAGCTTGTTAACCAGTGTTTACTGTGACCATGTCGTCGTGTAGTAGCTACTCAATGAATACGCTTGATTTCATTTGCCACAATGTTTGTGTGATCTAATTCATTTGTTCAATTAGCATCGCCGTTACCACCGACACATCCATTCGAAATAATGGCCAACCCAATAGAACTAACCCTGGGGATAACCTCCGCGCGGGAAGCGCTGCTGTGTGTCTACACCCTACCTATTCAATGGGGGTTCCATTACCCCTCGTGCAGGGCACAAACTCATGTGCGTCGTATACACATTAGAGTCCTTCTCCTGCTTACCGGTCGACATCGACTCCTTCCGATGTCGTATGGAATGGGCGCTCAATGAGCGCTGCTCGAGTGTCCTCTCCGGCTAAGAGCAATCCTTGTTGCAACCGATTGAGAGTGAGTCGACCGTTGCCGACTGCCGCGGCAATATCGCTGTTGCACTCTTTGTCGAGATGATAAAGATGGTATCTCGGCGGCGTAGTGCTGCACCGCACCACTGCAAGCTCTCCTGGACACAGAGAAAGAGAGAGAGAGGGCGAGAGAGGGCCCAACGGAGAACCGAAGCAACTAGCAGCAGCAGCAGCCGAAGCAGAAACATCCGACCTTTCTGGTACGCCGCCGCGTTCCTCGTCGATGGAGGTGCTGCTGCTGCGGGCACACTCACCTATACTATTCTTCCTCCACGATAGGGAAGCACAGCAACGCTACCAAAACCACCGCCGCCGCCACCGCTGCAACTCCGACTGCCTTCTAAGTGATGTGTGTGTGTGTGTGTATATGGGTGTGTTTGTGTGTTCTTCATGGGCCTTCATGGGCTTTCGATGGCTTATCTTTCGTGACCATCTCCCTCTTTGAAACCCGAGTCGATCCCACACGCGGCCACACAGACATTACCTTGCCTTAGGTTTGAGTCGCCACCAGCTCGAGCCTGCGTACGCTCTTCGACCTGATGCTACGCCGGCTGCTGCTGCTGTTGTTGTTGTCGTCGTCTCCTGTTCACTTCTAAGTTCTTCTTACGCTGCTGTCTCAGTCTCCTCAAACGGCGGCGGCGGTGGCTGTGCCGGCGGCATAGACAACCTTCTAAGCCAAGTCCTGTATTTGCAAAGGTAGCAGCACCCGGCCCTTGCTCCAGTGCTCATTTCTTTGTACAGCGCGCTGTCTTTCTCTCGCTGTCTTTGCGACAGCGCCGAACGAATGTCGGAGTACGCAAGCACCCAACGATGAAATAGCGACGACCTAGAGCGGGTGGGAGAAGTCCGCTGTAGCAGCGAGGGCCTCGAAGTCACGTGACTCGTCATTATCAAATGAGATGTTATCGTTATCGGAATGATCGCAACCAGCATCATCATCATCATCGACACTATCAATATGATCGACCATCGGCGGTGGTGGCGGCAGCAGCAACAGCGCCAACCTCAACATCGTCGTCCGAGAAGAGAATTGCCGAGAACCTCCTGAGGTCGAGGACTATGTGCTGTTGACTATACAAAAGTGGTAGTGTGTTCTGCGTGGCCATTGAGGCCGTTGCCATAGACGCGTTTGAAACTATCTGAGATTATGTGATCTCACCCTTGCTGGTTCTCCGCCGCCGACGACTGCCTTCCATTCTCAACGTTAGATCGTAGCAGGAACGAACATGACCATCGCATAGAAAGGCTACCGCACTTCACTAGGTCGAACGGAACGCTGCATGCAACTATAATAACTCAATGGTACTGCAACTCCACTGTAGCAGCTGCAGCAGGAAACACAACGGTACGAGCAGAGCACGGCTCGATCAGATTCGGAGAGCGCGGCCTGCCGAGTGGTTCCCCATTACCCAAGAAAGATCTCTGCGTTTTGATTCAGCCGCTGAATCGAGTGAGGGTGGATATCTCGTAGTTCTCTCCAGTGAATATGTCTGTGCTGTTCTCTCCAGTGAATATGTCTGTGCAATTACTCTGCTGCTGGGAGTAGCCCGCCAGCTGGGTGATTACTACCTACAACTATCCTCGATTGGTTAGTTGGAAGGTCGCTGTTCGGGGACATCGGGAGCACGAGGCGGTGACATCGCCGACCTCAGTAACACAACGCAAAGGTGCGGGCGGACCTGTGACCGATGGCGAAGGAATATCCTATACACCGCCCTATTATGTAGAAACTCTTCGTCCCGCTCGGCCATAAAACATGCTTATCATTTGAAGTGCATTTATCCGTTGTACACGTATGCAGATAAGGTGCCTGATAGTCCTTGGGTCGTCGGCGAGTTGCGATGTTGTTACTTATTATGGACAGCGTATGCACCACGATTGCCCGCCGATCCTGCTTCAAGATACAGATGTGTTACATTCGTCAGAGGGTCGACAACCTTAAGTAGCTAGAGTGGCCTGTAATCGTTTCGTGGAAATCGACCTAACATTGTCTTATAGCGAATTAGTTAATGATGCATGGTCAGAGCAAAATGAGAACGCTTTTACCACTGCTTCGGCATTTGCAGCGAACTAAACAAGACCTAAGTATCATATAGGCACACTCTCAGTTTCTCAGCGGAATACAAACATCTCGGACAGAGTTGGAGTGGAAAAAGTATTCTGCTCTTTCTATTCTCTCGTCGTCGACGTCGATCTACGGCTACAGATTAATCCGCGTTCTTCTCCGTTACTTACTAGCCCCATGCAATTGGTTGTCAAGGCGATTCCTGTTGGTAGGAGATTTGTTATTGTTTCGCTTGACAAGGATTTCCATCTAAAGTTTGACTCGACGATCGATTCTCCAGCGCTCGTCATTGACGATTTACTGACCACTTTATTCCGCAACTAGCCAAGCACACGTACGGCATAGGTAGTGCTGACAAAAGCTCAGTAGCTAGGTAGTTTCTCAGCAGGTTCTCCTATTTGGGATTTACGTACGATACGACAATTTTGCATTTTTGGGTAGCTATTCTCATTGCTATTTGATTCATTGCAGTTCCATTCAGTTCGACGCCGTGCATCAAGGCGATCAGTCCCTCGGAGGGTTGGACGGAAGGTGGCTCTTCGGTGATCATCATTGGAGACAACTTCTTCGAGGGTCTTCAGGTCGTGTTTAGCACGATGCTCGTCTGGAGCGAAATGCTCACACCGCACGCCATCAGGGTGCAGACTCCTCCTCGCCACCTTCCCGGGGCTGTCGAGGTTACTCTCTCATACAAGGCCAAACAGTTCTGCAAGAGTGCGCCTGGCCGCTTCACTTACGTCTGTAAGTTCTCTATGCATGTTCATCATCTGAGCACGTGTTTCGTTTTATGTTATAGTTGTGGCCGTTGAGTTCCTCCAAAGACCGGAGAGTGTTGCGGGCTTCATGCAGGCTGATTCATCTACATACCATACATTACTAACGGCCAGTAAATAGTATCGCTACTAGGCCAATCGGTGTCCACGTGTTAATCTCCTATCAAATTATATAGCCATAGTTCAGCCGTGAAATGCATCCATGAATCCATCCGTTCGTACGTTTCTCATTGACCAAATTAAGCGAAATGAATGAAAATTAATACTTCGTACTGTGTCAAAACTGGATTCGAATTCCCGAGGGAATAAGATGAACAAGTTTCTTAAGGCGCACTCTGTTCACCAGTGTTGTTAAGCTAGATACCCGGCAATCATAACCTATCAGCCCTGGTTAGGTAGACGTACGCATGTACCCTGCATGTCCTATATATATATATATATATATCTATATGTACTATGTGAAATGGTGGTTACCGCATATAAAATGCCTATTATCGTTGCAGCCTTGAACGAGCCCACGATCGACTTCGGATTCCAGCGATTGGCGAAGCTGATTCCGCGGCATCCAGGCGACCCAGAACGCCTGCCCAAAGAGATCATACTAAAACGGGCCGCCGATCTGGCCGAGATGCTCTACCAGATACCGCGGAACAATCAGCTGGCTATACCCTCGCATTCGCCGCGCTCACCCAACGGCGGTCAGCTGCAGTCCAGCTTCAACACTTATTCGGGTCAGCTCTCCGTAAACGTCGAACAGAACGGACAGGAGTACGGTAAGTGAACACGACACGTCCCCTCCTGCCTCCGCTGCTCCAACAACAATTGCTACTACTGCTGCTAAATTACATGATATAATATTATTATATCATGTTATTAGTGTTATTATGGCAATTTTAGTCATCGCGACGATGGCAACGTCAATACAACAATACAATCGCCTACGCGCCGATATTCGTATTCACCATTGTCCATGATCGTTCCGATTTCAGGCGGAAGGCCACCATCGGAAGGTGTCTCTCCGCGAGGAGGCGGCTATGGTTCGAACGCGTCCACTCCTCACAGTACCTCCGCGAACAACAACAACAACAACAGCAACGCCAACAACTCCTCCGCTGCCACCGGGTCGCAGCCGCAAACCAACACCGGCTACAGTAACCTCGGGCACCCACAATCCACCGGTCAGTATCCAGTGACTGCTTCCAGTGAATTCACCATCGATCATCAACGAAATGCAACGTGCTCCGTAACTGAATAGACACTAAACAGCATTTGTTTATAGGTACACGTAATTTTGTATTGAGGCAACAGCTGTTGAGTGTTTTTTTTTTATTTGGAAAATGATGCCCTACTACGATACCATAAAGTGCTTTGCCTAGTCGCGGTCTCGCGTTTCGTTTAACACGTCGTTATTACTAAATGAATGGTTACAGGCACACCGACGCCCGGTGGTTACGGAAGCCCTACTCCAGCAATGACCGGCACCACACCATCTGGAGGCTCTGTCACGCCTACCGGATCTTCGTCTCAGCAGATATTCAACGGTACGCTTTCACACTCGGCATCCTGGGGTTCGTTCGTTTGCCATTACGCAATCGTCCTTCTATGCATATAATGTTATCTTTTCTTTTTTTCGAGCCGACCCTCAGCTGTTCCCCTATCTGACAGGCCTCAGCTCTATAATGTTATCATATCAGTCGGGTCCATATATATATATATATATATATATATATCATGTTTGGAACTCTCTGATATTTTGATATTTCCCTCCTCATCATCTCCTAGTCTCCGCCCTTCATCCTATTCACAATCACCTCCAAGGTTGTCTTAATGCGACTCCTGTGACACGTTCACCATCACGAAATGTTCCCCCCTCCCGTTAAGTAGTCACTACCCCACAGCGTTTAGCTGTCACTCTCTGCGTAGCAAATGTCTACTTTCCACAGGGCACAAGGCCTTCTGCGTCCTTCTTTGGTTTATTTCCATCTTCGGAGTGCCGAGGCCGGCTCATTCTGCCGGTCGACGGACAGTACCTTCCCGCCGCATCATATTCGAAAACAGCAGTCGTCGCGTCCGCTCGTTCTCTTGGTCTCTGTACCAATAGCGATCCCTTCTATAGCCATAGCGTCGTTAAAGCATGTGTACATGCACAGGCACACCGACTGGGAGTCGCCATGCAGGCGAAACTTCTTCTCCAAAACTACCCCTGCCTCGAGCAGCGAGTTGCCCTGGTCCTGTCGGCCGACGGTAGACGTCCTGGTAGTAGCGGTGGTGGAAAAGGCGAGGCGGCTTCCATCTACTTGCCCTTCAGCGTGGCGGCTGCCTCGTCCGGATTTTCGGGTGGGTTTGTTCAACTCCATGTGCTTCAACCGAAGCCGGAGCGCCGTGCGGCCGTTTTATAGAAGACGAGCGAAAGGGACCGAGGGGCCAATGATAGGAGATCCTCTAGCTGCTGCTGTTTGCGTCCCGGCGGTTACCCGATTCCTCCAGTTGCATGAGCGCTTCTTCCCTTCAGTTTCCTGCGGAGGTCCCCTCCGGTTCGACGCCGTTCCGTCTGTTCAAGTGTCTTTTCCCCATACACGTTTCTCTCTCCCTCTCATTTCGTCCCGTCTGCGTCGGCGGCATCAAGAGGAGAATGGACGCTGTGGCAGTGATACGATAGTAGCTGCAGGGGGGTAGTGGCCAACCTACTCGACATAGGCACAAGCTGGTTCTGCTGCTGCTGCTAAGGTAGAGTGGAAAAGCGTAGAGAGTAACGGGTGAGTGAGTCTGTGCGCGTTAAGAGTAGGGATAGGTCGTGGTACTCTAGTGGCTGCAGCAGCCGCTCGTCGCTTCGGCCGGTAGGTGCGTGCTGTGCTCTCGGCTGGCTGTGCCACAACAGCGGACGTGATTACCTACCGACTCCATCGTTGTTGGGGTTCCCGACTGACGTCTGCTTGCCCTGCAGAATCGAGGGGAGGGGGGTGTCGCCGTCGTCACGAGGCGTGCGCGCGGAGGCGACTTCACTTGCTCTTGGAGACAAAAACAGACAGCTCGACACCTCGAAACACCCTCTCGCTTTTTTTATTAGCCTAGATCCCGTATCCCCTCAGCCTCAACTGCTCCAGGAAGTGCGCCCCCCAGTAGACCGACACTCCCCCTGTGACCCCTGTCCGTACACCTCACCGTAGTGCCTGTCCGGGCCTATACTCCGCAAAACGCAATTGAACTCTTACGGCTCCAATTCCTCGTTGGCTATAAAGCGGCCACGGAAAGCCACACAGAGACATTGTCTAGAGGAGAAGAGCGCGCCGAAGGCAGAAAACCTCGAGACTCTCTGTCTCCCTTGCCTCAGCTAGCGTCTCCCACCACCTCCTTCACATTACTTCCCAATAAGAATGGACAAGGAGAGAAAGCAAGAGATTGTGTCCGCATGACGAATTGTGAAATCCGTCCACCTCGATTGCCTGCTCATGGGCCTCTCGGCCAATCTGTCGATGGCTGCCAGCTCCACCGGTACTCGTTACCTCCCCGGAAGTATATCGGATTGGAGTTGGCGATGGAGCTTCAGTGACAAATCCCTCTAATTCCCCGCAATAGGCCATAAACAGCAAATGAAATCCGCAACCACCTTCTTCGCCATGTTGTTGCCTCTCTACTCCAGCGTCTTCTCTGTGCATCAAGATTTGCCCTTCAGCTGCCCCAATACCTCTAGCCGTTAGCTTTACTATTGGATAATTTAGGTGTTGTTGCTGATGTTGTTGTTGTTTGAAGTAAGGTATTGTGTTTTGTACATTTCTTTTGACGATATGCACCTCGTCTACTAAGCTATACTTCGCTCTGTTGTTGTTGTTGTTGTTGTCATCTAATCTCTTGCAGGACTAAGAGGCGTCCCTCACCCTAGCCATTATACGGCGTTCACGCCAATGACGCCTGTGCCCCCTATTGCGCCGGCCTAAGTACACGCTGTCGTCGTCGGCCAAACGCTAGACGGCAGTCGTGCGCTCGAGTCCCAACGTCAGGCCGGCGATTGTAGTCCAGACGACCACAGCAACTCCTCACCACAGCAAGCAACTTCGTTAAACCCGTGCCGCTTCGTAGCCAGCGATCATCATCAATGTGTACATAGCAAGCCTTTTTTTCCATAGATGAATAAAATAGACAGAGGTAGACGAAAAGAAGAGGGAAAGTGGAAGGTGAAGCAGCTAAGATGAAGACCAGGATGACGATGAAGATGACGACGATGACGAGGACCTCAGGCTAGCTCCCAAACACCAGCTCCCTGGAGTGCTCCACGATGTATCCCGTTCACCGTCAGGGGTAGCCGATGCATTGTGCACGATGCGTTCCTGTGGCCTGCCATGCCCAGTAACGTCAATACCTTCCGCTTGAAATGCCATCCAGATATACTACATGAGACCTAATTCATAAGCAAACGTTCGATCATTCAGGCATTCATTCAGAGACAAACGGACTCGGTTTCACAACAACAACCACAAAGAAACACGTGTCTTGACCCGTCACGATCGAGGCGCCCCGGACGGTGGAAGTGTAAATATTTTGTAGTCGATTGCTCTCTGTAGGTCTTGCTCAGAAGGAACTAGGACCTATTTATTGTCCCATCATTGGACACGGATCAGCCAGCGTCAGTGTCCATGACACATATCCATGTCCATCGAACGTCCCTGTACAGCTCAATCATACAGCCATAATTCCTCCCACCCGCGGCTCAGTGACACCCTGCACCGGCGATCTACTACCCTCAATGAAAACCAATACAGTAGACTCTCCCATCATTTGCAGAAAAAGAGGCAAGAGAAATGCGTCTTTGTACAGTGTGTATATGAGACTATCGCAGCAGCAACGTCAACAGAAGATTTAAAAGAATCAACAACAACATCACAACAACAGCGTAGACAAAACGTAGAAGGTAACATTTCATTGTTCTGACGAACAAGGACAAGGAAGGAAAGCTAGTGGCCTAGAATCACCATGAGCCTGTTTAGTCCCGGCAGTATGCAGGCCCACGTGTCCCTGTAGCTATCTGCCATCATTTTTATCATCTTACGCTTTTCTCTGCGGCATGCCCTAATTTTCTCTAAGCTCTAATTGATTTGTAAAAATTAGCTCAGCTTGTTCCGAATCTGAAAGCGAACACTCATTCGCTCTCTCTACACGCTGTGTACTTCTCACGCTCAATCAGTTGTTAGTCAACATCGAGGCTATCGTTATGTTTTTATGGGAAGATTATTCGATTACGTTTCGTGTAGAGAAATGACAACAAAAAAAGACCAAGCAGAGCGTTACATAAACAGAACACCAGAACACATAAATTTGAGAATTAACTGTAACGAGAACCCTTACTTGAACCCTATAGACACGTTAGTACTTCCGACAGAGATGCAAAATAGGCGAAATAGGGTTCCAGCCTCCTAGCGCCGTTGTATTCGAGACTGAACGACGAGGACCCCCATAATCAGGAAAGATCAAACAGCGAATTAATACCACGAACAACAAGAACAACAACAACAACAAGAACACACTGAATATCAGCGAAAAGTAAAATACCAGTTCAATTATGCCATAGTGATCTTCAGTAGAGGCTTCAATCGATGACGACGACTTGTAGCTCTGTCGCAAACTGATGTGCGCAGATCTTTCTCTCTCCCCATCGCAATCTCCGACGAAATGGCACTGTGACCATTTGTGCCGGGATCTCTTGCGCCCTGCATTAGCCAGAGCGTGAGGCCGGTCAGAAAGCGACAGAGCAACAGAACAAGGTGTGTGATCTCAATCGCACACCACCTCAGTGAGAGTGAACTTGCAGTCTGCCCTACGGATCGCCCTGAAAGCGATCGTCTCCAACCTCGGTGTTGAAACTCACATATCCTTCTCTATATTGATATGGACACAGATTCACACTTTAAGCAAACAAAGGAACAAACAAGAGCATAAAACTACGTACATATTGTTGCCCAGTTAGATATTGATACTATTTAATATGATGACAATAATTATTATTATTGCTATTATTATTATGGTACTAATTAATACTATTATTATTATTATTATTGCTATTTAATGACACAAAGGTTCAGGAAGACTCGGCGAATTACGTCGCGTCATCTCGCGCAGATGGTGCAAATGTGGAAACACATAATGAGATCGAGTGTACGTCACTTAGTCTATAATTAATTATCACTATTCTTTACATAATTCGATAACTATTATTAAGTAACAATATATTAAAAACAATAGCTATCATTATGAGCGGAAATAGGATTATGCCAAATACAGAGGGGAAAAAAATTAACTCATTAGTAATAATACTTTATCTCGTCAGCTTAATTGCCAATTCGATCATCAACAACAACAACAACAACAACAACAACAGCAGCAACAACAACGACAATAATAATTAATTAAGTGATGAGAATAATCACCATATGTATCATAGGCATGTGGCTAACGTTAAAGTGGAGCAGCTTTAATATTAAATATTAGATGATTTTACTACTTTCCAACAACCACAGCAACAATAGAACGACACAAGCGCGTTGATACAAACGATGACAAGATAAATAACAATTGATAGAATATATAAATATACATATAAATATATATATATATAAAAAAAAATAAAAATATATGTACGATTATAGTACGCATAGGTGAAATGATCTTCGACCAGCGTGTACTCGCGCGTCAGCTCTGCTGTCCGAGATGTCAATTGTTTTTCATTTTGACGATGGTGAAGAATGATAATGATGATGTATGTGAGAAAGAGAATGGTTACAGTGGTAATAATGTTTTCCTTTCTCATTTGCCTAATTAACAAAATGATAATGATGATAATGAACATTATTATTATTATTACTATTATTATGGTATTTTGTGTGCAATAATTGCCGATGGTAATGAGATAAAAAGAAATAAACACTTTCTCCAAATGATGACAACTAATGGCGGCGACTCTGTCGGTGTTTTCACTCGAATAATTAGAACCCAATGTTCGCATGATTACTTATAGTTAATGTATGTGTTCAAGTTCACTGATCGCAGGAACTCGCTCGTGTTTTAGTGCTTCAAGGCCATTTAGCTTGCCACAGCTACACTGCACATGTGCTAATGCAGATGTGTGCGTATCTGTCTATGTGAATAGATAGACGCCAGTAGTAGAGATAGGTGCTCGCCAAGTCCCACCAGCTGCCATCTTCCCAACTCTAGATTACTGCCTTCCTCCTCAAACGACTGACGTACACGTCAGCTGCTGCCGTGCGAATAGTCCGCTGCTCGCTACCACTGAGCAATAGACTTTTGCCCGTCATTGCAACGCTGATTCGTCTCGTCGGCGGACAGGCGGCGGCTGAGGCTGTTGGCACTGTCTTGCCTCATCCACGATGCGGCCTCTTTTTCTCGCCGCCGGGGGGCAGCGCCGTCTCTCGGGCAGCACGCGGATGGAGCCGCGGGACTGCATGGAACGCGGTCGGTTGTGCAATGCGGCCGAACTGATGGGCTCATAGCGATGAGACAGACGGTGTGAGAGCTTGAGATTCTGCTGGCGGCGGCGGCGGCGGCGGCAGGTAGACGATAGGTGCTGGTTGGTTGGTTGGTTGGCTGAGTGGGGAGGGGTACCACAGAGGTGCAGTGGTTGTGCGCCATATAATGGTAGTTGTAGTGGTAGTCGGAGTATCGACGGCGCGAAGCAAGCCAGCCAGCAGACCGACCGACCGGCCGCCGGGCCGGTGGACGGATGAACAGCCCCTCGGCCCCTGCAACCCAGCCGCTATTAATAATGTATGCAAGCGGGTGGGAAATGAAGATGGATGACCATAAGGGAGCCGGTGGTGGCTGCGGCGGCGGCGGTAGACGCGGTGGTGGCCGTAGGCATGGGTGTTTCCAGCCGGGAAGAACCTAGGCCCCTGTCCACCTCCCCAATCAACCCCAACCGCTTTTCTTTCGTCCTTAGCTGAGACCGGCAGGGGTATGAAGTTGGGGTATAGTCAGGACCGCCACTGGCACACCTAGGCCCGCTGCTCCAAGGGAACTAACTCGAGACTTACCCGACGGCACCTTTCTCTCGTCTCAGACACTCGTGATCAGGCCAGGAGTGATATCTCAGGGATCATCGTTAGAATTAGAGGCAGAGAGAGGAAACGAGAGAGAGAGAGAGAGAGAGAAAGAAAGAAAAAGTGAGAAAGAAAAAGAGAGAGAGAGAGAGAGAAACACTCGTGGTATCGCGGTGAAAAGCGTTAGAGCCCATATTACTGTAGCTAATATGAGGAACGAACGGTGGCTGAGAGTAGGGGAACGGATTAGATAATCAAATGGCTAATCGATTTGTTCGTCATATTCTATCACCCGCATGTTGTACGCAAGTTTAATTGTGTCATTTTAATGTTGATTTTAGATTGCTTCAAAACATAATTGACTTAAAATGACCTGGCCAAATTCAAGTCGGCTCAATATCATCAAATTACCCACAAGGCACAGGATCAAAGCAGCACCCGTCCATCATCATCCCTACAGGTAGGTGTGGATAAACGACATTAATGATATTCGAGCTGTTCCTCAGAATTCATCCGAGAAATCGGCGAAGTCGAGGCCGGGCATCCGGTTGAGCCCAATGTCCTTTCACCCCCAACATCAGTCAGGTTCAGAGGCAGGTTCGGCTACCGCCCTCGGTGGTGGTGGTGGTGGTGAATGCATTGTCGATTTTGTTTCCACCTTCGCTCGCTAAATTAAGAGGCTAAAGTCTGTTCAAATAGTCCCCGAAATTGTGCTATCTTTCCCAACGAGATTGTATTCTTGGATAACTCACGTGAATACGATGAAACCACCCAAAAGCCACCCACGGCTGAGGTGGCAGCAGTTCGGAGTTTTGAAGACGGGCGTATCCGACGCGCCGCGCGCCATAGTGAGGTATGAGCCTATGGCGAGAGGGAACGCGAGGAAAATAACGAAGACAACAACAAAATTGAGCGGGTCGAGATTGATAGCGCCCCTGAGCGAGGAGTGGTCCGCGGGGCACTGCCATCAAGGCTTTCTGCTGACGAAACTTTGAGATAGAATACAGAGCATCGCGGTGTTGGCAGCTCCGTTATTGGACCGGGTAGCTACTTTTCGAGGTGGCACGCGGTATCACTTGTAGGAAGAAAGCGTATGCGACTCTGTGTATGCGTCTGTGTGTGTGTGGCCGGCCTACGATGTGAGAGGGAGATTCATTTTGTTTGTTGTAAATAAGTTTTGAAGAACACGATCCCCGATTGTCTCACGCTAACACCATGCATAGTGTGCAACCTGTCGAACTCGACCGCTTTGACGGTGTGTGTGCTGAAACGGCGTTTGTGTTATCTGTAGAAATTGGTGCTTTCAAAATATACCCTACAAAGAATACGTTTACTTCAAATAAAACTTATCTCAAAAATGAGCCAAGAACGCCATGGTGACGGCATGTTCGATAACTCGTGTCCGATCCCACTACATATGTATTTGTTTCCGCGGTGCTCGATATTTATATATATATATATATATATATATAATGGTACAGTGAACATGACCTCTTCCTTTATTATACACATGTTGCTCGGGGCCTATCCGCATTATATCATTAGGCATTCCTATAATTCGAAAAATGCTGGGAGGAAGAATCCCAAGTGTGAAATAGTATGACAAAATAAAATCCATTCGAATATGTGATGATCCGCCCTGTTGGGAAACGGTAGTCCGTGTTGCCGAATCAAAATTTCTCGTTATGATTAAGTTAGACACATAGATGCGCGACGAGCCCGGACGAGACGCGGTGCATTCGTGTGCGCCCATTTTACAACCGCAGGAGAGACACGTAGGTGCATGGGTTCGATCCCCACCGTTGCACGTCTGCATTTCAAGGGATCCGTCTTATAAGGTAGTACCGTAGACATTAAATGATGACCAAGGACAATGTCAATAAATTTACTATAATAATAATAAATTTACTATAAACACATGGATGCATAAACGTACGTTTATTTGAATGGAGCCTTTCTCTACTCTTCACATTGATTGTGTGCCTTTGAACATTGTATCGAGCCAAACGAACTCACAAGCCATTGGCAATGTTGTCGCCGAGTGGGTCGACTATAATCACGCTCTTCGGGCACCGCCTATGGTAGCACTCTAAATGACATAAGCCTACACAGCGAACATATGTTAGCTTTGCTCAGCAAAGTGGATTTCGTCAAGGGTAATCGAGTAAATTGTAACACGCCAGTCTCTCGCGGTTGATCTAAGAATGTATGGACAAAGTTGGAGTGTATAATATATAATAATGAGATGAAATTATACATCGATCGAGTAACTATCGTCGTTATGAGTTACGCAGAGGTGTTCGGGTGGTATCAATCAACCAACTGCTACATAAATATACATTAATCAAATCTATCATGTCAGCAGTGAGATGAATCGAATTACTAATGTATTGTCCCATTATATATTAGTATTCCTGATATATGGTACAACTATTCTATGTCTCGGAAGTCGTTCGAATGAATATCCAAAGGCGGCAGGTCAGCATAACGCTATTGAGGTAAAGCTAAAGCTTCATTGATTTGTTAAGGAACTGCATACAATGCTAAAGTTCTCTTATATGTCATGCGATGGGATTCGAACCTGCGGCCTCTGGTTTTTTACAGCCAGAGACTTACGTAGTGCCGTCGTACCGCGTTGTACAATTCTACGTGACAACTCATTGTCGACGTCTGTGATGTGAAATGACCTCTTCTAAAAGCTTAACATAAAGCTTGATCCAATCGAAGAAAATGCCATTGACCAACTGTTGCTGACTGTTCAATTCGGGCTTGCCTTATTAGTACGTAGCTCTAATCCAATATTTCCCATTGTGCTGCATATTGCGTGTTGTCTCCCCGCGAACCATATCGTTGGGAGATCTGCTTGGCATCTTTGCCCGCCACAGCACCGGGAGTCCAGGGAGTCTCCCGGTGGCGCTACGAGCATATGTAGGCGGTGCCAACATCTGCGGCTGCGCGATTGTTGATCAACAAAGCTAAACGAGACTGGAACATCAACATCAGATTTCGAACGTTGGCGTCAGCTGATCGGACCGCATCCACCGGACGACCCCCGCTTTGACCGCCGGAGTTTGAGTTCCAGTTTCGTTGAGTGTCTGTTCGGTCCATGTGAAAATCAACTCGGAAAGGTGGAATCAGGCTCCCACTGAGCAAACTGTTTTGCTATGTGACTCCGCCAAGAGCTCGGCAGGTACGTACGTTGGACTATGTAGATATCATCGCCATTGACTTCCCACGAGAATTACATTATTAGAATTTAGGATGGTATTGGTTTTGCGCCTTCGTTAAGTTCAGATTAACTTTAGTATAAATAACAAAATGCAATATCGTTATCATGTATAAATCATCTGTGTTTGCTTGTTCCCAAGGTCCGATTTATAATAACAATAAACCCATTGTTTTGCTTGAATTTAAGTCTGTAAATACAACAGTGTAATATGCACACCCCGTTCATTTGTCATTTATCCTTCAAAAATGATACAAAAACAATATCGTTCGGCAGATCCCGCAGGCCAAAGCTGGAGAGCGATATTGAGGACGGACGTTCTTTGTTGCGATAAGGAAATGCGCCAGATTGGACGACCCTTGCTCCGCCGCCTGCTCAGCTCTTCAACCGAACCGCTGCAAAAGAGGGCTGATCATCGACTGTTTGAAGCATCCGATGATGCCACATTAGCACAGGTGAGTTTCTCTTCACATTGCGTGTCACATCAAACCCAAATTGAAATCAATTCAATAATAATTAAATCATTCATAAATTGTTCCATACTTAAGAGTTATCATAATTATAATAATAATTGTAATGACAATAATTACAATAGGTAAACGCACATCGTATGCATTCAAGTCTAGAGTTTTCCTCACCCCATTTGACATTGTATAGCTTCGTTCTGTAATCAGTCACGATAACAACGCAATGACTTTACCAGAGAGACTCGGTTTATTGAATTCGGAAAGCCCTGGACAACTGGAAATAATAGAGGTATAATACGAAAAGTATTGTAGTGTATTTTAACTATTCCAGGCATGACGCTTAGCCAAAATTGAACGTCCATGGTACAACTGCTTTCAGCATTGCTTCGGCACACGACGGACAGCCCCTT
Organism: Stratiolaelaps scimitus; assembly: GCA_019614645.1. NCBI lineage: Eukaryota > Metazoa > Arthropoda > Arachnida > Mesostigmata > Laelapidae > Stratiolaelaps > Stratiolaelaps scimitus. Next base: position 235,539 of record JABWDB010000083.1, read on the forward strand.
TTCAATTTAAATGTGCAACGGTGGAAATAGCACCTGTGTACCAATTATAGTGTATCGTAGTCGTAATTTTACGCGTTCGGTTGATGTCACACACGGAATTCTGTAAACGTTAATTTAGGTAGATAAATGTACAGACAGAGCTTAGATATCAGCCAAATATATGGAAGGTCAAGAAATGAAATTCGAAGGGGTCTACATTGGGTAGAGGAGTGAATTCACTGTGATCTATTTAATCATCTGAATTAGTGCTGTAAACCTCAGACACACAATAGTTCTATGCACACAAACCAATCAGTTTCTTGCGAATCTTTCGTCTCGTAGGTAACCACGGCCTTTAGGGTGGAGGAGAACTTCGTATCTGTGAACGATGAAACTCGCTTTATCGAGGAAATTGAACCACACTTTAAGAGGCTTCGTTATGAAAAGGACCACTGGGACGGTGCCATTGTCGGCTACCGGGAGGTCGAACGCAAGTATTGGTCGAAGGAAAACCAAAAGGTTAGAATAATTTTGTTGTGTCCTTACCATGTGTGCACTTACTTTGACGTGATTTCGTTAACACTACTGCCAAAATGACAGTGGATCTGGAATCAAGCTAGAAGTGCGCTTCCTTGTGCCTTTATGGAAAAATACTCGGTTTCCTTTTGAATTGCCGGGTACCAACTATGCCGAATTGTTGTAATGTTTATCATGTGTGTTGGGTGGGTGGACATATTTGATGTATTTCCATACACAGATGGCAGAGGGTGTATTTCTGACGCCAGCCCTCCATTGGCCAATTGACGGAGCAATTCTTCCCTCTGACCTTGTTATACTGCAGTAGTTTCTTTCTTATATAGATTAATTTCTTTCGAAGCTTTCAACGGATTGCCACTGGAGGCCAATTCTGTGTTGAATCCTTGCTGAAACAGTTCACCTTAGTTATTCTTTTTAGTTCACCTTAAAAAGTGTGGTAAAAATCTTTGAAAATCTCACATCGGATAAAAATGGTCCATGAAGGGATTATCGTATACAACACTATTACATAAGCACACATAAGGATTCGCTTATGATTCAACTTTGAGTGCCACTCGAAGATGTCGTGACAATCTCCAAGGGTGCACATTGTTTATCCGCATAGTCTATCTGGCTACGGCCTCAGAACGTACAGTCTCTTGAGGACAAATCAAACTTTCGTGGTGTTGATCCACCTTCTCTCGAGCAGGAAGTCACAACCAAAATGACCCTAGCTAAAGCTCAGTAGAAAACTGTAAATGTAACAAAACCAGTGTAAAAACGCTGGTACACTTTATTAGTTTGTTTTTTGTTATTTTATTAGTTGATAACTGAGGAGAAAAAAATGGTAACGCCACACGTAAATTGCGTTTGACAGGTGATAACTCAAGTACGTGAACGCTGTTTTGCCCCTGATGCGCTCCATCTACCAATGATTCACTGTCTCGATGTCGCTAAAGAGGGCGAAATTAAACCTCACATAGACGCAGTGCGATTTTGTGGAAGCACGCTGGCCGGTGAGTGTCTCGAATAAAAATATAACAGTATAATACCATTGTCGCCGTATTTTCGATCTTGTGTTATCATTGTGACTCTATAATGATCATTTTTGTTTCAGCTAGTGATTCTATGACATACATTTTGACAAACTCGAAAATCCGACGGCAGAAAAACTAGAGTAAGCTAAGTAAGGATTTAAAATTTCGGCACAGCTAAAGGAAGAAGTTGAAATGAGTTATCGATGAAATTTGTGGTCGCGTTCGTCACATATAGCGGCAAGATTCACGCGACATAAACGAGCGGTTGGTTGGCCATAGACAACCCTTTTATAAGGATGAAAGATATACTGTTGTATTGGGTACCTTTTAATGTAGACTTAATGTCGAGCTAGTTCGATGGGTCAGTCAGTGAATACACCACGGTCTCCTTTAGATACTAACTGTGTCAACTCTTAAATATCCTTGAAACTTCCAGGCCTCTCGCTGATGTCCACCGCTGTCATGCGTCTTGCCCTCGAGCAAGACCCTTCCCGTTGGGTGAAGATCCTCCTGCCACAGCGTAGTGTCTACGTAATGTCAGGACTGGCGCGGTACAATTATACCCACGCAATCTTAGCTGAAAAGGAATCGTTCTTTAAAGGGCAGCACGTTCCCAGAGAACGGCGAATATCCGTAATGTTTCGCGTCGAGCCAGATGCCGCAATTGCACAATAGGCAAGAAATGTATTGTTACAAGTGTAATTTGTGTGTGGCGATATTATGGAAATAAATTTTAGATGTTGTACATATTCAATTTTTTTGATTCGTCATTGCCTCAGCGAGATGTAGTGCGCCACCTTCATTTGTGCCTTCATCATTTACTTACTATCAATAGCAATGATTAAACTATCTGAAACGATGCTGGCTTAGCAGATTATGTGTACGCCGAACGTAAACAGATCTTGGTTTTAAGTGTTTTAAGTATTCTGTCTTTCCTCGTAAAAAAAAGTGTCCACGTCGAGAAAGAGCCATAGATGTCATTAGCTTGATTGTTTAGCTAAGTAGCTATGCAGTTATGCAGTAACAGTAAAGTGTCCTAAGCGCTCAGCATAGCGAGAAGCCGGTAGGCCATCACGAATTAGATTTAAAGGGTAGCCTGATGATGAAGCCTTTCGTTTGCAATTCCGCCTTAGCTTTCAATGAAACGGCCACTGCATCTCGTGGCCTTTGGTCTTAGGCCACATTCTCGATATAAAGGAAGTACAATACTGTTTTCATGGGCACCGAATCCAACTGTCGATCTTAGAGACAGAGGGAGAGGAGACAGAGACAAGGACCGTTTCTGTCAACCATCGTTGTAAAATGATCTGCAAACTCCTGCTAAGTTAATTATTAATCTCAGCTGAGCCAGCTGCATGTATTAATATTATTATTATAGGAACTGCTGTAGGTTGTCATTATATAAGTTAGAAGGTGGCAGATGACCAGTGCAATGTGACTTTTCACCTTGATTTTCTCACCATAGCTAACTCGAAAAGACTGCTTGAGCATGGTGCGGTACAAACATGGTACGGCATTGTTATGTGACTCACTTGTCGGCCATAGTTCTAAGTACAGTAAATCCTAGCATACTCGTACGGAAGAGAACTGTGCACTATTTCTTGCAAGGGAGTCTCAACGAATCGCGAAAGAGCTCAATTTGTGCAATGGTATCGCTATGTTCAACACACTGTCTTGCGTTATACGCTCCAGCAATTACATGAGTGCCAGATATAATTATATAAGTACTTTTATAAATAACTAGTTCCTCCCTGCTAGACCGGAGGGACGTGTGGGTTGGGTTAAAATCCTGTCAGGTGCATTGGAGAATCTTTGGTGTTCTTTATCATCTTTCTTTATCTGAAGATTCTTGCCAGGTACGAGTAAGGAAGAGGCAAAGGTGGCCCCGACAGGTCCTCATAGTAATACCTAAAAGGTTAAGTGCTGAGGCCTGTCAGATAGGGGAACAGCTGAGGGTCAGCTCGAAAAAGAGTCAGTTTCTCCTTAAAAGGAATATTTTCCCCCTCATTACGGAAACAATGACGTGAATAATGATGTGATAATACATCAATGCACAGGTTTTAACCAACTGTGCTTCTTCGAAATAAATGAATACACATTATTTCTTTTACGACTGCGGATTAGCAGCCGCACCGCAGAGGCTGCGCTCGCTCGCAAATTGCCTATGCGAAGACATCGTAAGGGTAATTAACATCAGAACTCACTCGGCATTTTGCTAATGTTGGCCCAATACGTTCGTTGAGCTAATGAAATAAGTGAAATAGTAACTGACCCTTGAAGTAAATAATTATAGAACTCCATTTATTATTCAGATCCATTATTCATGAGAGGGACAATATTAAAAAAACAAAGCAGAGTATTCTGATAACTTAGACATGTTATATTATATATTAGCAATTTTTGTGTTATTTTTTCTGCCTGTGTTTTACACTTACAGACAAAGTTTGAAGTATTCTCAAAGTTCATTTTAGGACATTGTCGTTAGTGTTCATCATTTGAATGAAGTTTCATAGCCTTAAGTGAAGGCCACACATTACGTACGCGGCAAGTGATACCACGCGCGAGTATAATTAATTAAGTAGCTGCTCGAGGACCAGATCACGCAAAGAAAGTGGCTATCACTAGTAACCAACACTTTTTGCCAGTATTAAGTCATTAAAATAAGTTGTGCATTCGGCACAGCAAGACCCTCTCTCTCTCTCTTATCATCGCGCTGGACGAAACCCACCGCACCGGTCCCAAGTCACAACTCGATGGCCACGTCAGAGCATCATCTGATCTGACGTCATTTTGTCGTCTGGATTAGACTGTCTCGATAAACGCCATGGACGATACAACGTCACAATCAACGAATGTCCAAACTTGTTATTCAATCGTCACTGGTCAATCCGTCGCCTCCGCAGCTTTAACCGGCCTCAACGAAATTCCCGTCAGCTGCGCCGCATTGTGGTTGGTCCTCGTCTCTTTAAATCATTGCGCTTGCGTAATGCCTAAACACAAATCACAAGCCATATCTATGGCCGCGCGTATCCTAAAACTGCCTGAGTGAAATCTACGGCGGGGCGATTATTTCTACTGCTAATGATTCTATTCACCTATTTACGTGACGCTCGCGTAAAGCTACAACTCGAATCTCTGCCAAACCACTCAGTTTTTTAAACACTGTCATTTTTCCCGATGTGATTGATTTGTTGTTTTTTTCAACTCGATTTTGCGCTGTGTCACCCGAACAACGGCTGTTCCCTCTCCCGCGATGTTCGCGCGGCCCCTTCGATTTCTCTACGGGGGAAAAAGACTGCTAATGATGATTGTCCGCCGGCCGCCGGTTACTTGTTGCTGTGGTTGATGCAGGATCGTTATACTTCCATCCTCTTCGTGTTGGCTGCTGCTGCTGCTGCGGTGGCGGCGGCGGCGGCCGCTGCTGCTGCTGTTAACATATACCACTCCATGTTCTTGCTGGGTCTGTTGGCGGTCCCTCCTCGAGCGGCCCGCTACGCTAGTGTATACGTGTTCGCTAGGTAGTCGACAACCGTCAGGGCTCTGCAGCCCGACCGAGCGGGGGCATATCATCTACTTTCATCAGCAGCGGCACATCCGTGTGCGGTGGCCTGTTCGAAACGCGGTCGGTGTCTGCCCGATCATACATCGTCGTCGACGAGAACACCGTGTAACTGACCAAGCAACTGGCTGATTGACTGCGGCCACCAAAGAATATCTGACGGACGAACAAGAAGGTACCATCCGTTTCGTAAATTTGTGTGAAGTGGTCATCGCTGTTGTAGTGTTAGTAGTGGCTGATCTGACACCTGTGCAAGCTGCTGGAGACGACCTGACCCGAACGGAGGAACAGCCGGCGATAATCAGTCAGTCGGTGCGAACTCGGACCCAACTGGTTGAGGTTGTCTGCGGGTGCGCGCTTGTGTCTGCATGTCGACGCCTGCTGACAGTTGAACACTCAGCCGGTTGTGTTCGCTCTCGTCGGCCTGATCAAGTTGACTGAGCAGGGAGACGAAAACTTGTTGCTGCTACTACTGCAGCTGGGACGCCGGCGTTGCTGGTGCTAGTTAGTGCCGTGTCCCTCGGTCGCTGTGCAGCTGCATCCAGCCACAGCTTTGTCTGGATACCCCATCATCGATCGTTGTTGTTGTTGTTATCATCATCATCGTCCTCGTTCGTGCAAACATGCAACAAAACGAGTTCCTTGGGAAGGCCGAAGACGTGGCCGATAATGTTTACCGAAAGAGCAAACACGTACTGCCCCATCTGGCGCGTTTCTGCCTGGTGTCGACGTTCCTCGAGGACGGCCTACGGATGTGGTATCAATGGGGTGATCAACGCGACTACATGAACCATACGTGGAACTGTGGCTGGTTTCTCGCATCGTTGTTTGTGCTAATCAATCTGATAGGTCAGCTGACCGGGTCACTGATGATTTTGGCGCGGTTCCAGGTGAAACCCGCATGTCTACTCCTCGGATTCATCGTCGTCCTGCAAACTTTCGCCTACTCAATTCTATGGGATATGGCCTTCCTTCTTCGGTCATTATCACTTGCCGGCTCCCTATTGCTGCTGTTCGCCGAGGGCCACAGCGAAGCGAGGAGTTTGTTCGCTGGAGTGCCAACCCTCGGTGACAACAAGCCAAAATCCTATATGCAGCTGACAGGCCGCATTCTCGTCGTGTTCATGTTCGTCACGATGCTCCGTATGGAGTTCTCGTTCTTCCAGATCCTGCAAAATATCGTAGCATCCGTAATGATGCTGCTCGTCACTGTTGGCTACAAGACAAAATTAAGTGCACTCGTCCTTGTCGTCTGGCTCTTCTCAATTAACATGTACTTCAACGCGTTCTGGATGATACCGTACAATAGGCCGATGCGTGATTTCTTGAAGTACGACTTCTTCCAGACGATGTCGGTCATTGGAGGACTAATGATGATTGTATCACTCGGGCCCGGTGGAGTTTCAATGGACGAACATAAAAAACGGTGGTAATGATCAGCACCCCACCAGGGTGGACAGGTGTAGGTAGCATAATCACCGCGTTTCTAGCCTTTGTACCGCCTCTCATTAGGAAATGCTTTGACTTTGACTAAGAATCGATGGGACCTGTCTCGTTTCGGCTTATAAATGATTTATGTAATCCCAGAGATACAACGAGAACAAACCCACAAAACCGAGATACACACAGATGGCCAGACACCAATACAGGGAGACGAAACACTTTGCCAAAACGGGTAAATATTGACTTCCACAAAAAAATGAGTGGAAATCAACACTTCTAGGCGAACTTTTGTCCTCATCTGTCGGCAGCAAATTCAGATATAAGTACCTTCTTCTAATTTGTCCAACGGGCGGTCGATATGTTACGTCTCGCGCAATGCAAACCACTCAATCGTATGTCGTCCAAAACATTACTCCGTGACTGATTTATGATTCAAATGAGTTATTTTTATCGCCATTTGAGTATATCTTATTATTATTATTGTCATTATTATTTATGAGAATATTTTAGAAAATTATAGACGTGGGGGACATTTGTACCCGCTATTATTATTATTATTATTATTATGATGATGATTATTATTGCAATCGTGCATGATTGTTTACTTAGAATATACAGACGGCTTACAATGTGACAACGCAATAATTGCTGGCCAACACAAGGCCAACGATTGAGAAGATACTGAGAATACGATCGCAGCCCCGCAGGAGAGATTAAAACAACAGCAACAATAACTCGAGACCCCGCGACCACATTTCTGTCCAACCTTCACGAGTGGCGTGGGGATTCCAACGAGGAAATGGAAAAACATAATTATCAATATATATATATATATATATATATATACTTAGAAGTATTATGATGAATGGTGAGGCTGGTTGGTTGACTAGGGCGCGGTGGATGAACCACGACGACGTGTAGCTAATGCAATCGACAAAGGAAGAATATTGAGATGGATGAAAGACAGAGAAGAATGAAAGCGATATATACAAACCATCATGATATAATGGTGGCGTTAAGCGTGGTAAATATTTTTTGTAAATAATTACAATATATAATAAACCCTCTCTACAAATGTTGGGTTTCGTTCAGTAAATCTGTTGTCATCACTATGATTCACGGTCGATTTAGCGGAACAAAAAACTGACTGAGCCCCCTGATTTTCATTAGTGAACAAGTCGTCGAACCAAATCAGCTATCGGGTGAATTTGCCAACGAAGAGCAGATAACTATATAGAAATATACCTCCCCCCTCCCCATAATCCCTAGAAATAATTCCTAATTACTGTATATTTGAATAAACAATTATTTATATTATATAGAAATATACTCACGTGGATGGAATCAACGGATCGCTTAGTAATAATATTAACTAAGACAATCGCTATATAATAACTAACGAAGGAAAGAAACTAAGAAATAATATTTCTATTAATCGTAAGAAATCTTATCCATATAGACATTGTTTTCTCAGAGAGGGGCATTAAATAAAATTCTGCATCACAAATGAGGTCAACCGTGCCGCCTGCCTGTACGTCCGGTACGCCCGGGAATCGCGTCTGTGGTTGATCGCCTTTCCGAAAGCTTTCCACCAACAGATACGAACGGATTGTACTGGCCCACTTCGTAATTCCAAATACGTCCCATGGCAACTTTTTTCGCTTTCACTTTCTTGTACGAGGAAGCCTGCTGGTTCTATTGGCAGCGACGGCTGGGGACCCGCAATCGTAGATAACGGCTGCAGGCCACCCTTCAGTGGTCGCTGGTACCGTGGCCGCTCACCGCGCGTTTGATGCAGGAAGTCGTCACGAGGCCCCATGACGGGTCGGCGCTCCAACGCGGCCCCCGGGGATCGCTCGGCGGCGTCGAGGATGTGGAAAACGCCAATGGAGACGAAAATTGAAAGCGTCCGAATGAGAGAACTGTCCATTGTAAATTGTGGTGCATAATCACAAATCATAGTAAAAATCAACAGGGGTGGCCATCGAATATGCATGCCCACGGACGCGTAGGTTATGTCATACATATATAGAGGAATGGGGAAGATATCAAAAAGAGTGTATTACTATTTTAATATTTATTTATTTTCTCAATTATTACATTAATTTAATTTTAATGAATTCAATTTCTTCAATCGCTAAATTTCTCTTTTAAGTTTCGCAAGACACCTTCGCAAGACAATTCTACCAATATTCACCGATATAGTTTACGTATACAGAAGATGTATTGGCCGGACAGTGAACGACCCATGATTAATATGTGTCTAGACAGTCAAAATAATTATATAATAACATAACGGCATAAATTAGAGTTGGTAATTAATTACGGCATAAATTATTAAACACACTGCGTACAGATCGATAGTTTGTTAGTCCCCGGCCAAATGCCTCGTTCATTTACATTTATATATATATATATATATTGAGGACTCTGCTGTCTCAACTAACCGTTGTGACGTATGGGAGTGGGTGTGAACATCATTTAAGTAAGTGTTGCCAACTGCTCGCTAATCATTGATATTGTACTCAAGTGTAAATATATCTTCACTTGCATTACCGACCGATTACACGAGTGGGTGATTTTTGTTCACTCGGAGTACCTACCAATGACATTCATTTTAGAAGTGATCGTAACCCGCGTACTGTCACGTTCGTCATACACGAAATCCAGCCATGGCCTCCATTTGTGGGTAAAAACGTGACTCGTATTGTGCACTGATTCAAATCTAGAATTTTCTCACATATTTATATATATATTTTCTATAAAGTTTGCCGACGATGAGTGTATTCCAAATAGAACTCTCCCAGAATCGACCTCTAGCTTCATGAATGTTTCGCCAATGATCTATCCCTCGGACGCTTGTTGGTCAGATCGCCAATTCTAAGACGGAGACCCAACATAGTAGTTTCCTATTCTAACACACAAACAAGCGAATTCTCTGAAAAAATCGAGCACAACTGTAACGATACTGTAGGATCAAAGCGATTCATACCGGCCTTGCACCGCTAAATAACGACCACGTCACAACACAGACCGTTAGCACTAAGCATATATTTGCATATTTTCATTTTTACCCTTATGAGCAGGGTAAGAAGGAACAGCTTAAAAGCATAAAAACTAAATGCTGCAGTGATGGTCAGGTACGACGTAGTGCCCATTCTTAAATGTCCCTATGATAAGAGACCGAGAGTGAGATATGGTGTATAGATACACGCTCTAAGATATGTACAACGGGTACATGCAGACAGACATGCAAGTGTCCATAAAAGGAAACCCCTTTGCCCATAGTCGTGTCTCTAATTGACAGTCGGGTTTGAAAGAAATAACGAATCTTGAGAAAGCCGTGCGTCTGTGGGCCGTCAGCAAAAATGGAGAGTGATTAGCAATAGGGAAGAGTTTCTCCCAGCTGATTACGGACCATTGAGTTATCCTGTCCTCCATCGAAATTGTGAAACGTCGAACAAGAGAAAATACAGCAATCATCTCCAGAGAGAGACAGCAATCATCTCCAAAGACGTTACCAGCGTTTTCAAAACAGTCAGACGTCGGACATTGATTGAGGCGGAGATGAATGTGATAAACGTCTATAAATGAGACACCGCCTGAGACGGTTCACCAGAGGTTCCTAGCACTATCTTACATTGACACACACAACATGTATATATATATATAAACCAACGGATGCCGTGAACTAATCCTACAGGTTGCTCTCTTAAAAAATCAACATTATTCCAAGTAGTGGCGCGTGCGACTAATACCAGCAATATCAATTCCAATAAAATGTGGTCAAATTCCTAGAATCACTCGATAATCATCGATGACTGTAATGATCCTACCGAGTGTGTTCACTCAATTACCCGAGGGTCTCGAAGGCCATTTTAGCCCATTGGAAATTTCACCAGATATCTCAGCTAACTTATGAAACGTGCAATTCAGGGCTAAATTATTTTCAAAAGCATATACAGGCATATATTTGTTTGGGATTAGCTGACCTGCCCTTTCAAAACATCTATGTTTCATCTAAAATAATTAGTGTTACTAATTACCTGGACCGCACTGACAATTACCTTAAACCTCACTCTACCGTTACCTAAAAGTAAATTGGCTATAAGGTTCAGTGGAGAAAATACAATTCATTTATTTTATTTTAAAATACGAATTGCACCAATGGTGACGACAAGCAGATACAGTCATATATACACTAGATGCAAAGACGTGTTCATCTAAGGGAAAAACATACCCTACTAAAACACAAATAGGCTGGCAATTGCTTGTTTCAGCCCTAGAAGCAACGGCTATATATTATTTTACGAGACAGGCGAATATTTACTCTATGCCCTACACTACTTACAGTAGTGTGCAATTCAAACATTTCTAGTTACGACACCACGCACTTGCTGCCACAACGTGAGATAAACACATCTAGTAACGCTCACCGCAGCCGTCGGAACATACACCTCGTTTGGGATCAAAAATTATCGGACACATCACAGCCCTCGTCTCAAGCAATCCTGACGTATACGTACTTCCCATTGTCTCTATTCTCTTTGCCGCTCCGCTCATTCTTACGAAATATCCACTCGTTGCGGACGTTTTTCGCGCTCCAAGCGGCGTAACGGTTTGTACTACGTTTGACTTCGTTAGTCCTTCTTCGCGACAGCAATATACTCTTCTTCAACGCCGACGAGGCCTACTTGTCTTTCACGTTTCTCGACAAGGCCATCTTCAATTAGCTTGCTTAGATGATGGTCAACATTGACTTTAGCTGCTGGATATTTAAATCTGGGTATCTCTTGGCTATACACCTTCTCCACGATCTCCAACGCTGTCAAACCGTCACCTCGGCCATCTTCCAGACACTTCAGAATTTGTTTTTCACGAATCAGCCTGGAAATTGCTCAATTAATAATGGTAAGTTCAGACGAGTTGAGTTGAAATTTGACCAGTGTATAATAATAACAGTAATATATCATGGCCGATATAGGATTTTCGCTAGTATTGCTTTAATTTATATTAGCTATGTTTGGTATATTTAACAGTTCATTAGTACATTAATAGTTCGTTTATTATTTATTAGTTCACTAGTATTGATATCAAACATGAGATGTCAAACACCAAGCTGCCTACCTGTGTTCTATGTACGCCTTGACCTTATCGACGGCGTTAGTAACAACTGGCCCGTGGCCGGGATAGATCACGTCTGGTGAATGGGCCTCAATGCGATGCAGCGACCTCATATATGGGCCGAACTCCTCGAACACAGACGATCCCTCACCCAGAATACAGTCGCCAGAGAACATTGCCCGCTCTTCCTTGAGCATCAAACAGAGGTGGTCCTTCGTGTGACCAGGCGTAGCTAAAACTTGCAGCGTAGCGCCTTCAACAGTAATCTCCTGACCATCGCTCAGTGGCGTAAACTTCAGACCTAAACATTGTTTAGACACGGTATGCTCTTGTAGTATAAGCACGTATATATACATATATATTACTCAATGTCGGCTACCAGCTGCGAAATTGCCAGTTAGTCAAGGAAAAAATTATACCCCCATCGTGACCGTTTGTCCATTTAAGAAAGCTTAGCCATACCAAAACGTCAACTGCAATAAAATTTCTTAAGACGCGCGACTTGAGAGAGAGATAAAGCTACAAACGAACTCCCAGGGAAGGTCAGATGCCTCAGCAGGTAGAGACACTGATCATATCTTTGTGCAGTACGCGATCTACTGACCCGTAGGATCATCCTTCAACGGGAAAGGAATCTTGGTGACTGGAATGTCAATGTTGACAACGCCTTCTCGCATCAGGTCCACAACGCCTCCGACATGGTCCTGATGATAATGAGTGATGACGATTCTCTCAACCTCGACCTGGATATCGACACACACACACACACATATATAATATTTATTGGCTCATAAATTGAATATGGGGTTTAGAGATTATAAGAAGAGAAGATCTCATTGCATGCCTACGGTTGCAGATAAAACGTACATGTGAAAAAAAACCGTCGATTAATGCTCCTGGACTGTACCTATGTACAACATTACACCGTATCAATCAATGATAAAGTTTGATTTTTTTATATACATGCACAATCCACTCCCTTGTGCGCATCTGCAGTACAGCGTCGAAAGGAAATCCACAACAACGGTGGCAGATATCCATATAATAGATATAAAAGAAAACATGCTCAGACGCGTAGGTGTTAAATGAATCATTCTGTACCTGTAGTTCTTCAAGCGCGGTCCTTAATGCCCGAACGTAGTCCGGATGATCTGGTGAACCCGTGTCCACTAATAATCGCTTCTGTCCAGTGCCAATCAAGTAAGTGTTTGTACCTTGCAGTGTCATTATACCCGGGTTGCAACCTGAAACAGAATTCTAAGTAGTGTCCAACGCTTTAAGTGGGCACCGTTGACACCGAAATTGGAAATAACAGCCCTTCCTGCGAGGTAGTGGTCAGTAGATGCAACTATGTGCTCAACAATATCAAGTGGTCCCACGAAAAAAGCAGCAACTTCTGTTTGAAAGTTGTTCGTACAATTATTTCCAAACTAAACCATAAACAGCGTTGTTTATTTTTGCGCAAAGGTTACACTTAGCTGGCACAAAGTGGTAACTTCGATTGTAACTATTTTAGTAGCTTCGACTTGTGATTAATAACCACGTTCAGGTTCATGCACACGCACACACACACAGTAAGCATTAAACGATAACGATATATGCTTATTACCAAGTACGCGATAGACACGGGGTGTGAGCTGTTCCCGCAAGGGCAGTGGAGTCTTCATGATGAAATATCTGAAAGCAGGAATCAAACAGCGGCATAATGGTAAGACGTTCCAAATAAAGAGAAACACAATTTCCCGTTGAATTTGTCGAAAACAGCTACTTCAAGCTTGATTTGTCAGGATGAATGAACGATGATCGACTTATATATTATCAATGTTTAATTCGAATTTTTAGCAGTTGTCAATGTCACTTCTTGTATCCGATGTATTTATATGCATGTTTACAAATCGATTTTTCGCAGTGGTGATCAGCGTAATAATAATAATACCAAACGACAGACGTATTAAAGCCGAAGTACGGAGAACAAGAGATGACTACGATACGCAGCTAATTAGAGGATCCAATCAACGAGCGTAGTTTTGCTGGTATTGCTCAATTGTGGAGCCCGCACGCGCACTGTCATCTCTCTTTCCAGAGCGAAATTGTTGAGTTGCCGTAAATCACGCCTAGTCGCCTAGGAACGTTGCGCATCGAATCAGTATCGCACCCCTCGCTCATCGCGTGAGATGATCCCGTCCATGGAAATATTTAACCCTGCCTATCGATACGGACCCGGAAATAGTCATCATTGGGGTCATTGACATCTGGTCGTAAAAATCATAAAGTAACAACAGTAGCAGTAACAAAATTTCTATCCTTTGAGTACAGTGAAATTATAAACTAATCCCGTGTATCATATGCGCATGTCATATCAAGACACATGTACAAAAAGCTGCATATTTTGCATATCCTGAAAATACACAGATAACATACGCAGGAATCGCATCTGTTGTCCATTCTAAATGGATTTGCTCATCGTGTGAGTGTTTGTGTGTCTGTGTGTTGCAGATCAAATACAGTTCTTTAGTGGAACCAGTAAGTTTAAAGGGCGAACCAAACCATTGGCCATGTTACTCGACAGGTGACTTTAGAAAGCCAAACTTCAACCTCAAGCGCAGACAATATGAACTTACTTGTATAGCAGACCACCAACTTTTCCGTATCTAACCGAATGTTTCAGCCACTCCATCACCGGAGTCCGCCCGAAACCGGTTTCCCGATTTACAAGCCTCTTAGTTTCAGGACGTCCTTCTACTCAACTGATAACACACAATTCGTTTCGAATCATAAACACAGGATGATAAGAGCCAGTTAAGTTTGCAACCTTGCTTATCGCTGATATTTGTTTGCCAATAGAATAGATAGCAGCACCTGTCGTCGATCAACGATTTCGAACGTCAACTGTAGCTGAAGTCCAGCTGCTGCTTTTGTCATCGGGCCGATATATAAATAGCTCCCTCTCCTCAACCATTCGAAGGCACCGGAAGCAGACGACGTTCGGAGAATACCCGAGGACTGTGTCTAGGTTTGGTGCTTGTTGGCTGAAAATGTTTTCTTCAATATAATAATTTCCTTATTTAATTTAATTCACTAGCGTGGTTTTTCTAGGAGCTGACTTTTCGATCGTGAATAACTGTTGCTAAAATTGTAATCAACATTATACCAGGTAATATTACTCAGGCAGGCTGGCTGGCTGCATGAATCAGTCCTTTGGAATCAAAGTGGTGAGCCATCAGGTCAAAGTAAAATTACCCAACCTACACGTGATCATCTCAATCAAAGATTTTTTCAATGTCAAAAAATTCAGGTTTGGAACAAACTCGGCCGAACAGTCTTCGCTGGGAGATTTGGCACGCAACGCGATATACGTAATTGTGGAACTGCATCACGTACATGCTACTATTGGAGCTGTTCTTTTTTCCCGCCCGTCGGCTGCGATAACTGCCATCGATTTTGTGGTCGTTCTTATCAAAGTTTGACCGGGCAGACGACGCCCGGTGTGCGCCATACACATCACGGATTGGTTCGAGGATTTTCACGCGCTGGCCGTGTGCTATTCTGGGTGTAGGACAACATGGCGTCGAGTTCGGTGAACGTGTGCGCGATGAATTTGAGCCGTTTTGTGCGACAATTAACCATCCAAGGGGGCCGGCAATATCCATCACGATTCAGGTAAGCTAATTAGAGCTTCTCACCCATGACAGAGGTGGTTTCATGGGTAGAAATCCTCTGTCGCGTTTAGTTTCGATAGCGATTGCATCATAGAGCATGCGCGGTTTCCACTGCTGCGGGCGATTACGGCGTTCCGTTGACCTTACGTTGAGAAGTTTTTCACGAAAAATATATTGCTATCCCGTTGGTCAATTGTCGCCCAACTCGCGCCGTTAGTTAACGCAAGGGAAACTTGCTCAATGATCATTGTTTGAGAATTTGTTCGACGTGATTCATGGGTTGTCATCGATGGCGATCGTGAAACGTGACAGCGATAATATCGTGTTCGAAGGTCGGCTCCGTAGAGGGTCCCATGTAAGCCTTCCTCGCTAACGCGCGAACATTGGGTTCAGCATCCAATATTATTGTAGGTCGTATTTTTGTCAGTCAACTCGACACTTAAGAACTTAATTTAGCTTATGGCTCACATAATAACTAATTGATAGGAAGGCTGTAGACGAGCATTTAGAAAAAAAATGCATCAGAAATCAACGCGAATGTAAACAATATCGCACTCGTCCACGCATCTTTCAAGTTTGACTGTACAACTTTCTCTAGCTAGCGTGTAGATTGATAACCGCTAATTTATGGCACTTCGAATCAACTTTCGCGTAGCCTCTTCTAGAATAGACTAGAACCGATACAGGAGTAAATGATTCTACTTGGTATCTCAGATTGTACATGAATCCTTCTTCCGTGAGCGACGCCTTGCAATGAGTATTCAATCCTGTTTGAATGGCACACATCAAAATTTTGTTGTGGGTCGTTCTCCCGTACTCGTCCAAGTATCTACGAGCTAACAGCGATCCTACTGTACACGGTCAGCGCCACCACGAGGATATGTTTTTTTTCTTTTTGTTGTAGACCAATCCGCGACCACTCGAAGCGTGTGAACGTGTACCCATAAAATGATAGACGTTGGTGCCGAAATTTCCATGTATCATAACAAACGAACAATCAAACAAATCGGCGTTAATATATATTACATCTGATGTGGGTTTATTTCGCAGCCGTTTGCTATCAACAACCCCGAATTCGGCGACTGAGAAACCGGCTGAAGGAACAGAAGCGGAGACGCCATCCAGCATCGACCCAGCGAAGTTCGCGAAACTTAAAGAGGAGAACGAGAAGCTGCTGGAACATGTGAAGGAGCTCGATGTACGTACACAGCCCTACGCTTCGTATGCCATACATTGGCTGGTTTAATGTTATCATATCTACTATTCGCGTTGTTGTGCCTCCATTAACATCAACAGCGTCAAAATGTGCATGGCGTGTACATGGAAGGTCTGTTATATTCACCATGTAGCAAAATAACATGATCTCTATATCCTGTGGATTACGGTAAATTATCAAGTGATTCTCAACTTACTAGTGATTCTACATAGGCGATGCGAGGAGTAATACGACTCAATGATCAAAGGCTGCTTTGTAGAGACAAAACACGAACGTTGATGCCAAACTAGCTCGAACATCGAGAGCCTTCTAGTTAACCCATTTTGTTAGGTGTTTTAGAATCATTTATTTTAGTCCGAATGTCATGGGGGCCTCATCCTTATATAGCCTCAATTTTAGTCTATGTACACCATAATAATAGAAAGAAGCGTATTCGTATTGTTTCTAATGATAACCCCGGGTGTGCTAAAGAGTTTACTAAATATATGGTTAAAACTTCCACGAACGCCGTTGATTTTTACAATTAGCTGAATATGCTGTAGAAGGAACTAACAAACGCCTCAGAAGCAAACCACTCTTGCTAGATGTGGATTCTACCTCTCCCGAAGTGTTGTATATATATATATATATATATATATATATATATATATATAAATATATAGATAGTTGGTGCAGAGTCCTCGAGTGAAGAATGTCCTTGTATTTTGTGGGTAGGATAAGTATAAGCGATCTCTGGCGGATTCCGAGAATCTGCGGATGCGTCTCCTGAAGCAGATCGAAGATTCAAAAGTGTTCGGTATCCAGAAATTCTGTACGGATCTGCTTGAGGTGGCTGACGTTTTGCAAACAGCCTGCGGAGCGGTACCCAAAGATGAAGTATGCAAAAACCCACACCTCAAGAACCTGTTCGAAGGATTAGAGATGACCGAATCACAGCTGCAGAACGTATTCCGAAGGTAAGACATATGACCACGATTTAATTGTCGAACATTTGAATATACTTATTTTGTCTTATAATCGCATTTATAGTGTATACGTATTTGATTTGTGGCCTTGACTCATAAAAACAATGGTCGGTTGTTGTGAGGAACATATCCGCTTGGGTACGCCCGCAAGGATTCCATGTTATTAAATGACGCATATTTGCATCTGTGACGGATTGCTCAAACACTTTTACGGTGGACGTTCATTAAGTTATTCGAGTTATGAATTCGACAAAAGCGTACCAGAAAAATCGCGTAACGTTGAACACTACATTGACCCATCATGCACTTGATTGCTGTGTTCGCAGACACGGCCTGACGCAGATCAATCCTGTCGGCGAGAAGTTCAACCCGAACGAACACGAGGCCGTGTTCATGACTGAAGACAAAAGTAAACAGCTCGATTCTGTCGCCATCGTTAACAAGCTCGGCTATCGCCTTAAGGATCGGGTCATCCGGCCAGCGCTTGTAGGCGTCGTCAAGCATTGATTCTGAGCACATCGGAGCACGACGAGATGTTGTCATTCTCTCTAAATCGTTTTCGGGGGAAATACGCTTTAGGATTTTATTATTATGATACTATATTGTAGTAGGATGTCATTATAAGCAAAAGCAAAATACGAAAGAAAAATAAAATAAAGAGAACACGAACGAAAATACTACGTAGTGTAATTAAACCAATTATTGAAAGTTAACGAAAACCCAAGTGTTACATACATTGCAACAAATACAACTATTTTGTGAGTGTGTGTGTGTGTGTGTGGATGATGTGTTTGGAGATGCCGATGTAAAATGTTTCCGGCAATAGACCGCCGTTAGCACACAGATAATAGAACAGACAGACGTGCATACACAACAACACGAACGTGAAAATACACAGAGTCGCAAACTTACACAGGTACATTATAAATACACATTTAAGAAGTGCGCAAAAAAACAACAATAATAGTAAAAACACTGAATATATATATATATAATTGTAAGGCGATACAGGTAATAATGAGGTTGCAATTAACGTTTGCCGTTTAGGAGAGATAATGTTTATCCCTTATATGGTATTTTTAATGTCTGGCGAACGAACCACGGCTCTATTCGTTAAATACAAATTCATGTGCATACAACATTTCAATAAAGATACCACGGATTAGCTATTGGATTCTACTTTTTATTTGTGTTTTATTTGGCTGTTTTTTTGCAAGTAAAAAGTGTCCCCCCTCTAACTCAGTTCTATACTGCCAACACAAAAACATTTGCTCGAACCAGCTGTATGAATAATAATGGTAATAATATTCATGATTTGTTTTTATTAGTCTTAAAAATAGCTATAATACATAAACCTTCTGTTATGCTATAAGTTACTTTTTCGTATCGTCAACGTCACTAGACTTCGCTTCTGTAGCAGCCGAATCTGACTTAGCCGGGTCGTTTGTAGCGGCGGTTGTAGAGGATTCAGAGCTGGGACTCGAAGCCCCCTTCGAGTGCTGCGCAAGAAGGCCTGAAAGCCTCTGCTGGTGTTGGTTCAAAATGGAGTATAGCTGTTGCGCGGACGTGCTTAGAAGTCCCGCAGTGACAGCCTGCAGTGACTGGATCGACGGTACAGTAGCCAGCCATAGCAGCTGTTCCCGTGACAAGAAGGTTCGATCGATTACACCAGCTATCATCAGCGGAATAAATATGAACAACATGGTTAATGCTTAGGCAGGGCGTTGAACAATGGTTGAAGGCGAAACGGATTCGTAGTAGCGCTCACATTCGGTGAACTTGTGGTGACCAAACCGCAATAATTAAATTAATAGCCAAAACAAAAGAAAAAACATAAAAAGGTAACGAATCATCGGGCGTTCGGAAGATTCCGCAACCCTATGGGGCGATTCAACAGGTTGACGGCCTCAAAGGTTCAGCTATAGGACTAAATGAATAAAAAAATCACACTGAGCAAGTTGGTGGCTTGGCTTTGCCCACCGCGCCACGGACAATAGGCCGGACAGTATGACTCGAGATATTAATGTATGAGAACAAATATAATTTTATCACTCACCTAGAAGTATGTACTGGGGCATCTTTTTCGAAAGCTTCACTGCCGCTGCGATATTCTTGTGGGGCGAAACGACAATGGCGTTCTTAGACTCGGCGAAGGGCGCAGCGTTAGCCAGATATGTGTCCTGTATAGCCAGACGAATGACCTGTACGAAACACAACTTGAGTTAGGTATAGTTAGCAAGGGAAGAAACCTATGTCTAGTAGTGTCAGTGCGACGGATGTCGGACACTGCGTGAAATACGGGTCAAATAAGCAATAGTTAATGAAATGTAGAGATATATATCATCAATCGCAATAGGAACAAAGCAAGCATCATCATCCAACAACAACAACAATAATAACAATGGAATAATATGTATAACTAAGTCGTTATGCACCAGTAACAAACCTCATTGGTAATGTTGGTCTGTAGATAGAGTTCCTTCTTGAACAGAATATTATGGATGCGAAAATCTTTTTCAGGAGTAATCGAATTCTTATGATAGAACAAAATCATTGAGGAGTCTTCGAGTACTCCACGAAGCCTCTTAGCCTTCAACACGTTCCATGGATGCGGCTGTAATGCAGCAGTAACGTGACAATTAAAAAGGGGAAGAGTGAAATCAGTTAAGTGACTACACGGCATCAAACAACATGCGGCTTTCGAAATGAATTGTACGTCTTGGACAACTCCAGGTCCTGGAACATACAACAGGTGGCTGTGACCACAGGGTGTCATCACTATCTGCCCGTGCATCTCGCCTATTTCTCAGCAGTCATTTTAGAATTCGCTCTTTCTTTTTCGAAAGTTCAACGTGGCAGGGCACGTTCTACTGTAGAATTTCGAGCTATTATATCACATTATACAGTTGGACAAAAAGCGCCGTAGATTACGGTGCAGTAGTCATAATAAATATTGATACGGGTATAAAAGCATAAAATTCAGCGTCAATAGCTCACCTCGTTCTCACGTTGAATTTCGGTGAGGTTCCCGCAGACGAATTCCTTTCGAGGGATAATAGGTTTGACAACTTCAAGCATCGCTTTTCGGTCGAAATGGGGTTCCGGGGGGTTTCGCGACCGGATACGACGAAACCGTACCTGCGACACCTGGACACCCCTCAGCTGAATTGCTGTTGTTGGTAGATACCAAAAAAACAGTTGAATATATTATAATTTTCATGCCTTAATACTGCATGATATTATTAGATCTTAATATACGTATATCCTGTTGATGTTGTAGCTGCACCTGAGATAAATATTTCACAGGGCTGGTACACGATTAAATTGCTTAGTGAATCTTTAGTTGAACTGATCGAGCTTCTAGATGAAGCGATCATTCGTTTTGGTTGGCGTGAGTAGCGTCGGTTCAGGCCGACAGGTCGTACACAATGAATATCGAATATATAATCTGAGTGTGAAAAATATTCAGCATTAATATCATGGGTCTTCAACCTAAATATTGTATAAAGAGGGTATGCTCTTGTGGTATAACCATGTATATATATATATATATATGAATCTCGCCACATCAGTGAAACCTTTGCCATAAAACACTTGCTAGCCAATGTAAACGACCAGTTTAGCTAGCCAAAAAATGCTACCTGTTGGGAGAAGTAATGCGACCCTGTTGGCATAGCGGCTCTGAAGTATTCTCGGCTCTTAACACTCACGTCAAGTAATTTGACTCCCGACTTTTGAACTCATTTTGCATGGGTACACATTGTTGAGCAATCCGCGCACGCATGATGAATTCATAAAATATCCACCTTTGTTATTATACGTTTCCGACGCCACTGCCACGAGATACTTGTGAGCACAAACATGAGCAAATCTTACCTTTACTTCCCACATTGAGGAATGAATATAATCCTGCCGTCATACTCATTATGCTTTATTCTACTGGGTCGCAACTCGAAATGAACGCACCCAACACAGCCACATACATCGAACACTGAACGGGGAGCAATGGGTACCCGGTAAAAAACTTAGACATCAGCTAAACCGACACAGGAACACTATAGCCATTTGTTTCTTGAAGATCCTATTTTGAATGCATTCACTCTCGCGCGTTTGGTGGCGCGGGCTGATCACAGCGGGATGAAAAGTGAGAGACAGTAACTTATAAGGTAGTTATCGTTTATATGAAAAAGACACATAATAATATGAAATATGTATGTATATATATATATATATATATATATATATATATATATATATATATATATTGACAGCTAAATAGATAGATGTAAACGGAATTCATTATTTATATATGTATCCATTAGATTTCGACTGGGTTGAAACTATGCTATGTATCAGCAATGACGTTTTGTGAGGGCACGTTTATACTAATTTCAGTATGTGCTCTCCAGATATCTCGTGATGAAAACGGCTGGACAGGTTTCACAGTACACATACATTGATAAGTCTGTGCTCAGAATAATCGATTAGTTTGTTCTAATACAGGAACTCATCTAAATTGATGTGCGAACTTTTGGACGGCTAAAGTCATTTCCTTCAAAGACTCGGATAATACCGAGTTCGCCGCAATCAAGCAATAAATGGGTTTCATTTAAACAATTCCAGGCCAACGCTGTGATATGACGACGGCAAGGGAATGCCCATAGCCGATATCCTAGTAGCGTTGGTTGTCTCAAACAATTAAACACAGTCGCTTGCAATATTTTAATATTGAAACTAATTAGCGTTTTAGAGTATGTTCTCTCGGCGTTTTCCCCGCCGAATGTGTCACTGTCCGCCACCTGTAGTTTTCGGTGGCTGATATGGGAGATCATTACGATCATTTTTATATTATATGAGGCAGTTCTGTTGTGTTGAGAAGGTTCTGCTCAGTTGAGGACAGTAGTTCATTTTGAACAAAAACTAAAACGTTTCTGAAGTGATTCAGAAAGAGATACTATATGGGAGGGGGAGAGAAATAGAGAGAGAGAGATGCCACTGAATTTCATTGGAAGGTGTGGGCTCAAGAGTTATATTTCAGAAGAAATACGACGATACTGGGAATATTTGTTAATTAGTAACTTTGCAGGCAAGATAGGGAGGCACAATAGTGTCCATTGCGATTTATTCAAACATACAATAATTAGGAATTATGTCTAGGGCGGAGGCGTATACGACTACAACGCGCATACGCAGATTTGATATGCGTGAGCATGGTATATTGTATACCGCGATCATGTTATTGTTACTATTTTTTGAAGCTCAGCCCACCTGGCGAGGGTGAGTGTCCTTCGATCGGCTCTGTAGAATCGATTGGTGACACCAATCGATTGATGGCGGTGTGCAATGCAGTTGCTGCTTTCCGCTTCTCCACAGACAAGTTTCAAGATTCAAAATCAAGTTTAGACAAAACGAAAACACCACGAAACAGAAATGGACAAAACGCATATTGTGAATAAGGTACAGAATTTGCATTGCCTAAGTATATTGTGAGAAAAAAAAACGCAGGAGACTTTTGCCCACGGAGACGGAGACGACATTATCTATTCTCAGCATTTTGAGCTAATCCGAGCTCAGCTGGTCGCGAGACCGTTTCGGAAAAACCGCTTTCGAGCAGGTAGCGTCTGATATCCGATATTCTAGTTTAATGGGTTACAACGATTGAATTCATATCGCATACGAATTCGGGAGAATTCTAATAAAAAAAAAATGCGAAATTTCGAATGGCCGATACTAAAGGGGATCGATTATAACTTACTTTTATTAGATGGTTATTTTTTTCCTATAAATTCAGTATCGTAATTTCACAAACGTGAATCCGGCATGCGTTCAAGTAATGTTTACAGGCATGACTGAGATCGAGATTAATATTTTATTGATTTATTTAAAATTGGAAAGTGAACTGCCCAACCAACGAGCGTTGGAGTATGCTCTCGGCTTCAGGAGTTAATATCCATTCAGACACGTGTACAGATTTAGTTGTCTAAACTCGAATCTGCTGTTTAGATTACTAGACGATACCTCTAACATCCTCTTTGATATCCGGCCAGGAAGTTCGCTGGTTACAATGATAATTGGACATTTCCTGCCCTATCGACGACCTCTGGGCGGATCTGTCGTTCGTCCTGTAGGGTTTACGCACGAAACCGATAATGACATCAGAAATATGCGCCATATGACGTTCAACAGCATAGGGCCCACAAGGTGTGACGGCCCGATTCCAGACAAGATACTCTACTATAAGAGCTGAAAAATACAGCCTTCAGAATTCAGACCGAACGAGAAGCTCGGATTGGCCACCGTGGTAAGCTGTCCTGTTAGAAAATCATCTCTACCATACATTTGGGTGGCTTGTCCCATTTACATTTGCTTCTGATACTTGCGCCTTTTTGAAAGCTAGATGAATATGGCTTGTGCTAACGGAATACTACACTT
Organism: Stratiolaelaps scimitus; assembly: GCA_019614645.1. Lineage (NCBI taxonomy): Eukaryota > Metazoa > Arthropoda > Arachnida > Mesostigmata > Laelapidae > Stratiolaelaps > Stratiolaelaps scimitus. Next base: position 259,469 of record JABWDB010000083.1, read on the forward strand.
ACCTAAACTCTGTCACGTAGGCAAGTACCACAGTAAAATTGCGGTCAAGTTTTTGTCGTGCGCCCTTTCACCTAAGATTGCGTCTCGTCTACTCCTAAGCGTCGGTATCAACTTGGCTCGTCACAGGTCACACAGGTCGGCCCGCTGGGCGAATATATAGGCGCCATGCGTGCGATTTTGTCAGCGAACTATTCGGTAAGCGAATTTGATAGGCTGCAAAAAAGCACCAAAGCACTTGCATAGGTAGGATACGGTTGCCGTACAATATTTGCACATTTTATCGAAGCAGGAACATCAGATCTAACACATAGGCGGAAGAGTTTCGAAGGTCAGTCAGGTAAAACTAAAACGTTCGCTAAATTGACTCCATTTGTCTTCTAGTTTGTTTCTTCGCTTCTTTGTCTTCTTTGTTGTGTTCTTTGCAGTAATAGTAGTGTTCTCGGCTGAGGCGTAAACGAACCGATATATCCATCTAGTTCTATGCGAATATCTAGTGGAATTCGAACAGAACTCATAAAATCGATCTGAGCATTGTTCTGTCCACAACTTCGACCTCAAATCATTCTCACTTGATCGGCTATAGTTCGGCGTTCAGAAGAAGAAGCGTTCGCACGCCATGATTACCACGACCATTAAGACGCGGTTCGATTTTCCAGATGGGGATGCTGCTGTTGATCCTCGGATCATTTTCTGTGAAAGAAACCTCGTCTACGTGCCACACATTCATGGGCATGTCGAGTTGCCGTCAACAAACCGATCAGAGCTTTATTGGCGTGTCATGGTGAGTCACCTGCTGCTCGAAGGGTTCATGAAGTTCATGGAATACACGCTCAGTCGAAACCATTGGAAAATGTCGTCTACTCATTGCGGGACAGGACGCGGAGAGAAATGATGATTTGTAATCTCACATAGTTCAAATTTCTTCTGCGCACGAGTAGAGCTTATTATCGAGTATAGCTAATGATTAGCATGCACACAATTTAATTTGGTTAACTACGAAAAGCATTGATTTTGTGTGGTTATAGGTGGTTTGTGAACATGTACCATAGTAAGGCTCTGGTTAGAATTGTACAGGATCACATTCTACGAGACGGCCTCTTCAAGCCGATCTTTGATGCATCGGAATCACTTAGCGCAGCTAAAGATCTTCTTGAAGAGGAGATCTTCTGGGCACTCTTTGACCAGACGATGCTGTACATTCGAGACTTCAGAGGAGAGCCAACTGAGCTGCTCTATGATGACACGGTTGCACCATTGTAAGTCTACATCAACTTCAAGAGAAATCAACTCCAGTCATTTGGGCCTCAAGCGAGAAATAAACGAGAACAAAATTCCTCCAATAATGAATCACTTATGCGTGCTATTTGCAGGGACCTCTACCGGAGTTATCGGCAGAATGCTGACGATATACTCGACTTGATCATCACCATACAACGAGAAGGAGGTTACACTGCTGAACTCAATAAGCAAATCCCAAGAATTTTGAAGCTCATCGAGGCTGCGTCTCACATCATCAACACCTTGCCTGATGTCAGTGAAACCAGAGTTTTCAAAATGCTACAAAGAAGCGCTCTTGAAGCTGTAGCGGACGGTGATGAATTGGACGCAAAAACAATTGCTGGTGTATCGAGTTTTCTTAATATTGCTAGTAAATTTGTAGACGCTGCCAAGCGTCGCTAGCACATATCGATGTCTGGAGAAAATTTGCGGACAAACTTTACCGGTGCACCGAAAAACAACGTCCGGTGACATTACTTATGTGCTTTTGGATGGATTTTAGATCATCTCGACATTGAAACGAGATATAACAGGGTGCTCGACCCTTAGAATCAGCATCTGTACAGTGACGAGGCCAGTATGTTCAGTTTTACAATCGTTGTTGTAATGTTGTATATCCCATGCTATACGAATCCACTCGTAGAGGTCAATCAGAGCACTTTCGTTAAATGTATCTCACCTAATAAGAGAACAAGCTGTCCCTAATCTACATATCTCTGTATGTACATATGTAAATAAACAACCTTCGTTGTAACGTAATAAATATTTGTCCGGTACAAGAAAATTGTAAAATCTTATATATAGAGTATTTTGGTTGGTATACTGAAAACCTATTATACATCCAGAATATTCATATTTTTCCGTCTGTAGACAAAAATCACCTGAATGCAGAAGAACGCATGGATCTAAGTGCGATCTAATTGGTACAGTGTTCATGCGGCTTTGTTTTTCTCTCTTTCACTATATCATATATTCACCGCCTATTCAGTGAAACACGGCTTATTTATACGAAATTTAAACACATGCTAACCCGATCTTTATAGTACAAAACGTGTTCACAACCCGATTTCGCTTGTTGTCAGCCATCAGACTATCCTAACTATACTTCGATACTATTCCCGGTGTGCTGAACATATGCAAAATATAAGACCACTTCCTGCCGTGGGCTCACAATCCTCATAATTTGCAACTTTGCACACAAAAGGATGCAATTGTTATGTAATGCAACACATAAAGAGAAAATATTTGATATCAGAATTCACTTAATGTTGGCGGAAGTCTCGCGGACAGTGGTCTCTTTCTCTTTTACAACATCTTTGTCAGCTTTCTCTCTCCGTCTATATATCTATCTATCATATATACATATGTACCCATGATATATAACAATTCCGTTTTTCGGCACGTACTTTATCGCCCAAATTCCGTTTTTCGGCACGTACTTTATCGCCCAAATTCCGTTTTTCGGCACGTACTTTATCGTTCGCAATATCACCCTTGGCTAGAGTTACACATTCGACTCAGAACGAAGATTTCCCTGTGAAGGGAGACTTCGAAATTTCTCCGCTCGATGAAAATCTTCACGAACGAACTAAGTAGAACTCAGTGTTTAGTTCTCCCAAGTAATTGTTTCGTGATTTCACTGGTTGCATGTGACTAAACACCTCAACTCCATTTCGCTATATTAATACCATAAGGGTAAAGGTAAAGCTTTATTCGTTTATTAAAGGAGCTGCAATTTCATAATGCTTAAGCTCTCTCATGTGTCACGCAGCGGGGCTCGAACCCGCCGTAAAGGTTTATAAAATGAATTGCAATCATAACCGATTCAACTCTGAACAGATGGCTAGTATAAGCGAGAAGCTTCTTCTTTTTAGCCCCATTTTTGTAATTATCCAGTTTCCAAATCGGTTATTGACTTTCATTAAAGTACGCTCAAAACTAACAGGAGCAGAGATGTCCCAAAAAAAATCCCACGCGCCGCGATAGCCGAAATCCGAATGCTAACGATAATTTCCCGATAATTGCGAATGATACTTCCATCTTCTTTATCCTCTCCCCGTTTCGTAAAGGCCCGCCAGAAGAACCTTCACCTCACACTCGTCACACAGCTGGCCGACGTCGCATCGAAAAACCCAGACACAGTAGTTTACATTAGCACGTGCATCTCGATAGCTCACGATTTTCGAACGGAGCGGGACAGGCGCCGCTACTGAACGCTCTACTCCGGTGTTGAACCCCCGACGTTCGCCGGAGATTTTTCTTGATTAGCGTTGACAATCAGGTGTACATAACAGCGAGTTGCACTTTATTTGTAAAGTGGCCATTTTTTCTTAATTTAGTGGTCTAATTTTGTATTGCCGTTATAGGCAATTTTCATAGTCTGTGATATATGTGACAAAGTGAGACCTGCCAAGACATGTTGAGACAGCGAACGCCGCTCCAGCTGTTGGAACAGCTGCAAAGAAAAACGGAGAATATTCGAAATGTTTGCATACTGGCGCACGTCGATCATGGTAGAGTTTCGAGGAAGAGGTGTACAATGGTGCTACGGACGAACTATGTAACTATACATCATATATACGTGTTTGTCGACTCCGCTGTATTTTTACTACTGCTAAGGAACGATGAAGTCATAGTAACAACGAACAAGAGATAAAGTAGCATTAATGACATGTATTTAGAATGGAATACCTTATATAAGAAATATGAGGAAATAATTAATATAAAATATGAGAATGAATCTCCCATAATTGTCTAACCCTCCATTTAAGCCAATCTCTTGTAGAATCCAAATTAAATATAGAATATTATCTCCTGAAAAGTAAAAGGCAGAAGATCTGTTGTGATATTATTACGTGATGAGGGCTTAGATTATTATGATTGGCTTGTATATGAAGTCATAATTAATGTGATGAAAATATGGAAATTCTTAGGGACATGCCTTGTTTGTCTACTGTCCAATGTCTGTTTGGATATAGTATTATTATATTATGATTCCAACCGGTGAGTTCCAGGCCACATAAATCTCATAAGTGTATGATTAATTCGAGTTTCACATGGGCTTTGTAATGAGGTATTACGCGTATCTTCGAACACCGGAAAGATATAGACGCTGCATAATATCCCATTCAGCAATAAATTAACTATTTCCTCTGATTGCCTCCAACAGGAAAGACCACATTGGCGGATTCATTAATAGCCAGCAATGGGATCATTTCTCAAAGGATGGCGGGCAAGGTACATTTGTGCAAAGTTGATATTTTTATATACTCATCGCTACACAGAACTTCGATATCCGAGATATACGCTCTGTATGCGTACTCCTGAGTGGTGTTGAAAATTTCGTTTAACATCGTGTCCGGCATTGAGCAGTTTTTTCAATCATGCCTACCTATTTTATGAGTGGTGAAATAATCGTTCATCTAATATGTATATATATCTCTGTATGAGATCGTCTATAGTGGCTAATTTCGATGCCAGCCTTGACAGGGTTCATTAGTCAAGGCCACCTTAACACTGAATCAGACTATACATACGAAACTAATTAACTTAAGGCGCGAACTCGTTCTCACTGGTTAACAACATCCGAAAACTTATGGAGAACGATCGTCTCATAAAGTAAAATGTTTTCCCTAACTATCAAGTACAATTTTCCCTGAGGAAGCAGATAAATATTCTATATAAAATGATCATGACTCATTGCGTTCCTAAACAATTTCATTTATATGAGATAGGTCCGCTACTTGGACTCCCGATGGGACGAACAGGAGCGTGGAATCACTATGAAATCCTCGGCTATTGGCCTCCACTTCACGCTTGATTCGGGCGGCGGCGCTGGCGGCGGCGGCGGCGAAAAGGAGTTCCTCATCAACCTCATTGACTCACCCGGCCATGTTGACTTCACGTCTGAGGTGACAACAGCCATCCGACTCTGTGATGCTGCAATTATTGTTGTCGATGTTATCGAAGGTAGGCCGCGCATTGTAAGATTGTGGTGACTGCACCGTGCCTCGCTAGCTTATATAATAAAATCCTACGTGCTGATTACCAAAATGAAAGCAACTACAAACAATAGTATCTCGATTGACAAGCCCGCAAGTGTCGACATCCCACATGGTTCATATAGATCAATACAGCATACGACGAGTACACGTATCATAGAGACCTGAATGCTGGAACAATTCTCGAGACAGGGTGTATCTCGTTTGAGAATTGTTCAATGGAAAACTGGAAAAAATTGATATCGCACAAGTGTCCACGAGAACATTATTACATATTACTTTGGTCTTCTTGTCTCAAAACAGGAGTGTGTGCCCAAACGAAGGTAGCCCTCGAGTTGGCCTACCGCGAACAATTGCATCCCGTTCTAGTCCTAAACAAAATCGACCGGTTGATCCTCGAAAAGCAAATGACACCCCTGGACGCCTATGTGCGCCTTCAGCAAGTTCTCGAACAGGTGAACGCTGTCACCGGCGAAATGTTCACTAAAACAGCTCTCGAGAAGATTGGCTCAAGTCAGGCGGATACCGAAAAAGATCAACAGCATTGTGTGGCAAACGAATCAGAGGTATGGGTTAAAAATAATAAGTTCATATTCGCTATGTACATTTATTTTAGGGGTGCATTGTATACCTTTTTAGTCACATTTGTCGGACAAATGCTACAATACCGACTTCTTATCATGTGCACTATTAATCTGTGAGACTTGACAGAAAAACGTACACAGAAACAGTATTTGAAATGATGACGAGTGATCAATGAACAGGAACATAATAATTTCACTTTACAGACCTACGACTGGGACGCTGGCCTCGATGATATTGACGATTCCACGCTGTACTTTGACCCAGCCGATGGCAATGTGGTTTTTACATCCGCATCCGATGGTTGGGGTTTTTCAATCGAGGACTTCGCTAGGATCTACTCGGAAAAGCTGCACGTTCGGTACGAGCTCCTGCGACGAACACTTTGGGGAGACTTCTTTCTCAATATGAAAGCGAAGAAGATTCAGAAAGGCGCCCAGGCGAAGGCCAAGAAGACGCTGTTTGTACAGTTGGTCCTCCAGCCCATCTTCGATGCCTATGACGCTATCTGCATTAAAAAGTAAGTCAACCGTGTAACTATATGAACCACCCTCTCATTAACAATTTGCTATTACCACTCTTAACACTATCATTGTTGTTGAGTCACAGAGACCGGAGATTAAAAACCATACGCTCAGAATTAATATAGTAATATCTACCTAGGGTGAACTGTTGGTTCGTCTTTTCTTTCTCTCTGGATATAAGGTTGATTTCTCTCACGACATACAACGGTGTAATGAACATAGTAAGTGTAATCCGACATTGCAATATGTGATGAATCTACCCCTCTTTAGAGACAACGAGGCTCTGGAGAAGATGTGCACTTCGTTGGGGGTGAAGCTGCAGGCTCGCGACCTCCGGCAGACCGATCATCGGATAAAAGTCTGTGCTATGATGAGTGCATGGCTTCCATTGTCACGAGCCGTTCTCGGTATGGTGTGCAAACGTGCCCCACCGCCAGGCGCTATGCCAGACCAAAAAGTGAACCAAATCCTTAACGTTGGCAACACTACAGGTCTACCTCAAGAAACGCTCGCGATTAAAAATGGTAGGTTTACAGTGCATCTATATATATATATATATATATATATGTCTATGATATTCTGCTTTGCAGTGGGAATGTTTCGCGTTCACATACAATTCGACAAACGCATAGCTCCCGGTTGATAATTGTGAAAAAAGCTGTGGTATAAGAGGCCTTTATCGATTTAAAAGAGAATGTTGTGGGTGCATAAACTCAATTGAAGCTGATCGTGGGATTCTTCAATGATGCTTTTCTACCTTAATCCCATCTTTTGTACGTATTGAATACTGCACACAGAGTTGCACAATGCCTGATGTCGGCCTACTTCGCTGTCTGAACATATCTAACATTTAAATTCACATTCAATCTTCATGTATTACTATTAGCCCTGAGCGTCGGAGATCCGTCCCCAGATGCTCCGGTCATTGTCTTCGTGTCAAAGATATTCGCCGTGGAGAAATCCTCCCTGCCGGAAAACAGACCAAAACAGTTAACAACGGAGGAAATGGCGGAGCGGCGTGCCGAGGCAAAACGTCAACTCGAATTGCGAGCACAGAACGTGGAACAGAGTAATGGCCAGGCGGAGCAGGGTATGTTACGTTATAGTAATTAGGAGGGCAATTTCAAAGAGAAGCATCCACATTGTTTTCCCTACAAAAGAAGTTCTACGAATTATATCTTCTTTTTGCGGGCATTACAGAAATGACTAATACACACACGCGTTGAGCGGCCGAACTATAAACCAGCGCGAATGTGGAACTCTGAAACCCACTAAACGTTCTTGACCCACCTCCCCTCACCCACATGGCTCGGAATTACTAATCATAGCTGGTTGTAGGGCGTACGCATTTGTAATTAATCATCTGCGAAGCTTCTTTTTTTTCTAGCCAAGGTGACTTTGCCAGTTTAAATGCCTCACAGTTATATCATCGTCGAATCGCCATTTTGTTTCAGATTACGGTAAGCCACTCGATGAGGCAGACCTGGTTAAAGGACGCACAGCAGAAACACTAGAGGAGAATGACGACACGACAGCTTTTGTGGGCTTTGCCAGAGTCTTCAGTGGAACCCTTCGGACAGGAGCTGAACTCTATGTCCTTGGACCCAAGCACGACCCACAGACGTTCATGACTAAGGTATCCTATACGTTACTATACACAACACAATGAAACATCAGACAACAAACATTGATTTGGCGTGGTTGAGGAACGACTTCCCACAAGTGTTCAGCAAGCATTCGAAAGTGGCTAGTATGCGGCAAACGATCGCGTGAAATGTAACAGATTGCCTTGTTCTTTATCGCAGAACCCAACGCTCGAAGTGGACCCAACTCGGACAATAAAAGATCTCAGGGCCGATGAGCATGTCACTCGTGTTACGGTTGATCGACTGTACCTCCTGATGGGAAAAGAGCTAGCTGCTGTGGATGAGGTACCTGCCGGAAACATTCTTGGTATCGGCGGTCAGTTAGAGCACCACGTTGCTAAATACGCAACGCTTAGTAGCAGTGTGATGTGTCCAGCGTTCACCGACCTGACATCACCTGTAGTCCCGATTTTAAGGGTAGCTCTTGAACCTAAGAAGCTTAAAGATATGCCTAAACTGATACACGGCATGAAGTTGCTCAACCAGGCTGATCCATGCGTACAGGTGATTCTACAAGAAACTGGTGAGCACGTCCTGGTAACGGCAGGCGAAGTACACCTTGAGCGTTGCTTGATCGATCTCAAGGAGCGATTCGCCAAGATCGACGTGTCCGTCTCAGAACCAATTGTGGCGTTCCGAGAGACTGTCGTTGAGCCGCCAAGGACGGACATGGTCAACGAGATCATTGACACGACGAATCGACTAACGATCAAGGATGACGATAAGGACAAGACAATTAATGTCGATCGAAGTGTAACGTTATTCACAGCGTCGAGGCAAAGCTCTCTCACCATCAAGGCACTACCTCTGCCGGAAGGAGTAGCATCTCTGCTCGATTCGGAGACGACGCTGTTGAAAGAGTTTGATCAGGCCAAGAAAAATGAGGGAGAGGGCCACTCGGAAATTGGTAGTGAACTCATGCAGAGGGTGGATGTATTTCGGGAAAAGCTCAAGAAGGCATTCAACGAATCTGAAATGGAATTGTGGAAGAATTTCGATGTCGAGCGAATTTGGAGCTTTGGCCCGAAGAAGTGTGGCCCGAATGTGCTCATCAATACTGTCGACGATTTCCATGTGAGTATAGATTGTTTGCCTTTCATATATATATAGACGTTACATTGATCACGATTTCTGCTAGATTAATGGCTCGGCACCAGCCGAAATACGCACACTCAAGATTTATTAACTTCGTGTTCTTCGATTTATTAAATTGCCGTGTACATAATCTGTTCAAACAGTTGGTACATGACGTCACGTCATGTTCGGCTAAATACGATAATTAATCTGTATTTTCGAAACGAATTGCAGGTGAGCTACTGGAAGACCGTCGACAAAAGGTTGGGTGAGCGTCAGGCGTTGGAGAGCAATGTCGTCTCTGGATTCCAGCTCGCCACGCTTGCGGGTCCATTGTGCGAGGAACCGCTGCGTGGGGTAGCGTTCGTTGTGTCGAAATGGGAGATTGCTGGTAGTGGCGAAGAGACGGGCTCGCCATATGGACCATTGTCCGGACAAATTATCGCAACAGTAAAGGACGCCTGTCGAAAATCATTCCAGGTAGGCTCGAAAGGTGGAAGGTCACTGCAACACCTAAGTAATGCTTTCGGGCTGACTCTCGGCCAGCATTTAACGTCCGAACGATATTGCTTTTGTGTTGCTTCGTAAGATGAACTACTAAAATGTGCAACGGTTCGAGATCGAACCCCGTGCACCTTCATGTACCCCCTGCCTATGGAGCCCTTTTGTGGCCTGGTGGTCCATTCGTGTGTCCTGTCCAGCAATTGAAGGAGACACGTAATTGCACAGGGTCGATCCCCACCGTTGGACATTTGCATTAAGGCTCCGTCTTTTGAAGCAACGCCGAAAACAGTTGTACCGTGGATATTATTGAATGTTTAAGGCTTTGAGTCAGCCCGGAAAATGTACTAGGTGACTGCGAGACATATCTTTCTTTAGCAATCATTTCTGATTATTGTTTTGATACAACTTCGTACACTTCTGGAAAGTATACGTCACCATTGTTGTTGCTTTGCAAGTCCTGACTTTGCCCTATGACTTGGTCATCCTGGATTGCAGGTTCAGCCACAGCGACTCATGGCTGCCATGTACGAGTGTGCGATAGGCGTCACGTCGGAGGCTCTGCGAAAGATGTACTCTGTTGTCGGACGGCGACATGGCCGAATTACGGCTGGCGATCTGATCGAGGGCAGCTCATCGTTTGAAGTTCGGGCCGTACTACCGGTCATTGAAAGCTTCAGGTTGGCCGACGAAATGAGAAAACAAACGAGCGGCTTAGCGCAGCCTCAGCTGTTTTTCAGCCACTGGGAGGTGATTGATGTCGATCCATTCTGGGTGCCGAGCACCGAAGAGGAGCTGCTACACTTTGGGGAGAAGGCCGATTCGGAAAACCGTGCGATGAAATACATGAATCAAGTGAGTAGCCCTAATTTATAGATTGAAAGACAAAACAGCATGTGTATTAGAGGCTACGCAGGCATAGTCGTACTAATACCTAGAGATTTCAGTTACTTCTTTGCAAGAGGGTCGCATTTACACACTTTTCAGCATGTTATTATTTGAGATTTTGCAGGGGACGTCGTCTAGGTGTCGTCTAGGTGTCGTCTAGGTTAGATGCAATAGTAACCACATGGGGTTTCAGTAATACATTGGGTCTAGCAGTTCGGACATAGCATGAGCATACTGACGTTATTGCTTCCTATTTGGTCTCCGTACCTTCGAGTTATGATGAATTGATTCATTGACAGCTCGACGGTCTAGTTTTCACTTGAGGTAGGGTGGGCAAATAATCACTATAAATTTTGCTGCTTGGGACAAGTTCAAAGAATGGGTCGGGCGTTCACTGGTACAGTAGAGCACCACATGCAATTGCAAGGCCTTGCTTGATGCTCTTGAGCCAGAGACCGCAGGTTCGAGCCCCGCTGAGTGACATATAAGAGAGCTTAAGCATTGTAAATTGCAGCTCCTTTAATAAACCAAAACCTTTACCTTTACCCTTTATATATATAGATAGAGAGAGATCAGTTATTTGAATTACGTCTGAACGTCGTTGAAAAACAACGACAGCTCTGTCTTTTTCTCTCTTTATAAGCGGCACAGTGGCGCTTCGTACAACGACTCCCACTTCACCCAGCAGCTACAAACAGTTTCAATTCATTATTAATAATTAATAAATTGGTCCATAGTATTTCGAAGTGACGCTCAGTAAGAAAAAAATTTAAAAACGTATCAAACAGTGGTGGCAATCTGTTTTGCCGTCACGCCGATCCCGACAGCTCGGCGTGTGCCATCAGCATAATGTTGACCTGGTCGAAAATTGTACCTTTTATTCCAATGATATTCGAAGTACTTAAACTGTTAGATCTAAGAACAGACGCCATCACTGAACTCAAGTTCAAGTTCATTCACATTTCAGGCAGATAGCCCTGAAAGAATATAGCTTCATCTAAAGTGAAACAAGTTTCTATAACTATCCGTAAGAGCTATGTCAGATAACAAGATATTCTTCATATGTCGAGTTGATCTACACCAAGATATAATTATCATCAAAGTCCCGTCTGGCCTTGTCTCACACCACACAAAAGCATTTCATTCACGCATGACGTGGACAATAGCACTGTTCACCCGTCGAGTATCTGGCGATAGCGTAAGGTCGAGGTATGACACAGCAGTTTTTGATTTGGTCTCTTTCGCTATTCAGCTGCTCTTACCACATTGAATTCGTTTCTATCTCTGCATGAGTATGCCTTAGATTAATCAGTGTCCTATCTAAACGTCATCCTTATATGTCAACAGGTGCGTCGGCGTAAGGGTCTTAAGGTGAGGGAGCATGTTGTCGAGCATGCCGAGAAGCAGCGCACCCTTAGCAAGAAGAAGTGAAATGCGTAGACCTCGTTCCCGACACAGCCAGTGTGGCCCATTCAGATCTACATAACAATCAGAACAACAGGACAGCTTCAGTAAGGAGGACAATATATCTCGAGCGATCCCTGCAGCCCCAAAAGAAGTTACCAAATTGTCGTTACGTCACCAGCCACTAACAGGCTCAAATCGTCGCGATGATATCAGACCGCGTTCACATCTACTCCTTACAGCGATATCGCTGTAAGGTCACCCATCGTTAGCTAAATTCTCTCTCTCTCTCTCTCTGACCCCGCTCGCTCGCGCTTTGAATCACCGTTCATCTAACGTCATCTGACGAAAAATCTGTATAGGATTGTAACTCCGACTCGTCTGACGAACGTGGACCGGTGCTGTGGCACACCAACCATGGCATGGCTGTTGTTCTTTCTGTTCGGTCAGCCGTTTTGAGAAGCGCGGTCTCCCACCACTGGCTATGAGAATGCCGCCGATTTGTTTTTGTACAGTAATTTGCAGTTAGGTATCCTATGGCTGAAAGCCGTCGCAAGCCCGGGCATGTATGATGGAAGAATCGTTCCGTTTAATAATGACTCAATGAGAAAGAGAGACCATACGAAATCAGAGTTAAGAAGTGATGTCTGTAAACAAAATATGGTACAGCAAGAACGAGATGAGAGTCTCTCATTAATTTCGGCTAGCTTCTTTGTGAGCGCCGAAATATCGCTGTTATTCTTGCGTGACGTGATGCTGTGTTTGTAACGCTGATATGTTATTCGGTGACGTTTACTAGGTCGGCTAGCAGACCAACAACTGCTCTTGGTGTCATCACTGTAAATAAAGTCAGTCAACCGAACATCACCATGGTATTGTTGCTCTCGTAGCTGTTTGCATTGTTCCTCGTTTTGAATCATCCAATTCTTCGGCCCCCTCTGTGGGCGCTCTCCCACCCCAACAGCACAATGAATATACTGCCGGGACGCTCACCGACGAGCCCCGATGAACCCTGTGAGCTGCAGCCGCACCAACACAGCAATGGGACAAATTTCGGAGCGGGCAGCCAGCCAGTCAGTCAATCATCTGCTTCGCTGTTGGACGGGTCACCGGACCGCTGGTGCGCTGAATACAACGAATCAAGAGGTGGGGTGAGCGAATGATCTGGCGGCGAAGGGTTAGGCACCGAACATAGGGTGGCGGGATTGGCCAGGATTGACACCTCCGTAAGGCGCTTCTTCTCAGAAACGGATTGCCACTGTACACCGAAGATTATCGTAGACAAACCACTAAATCAATTCGTTATAGGGAGCGTATTTTTTTATCTGACACCTGACGTATTGTTATTTCCTATTGTCACTAGTTGGTTAAGCTTATTCTAGGGTATTTCTCTGGTTCGTACTTGTCTACTGCAATTTGGTGAAGCCCTTTGCGCCGAATACTCCTGTCCTTATTTTTTGGATGTTCATCAGATCTAGTTGTTTATATGAATATTACTAAATTGTATTTAATTTCAATAAATCGCTTCACTATAATCAATAAAGCTGTTTCACTGCCGAATTCAGTCCGAGCAGTTCATACGAATGAGGCGGGGTGTATTACAATGTGATCCTTGTTTAAGGCACACGAAGCAATGAGTTCAACGTTACATAGGATGATCATGAACATAGCGAGGTCTCCTAATGCAGGATTTAACCCTGAGCATGGAAAGGCCACTGGGTCACACTAATAGAAACAGAGTCTCATCCGAAGACCTTGACGGGTCCCAAACCACAACACAGGACTCGCGTGGCGCTGTCGACCACGCGAAAGCTGCTTGACAGCAGAATTTATTTCCCGAAGGCAATTTTCAATGCAGTTCATTAAAGACAGCTTAGGGCAAAGGCGCACACCTCTACACACCAAATGAGCACAATGGGTACGAAGACTAACAGAGTTTTCCGAGAAAAATAATGACTCCGACTGAACCTCGGGAAAAATACGAGGAAAAAATTATGGGTTGAGGATGTGTGTGTTCCTTCTGGACGAGGTCGATCAAAAATTTTTGATTGGTAAAAACATGAGGGGCAGGGCCAAGTCAAGTTGTCCGTCAAGTTCCATTTGATCGGCGCTGATCTCCCCATCAATTTCCATTGGCTCTCCTAAAAATTGGCCATATATATCCACTCCCGCTGCCGCCGCGGACGCCGCCACCACCGCCATGTATGGTTCACTCGTGTCCATCGCTTCTGGCTCGGTTTGCTCAATGGGCCGTTCTGCATAATAGTTTGTACGGCGGCCTCTACCATACATAATACTCGTTGGAACGCTGTTCCGCTAAACAGCGGCGCGCGCAGTGGGACCACGCCTGCTGCAAAATAGCCAAATCTCAGTCAGCTTCGTCTCTATCAGACAAATCTGGACTGATGTAATACCTATTTTCTGAATTATTTATTATGATAGCGCAATTGTCAATGGGAATCACTCCGAGGGGACGTGACACAAGGTGCTTTAGCCGACGACTGCTGATACAATCGTAAAGGTCATCGAACAAGATAGATTTGGCTAACTGGAGTTGACATCGAGAAACGATTTAGCAGAAATCAAGATGCAGGTGTGATGTCAAGAGCGCGGCAAGAACAGAATCGCACGCTATGGCGCTTAGTAAATTTGCTATCGCGATGGTATTACTATGATTCGCTCTGTGCCGTTCCTATTGGGCACACATACGCCCGAGTGGAAACAATCAACGGTATTGTCTAATTGGAAGTTTTCGAGAAATCGATGCTAAAGCTCAATACAAGATTGCCACACGTATTGCTGAACCAACTGAACATGAATAGAACAGAATTGTCAAAGAAAAGAACAAGTTTTAAACAATTAAACACCTACGTATAATGCTTGAATAGCAGCCCCTTGACTAATTTCAACCAATTAGTAAAGAACAACGTAGTCAAGTATCGCTGTGTGTGCGTTGACTGAAATTTAGCCGTATTTAGGTTTCTTATGAGATTTGCTTCAGTTATGTTTAACCAGAGTGAATATCCTTCTTCGTATTAGCACTGCACGTGCTCAAATTGACTACCACCTGTCCAACCAGAGTTACCCGTCTACCCAAACCTACAGGTGCTGGCCCACAGGATGGGGACAATGCAGGCTAGAGAGTTCATAGCGGGTTCGGTGAAAGAGCGAGAGTTAACGGGGACTGACCCGTTAGTTGCACGCCTTGTCCTAAAGTAATAATTAAATAAGTTCGAAAGCATGGGGCCCAAATGAGCAAGGGTCTCACTTACCTGTTCAGTCCGCTATTTGTCCATAACCGATTTTAGCCTCGTCATAACCTTTTCCCGAAAAAAATAAATCAGTTTTACAGGACTGTTGCCGACGCCGAATGGTCTGCAGAAAGTTGTGGTGAATGTAACATGTGCAAAAGGTGACTTAAAATCAACACAATGTCTACAGCATTGAATCTGTTTCTGGATTTGTCAATGTAGCCCAGTCGAACTGTATCCCCTCGTATCTCTAGTATCGTGTTACCGCCTGCTCGGTAAGCAAGCTGCGTATCAGATATCCATAGGAAATACACTTGTGAATGACAACATCGATTTACCAGAGCTATCGTTGCTTCGGACCTCGAACCGGGAATCAAACCATGTCTTTTCTCTCGTCTAATAGCAACTGCTACAGAGTACTCCACCCAACATCAGTCGATGAGTTGAGTGTCAGTTAGCATTGCATCTACAGGACCGAGCTCTCGGTTATTAGATACTACGGACTGATAACATGCGATATCTGCAGCATGCCGCTCACAAGACATGTTGCTTATTCACTATTAGCTGAATCTATTTTTCATCGATAGTATCGAGTTTAGTTCACTAAATAAAGATGCACCTCCCTATACACTCAATTAATGGACCTCGTTTTTCGATTGTCTTGTTTCCTTGCTATAGTGGAATACAGAGATAGTTGTGCACAAAGGACGCAACAACAGTTCGCCATTTGCTCTCCCTGGCGAATCGCTCTCAGACCTCGTTAAGGTTAATAATTAAGTATGTGTTGTATTGACCCCCAATGTTGTTCAAGCTGACTCTCGGTCAACATTTAACATCCACAGAATTTCTCGTCTGCATTGCTTCACACAGACGGACCCCCTCAAATGCAAATGCGCAACGGTGACGATCGAGCCCATGTGTTCATCTACGTTCCTCCTCCGCCTGCGAAACAGGCGCAGACGAATGCACCACCAAGCAACCAAAGGGCTGGGCCCCCTTCTCGAAGAAGTCGGGATACGGCAACTGTCTATGCAATTCCATTCCATTATACTACAGCACAAAGTGTTTCGTTTAT
This sequence comes from Stratiolaelaps scimitus, assembly GCA_019614645.1. NCBI lineage: Eukaryota > Metazoa > Arthropoda > Arachnida > Mesostigmata > Laelapidae > Stratiolaelaps > Stratiolaelaps scimitus. The sequence goes on from JABWDB010000083.1 coordinate 275,693, forward strand.
TAAAGGAACTGGATGTTTTTTCTACAAAGCTTAAGTACTCTTATTGTAGCAAATAAATCGAGCAGCAGCAAGCAAATCTTAATAAGAAACCAATTAATAATAAAAACGGCTATTTTATATCAATACCCACGTCCGCGATAAGATTAAATAACATGCTATATAACAGTACCTTATTTACAGTTGGTGTGAGCCTATAATTGGTAATATTTCTTAACGTATAATTTAGTGCTCTTAATTTCACCAACTCCGCTAGCCACCACGAAGAAAACAACTCTTCCGAACTCTTCCGATTGTTCACGAGCTCAACATGCCAAGCAATTGGAGCTAAACATCAACAACGTTTACGCTTAGTCCATTCATAGGCTGAACAAAATTCATATACTTACCTGTTAACCTGAAAAACAAAAAATATCTGGCTTATTTTCTGACGATGTTGTCCTGTTCGTTTTGGTGACTTTAAGGCACGTTCGTGCTGGCCTGGTGGCATTGAAATTAATAGACGGTATGTTGAGTCAAAGCTTACTGCTTTTATTAAGGGGGAGAGGTGTTGCCGTTCTGATGCATGACAGCCCCTTTCTGGAACTGTTGACGATGTTCAACAGCACCGCCCTTCGCGGTATCGCTTAGCGCATTCGTCCTGTAAGGGCGCGGCGAGATGTGTCCTCGTAGCCCAGCCACGAGCACCAAAGTCTTCGACATTAAGGAGCATTAGCCTTTCTGCTACCTGTTAGCTCGAAGCCCTCAGGTGGCTAATGGCTGACGTTCGCTATCGCTATATAAATGCATTTTCATTATATTTAACCTAGACCGAACACAGACGATTATCTATATATGTATATATATTAGTTGCACGAGTGGTGTGCAGATGTATTTGTATTTGAAGAGTAGACAATCTAGTAGATCTTCTTCGTCTGCGAATTGCGCTCCTTGTTCCCGCTTCAGCCCTCCCTAGCAGCCGAGATGCTGAGCTACCCTTTCCTCAGCCACTGTCGCTCTCCTTGCTCTGGGGGTTTCCAGAGTTTAAGCCCCATACAAACAGCACACACACACACCCCCACCCTATTCCGATGAAATCTATCCCCTACACTTTAGCGGCTATTCGCAACGGGCGGTCCTGCGTTCGCCTTCTCCAGGGGTTCCACCGTTTGCTCCGTCGCCTATGTCGCGCCGTCTTTTCCTCTATGACTTTCGGTCTGTCGTGGTGCCACTGCTGCTGCTACCGCTGTCTCGCTCGTCTGTCTACGGGCACTCTGCTAGGCAGAGTGCCGACTGATTTCGGCAGCAATGGCTGCAGCGGTCCACTCGCTTCGGTGGAGCGGCGCCGGCGGTGGTCGGGATCTGCCTGTCGCCCTTTCAGCTCCCTTCCTCTCTATGAATGACTCATTCCACCAGCGCACTTCAGCGGCCTCACTCTACAGTACTCACAGACAACTAACCGACGCCCCGACAGCGACAGCACACTCCGTCGAACTCTCTGCGGGCATAGTGCTTCTATAGGGAGTCCCACACACACGGACACCCCCACGAATACTCTGCTGGGTTGCCTGTCTGGCTGGCTGTGTGTGTGTGTGTGTGTGAGTGACTGTGTATGTGTACGCTGTCTCCAATCTAGCGCTCCACTCTGCCGGAGTGGACGGGACGCCCCAGCAAGGCATTCTCTTCCTGGATAGCTAACCGCCCAATGCCTCAAGCCTGTCTCAAAGCCACACGGGATAGCGGGCACAACATGGCAGCACAAGAACATAGTGCCAGGCTGTCGTGTGGTGGAGTCGTCGTGTAGCCCGCCGCTGAGAGCACCTGGTGGTGATCGCGGTGGTGCTGGTGATACCAGCAGCCTCTCCACTCTTCATTGTCCTTTTTAGTTCCGTGGGAGACTACCGCTGACAGCGATCGTCGTCGTGATCAAGCAACAAACAACAGTGACGAATGTAAAAGCGACGCATCGCCGCGATTTAGCTCACCCAATATTACTGGCTATCGCTGATGTGTTGGACAAGGTGAAATCTACCGCACTGTGCGTATTAGTCATGATCGGAGTAATGTAGGAGAATACGTAGCGTGAGTGTGAATTTTCCCGTTTGTTGGTGTGTCTGCGTGTTTGTGTTCAGTGTACGGTGACGCCGTCCGCGCGGAGTAACGGTATTTTACGTCGTCTCGTGTAACTATGGGACGACGGCGGACCACCCCTGAGACAGATGTGCACGCAACCCCCAAATAGTCAAGAGCAAAATACATCGACAACGAGGAAGGTGTGGGTCTGCCGGCAGGACCCCACTGGGGCGCGGACTACCGCTAGTTTCAGACTACGCTAAGTTTAGCTTAGCTCATACGTGATGGGGCCGCCCATCATCTTCTTTGCTACGCTCGTAGGTCTGTGCTTGGCAGCGGGGACTGCTGTAAAGGCACCCCAGCTTGCACGGCTAGCCATTCCTGAGGATCTCGTGAAAGGAACGGAGTTCCGACTCATATGTAGTGTCGCTATTGGCGACGCACCACTTGCTTTCGAATGGCAGAAAAACGATGTGCGCCTATTCTCATCGGCAAATACAGTGATCACGCAGGCCGAGCATTCGTCCACAATGACGTTTAAGTCTCTTTCCGAAACCGATGCCGGTGACTACCGTTGTGAAGCGGTGAATTTGGCCGGCAAAGCCTCGGTCAAGGCACGTCTGCAGGTGAATGTCGCACCGTTCTGGCTGCAGGAGCCATTCGACATGGACGTCGAGGAGGGTCAAGTACTAAAGATACCTTGCCATGCTGGCGGGTCGCCGGCCCCGACGTATCGGTGGTCGAAAGGCAGCCAGTTATTGAGTAGAGGCCGCTATGACATTACCGCAGATGGTGCACTCACTGTGGGTGCCGCCAAAAAGATCGACGCGGGCATCTTTTCCTGTGAGGCATCAAACACAATTGGGGCCGCACTCGTTAAACAGGCAACAATTCGGGTATTTGTTCGACCGCGCATCAAGCTTCCACACACCCTCGTGCAGGTTGAACGGGGCGGTACCGTCAACATGTCGTGTTCCGCCACAGGCGATCACCCGATCTCAGTCGAGTGGCGCCGTGATGGCCAGACCCTGCCGGAAAGTTCTTCGGATAAAATTCTCCTCGACGACAAGGAGCAGGAGCAGCTTGTCTCGAATCTCGTGATTCGAGACGCCAGTGCCGAACATGCTGGCAGATATATGTGCGTAGCAAAAAATTCATTCGGCGAAGATCAGGGCGAAGCACGACTTGTGGTTCGAGAACCGCCCGAGGTACCGGAGGGTATCGATGTATCAGGAATCTGGAGTCGTAGTGCACGCGTGACCTGGACCACTCCTAAGAGAGTTGTGGTCACTGGGTATGACGTGTGGTTCTGGTCACATAGAGATCTCACAAAGTAAGTTCTGCGTAGATGAAAAATTCGATGTAGGTGATGTTAGAGTTAATAAGTCAGAACGTACTATTGACCGAGAATGCAGAGGTGTCAATATACCCTTAACTGCATTCATTTGTATGTTGTTTTTAGTTAGTGGTAATAATTGGATGATTCCTAATAAAAAAAATTTCAATCAAAGTTATCCCAAACAAAGATATCATACTGGCATACGGGACTCACCGCATTAGACGTCATAAAAAAATTGGACAATGATTATTTGTATGTAAATTTGTATTTGAGCATTTGTCCACTGAAATCAATATTATGTTATTCATCTGTATTTCAATTCATTGATGCGTTGTTACTTACACTGTTACTGTACTTTACATGTCGGCCTAAAACCTGCTTTTACTGCAAACTTTAAGACTAACAGAATATATATATATCTTATTTTAGGTTCAACATAAGCGTGCCCGGTTCATCCACCACGGTTCAGATTCCGAAGCTTCACCCGGCAACGGAATACAAATTGTACATTATCGCCTACAACGATGTCGGCCCGTCGGAGCAGTCACGCACCGTTACAGTACGAACGAAAGATGAGCAGCCCTCCGAGGCGCCTTCGAATGTCCAGGTGATTTCGACAGGACCCAATCATGCCGTCATCTCTTGGGTGCCTCCCCCTGAGTCCGAGTGGAACTCCGAACGATTGACCGGTTACTTCGTCGGTTATAAGGCAGCTAGTCAAGATTCGAATCGTCCATATTCTTTCCACACAGTCGGTCCTGACCAGAGCACTTACACGCTACGAGGACTCATGAAGTATACCCTCTACGGCGTCGTTGTCAAAGCCGTCAATGGCATTGGATATTCGCCGGCAAGTTCCGAGACGTCGTTTTACACCGAGGACGGTGACTATATGCCACCGCCGCAGTTGCATCTGAAGGCCCTCGACGGCCAATCGGCCACCTTGCGTTGGTCCTCGCCCTCGCCAAAGGTCACCGGTTTCACCATCTACAGTCGACAGGGCGAGCAGAGCGTGTGGGAGGAGACCTTCATAGATAATCCTGCCCAGACCACGTACCAACTGACGGGACTAAATTTGAACGAATACTACCAGATATACTTGGTAGCGCATACGAATCTTGGCAAGACCGAGCCGTCGGATGTGCTATCAGTTCGAGTGCCCGATCCCAGCAAGAGTCCTCAGACAACCGACGAGGGACGCGTCAATGTCGCTGAGGCTCAGGTTATGTACACAGTTGTGCCATTAGTTTGCCTCCTGTTGGTCATTGTGGCCGTGCTGTCTGGCACGGGGGTGTATATGTATGCCAAGCAGACTCGAGCAGACCCTCCACCGCCAGTCAATGCCGATTACGATTTTTGCTTCACCAACATCCCGGGCGGCCAGCAGGTCCTGCCTGGTATGACCCTGAAGATGAACCAGTACAACGCGTACCAGATGAATCCGTACGCCACGTACTCGCGTCAGACGGCGCGCAAGAAAAGCCTCAACTCGACACCCTATTCCACCATACCGCGTTCGGAGAAGAGCTCCGAAAACGCGTACGCCATCTACGAGAGCATACAGGACCTTCGGTCGCTTAAGCGGCGACAGAGTCTCAGCCGTCAGTTTGGCCCAACGATGCACAAGGTTGACATATGTGATATCTAGTCTCCGCCGCCGCTGCCTCCCGGACGGAACTGAACGACAGGCAGCTGTTGCAACCATCGGACTCGAAGAGTTCGCGCTGTAGCCAGCGGGTCGACGGGCGAAACAGCTATCATCAAAAGGAGAGATTGATAGGCTTGTGACCCGGCTGGCAGCAAGCTAGCGATACATTCGGGAGACGAAGTTAAACCACCGCCCAGAAGTAGGTTACCGAGCACAGGAGGAGTTGGAGAGAGGAGATGATGAAGAGCGACAATGAGGCAGAGGATGTTCACAGAAACAACAACAACAAAATGATATAAGCTACCAAAAATAGGGAGGTCAGACCCAACATCGAAGAAGACGGAAGTGTTACGCACCATGATTACGAAATGCACTAATTTGTTCTTCGGCCAACAGAACATCAAACGAACAATGGAGATAAGAAGGATGCATGAAGAGACAGGTAGATAGAGGAGGGTTTTACTTCGTCATGTTCGCAGATCTTCCTTGATTCGTACGACACCGACTATGGATCTGAGCCGGCCAATCAACTGTTTAATTAACTCGCTAGCGATATTGAGAAATCGTCGAAATGAGAATGAGTGAAAGGGGATGAAACAGATGTGATCATGCTGTGTTTATCAATTTCACCAAAAATATCAAATGATAAAATAGCACATGATCTATAGTAGTATCAGTGGTAGAGGTATTACTAGCACTCGTAGTAGTAATAATAATAATAATAATGATTTCTCGACTGCCGTGAGAAGACGCCAAGCAGACGCCTGCTGAGAAGGTGAATTACGGAACGAGGGACGAGGACGGCGATGACGAAGTATTTGTACAGTTCGTATGTGAGTGTGCGTATATAGTATTGTACAGTCACCGACAAAAAAACAAGATGAAAAATGAAGTGCTCTCAGAGCGATGTACATAACACCACAATGTGGGATTGGGATAGGTATAAGCGCAATGCAATGAACTTGACGAAAGCGGACGTGATCGAATTATAGAGATCAAGTGCGAGCTGGATGGGTTAAGTGAGGGTCACAAAAAAAATGTTATCCTTATATATAAATATAGGATGTGGGGGTATGACCACTGGTAGATTTTGTAATATGAATATTATGAATATTACAGCAATTACAATATTGATAAAAAAAAAGATACTGATGAACAACATACTATATATATATCCAATCTGTAATTTATATAACAGTAAAATGTTGTTACTGTTATACAACGGTTGCTCTATTGAGTTTAGCCGTTAGGCGTCTGTCCAATCTGTCCCCTTCGGGGACAAAGATCTAGTCAATGATTCCCGACGCATTGATTGATTCATTGATCGATTGCTGAGCACGCAATGCGAACGAGAAATAAATTACGTACATTTTTCTCTATTATTATTATTACCACAGAAGGTCATAAACCCCCACGCGGGGGCAAGGAGATAATATAGACATGAGTCATGTGGGTTAGCCGAAGCAGATCGAGAATCCACATGCTGCAAATTTCGTTGCTATAGAAACGGGAAGGGCTATCCAATGCTGTCAAGTGGAGAGAAGATTTCATACGAGTGGATCGATACACGCGAGATTCTAGCTGGAAGAGAAATACGAGACATGAGATTAATGATAATGCCAAACCCCGCGCAGTTGCTGGCACTGGGACATAGGACAGTATTGATTATACTTTTACTAAATGTCTTCATTATCTCTGTGCATTTTGATCAGCCCGTGGCTGCCACCGACGAGAAGAGATCTGATCTACACACAAACATGTATCCATAGAAACAAATCGGACACGCATACAGCAGTATAGGTGCCGAAAGGTGACATGCGCGAAATATCTCATGACTACGTCAATGACGAAATATCTAATGACTACTACGGATCCCCGCCCAAAAACAGGAGTGAGAACTCCGAACGCAGAGTTAAGTAGACGACAGTTAATGATAACAGTAACAAGGATTAAAATGAGATTAATCATCTGTATTTATTTGCCGGGATGATATCGTACACAAATTACAGTATCATACACAACCAAGGACACGCAATAGATTAATTAATGAGAAGACTGAATGGACGGGAACAGATCCTCTTTTTAATAATAATAATAATGATGATGGAACGATTGTACATGAAGCGCGATCGAAACATGACAAACACAACTAATTAATCGCTACTTTGTATTTATACGTTTTGTACTTTAATAACAATTCCCTCCTTAAGGGACTCATATCTAATCGTATATTGCCATCGAATAAAGAAATCCTATCTCATGATGACAAATCGATTCGTGTGGTTTTTGTATTTACAATTATTAATTTCACTCATGCTAAATACTTTGTCAGGGCCCTATTGGGCGTCCATGGCCATCGTCAAATCGAAGTTGACGCGTGGCACGATGGAAGAGAGACAACTCGCAGCAGTGGGGCCCCTGCCATTTATATTCATAGTTGTCCTCGGCTTGAACTAAAGGTGAACTAAAGTTCCAGTTATTCAGTGAATGGAATATGTAAAGCTAAACTCAAGTGTGTCTGAAATACCGCCGGCGGTTCCTGGTCGACTATGGCAAAGCAGTGAAATGCTTATAGGTCGATGGCGAACTTATTGTTTTGTGGTAAATATGATCTTCGTCTCCGCAACAGTCTCACTATCTAGATCACTAATCATTTTTCTTTTTGTTTGTAGTCGAGATTCAATTAATTGTTATTGTACAAGGGTGCTAGGGTACAGCCTATATCGGCACAGTGTATTCAAGAGACGCGATAGTTTAAGGGCCAGATTTCTAGGATTTCGCACTGAAATCTAGATATAAACCTTGAAAAACCTAATATTTTCTGGGGGAAAATTTTTTTCATGTTGCTCGGTAGAGGAGTCATTTTTTGTGCGACGCAATGGTCATTCGAAATAGCGCAAAATATGCATTTAGTGCTCTATATTTTTATTATACTCATTCATTAATTAAATACTTGGATCAAATCACATTTTCGGGATTTTTGGGGAGAAGCATTCGTCGAAGACTGATTCCACAGGAACCGCCCCACCACAGGAGTTGAACCGGTGGCCTTCACCATCAGAGGCCGAGGAGGATGGCTGAACCATGACGAAGAGGTGGCTGTCTTAAGGAAGTAGTCAGAGGGTGCCGAGGGGCACATTATATTGGTGGTAAAATATACAGAAACGGCTAACTCTTCTGCTCACCTTAAAGGGTACCTTTCGCCTTCTCCCTTAACGAAGAGTCTGCTCTGTATACGGCCTAGTGCCGAGCGCCTTGGATTGGCTGGCAGGAGGGACATATGGGCTGGGTTCAAACCCTGAAGGACACGAAGAATTAAAAACAATTATCATTGGACTTATTTCTCCCTAGCAACCAGTCATGCGCAACTTTTTCTCTAGTCGACAATATTCACCCGTGAGTTTCGACTTCCCCAAGACAGGGTAGATTTATTTTGAATCAAGGCGGAATATTTGTACACAAGTTAACATATATGCATGGGTAATTTTGCTCGAGGCAGCGATCATGGTGACTCTTTCAACTAGGAGTTTTTAGCCGTCCAAAACGCCATAACGCCAGGTGCAATCATCGGCTTATTAATATTTGAAGGAGACCTGAATCTTCCAAAGATGTCGTCAAAGAAACGAAACGAAATAGACAGAGACTTGATATTCATTAAACGATCGAGCAGATTCAGATAGATAGAAGATGCCGAGGCGCCCTTCAAGTAACTATCTTTCAGACTCCGACTGCTGACGTCTGGGCACAAGTGACTGAGTTGGAGCCAACCCCTAGAGCTCCGAGGAGAAATGGTCTTGAGAACACACTCACACAACAACAACAATTGTTAATATTATTGCACTTTAAACGAATCAACTTATAACGCACAAATTTCCCAATAAGCATTTAAAGTAACTGAAGTAGCCCACACCAAATGCTCGGGGCAGGGGCGGCTGGCTATTCAGGTCGGTGTTTTCGATCTGGGTAGAGTGCACCAGCAACCTCCCTAGACACCCACATACACACACTGATCCATTCTCCATCTCTCTCTTCTCTTTCTCTCTCTCTGCCCTTCTCTCACTGGTGGGGTGGGAGTCAATGGCCGTTGTCGGGAGAGAAAATGAGCTGCATACACCAGGCTATGCCAGGGGGTATGTTGAGACTCAGTGCTCCGACCGACGTTGTTGTCGATGGTCGAAGTGAAATTGAGGAGAATTTTGCCGAATGAGTATTTATTGTGTATGAGTGTGTGTGTGTGCGCGCATTAATCACCCTGCGAGCTTTTAATAGAGTGACGCTCGCAAATTAACGGGATTTCTAGCTCGTCTAACAGTAGTCTCAGAGCAGACCATCAATAACACACAAATGTACTCACAAGTCCCAAATGGAGACCGATAGCGGAACACCGACAGCGTCCACATGTTGTAAACTTTAGACGCTTTATACTTCGTGTTACTAAGCCCATTTGCGATGGGACGGCTCGCCAGCACCTTAGCAACATTCGTAAGCCTGTGCATAACGGCGGGGACCGCCGTGGAACCAGTCCAGGTGGCGCAACCGCGCATCAAACTTTCACATACCCTCGTGCATGTTGAACAAGGTGGTTCCGTCAACATATCGTGTTCAGCCACAGGCGATCACCCGATTTCGGTCGAATGGCGCCGTGATGGACAGACCCTGGAAGAAAGCGGCTCGGGTAAAGCCCTGTTGGATGACAACGTGCAGGAGCAGCTCGTCTCGAATCTCGTTATCAACGAAGTTGACACCGAACATGCTGGCCGATACGTGTGCGTAGCTAAGAATGCATTCGGTGAAGACCAGGGCGAGACGCAACTTCTGGTGCGAGAGGCGCCTCAAATGCCGGAAAGTATCGAAGTGTCAGGAATCTGGAGCCGTGGTGCCCGCTTGACTTGGTCAGCTCCAAAACTAGCCGTGGTGACGGGGTATGGCGTGTGGTTCTGGTCACACAGAGATCTCACCAAGTAAGTTTCGTGAGTAAACCTAAAATACGTTGAAATTACATTGCCATTGTAACTACTACCTGTGTATCGTAAGGATATACTATGATACAACTCATTGAAAATCTAGCCATAAATAATAGAGAATGCTTAAGTGCGATTAGTGGTTATAAAATATGTATTATATTTTTTACGTGTCAGTCGATATCTTCAACGCAAATGTGAAGGAGTTTATCGCATAATAATTGGCAGCTATTTACAGCTTCAAGCAGGTTGAGGCGTACGTGATAAGGAGGCTTTTCTTATTTCCATGCGATTGATCAATTTACAAACGAATTCATTCGTTTTGACACAGCGTACATTTGTAAACCTCTCCAAACGTTCGCTTTCCTGTAAACAAGAAGATTAACTAAACTCCTTTCTCAGATTGAACGTGAGCGTGCCCGGTTCATCCACCACGGTCCAGATTCCGAAGCTTCACCCGGCAACGGAATACAAATTGTACATTATCGCTTACACCGATGCCGGTCCTTCAGAGCGGTCACGTACCGTTACAGTACGAACAGAAGATGAGCAGCCTTCCGAGGCGCCTTCGAATGTCCACGTGATTTCGACAGGACCAAGTCACGCCGTTATCTCCTGGCTGCCTACTCCTGAGTCCGAATGGAACTCCGAACGATTAACCGGTTACTTCGTTGGCTATAAGGCAGCCTGTTCAAATGTGTCCGATAGCCCGTACGCCTTTCACACGGTCGCTCCCAACCAAACCACATGCACATTGCGGGGCCTTTCGAAGTACACTCTCTACGGCGTTGTGGTCAAAGCAGTTAACAGTGTCGGCTATTCCCCACCGAGTGCCAAGGTATCGTTCCATACGGACGATGGTGACTATATCCCGCCGCCACTGATGTACGTGAGTGCTCTCAACGACGAATCGGCCAACCTGCGCTGGTCCTCATCATCGCCTAATGTAACCGGTTTCACCATCTATAGTCGACAGGACGAGCAGGGTGTGTGGGAGAGAACGCCTATTGATAATCCTGACCAAACTGCTTATCAGCTGACGGGACTAGATTTGAATAAACAATATCAGGTTTATATCGTGGCTCATACGAGTCTCGGTGAGACCGAGCCTTCGGATGTCCTTCTAATCTCCAGAAAATCCCCGGCTCAGATAAACGCCGAGGCTCGGATTCTATACACTGTTGTACCGCTCGCTAGCTTTCTACTGGTCACGGCAGCAATGCTGTACGGTGCAGGAGTCTATATGTATGTCAAGCATACGAGAGCAGAGCCTCCGCCACCATTCGAAGCAGACTATAATGTCGAGCGAGACGAACCAGTACAGTTCACCCCAGATAAATAAGATAATGAGTACCCATATACGGAACTCGTCGGTGTGTAAAGAAGTGGAAACCACTCTGGAGGTGCTATCGTAGAGAAGAGAACGAATATGATTTCGATTGGTTATGGCCATTCACTTCGTAGGTATTCTAGAAAGAATTATATTTCTTAATATATTTCATACTGCAGAATCATTGCGATTGTATTGATAATATATATATATATATATATATATAATCCCGAAGTTATTGAACATATATGGAATGTATTATTTAAAATAGCATGGAGAACTAAGCATAACGAATACTTATCGCAAACTAAGATCGATAGCACCAGGTACTAAAAGAGATAGGAACTCGAAATTAGCACTGAAAGATTTCTCGGGGTTAGTTATATTCAACGCGAAACTACCACAAAGTCACCGAAGTTATACATTACAGTACGCGGGCCCTCTTGTTGAGTAAGGTTGCTAATACCTAATGATTCTAAGACCATAGGCTGAAACAACAAATAGAACACTACATGAATGCGTAGCGCTGGACGTGCGGTTTTACATGACGTGATAGCGTACAATGTGAGTGACACTGAAATACGGGGCAGAAAATGAGAGATCGCCGTATCCCAAAAGACCAACGGCGCTGAGCTTCCTAGCAGCGGGGGCAGCGAAAAGACTATAAGGAGAGATCTGCTCGTAAGATTGGTGGTATTAAATGACACATTAATAGACAATTCAAGCAATCAACACTATCTATTACTCGTGCACATCCAGACCCCCACCCCCCAATCATCATCAGCCTTCCTCTCGACGAGATACCTTCGAATCTCGGTTGACCAAAACTTGATATTGTATATTGATAAAGTTGCGTTGCGGACAGATCGTACTGCTTTTTGTTTTAAATCTTACAGCATATGACCAAGACAAGGTTCTCGTAGTTCAAACGTTTATTTCAAAGTTTCCCCTCATTGCTCACGTAATCGTGCCTACCTCGCAATTAGTCATTGTTTTTTATGTTTACCTCCTTTATTTTGCAAAGGGTGGCACCTACATATCGATCTATGCAATCAATATGTACCCTAATGAATTTCGTTAATACCGTATGCTCGTTATATCACAGGTTATCAGTGGTATGAAAATATACAGTTTCTTTGGCTTCAGTATGTGAATACACAGCAATACATGATAACATGATACATGATCGTTATTTATCCTATTGGAGTTTCCTCCTTGTGATTATTGCAGTAGGAATTAGACCCTGTATTCTGAACGTTGTAGTTCCTTCCACAAATCTCACCAAAACACCTAACTGTAGGTTACAATCACACGTTCAACGACTTTGCTTACATTCATGCTCGAATTCAATAGGTGATGTACGAATTATATTTGATAAAAATAGTAATAAAGTGATTGAAAATCAAATGTCAACATTCACGCTGGAATCAGCTGGAGGTTCTACTGGAATTATATTTCAGGTTACAGCTTGTGGCCTGGAAGCATATTGTATTTGAAATATCCGGTTATCATCCTAGCGGAGATATACGTCCCCCTGTTGTTGACAAAGAGTATATATGAACGATCAGCAAATTGGACCTTTTTTTTAACATAGACAAGTACCAGATATGCTAATTATCATAAATTGCAGGAACGGCCTCGGCCACAGTCGGTACATTTATACATGTTGTCGAACACATCTGAAATCTGCTCGTTGTGCCTGTTACCTTCAGTTCCGCCTTGTGATCAAGGCAGAATCAACATGTTTGATCTCAACCAGACCCACGCCAAGTCCACGGCGAACATCGCGCGAAGTCACATAAGGAGCAATTTACAGATTGCAGAATTATGATCCATTCCAGCTATTTTAGTAATTTCCCCACAGCATCGTCGACTTGTTTTTGTATACCGGACGTCTGGAGCAACAGTTGTCCGCACGGCATGTAGTATTTGATCGTGAGCGCGATGATGTGAGACTTCACGAGTACCTCACGTGGCTGATCGAGCCGAATTCGGTTCGATAGCGACGTCATCATGAGACGAAGATTGGCTCGAATCACGGATGGAGAATCTGAGGGTGCCGCAATTGCCATTAGGACGGTACCACGCACAGTCGCTATCCAGTGGACGAGCTGTTATTGGCAAAGATCAAAATAACAGAGACAAACCATACAGTGTTATATAGACGATAGTACTTAGCATCAAGTAAGCAGTGTGTGTATATCGCATATGGGGTGATCTATAAGCAATAATAATTGTCGAACATGCATCACACACCAGTCTTAGGGGTATTAACACCTAGAGGTACTTGTTCATAAGTGGACAAATCAAAAGCAGGTACCGAAAAAGATACACCAATAGCAACACATTTAAAGGAGATATGCTCTACATATATTTAATCATAGCGCAAGTATCATTTTAACAAAAGTGGGATTACGCTCCGCGAGACTTTATCGTGGACCTGATCGTAATTACAACACAAACGGTTGAAGTTACAGCAAAACTCACGTCTAGTGACGACGTGCTTTCAGAAAGCAGATCTACTCAACTAATTGGACAACAATATGAGGAGGTATCGCAGCAAGGAGCGTGTTCCACCTACCAGATGGGATCCCTTCAGCCGGAAAGTTCCATGGAGGAGGTCGCGTTTCTTGGTCTCTTTCTTTGAGCTCTGCGCAACCGCCCCCTGAAATTCAGCTTTACCTTCTCTCAGAACATAGTCCAGCAGGTCGTTGCCTTCAAACGCACGAATGAGTTGCGGCTCCTGAAATACACATGCATGTGAAGATTTCTTTGAGGCCAAGGTTTCACGCGTGCTAGGAACCTTTACAACATTTGAACTTCATTCAACACTTCGAAGTTCTGACAGTCTGTAATCTCGAAAACGACATCGACATTTTTTTTGGATAAAAATCTGGATTGCTACTACCACCATGGATCTCACCCGCGCACACACGTGTTTATCATTTCATAGTTATTGTGATATCATGATGAATCATAATTAATTAATACCTTATCTTGTTCGTCCGCAAGGGTATCGACTCCCTGAGGGCTGAACGCGCATAGTTTGTCAAGCGGTGACTGAGGAAGTGGTAAGCTTCGGCAAAATGCCCGGGAATGAAGCACCTGTGGTTCCCCTTGGCCGACAAAGGAGACCAGATGAATGGCATATACCATTTTTGTGTTCTGTTGTATAGCGCCGATAGTCACCGATATGTTGCTTAATGTTTAGTATCTGACCTAATGGTATAACATCGGATGTAACACAAACAGAGAAACACGCATAGAAGTACACACACACACGAATACGTTAAAGGAAGTTGGAAAAAACTCATCTGAACTCCCCTTGACAATCTATACAAATCTGAGTAATCGATTACATATGGAATATTTAGCCCGACCTTGCTCTGATCCAACGAACACTCGTGTCCTCTTGGCGACTAGGATAGAGTAAAAGTGACCCTAGGCAAAATCAAGCTCTGAGCACATAAAGCACTACTGCCCAACAATTTTTCGACTGCGTACTCCTGTACACCATCGCAATAAGCTAAAACACACGGGTTTTTCCCCTAATAATTATATGCCAAATGCACACGTTGAAAATGAAGAATATTTTTGCAACTACACTATGTGGAATCAACAAACAAATGAGTTTTGGATCACAGCACATGTGACTCGACACGGAAGTTAGGGCACGTTTACCGGTGTCACAGAAAATATTCTGTTGAATGAAGAACCTATCGTAGAACTCATTTCAGCTTAGGTAGAGAGAAAATACTCTAATTTCTCTCAGATTACTACGTGCTGTCAGCTGATCCCATATCGCAGAATCCATCTCCTCTATCCATCAAGAAGGTGCTCATTCCATGTTGATATTCCAGACAACGGTGCTCTCCCAGCAGTGTGACATCCCCATTGCGCACCAGCAAAGAATGAGGCTATGTGTGGGTACCACCGAGAACGACACATCGCCGTAAACCGTGGCGCACCTGGGTTCGAGACAAAATTCATTCAATGGACGATGGGTAAACTGCTACTACTATTACTAGTACCACTACCTGTCTCCACGAAGTTTGCAGAAGAAAAAGATTTAATTTGGAACGAATAAGTTCCTATAATTAAAATAATTGGCGGGGGGGGCGAAATATTGTGGAGCCAGCCCAGCCAGAGATTTCGCAAAGGTAGGTTGCTTTCTCGAAGTGGGCTACGGTTCGACAGATGCCTAACCAGATAAATTAACTGTGATTCAGTGTGTTCGATTAATAATGAGACGTCAGTGAGTGCTCATTGTTGTCGCTTGTGGATGACAGAAAGTTAAGCACCTGTTCTCAAGAAGCAATGATTCGGCGTGTGGTGAGAATATCAACAACATTGTTTTCCACAATTCTTCAATGTACACTGTCTTTATTGTGAATCATATATGTTCATTGACAGCGTAGTTCGTCGTTCGTAGAACGACGTATACTGGTGTTGTACCGACTTTAGGAAACTCTCAGATGGTTTCTCGTGTCATGACCTATGACGATTGCCGCGTTTCTGTCGACTGTATGTTGTGGGCTGTATTTGTGGGGTAGACAACGTACCAATAGGAGTTTAGGTCAACTAGCATGGTCACAACAACGGTTGTGGTGAGAATCAGTCCCATTGAACAGACCCATTGAGTGTAAATGCATTTGGGAGATACATCATTGGCTTACGCCGGATAACCCTGTATAATATTATTATTGCTGTTTGGCGACAACTTTAATAAGAAATTAATTTCAATATGGTGACGATTTCTGCTCATCACAGCATTTGTACTATGACGCGCCATTATTACCATTGCTCTCAATCGATTGCTGAATCGACGACGTCGAATCGTGCGTAACGTCCGGGTACAAAAAAACCACAAATGGTCGCTCTATTCAATTTCATTCGATTCTGTTGATTCTATTTGCTAGCAAACACTCCATGTGCATATGTGTTCACAACTGATGTGACCGGTGGCACCTATATCACAACGTGATTAGCGAATTTCCCTAATTTTCTTCGCAGCTTCTGCGAGAGCACCCTGTACGAACCACTCGGATGAAGCCTAGTAAAATGGATTTGAAAAATAATTGCAGACTTAATAAGTACATATATCTGTTCGGATTAGTAAATCATGTATAAATTGCTTTACTCGAGATCATATTCTCGTACTTGCCGGCCGAATGGGGCTTCTTCATATAACTGTGTAATTCAACGTGTGCGTGACGGAACTTTGACGGTATAATATTTTCACAATGGTAGTTATAACGGGACGATTTTGGGAACCTCCTAATTAATGAGCATTCTTCATCATAGGGGTAGTCGTCGTTCGAGGAAACTTCTGGTTTCTCTTTGACGAACGCGATGGATGACTACTTTCCAAAAGTAACGGGCCTCTCGCCTGCGGAAGGCTCACCAGGGACCAAGGTGACGATCAGAGGCGAAAACTTCGGATCCGGCCAAAATGACCTCGTCTGTAAGTTCCCATTTTAGCATACATTCAATTGCATAAATCGAACGAATCGATACAAAGTTAACGTTCCCCATTAAATCTTGTTATCACCTCCGTTTGAAATAGCATAGATCTTCACCTGATTGATGTGTTTCCGTTTATCTCGTATAATCCAAATATTCACTTCATCCACTCGTACTTTAAATAATGATGTTTCGTTTCTATATTCATGTTCAAACGAACATCCCAACATGTTTGTTAGGGTATTGTTATTTTCGTTATGGGGATCAATTGCAATTTTATTAAGGCCTGAGCAATTTCGAAACATGAGTAGAATCATAGCCGGCCATGGGTGGCACCCTGTCGATAATGATGTACTCGCCAAAAACACACCTCGTTCCCTGGGAGTCGGCTGAATTCAGCTCAACTGTTTCTTGCATAGCCGATATGTTATCCCTGTGATGACAACGCACACAGAACGGAGAAGACTTTACAGGTCCACAAACGCTTTCAGACCACCTGATTTTCTCAATAAAACAATGCTTGAGACCACCATCCCCGCACACAAGTTTAACTTCTAGCATACACTGCAAAAAATGCATGCGCAAGCATTCATCACGTAGCCGCCATCTCGTGTTCACACTTATATTCACGATATTCAAGTTTCACACATGGCTCACTGCAACGCTGTGAGGCAACCTTGAGGCGGCACTGAACCACCTAGGCATGCTACCTGAACAGTGTAGGCGGCTGTGTCAGTCTCTGTCAATCGTTGATCGTCCGACTGCCTCTTATCCGCCGCCGCACATCAGTCGCTTCTCGTTTTGCCGCAGCAAACGCCACCGCCGTCTTTTGCGTTTGCGTTTTGTTCAGCCTTCTTTCGTTCGTTCGATTGAAGCTCGCACCTGTCATCTCGATGGGCGATATAGATAGACAACCTACCCTCTCCGGATACATCTGAAAGATTTATCACCATTGTAGCTCTCTGCCAGACCTCTCGAATCCTCCCTCCTTCATCGTTGCGATTGAGCGGCTGTGTTTGCGGCCACCGATGTTCAGCTGGAGATGTAAAGCTGTAAGTTAGAGAGACCAGGTATCTATATAGCGATCGATCGATCTACCTACCTGGTCTTGGCGACGGTGATTCCACCATAGCAGAACAAGTGAACGTACTGATTCCATGACTGCCACTACCGCTGTCGAGGGCTACTAGTAAGACACATGTGTTTTCCCCGATGTGGACGAGCGCCGCGCACTTAATAACTACCAAAATATGAACATGTGATTACGCTGAATTGGTATTTGTAGTAAATTGTAGTAAATTTCCATTCTTTGCTTTTTGGACCTCTGAGCCGTCACACGTAAGCACCACCATCGCAAGCGCCATTTAATCATAATTTCTGTCATACATTATAGGCCAGCTATTCTTTAACAATAGCTCCCTATTCAGATGGAAAGCGTTTTGGCCTTTACAATTCTTGCTATTGCATAAAGTGAATTAACTATCGATAACTTTCCTAGACAAAAGGGAGGCCTCTCCAACCTTGTTAATAGAACCTGACATGTAATTATACTGCTGTAAAAACGGACAATTTCAGCTGTGACGATCTGTGGTATGGACTGCACGATGTTCTCTGAGTGGAAGTCATCGCATAAGATTGTCACTCGAACTCGGATCTGCTCGGGTGTGGGTGATGTCATCATTACAACGAAGTCTGGCGGAAAAGGAACATGCACCGTACAGTTTAAGGGTGAATATCCAATTAATGCTTGTCTTTGTGTCACTACCCTTCCCCAAAACCCTTTTGGGACTTGCTTCTGCCATGAAATGCCCGTCAGCTAAATCGACACTTGTACGAACTATGGCGTTTGGAAACATTTCGAATGTATATGTGTTAGTCGGACTAGCAGAAATCAATTGTGATTTCTAAAGCCCTTTTTTAGATGATACCTTTTCTTAACGCCTTGGCATGTTGATTATGATTGCAGTTGATAATTTGTTCACCTAACTCGGAATTATATTATATTAGTCTGTGCTTATCTTCCCAATGTAGCATTATGACCTTCCATCCATAGCAGTAAAACGGATACAATTCGGCTGTTATATTAAAATTTAATTCGGGATTTGCGGTAGTCAGAAGTCCTCTCGTCAATTATGTCAATTGGCTGTAACATCAAAGTGCGTTGCAACACTATTCATCTAGGTACTCACTAACTATCGTTGTATTCTTATGGGGTCATACTTTGAAATGGTCATATTATTTACGTATTACGTTCGTATGTAGGCTTAGTAGTAATGTATTTTTGTCGAATACTATATATATGTATAACTATATGTACTCATTTTAATAATATCTTGATTCAAACAAAAACCTGTTGCTGTGTCAGGCATTCACGAGTCGGTATCGCCAACGGTAGAATCGGCTGTTTGGGTTGACGAGGCGCATCACTTCCAAGGGCCATCATTCCCGTCAATGAAGGGTCCAGCTTCCTCATCGTCGCTGGCCAAAGAGCTCAACCTTTTAGTTGGAGCAGACCAAACGGCTCTGAGCCCCACGAAGGAAACGGATCTCAAGGCACAATTCGGAGATGCGAGCACTGACGTCTTCTCCCGAAACTTCAGTCCAGACCTCTATCTACTTACGAATCATATGCAATGCAGGTGGGTATAAGGCATTACAGCTAACTAACAATCCTGACGACGCTCGTACGGTGCCATTTGGCCAAATACACGAAATAATAATAATAACTAAATAATCCTGACGAAATAATTCCAATCGAATCTCCCATATGGTTATAGTTATTAGATCAATACGATTTACTTAGTAAATAGTATTTTTACAATATAGTTATATTTTCCAATATGAAGTCCTTAGTCGTTTCATTAATGATGACAGCAGAGAAGCGAGCACATGAATCCAATATTGATCTCTCACAATAATGTTGTGGTGTCCCTCTGTGTGCTTGGTTTTTTTGTTTCTGTTTCGATCTTTGCCAGTTTCGAGAACCTCCGCACTGGTCTGAAGGAGCTAGAGCGGCGTGTGGGAAACCAACAGGAGGGACCAACAACATTTCTTAAGTCGAACGTATACGCAATCGTCAAGTGTCTTGATGTCCTAAAAGAACTCAATAGGGTGACGAACAAGGATCGCACCGAGATGGGTTCCGCGCTCACGGCCGGAGTAACGCAGCACCTCAAAGGTAGACGAATGACTACTGTAATATTTGCCTTCCGCTCTCGAGCGATGTCTTGCTTGTGTTGAAAACATGGGGAGAGGGGAGAGTACATGCTGTTATCGGATTCATTGTTGTCTCCGATTTTTTTGTTAGCCTTGACGTGACAATTCTCCCTCTGGTGAAATTGCAGAGACCCTGGACGAAGCGTCATTGATCTTTGAGCAGATCCTGAGGCGAAAAGAGAGCTCGGACTCAATGAGAACGTCACTGTCGATTCTGCACAAGTTCCGCTTCCTTTTTAATCTGCCTGCGCAAATGGAGCACAACGTCAAAACGGTACCCAATGACACCTACGCAATAGTACCTATGGTGGTTTGTAAAATTTGTAAATGAAACACAACTCAATAATGGTTTGATGGAGTACAGTCTGCAGTCAACTTTTTCTAATGCGTATGCCGAGACCAAAATATTGTAGTACCAATAAAGTAGAACACGACGCCCGTTTTTCTTTTATACTGGCGTTTTTATTAACTATTCTAGCAGCATGAGTTTACTTTTAATTCCTGTGTGATCGTATGTATATGACCGTTCCTCAGGGTGAATATGACACGGTCATAAGTGACTACTCGCGCGTTCGTTCCGTGTTTCACGATACGGAGGTCGGCATCTTCAAACGAGTCCTCAACGATGTCGAGGGCAAAGTCGCCGCGTTCAAGGAGAAACTTCACGAGGGAATCAGGAAGTTTCCAGGGCCGCTCGATCAACGCAAGAAACTCATCAGGTAATCATGAACTAAACCAAGCAAGATAAATTACAATGTATCAAATCTGGTGCACTATACACTGTGTACCGTTACACTACTCATAGTGTCGTACTGGTTTCAGCACGAAATTCACCGAAAACTATCTCGCCGCTGGTGCTTTGAAACGTACATAAGACCACAGAGGTGTTTTCGTATATTTCGCCCACTTATCCTTGCTGATTCTCCATTCTCTCTGGCTTTAGTTACCTCGTCCAGCTGGAACCCGAACGAAATCCCGGTTGGGAGGCTATCGAACTAAATCAAAAGTGGCTACTCAAATCGATGGACGATCTGAAAACGCTTCACGTGTCACGGGCGCGTAGTCGAGCCAATCAAAGCAATGGTGAAGGAGAGAGCGACCCACCACAGGTGGAGTTCGTGCTCAGTCTCTGCAGGTTCTTCTGTAACAACGCGCCGGATTTTTTCAAGTGGGTACCCTACTGAGACCATGCTGAGGGTTCGGATAACAGCTCAGTATGAATAAAATGACATGTATCTAGAACGCGCATTTCATGCTAGTTGCTATACCAAGACGTCTGGGTAATTATATAATGTCTATAATATCCTGTAGCGTAGCAAGTCGCACAGCTTTAAAATGGTTTACCAACGATGTATGATGATTTTTCAGGGTTTTCTATAAATTAGTCATTTGTAATATTTCGGAAAATATACAGCTATTTCTAATGATATGACTCATTTTCGAAGCTTGATTTTCCTCCGAGTCATTTCAAAGGTGCGTTTTATTTCGAACAGGCAATCTTATTACTTTAACTCATTTTAGCTTAGTAGCTTAATCGTTGTAAAGCCTAATGATACCTGACTTAATAACGGCTACCTATCAAAATTGGCTAATAGGCTCCAGCAGGCGTATCTACAGCGTGAGATGGAGGGCATTCAAACCGCCCCCAGTGAAGAGGAGGAACGCCGTAGTAGCGATCTAACATTACAACTCGAGTCCCGTCTTTGTCTCGAGGTGCGATCAGCGCTATTGCCCACACCAGCCATGAACCCAACGGCCGCGTGGCCCCATTCGCCTAACCAGCCTATTGGGCCGTGGCTCCCAACTTGTCTCCGGCATGTCAGGTGAATAAGATAAATTATCTATGAAATGAGTGTCACTTCAGCTTTATGATGAAGTGTACGATTTCGAGTCGGTGTTGACGTACGGTTATAACAGAGTGTTCACCTCGCATGTTTATTTAAGCATATTTATGTTTGAAAATATGAACAAAGCAATGTACCTGCCTAATCTGTCGCTTTCTGTTATATATGCGATGCTGTCGCACACCAGTCTGCTGCGATGTATCTCATTCATTGTTTGATGATGCTGTTGTGTAGGAAGTGTTATTCCAGCGTGTTGAAGTTGGATCCACCCCACGCCGCTGCCAGAATGCAGAGTCTCATCACGGATCTTCGCGAGCACGCGATCATCTCACTGCTAAGTCAAGCAGCTCATGGTGAGTTCTACTAATCGAACGGGGATCGTTGCCACAACTTAGCAATGGGTGTTTCGCCAATTCAATCAAATGGTCAATGTAATCGAGTTAAGAATTCGAGAAAGTACCCTCCTCTATCCCGTACAACAATATAATAATACAACACAACGTGTTTGGTTTATGGACGAAACTGTAGTCTTTTAATAACGCTTAAGTTCGGTAATTAATGATAATCAAAGCTTTAAACGTTAATCCTCAATGCGACACCGTCAACTGGATATAGGGAATTGCAATCGTTAACGGCTAGACACGTCGAGATGGTCAGAGTTTCACATCTGTCCCGTGCATCGTCTTCAGATATCAATCGTCTTCATGAGTACGAAACGTGGCGAAGCAGTTCGTGGTCGGATCTGCCCTCAGCGCCGGGAGGCTATGCTGGCGGACTCGCAGTTGGTGGCTGCGGTGATAGTCAATTTCAAGGCGCGCACTTGGGAGCTTCACAGCTGCCTCTTCTATTTGAGAACCGCGTCATTGAGGCATTACAGGTATATGGATTATTTTATCTGTCTATACCATAAACAACATTCAAGGATCTTCCTCGTTTGACTTACAAAAACAAGATCATGATATTACCATGGTTTCAAGCAAACAAAGAAAAAAAACTAATATAATCACGTTCAATTGAAGTTCAGGCTCGTGTAAGTATACGGTTCATACATTCGATGTCTAGTTAGAATCTGGCACCATTCGGTAGCTTAAGTCTCCACAACAGATAAGCCCCCTCGGCGTCCTCGAAACGTATTGTGGTCACACTTTTTAATATAGTATCATCATGCAAGTTCTGCGAGTAAGGTCGACCAACGTACGCATACACATCTTGGGTCAGTAGATCGGTTCCCACTTGTCAGTGACTTTTCGCAATATATCGAATGCTGTTTCAAGCAGATACGTTCTATATCCGACAGGTGATTCAAGAGAATGTGCTGCAATCTTCGGCTGGTCAAATGTTTAAGCAAATGAACGTCAAGGTTGCAATTATGCAGAACGTGCAGGCAATGATAAAGTCGTACGTCAGTGCCCTCGAAAAGTCACCGTCGCTAGACAAGGTGAGAGCCTTTGAATTTGTTGTTAATTTAGCCTGTTTGGTAGTGAGACGGCTTCAAAAATATTAATTATATTAGCCTGCCGTCACTGCATACGCTCACAGTTATATTGTACTTTGGTTTGACATTCTGTTAAGTATGTGCCGTGGGGCGGATTATAACATTTGTAATCAATGGTCGGCTAATTATCAATCCTACATGTTATATTGCAGACGCAAGCAATTTCACGCGACATCTCGGATCGAGGCATTGGGAACAGCCTAAGTGGAGCTAGTCGCCTCTCCTTCGAGGACAAACTATTGATTACCTTGGCGAACGTTGCTGTTAGCCGCGATTACGTCCTTCCGCGTATTAATAATGCATTTGCCAACCAACAGTACCCTGATATATCGGAAATCATCGCTGTACGTAAAAATTACAATCTACTTCCACACGAAACTCCCACCAAAAGCTAACTGAAAATCGGTTGCTGCAGCACTACTCATGTCACATAGTTATAACACATGCTGGTGGTTCACTCGCATTAGTGTGCGTCGACTGAGCACCAATGAACAGTCGATTTCAATATGGATGAATTTGATAGTGTCGCATTGTTAGTGGTGATAAGTATACCAAAAGTGTTAGCTCATTGTGGCGTTATCTTTGTCCGTAGCACGGAGATCAGTTATTGGTTCAGGTCGAGCAAAGGGTTCTGCAGCTCGTTGTCAGTCGACTTCAGCGACCGCTTGTTGACATGGTCGAGGAACTCATGCAGGAGTACAGCGTCGAGTGGAATACGCCGAAGACACCAAACGACGTTTCTACCTATGTTAAGGTAACGGCTCGCTTACGTTACATTCACGTCTGTTTTCTTTCTGGAGATTTTCGAGCAAGTTCTATTTCATAGCAATACTAGCTAAAAGCTGACTACCCTTATCAACGTCACTTATAATCGCTTGAGTTAGAAACTTGAAAGCATAGCAGATCACCGGAGGACTACATGCAGTGATCTCGATGTCTCCTCTAGTGTTCGTTTGAGGAGGCGCATAGTTCGGTTTGATGTTACGCCGATTCGAATGGTCGCTCATAACAAACACATCGCACTTCGACCGTTATTTACTTAGGAACTACTTCTCGAGCTCACCGAGGCTCAGCAGCGCATTCTACGCGTCTGTCCCATGCTTGTTGACCGCGTACTGCCTCCGGTGGCGGCTGCACTTGTTGCTGAGGTGGCCCGCCAATGCGCTCACGTGAAAGCGACGTCCGCGCAGGGGAACAACCTACAAATATACATTGATATCCTAGCCCTTGAGGATGCACTCAGGTCCCTCGATAAAAATAACTCGTTGTAAGTATTCTGTGTAATAACTCATTCATTATTCTATTAATGTTTTCGATGGCTATTTCTTTCTATGCTGCTGGAAAATGTGTGCAGGAATATAAGCTTGCAACTATGGTAAATGCATTCGCATACCGTACCACATGAGTTCTTATAGGAAGAGTATAAAATAGCCTGTTCTGTTTAGCCGGTCTAGTAGTTTGTCTTCTCCTAGCTAAGATGATAATGTTTCTATGCGTTCAGTGATTTGGTGATTCCCGCAAACGACGAGCGCATTAGCTGCATGTAAATATAAGCAATAAATATAAATATAGCAATAAGTATCATATATATATAATATATATATGCCTATAACAATAAATAATATACAATAAGCTTACGTTGGCGGAAGCCAACAGCACAGTTCCTGAGCACAGTGACTTTTGGGTCGCTCTGTTTGAACTCCGCAAACAGGAAACTGTATCTGAAAATCATTACATTCGAAGTCGTTGTTGCTCTGCATCTTTTCAGCGAGGTGCTGCGCCCTTGCAAGGATCGCTTGGGTACCAAAGATCGAGCCCATAAGGAGCTGGTGGACGACGTCATTAGACAATTCAAATTTAATCAACGTCTGCAGATTATGTGTTTCCAGTAAGGCGATGTCGGTGCGTCGTTACAGGACACCGTTGCAGGATACAGTTGCCGCCATATTCCGCAATTGTTGCCATCGGAAACCACCATGATTTTATAGATTCCTAACGACGATAGTAGCTGTAATAAGGGCGATGCAAATATCGGTAGCCAACTATAGAGGCACCAAGCGTCGACTGAAGACGAAAGCCGATTTGTTCTTAATATATTTATTATTTATATTTTGCTATATATATATGTTTTGTCCGCCGCATCACAATTACATTCAATGCGAGAACGACAATAAATGGGGGAATGTGCCTTAGTCAGCACTTCATACTCTTCATGAATGGGCTTATTCTTCAAACTATATTATTATTATTATTATTATGATAGTCGCTAACTAACCTAGTCCAAGTTTAAGTAAAACACTAAAATTGTAATGCTGCTCTGATCTAGCCCTCTAATGGTGTCTCGCGGTATAAATCATAACAAAAAATAGAATAGTCATTGCATATATATATAATCGTTTTCTTGACAGCATTTAATTAATTGATATAATTACTCATACCTAGTACGTACATACAGTTATATACAATATTTTTATATAATATATTGTTTCATTCATATCAAACCTTCCATTGTTTTGCTAATCGTTCTTGATACTGATAGAATTTTTTTCTTGTATTTGGTTCACATGTTAAAATAGGCTAATATATTTCTCAAGGCTTATAACATATAATACACGACGTTGTTATTTTAGGGCTTATTTTCATTATTATGCGAACTTCTCGCCAGGAGTCCATCCATTGGAAATCCATCTAGTTGCGATACGAGCGTTTTTACACGACAATACGAAAATAGGGTCATTTTTCTTTATGGTACTGTATTGGTTTTTTGTTTTTTTTTTTGGAACGCGTTGCTATGTGGTACACAGTTCGGAAACAGTCATTCTTTGATTCTAGCTAGTGATAGTAGGATTCCACAGGTTGTTAAACATTACGCTGTTCATCTTCGTGGGACGACGTAATCCCATGCATCACGACACGCACACAGGATTTGTGCTAGGTAGACCACTGAACATCCTAGAGGAGCACACAGCACTGATTTGTCTTTCGCGCCTGAAATTGCAAAGTTGTGTGGACAACGCATGTGACAACTTCGTTAGAATACTCCAGCGTGAATAATTGCGGGTACATCAATATCTGTTCGTCGTTCAAGGGAACAGGCGAATAGAAGACGTGGGGCGCTCCTTTATTTTTAATTTCGTTTAAATTTACAGAAGACACTTTTACTGGTGCTTCAGTTATTTCGAGCTGTGTCTTTACGTTAATACGAGGATCAGCAAGGAGATGTAAGTCACATCGTGGCTTATTGGCCATGAACACAAACAAATAACAGACATATCACATCGTAAGTAATCACCTCTATCCCCCTTCGAGACTTATTCATGAAACTCTGGACGAGTTAACTTCCTTCGGCATAGAACTCTACGTAAGACTCTGTGTACGTGTACACTGTCTCATATGGGTATGTATGCAATAATATAAAGCATGGTTCGCCAACAGCCGCTCTCATATAACTAAAATCACTCGTCGCTAGGATACCAACCGTCTTATAAAACATTTTACTCTGAGCACTGAGATCATCTGACTTGGCGACCAGATCGTCAAGCTTTTCGCCTCTCTCCAAAACGGCCTCAATCGTGTTATGTAGAATGATCTTCGTTTCATCCAGATCGGCCTGGATTTTCGACATAGCGTCCGCCTGGTTCGGATTCTGATACTTGGCCAGCTGGGCTTCCAGACCCGGCAATGGCAACGTGCTCCCAGATGACCATGTATCGGGGGAGTGCTTTGCCGCAAAATCGTCTAAGACCTAAAGACAGGTAAGAAATAGAAACGCGAAATGAGAGAGAGAATTTTTGATCGTGAAAACTTTTTACTGAAGCTTTCAGTGATCTATTATAATACTTGGAAGAATATCACTCCAATATGCTCGATATAGGGGTTTGGCATATGCTGAGTTCGAAATTTGTGATTTGCATTCGAAACATTTCAATTCTAACCAAAGGAAAGCCATTTGGAGAGTACATTGAGTGACACACTGAGATAAACGCCGATGTATATGCTACCTTCAATGTAAGCTAACGGCGGCAACCGATACAGGATACTCTATACTTATTAATCAATGATAGCCTTATTTTACCTTGCTGATAAACGTGTGAGCCACCCTGTTGGGATATTCGTGATCCGAAATCAGGACTCCCGAAAGGCCATCACTGCGCGAGTAGCAGTGGCACATGTACTCTAGAAAAACGTTAATTACACGCGAAGAGGTTAATAGCAGATATATGCAATACCTATCAAAGCTTTTTGTAAGCGGCGGAAGCTTCCAGCGAAAACACAGACGGCTGTGTAGTGGCGATATCCGCATGGGGTTGGGTGCGGTGGTTATTACTTCCAAGTGACTATGACGATCCGTGATAAACTCGCCATTATTTAGAAGGCGTTAGCGACGCTACTAGATAAAAATAAATACATCGGAAACAGCAGGTCCGACGCCATACGGACCTGCTTCAAAGTGGCCGCCCCTGAATTTCCGAGGTATCATTAGTACCTAGCTTTAATATAAATTAGCACCTCATGAGAGGGTCCCTGGGTCATTTCCGAAGGGCACAACACGTCGCTCACTAGCACATGCAGTCATTAGAAATAACTACAAACTTAGTATAACAAAGATGTGCGCACTAGTTCAGGCATTATAGATCATCTGTCCTTGTAGAGTCACCCAGCTTGCTGACCTGCCCCCTGTCGAGACTTTCCTTAATCAGGCCATCAATCACAGATGCGACGCTGACGCACACGTAGTGCCACCTGGTCTGTTTTGTTTGAATCTCCATTTTATTTGATGCAGAGCAATATTTTGTCGATTCACAACTACACGTGTATTATTCATTGGTTGCACAAGCCGTCTATATTCGACTGTGACTGCACACATTGCGTTAGCAGGAAATTTTCTAGTTGCCAGCCACTACAGTAGAAGATTTGTGTACACACATGATCCAGTGAACACAAACATCTTCCAGAAGCAATGTTCATGAACCGAAATGCCGCAATAATCAGACGGCCGCGACGCAATTTATCTATCAACATCTATTTACCTCCTTCTTTAATTGTGGTTCGGGTGGCAAGCTGTGTTCTTTCAACGACGACATTCGAGGTAAACTTCATAAACTCCGCCGCACTGAAATGCAATAAAGACTCTAATTAGAGCTCGTTCAGACTGTATTTTCTACCCGCTATTCCATTCCAATCCGGTAGCCCTTGCGACGCTATGGTAATATTTCACAGTAATACTGCGTCACACTTCGTGACTCTCAAACTTAAAGGAATCAATCAACGATCAGATCAAACAGCAGTATAAAGCTGCCCTCTGCCAAATTGTCAAATGTGGAAGTAATCACGTTTAAAAATATACAACCAGATTATTAATTGTTAAAAAAAAAATTGACTCAACATACAAGATATACAATCTCAGTTGACAGCACGGTCTCTATTTTTAACAGTATCTAATGACGTGGTTTTTGTATTCGCACACATGTGGTCTGTGTCTGTGTGTGTGTGTGTGTCAAGAGATTTTCTATTCTGCGTAGCCGAAACAAACAGCAAGCGGGCCGGCCGGCCACTCGGCACGTATGTCAATCGGTGATTGACAACTGAGTCCTCAAATGCGGCTTACAAATGGCTAATAGAGATAACAAACTCAGCGTCATCTTGTCGGACTTGCTGGGATATCCATAGTTCGTTGTCCTACCGCACAGTTTGTCATGCAGTCTCGTCCCAATGGGTCGTATTGTAATTCGCATGTAGACATCATGAGCATATATAGCTTATTTTCCCAACAACAACAATTACTGGTATTTCATTGCTAATGACGATAATGGTGACCGTGGTGGAGCAGTTCATATCGACTATTCTGGTAATACTCGCGAACCTGGATCGTTGGAAGAAGCCTACAGATGACAGATCGCTAGCTGCCGTTAGTAGCGTCCCCTTCGACTGGTACTTATAAAGGACCGCAATATGGAAAAGCTTCACCATTGTGAAACGTCTGAAAGGATAAGCAACAAAACATAAAAACAACAACAACATACTTAAGTTCCTAGATCAGTTTTGACGTGTATCGCACCTACAACTACTTCAGCCTGCCTAGGATCGGTGCGTATAGATAGGTTTCTTTCACCCTTTCACAAACCAGTGCGAAAATCCCTTGTGGAACAGGAGGCTGGATCACATAACTATCCAGGGAGATATGGAGACTGATTTCGAGACTTCAAGTCTCATTGAGCGAATTCACACGGAGGAGCTCAACGTGGTCCACGAGAATAACCAAACCAAAGAATATTATCTAGCAAACACCATTTAACTATTTCCACCGCTCGTTGGAAAGACTCGTACGTAAATTGCCTGAGAAATCGACAAGACGCGTATGCTCATCTGCGGCAACACTGATCCAAAGGGAGTCAACTGCGAGAGCACGGCAACTCCCTAACCAGCCGGTCGGAACCATGATTCAATTAGAGGACGACATACTGTCGAGACAGCTTGATCCACCTGTTCACTGGAGTATCACTCCGGATTACTGCTACTCTACAGGAACACAGCGCATCGAGTTGCTTACCCGGCAGGGCGATTTCGTCCGCAGAGAAATTTCCTGTCACTTGCACTCGGCGAACAAAAAAGCACGCACTCAGCGAACACTCACGTACAACACGAAGGAACTCGCTTCGAAGGCGCGACTCACAAACCAGACACCCACAGTGTGCGCACCGACGAAACGTCACACATCCACGCACACGCAAACTCTATGTTTTACCGCCCGCAGCATTCACTATCTGCTTCCTGCACACGGGTCGAGCAAAACAACACACACACACACAGCATTGATTCGCTTCGAGTCTCTGGCTGGCTGGCTGGCTTAAAGAATTGATTTCGAAACCACTCGTCATCAGATTGCACAGATGTTACTGGAATTTTTAGGTTAATCTTCTAGTATTCATGCTTTGGCGACTTCGGGGAGAAAGTTTGTTTGGCATATTAGAAATAAGGGCACATCTTTGACGAAAAAAAGTTTATCTCGCTTTCGAAATATACTCGGCTTGATCGTGTCGTCTGCGAACGGAAACGGCTCGGTATTTATTTACGATTCGATAGGTCTTTTTCCGGCGACCATCTTGCTGTGAGGTTCGTCTCCGCATGATATATGAAGTTTAATCCGTAGAAATCAATAAAATCAACGGTATTTATTCAGTGATACATGTTTTAGTGAAACGGTGACCACCCTTGGAGTATTTCGCAAGTGATAGCTTTTGTCATGTCGAAGTCCTCGGACGCAATTTCTCAAAAAAGTTGTACCGTACTTATTTCTACCCATTGGAACTGGGACACGTTTCGGGTGTTATTATGTTCGATATTGAATTGGACACATTCGCCCGGCCAACTTAGGTTCCAATGGTTCACGTAAATGCTTACGATGAATGAAATTAGGCGAACAAATCGAGCCTTGGGTGCTATTTAACCTTTGTGAAATCATGGGCTACATTCGATTTCACGCGTTTCTCTATTCGTGTTACCTATTCGGCCACCTATACAATCAACAGTGATATAGTGGTTATATCCTGAAAAAAAGTCGCTTGTGTGAATTAGTGGTAGATGCCGTTCGCGTGTTGTATAGCCCAGGGAAGAGCTAGGTGGTGCTAGGTTCAACATTAAACGTTTCTCTAATATTGGACACCATTTCTAATTCTCCTTTCGTGGTCGACTTAAGTAACATCCATGGTATGGTTAACCCGGGGAATAATTGCTTTGTACGCACCTCGATACTTACTTGTTCTTCGATGATTGGTTTGTGTTTGTGTTCAATTTGTTTCAGCTCGAAAATGAAGAGGAACGAGTTCGTGTCTTCCTCGCGCCGGGTGGCCCGTAGGCGCCACTTCAACGCTCCTTCCCACATCCGTAGGAAGATCATGTCCTCGACTCTGTCGAAGGATCTGCGTCAGAAGTACAATGTGCGTTCGATGCCCATCCGAAAGGATGACGAGGTGAGGACCAATTCCACGACGACAACTGGACTGAAGACATTTGTGCGACAAAATGACGATTAGATACACCAAATCTCCCCTGAAGCACTGCAGAAATGCGCAAATAACACACCAATAGCGCAGTTTCTACTGAGCTCGTTTAACCTAAGTGGTTGCTTGGCATTGTCGTTAAACACAAGGTCTATTCACCTATGCATCATAGTTAAACGCTGCCGGTCTTTTGCGCTAGCCTTCGACAGCAACGCGTTCCTAAAAGAGCCTATTTCTCCACATTTCTCGCAGTGATCCCATACGGATAAGTGCCGAGAAGTGTATGACGGGGTGAGGGCTGCGAGCCAGCCGCCAACTAAATGGATAAAGAAAAGCCTATTTTATTAACTTAACAACAAGGATTTCGAGCTTTTGCTTTTTCGAATATGCGTCCAATGAGTCCTGGGAAATGTAGTTGCAGGAACGCAAGTTGTGATAACTGCTGTATGTGTAGCACGTCCCCCCCACCATGAAAATGAGTTTCGATGCGCAGAAGTACTTCATTCTATATTTCGGTTACATCAGGTGAAAAAATTTAACAAAAATATTTTCCGATCTTCGGTACGCTGTGATTACCTGCGTCAAACTGGAAAGAAATTACTATACATTTGACCGTAAATTATCCGTACGATTATGTGCAATCCATTTTGGAAACGGAAGTTATCGCGATCGTGTGGTCAGTTAGTAGTCGTGGACTACCCGTTCCACTTTCAGTTACTCATGATTAACTCAAAACGATCTTCACGAGCGGCCACCCTCGCCTATCACTGACTATAGTAGAGATTTTTGAGAATAGATCAAATACAGATAGCGCATAGGTATTACAAAACCAGAGACGAACCAAACCAAACTTGGCAGTCGAAAATGTTTCCTATGAATTTCTGTTCTCTAAATGTCTATATACATATATATTTCTCGTGTGTCGCACAACAGGTTCAAATCATGCGTGGACACCACAAGAGTCAGCAGGTCGGCAAGGTTGTCCAGGTGTACCGCAAGAAGTACTGTATTTACATTGAGCGCATCCAGCGAGAGAAGGCCAACGGCGCCTCCGTGTACGTGCCTATTCACCCGTCGAATATCCAGATTGTCAAGCTGAAGCTCGACAAGGACAGGAAGAACCTGCTCGAACGCAAGGCTAAGGGTCGCCTGGCTGCTTCGGACAAGGGCAAGCACTCCGAGGAAAGTGTGAAGATGGACACCGCCTAAACAGAACCTTAGACGCTAATAAATTATTAAGCGTTTATTTTGTGACGGTGTTGTCGAGTAAAGTCTCGTCTTTTCTTTACTTTAGTATTACTGTTACTTCTAAATGGCTATGACAAAACTTGCTTGCGAGTAATGTACTAACCTGGTATCTACCTTGAGATGTCCGAATGCCAGATACAGTTTTAGGGGTGAGCCAACTAGGGTAGATTTTACAGATTCAGATGAAATAGAAGCACACATATATATATATACTTCTTCCTATTTCATTATATATATATATGCCTATGTGCTATACATGGTACAAAGGATATGGCTTCAATATGGGCATACCAGAAACCAAAAATTATGAGAAGGATCGCCATTATTTTTACAGACACTAAATGCGTGGCTAAATCAACTAAGCAATAAGTGAATGACATCCCTCTGTTTTGTTCTATCTTGACTACAATGCCCAATTATTATTAATATCAATACGCCTATTACCTATATAGTGAATGAGCAAGTCTACATGAAACCAGATGATCTGGTTAGTAATAATTTATTAATACAGCAGTAAGTGAGGCATTTGTACAGTTACACATTAGCGGTTTTCTCTCTCGTCGGTTTTTTTGTTGTGGTGGTGCTGAATACCAAAACGCTCTGGTTGGCGCTGATTCAAAGAGAAATAAATTGCAACCTTTGAAAGTAAGCACGCTTGCAAAAGTCGTCAAGCAGATGGGCACATTTGGGTGGGTGGGTTTTCGTGGAGGAGCCCAGAGGCCCGAAAATCCCCCTAGCTTTTGAGGGCTTGGAAGCGTTCTCCAAGCGCTGCGAGGTCTTCTTCCTCTTTTGACGAAGTGCCTGGTTCCTCCAAATTGCCATGAACCGCGGCAGGAGCTGTGTCCAACGCGCCTATAACGGACAACAAATCCCAAGATGGAAACCAAACTCCCATTAAGTTACTGTACAACCAAAGGTTCATCGGAGCTAGGCCACGCATTTTCTATTAATCTTTCTTCTGGTTTCACCGACGGTCATTTTGGTGAAGGTTTTATAGCAGGGTACATTCTGTTCAATATGATCCAGCTCTAACTCCGGTTCCTTTGTTAGCATGAAAGATATAGGCTAACGAAGCGTACACAGACATCTTGATTGGGTTATAATTATAATCTTCATAATGAATTATATTAAATTAATTTAATAATTATTATACTTTAATAGTCTACTATTATACTTGCCTTCGGTAACCTCGAATATAACTTTGTCAATTTCCTCCTGGGCCGCCGCCTCGAGCTCCTCGCCATTGTCAAGCGTTTCATCTAGTGTGTCTTGCATCATCTACAACAGCAACAACAACAAACAACAAAACATAAGGTTGTGAATATCGCAGCTCGTGATGCGGACGAAATGGTTTCGAGATATGATAGGCCAGGGCACTTGAGAGTATCAGCAATAAACTTAACCGTCATTTTCTGGCGCGTGACAGCCTTTCTCACAGTAGAGGAACCACATTGAGCTACGATGTTGAGGAACAATCAATGAATAATCAGTATAGTTTAATCAATGTAAATATCAAGTGTCTCAAGGGATAACAACAAAAATCTCGGGAGAATAACAAAAATAGTGGTTACAAATGAAGAATATAGTGATCCACTCAGATGGACCCAACTCCATACCGCGTAATGCCAAAGATTAATATATTTAATTTATTATGCTGAGCAAACTCGATCACTTCCTTTATTTTTCGACATTCTCTTATTTTGCCTAAACAAAGAGAGTTAGAATAATAATAATAATAATAATAAGAATCCAATTTGAAACCTTAACTGTCACATTTTAGTGACTGGATGTAATACGTACCTCCTCAATGATGCCAGCCTTCATCATTTCTTTCGAGAGTTCCTGCATCGTCTGCGCAACCTCAGGAACTTTGATTAGGGACTGCATAGACTTCATCACATCTGTGCTCTTTTGTAGCGACCCAGCAACACGGAGGGTAGCTAAGAAGGTAAAATTTCAAGTAGAGAAGTTGCAGTTACAGTTCCAGGCTTGACGAATTGTGACAAAAAGAAATCACAAACAAATCTACAACAACGTTTTACGGCATCTCTTGCCGAGAGTGCTATTGCAATGTGTATCACGGAATACATAAAAAAATTGAACTTGTTATATTCGGCTATCAAGTTCTTACCGAGTTGGTGATTAATGCCCATGATCACCGAGTTAATCTGCGCCTTCGAGGCATGTATTCGAGCGATGGATCTCCGTGATCTTACCACCTCTCTAGCTAGGATATTGCAAACATCCTTGTCTCCTTTTTTCGCAGCTTCCTTTAGACTTTTCTTTATTTTCTCCTCTTCACGTTGAATATCTACGAAGAACAAAATAGCGAAAAATCGAAATGAGTAACGGGAGAGTTGTGAGGAAAAGTCTGCGTTCAGACGACCCAGGACTGGCTATGATCTTTAACAAATCTTTAGCACGGGGATCAGTGATGATTATTACGTAGCACTGTATTGTTTGAGATCAGGAACGTACTTCGAATTTGTCGATCGAGCTGGTAGGTCTCCTTTCGCAGCTTTGAAATCCATTCTCGCACCTTTGAAGAACAAATATACAAGAACGTCAATGCTTGGCATAAACATATATGAACTACTAATGATTATTGAGGACAACGCAAGCAATTTTCGTTGTAACTAAGCAGATGCTCGTTACCTTGCTGCAGTTACACAACATCCAATTCCGTGGGCGAAGTGATCATTTAAAATTGTGTCGTTCCCTCAAATTCGCGTCGAGAGAATTCTAGGAATACAATCCCACCACCACTTTTCTTGAGAACGTAGTTATAATGGGTTGAGACACCATCTCCGGGTGCTGAACGATCACCTTACGGTTATTACGCTCCCTTAAGGTAACAATGACCTTTACCTCCGGTATACGCACATATATAATCCTATGTCGCTTACGTGAACGTTGGAAGGTTAATGTCTGCAAACATTTACATCATGTACGTATATCGGATACACTGATACTAATTAAAAATATTAAATCGCACAGCATATTTGTCTACCCAACTAAAACAATTTTCTCAACTAACTGTCAACTAATGTCTTCGCCAACTGCAAGTGTTGAAATCTTGGTTTTTGGAAATGCTTGAAATAAATAATAAGCTATGTCATAGAATAAATTTGCTGATTTTGTGCATAGTGAAAATTGCACAAGTAGAATTTAGATAACAAATTAAGTGACGTGCCAACCAGAGTTTATTAATAATCTTTCACTGATCTAGCTTATTATGGTTTTTTAGATTGCATAACTGTTACTGCCCATGCGATTCTCGAAAGAGGTAATTCCTCGACCTGCCAGGTGAGCAAGTGGACGAGTCAGAATGAAATCATGCACTCGCAACAAAGTTCAATTTTCAAACAAGGCCAATTTCTTCGTAGTGGATCACATAGTGGATCACACGGGCACATTGCTCTAAGTGACTCAGTAGTACACAATGCATTTGACACCAACGTTAATGCAACCTAGAGAACAAGTGGCGTAGAGATAATGATTTTACGAAAGTGTCAGCGACGGGAAATTTCGCGCGATTTGTGCTTCCGCGAATTGCTTATTTTTGATTTAAATATTCCCTAAAAGAAACGGAGAGTTAAACATGACTTTGATTTGATGCCTGTCCCATTTATGTAAAATTTTCGATTTTGCCATTTCTTCATATATATATATATATATATGTATATATTGTTGAGTTGATTTTGAGTCATAAAGAAACGCCTCCCACCGAAAATCAAAATATTGAACTGTGCTCTTGAACTATGCACTCACTCATTAATACAACTGATGAACTAACGAACATTATACATGGTTTACTTAAAAAATGAAACGATGCTATCGTTCGTATTATCTACCTGATCTTTCGGTGTCTTGTCCTTTCCAAATAGACCCATTGTTCCAGTGATAAATGTGTTTAACAACAACAGCAACAAGGAACAAATAAACGAAAATTACACCCCTAAATAAATACACCCGTAACTGCACAGATTGTAGATTCTTGCAGTAGTCTCACTGATGGGAAATCTATTTCATAATAACTATCACAGTTTTGCATCACATCAAATCGAATTGGTAGACTAACACCTGATTCTGAATCACTCTCTATATTTGACGATTGATCGTCTGTAGCCAGCCTTTACAGACGGCTACGTCTTGTTATCTGCTGCACCTCCTTTCAGAACACAATAGGTGCTCTCTCTCTCTCTCGCGATCTCGCCGTATTTGTTATGTGACAGGAATCTGGTGCTCACAGTGTTTAGATACCCTCCGTATGGGAGTTCTTCGAAAAGTTTCTAACAGTACCGTGTTGCATGTCAAGAGAACGCAGTGTGTGATTTTTGTATTAGCTTTTGTAAGGGATAGATTCGCGTAAATAAACTCTGCTTCTTGCATAACAGTCAATGGCGTGACCCGTCCATTGAGCAGCTGTCTGGGATTGCTGCAAAACATGAGCCAGACACGCAAACCTATTCAATTCACCCTCCTCGTGCGCTGTTCCAAGTTCACAGGGAACGTTTGTAAAGCTTTTAAACGGTGTGCGAACTCGGCAGTCACGAAATTGAACGCACTCGATTGTCAGTGAGCACAGTAGTTCGCTCGCTCACGTGCAGTGAGTGGCCAGTTGTGTGCTACGCGCGTTTAGCCAGCCTGCCAG
Source organism: Stratiolaelaps scimitus (assembly GCA_019614645.1). Lineage (NCBI taxonomy): Eukaryota > Metazoa > Arthropoda > Arachnida > Mesostigmata > Laelapidae > Stratiolaelaps > Stratiolaelaps scimitus. The sequence goes on from JABWDB010000083.1 coordinate 312,940, forward strand.
CGGAGCAGGCTAAAGGGCGAAATCCACAGAGCCACATAGCGCGAGATGAATGACTACACGCGCGAACCGTGCCCCTGGCGTATCGTTGATGACGCTGGGGGCGCCTTTGCGATGGGTCTCATCGGTGGCGGAATCTTCCATTCGATCAAGGGCTACCGCAATGCCCCGACTGGGTTTAGCCGACGACTTGCCGGATCTCTAACTGGTATCAAGACTCGTGCACCCTTTACCGGTAGGTGGCCGAGATGCGGAGCAGTGTCAGAAGTGTCGAAAGAAGATGCGAAAGTGAGCAAGGCAGGACGTTGTGGAGGTGACGGCAGAAGTTCGATTATGCCTGCTGCGCAAACCGCTTCAAAAGATCACATTTGAGCCGACTGTATCTACAGATCTGCCTATCTGAGATATCGTGCGCGATATTGTACAAAGGGGTCAGGAAGACCCCCAAAGCAATGAGGACATGCTGAGGAATACGTTTTGTATCTTATATATATATAGTATTATAAGGCAGTAAGCGCAGTTAGAGTAGACGAACTTTCATTGAGATTTATTGTGAGTGAGGCTGTTTTCTGGCCTCCCATATTGACTGCAATTGGACGGAAAATGTTTAGAGACTTATGCCGACTTGGTACAGATGAAATCCAGAATTGCGTCAGCTTTTGCTGTGAGGAGCATCATTCTCCAGCACTTTCCGCTACTTCCGTTTGACAGTTCCCTCTGCCCAATATAGCGGATTGTACTTCAGAGTAATATCATAAGAAATATATCCTTACATATTTCGTCAATAGCCTGCCGGACGCATTTTCAAAAATAACAAAAGTATTAACCTTGTTAAATAATATGCCATTCAATAATTGGCTGCTTGTTTTCTGTTACTGATCCCGACAGGTGGTCAGTTCGCGATGTGGGGCGGGGTATTTTCGACAATCGATTGTTCACTAGCTCATATGAGGAAGAAAGAGGACCCATGGAACTCCATTGCATCCGGAGCGCTTACGGGCGGTATTCTCGCGGTTCGACAAGGAACAGGAACCATGGTGGGATCAGCAATTATCGGTAAGTGAAGCCAGTAGTCGTGGCACCATCAATCTTGAAAATTGCAAGGTTTGTACACAACGTATGCATATACATATTGCTGGCAAAAATAGGAGAATTAGAGGTAACAGAACACGAGAAAAAAAAACTTTTTTCCCAAATAACGATAATTTGAGATGGAAGACACAAACGCTTTCTAGTATTTATCTATAATCTGTCCTCGGCTTCATTTATTTCTCAGGTGGTATCCTATTGGCTCTCATCGAAGGTGCAGGAATTCTGTTCACACGGATGCAATCGGAACAGTTCAAACCGATCTCCCCGTTGGACATGCAGCTGGAAAATGCTGGGGAGCCGGCGAAGACATAATGATGCTCCTTCCTTTGGCCCGTATATAGATTATATATATATATATATATATATATATATATATATATATATATATACATACACATATATATACATATATATATAATATAGATAGATAGTTAGATACATATATTGTCGTCAGAAGGTGTAAATGGTCTTTTAGTTTACTATTAAACGAATTGAGGAGTGTGAACAAAAGCGGCAAGACGTGTCATCATGAAGGTTGCTGCGGCGAATTATGTACACCTGCCCAGATACTGTATATCTGTTACCAACCAACTTACATTATTAACGCGCTATTATGCCATTGAGAAGGCAGAAGATTGAGAATAAAAGAGTCTTATATATACATATATAGAGATGCACTGATATATTTATACATAGATACATAGGTTATATGAAAATATTAAAATGTGAAAATGAGCGACATTTATTTTACATAGTAGATTATTCTTTGCTTTTTATTATTCCTCTGCTGCTCGGACCTCTTCACCTCGTCTCACGACGTCTTAAACAGCACGATCCGATTGCAGAGTTTGTTCCTTTTGTACGGGCTCGATCTGCCCCTTTTGAATTGGGCACGAACACCCGACTGACTCGAATGGTAAATCAGGGCTCGAGTGAGGGATATAATAAACAGACATGATCAGAGGATTCGTCAACCTAAACTAACTATGATACACGTTTCGGTAGGCGTTTTGTTAGTAATTAACTACCGATAGAAAATATCAAACGCCGGATCGGCGTGCTCTACCGTGACGAGGACATCTTGAAACTTTTCTAGAAGAGACATGAGCCTTGTTCGAGTGACGTTCACACAGTAGATCATATGCTCGATGTGGTTTTTGCCATCAAAAAACGGGAGCAGCTTAAAGAACAGCGCCTGATCCTGTGTGTCCTTAAACGCCGATAGATCTTCGATCAGCTTTCTTTGTTTAGGCTTGAGATTGCGCCAAATTTGTGGCGTCTCGGAGCCGTCGTCGGGTATCTGCTCGTCTTCGATTGTGGCTTTCACTGAATTCTCCCTGAACTCGCTAGTCGACCCGGACGTAGGCCAGTTCAATGTGTTCTCCGTTGAATCGTCCGGAAGAACGAGATAGACGTAGAGATGTACCTGCATTAATATTCGCTTCTGCAGCGACCACACAACGATATCCTGCAGCGTCTGCAGATGGGACGGCTCGTGAAGTTGAGGGTTGTACAGCTGCGAGAGACTTGTAGGCAGCGAGAATTCGGCTAACATCGATGCTAACGACATCTGCGGGAACTTGATCGAGAACTCAATGACGAGCGAATGCTGCAGTTTCGTTGGAGCGTTCGGCGCCACCACGTAGCGATTTGTCGGCTTCACGGGAAAGATGACAATGGCGTGCGCAAAGTAGACGAGCGGGAATGCCATCTCAAGCACCGTGTCGAGGAAGATATCCGTGTCATAACCCAGCTCGATCATATTCTTGGTGGCAGATGCGCACTTGATGAGACGTTCCAACGCCCGTCGATATTCGCTTGACAATTGCTTGAGCAGCTCCTCCGGGGTGACAACGAGAAGCAATGCATGGTACGGCTTGATATGCTGCGAGATCTGGTCCATGCATTTGCGAAGCACGTCGGTGTGCGCTGACGTCGACGACGCGTTCAGCTTATGCGTCTTGTGCACGACACAAAATGGCATCAGATTTTTACCGTTTATCTTGAGGTACAGTGCTCCCGAATTGCACAGCCCGACGAAGGCCTGCTGCAGCATTCGGGCCAGATCGCTCTCCAGAAGTATGCGGGCGAACGGACTCGGTCGGGAAACCTCCCCCTCCGAAATGTCTGACTCGTTTCCGTCATTGTCATGAATCTGGATCATGGCACTGCATTGCTGCGTGAAATATCGAGACGTGGCTTCCTCCCTGCAAACACGACGTGTTCGTTAAGCTTATTCTCTGCATTCGTTCAAGGCGGGACCGGCCCACGCTAACGGCGAAAGCACAGATGAGCAGAAGCGAAACACGGATGACTTTGAATTCAACTAAGCGTAAGGGCATTACCGTTTTATCTGCTCACACAAAATAAACTACAAATAATAATACCTGCATGACATTGTTTTGTACAATGGAGATGAAGCGATGTCCCTGTGGTCGACTGAGAATGGCTTCAATGGTATAAATAAGCAAATGGGCAACAAGACAATCGACAGATAGATTGTAGAAATTCGTGCGCAAATCGGTTGCGAAATTCAAATTGCTCACACTCGTATATAATATTTTGCTCATGCACATGTCGAATTAGGTGTTTTTATACTCCATTCTTCCTGAAACGTGGAGCGACCTGCACTTAGCATCCAATAATTGAAAGGGCACAATTACTCGTTTTGTTCAAATAGACACCCTATTTGAGTTCATAGTGAGCTGCAGGCTCGTGTACTTCGAATAGAGTAAAGTGATTGAATGTACCCTGAATCTACACTTCCTGAACACTTGATCCAATGTAATGCTCACTTGCATACTGAGGTGGCTATTTTTCGGCTCAGGTCATGGTATTGTTGTACGATTTCATGGCTAGCCTGCGCTTTCAGCGCAAAGACAACGTTAAGCATCTGTGTAGGTGGTTCCTGGACATCTACTGCTCCATGACGAACACCCCCGCCAACAGTCTGCGAGTCAACCGGGACCGTCTGTCGAGTTCCTCCAGCTCCTGGACCCCCTGGTCCGTGTCGAGTTCCACTACTGTCAGTTTGCTGTACCATAATCGGATGGCCCACAAATCGTACATTGTTCACTTTTAGCTCGAACTTCTCGTTGCACAGACCCTGCGGACAAGCGAACAGGTTCGAGATCTGCTCATCCGAGATCCTGGAAATTCCGTCGGTATCTGTTATTAGTATTATGACTCGAGACCAGTTGTCGACGACCTATAGTCGTTAGTCAGTGTTTTCGTATACTAATTGTCAATTCTCTAATTCCCAAGATGACGCTTTAATACAGTACATGGCGGATCATTGGACACCTGAGAATTCTATTTTTTTGTCTCTCGTCATTGTAACGATGATCGCTATACGCAATCATCAATATTTAACTTGCGAGAGCATTTCGATATTTACAGTGCACACATTGTGCATTTGAGATGCAGTCCGTGTCAATCAATCTTTGCTCGATTTTTTTCATCAGAAGCGTGGAACGGGTAAAATCTCGAATCTACTTACTTTACGTAGTTCCCTTCAAACACGTCGCCTGTCCAAGTCGAACGTGAGTGAAACAGATTCTCGTCACTATCCTCAATAGCGTACGGATTCTTTGGCCCAGCTAAAATATCCATTCGATCGACACTAGGTTAGTTACGGCAAAATGTATGGCGCGCTTTTTCTTAATTCAGTAGCTTTCACTTGAGCATTGCCTGACAGGATAACACGATTTGCGTCAACTTGTGTCCAGCACAAAGACAATCAGAAATACCTTGAATTTGAGCGATCTTATTGGGACAGATTGTTATGTTTTTCTGCTAATAAAAATACCTAACGGATTCAATGAAGCCAATCTGACCATCTGATCGTGGGTCCTTAGCGGGTTGGAAGGGAAATTTGAAGAGAAGTCGAGACCCGTTGGCATCCCGGCGGACGAGAAATACTCCAAGTGGCGAAAGATCGTCCATCTAAAATATAAGAAGTTACTCATTATTAGATGTGTCCCATACTTACAAGAATGTGCATTCAAAACGTTATAATTTTATTACACAATTTTTTGTACTGCAAAATAATGGGTGAGTGTGAGTTGAAAATAGTTGTCCCAAATGAAGCTAGCGTTCAACAAAAGTTAGGGGAAATATTTGAAATGGTAGAATCATCTTGCACCAAAGAAACAAGAATTATTTGGTAAAAATTCTAGCGCTCACATCTATTACTACAATATAATCTGATTATCTATTAACACAGGGAGAGGAGAAAATGGCAACCACCTAATGGACTTTTGAAAACATTTAGTCCCACAAATGATTAATTACCTAACAGGAACAATAATGCACTTTTCCTTCTCATTAAGGCCTGCTGCACAGACATGGTCGCACAGTGGAAACAGCAAATTATAATTAGGTAAAACTTGCAAAGCTTACATGGGCAACATTCCTCTCCACGTCATCCCTAACGAGAAGCATATTTATTTTTTGTCTTTCAACAGATTTAGGCGACTCTATCGTTCAAATGACACCGTGAGTCTAACCAGTCGTTTACAGCTCCATTAGAATCAACCAGGCTGCCACATAACAACAGTCAATTACTACAACTGCTGGCTCTGTTTAACTATTCATCGAAGTATGGCAAAGCTCGGCCCGATGATACCCTTGCTCACTGATAGCATCTTCTATTGACCGCTCATTATTAAACTGACTGGGGATTGAAATGCACACAAACCTTTCGCAGAGCCTATCAGCAACGGCTTGGGGCTGGTCCTCGATAACAGCTGATTCAGCGACTGCTGTATCGGGATATCGCTTCCTATGGGTGCTGCTACCTGTGGATGATGTTGCTGTTGTCTCCTTGGAAGAAGAGTAAGAATCTCCAGAGCTCACGCCCGCGCGCCGGAACCGTTCCAGAGGTACAGTGGCGGTTCCCGCTTGTTGAGAGCTGGTCGCAATATTTCATCACTTGATTGCACTCACTATCGAAATAGTAATGATACTATACATATGTATAGTAGATTATATATATATATATATATGTATATATATGGGAGATCTCAAACAACTTTCCTGTCAACGGGGGCCAGAAGGGGGGTCTCGATATTGTCCGTGTTATTAATTAGCCATCAAACGAATCGCCACCCAGCCGTTCCCTTGCCGTTCGATAAGCAATAGGCGACTCCTTGACAGGAACGGCAGGGCAGTAGGACATGTCCTGGTACCCATGGGAATAGGGGAGGATGGAAATTCGAAATCCCCACCCCGGGAGAACTGCCCAAGACAAACACGGCTGTTCGATGTTCCAAGGCGCCAGCCGACAGAGTGAGAGATCAGAGTCTATGAGTTAAATGTGTCCAGTTGTAGGATCTCACCCGTCTGCTAAACAGCGTTCAATGGTTAGTCAGCTGCTTTTACGGCCTTTCGTTTGCGGATCTCCCCTCCCCGCATTTTATGCAATCGGACATTTGCCGGTACTGATTCATAAGGCGTTAGTACGAGAAGAATCGGAAGGAAATCTACCCTTCGCTGAAACCGCGACAGGATTAAAACAAACGACCGGCGACATACCCCACTAACGGTCTATTTAACTAAACTGTGTCCCGAGGTACTTCGTGTTCTTTGTAGACCCCGGGAGATACTGTTCCTGATAGGATATGCTGTCGGGTAGAATTCAAGAAGAGTGTCATGGGAGAAATGCTGGATACGAGCCGCCAGAAAAAAACAAGAACTCGTTCAATGGCCTCACGTTTTTACTGGACACTTACAGCGTGAAATAAACGTGATCATAATACCAGTCACTCTGCCAGTTGGAAGGCTCGAGATGCCGGCAGAGAGGAGGGTTTTGGAGAAGATGGACAAGGAGAGAGTTTTACATCCAATCTGTCGGCTGCTATTAGACATTAAGCGGGCACCACAGCCTGGTGGTTTCGGAATCGTGAGAGTGCGTGTGTTTGTGTATACATGCTGTCTCGACGATATTTTGGCACTCCGGCTGCGCTTGTTTAAAGCACGTGGTGAATTGTGGGCGCCGCTCGCGAGGCCGCTGTTGTTGTGTCTCAGTTGTGTAGTGCAAGTAGCCTTGTTCAAGGCGCTACTATTTCCGTATAGATAAGGTGAGTTTTAGCAGTTCGATGCTTAGCACAGATTGTTCTAGGTTGGTTGTCAGGGACTATTTCGCCCGAAAAACAATTGTACACTGATTGAAAATGTCGCTTCACGCACACGCGGTAGCCCGCGTGGCGGCCTCCCGCCTTGCCGATCCTGCTAGTGTTGAATCTAACAAATGGGGATGCGCTTCTTTTGAAAATACTTTACTAGACTAGTTTCAACTTGGAGGTAAAAGTAACCATCTGGCAACATGTGCATCCGCCTGATAGGTTGATATGTCAAGCTTTGGATGGATGGTGTATTTTTGAGGCAGTCTTGTTCACAGACCTAGAAACGTTTCCAACCTTTACACGACTATGCAGGTTTCGCTTGCTTTAACGAGGGCTAAAGATCAATAACGACTTAGGTTATTAATAACCGCTCAGGTACGAATTATGTCTTTAGGTTTTATACTATACTGTAAGGATTATCAAGTAAAATAGTGTGGTGATTCCATCGTCGGGCAGATTATGCGGAGTTAATTACTTGTATAATTTGACTATAAAAATGTCTACTTTTGTTATCAGTGTTTTGTTTTGCTTTCTTTTGGCTAGAGAGAGAGTAACAATTGTCACTCGAATGGATGACATAGAGCAAATTAACAGATTGACTGTCAATGAGTGGTTGATTTCAACTTTCGAAATAGTGATGAATTCGTATGGTAAATACTGGTCGTTTTGAACCAAGGCTATATGCTGTGTATCACTGTGTTGATCACGTTGAAGGTAACGAACTTAGGCTCAACTCTTCTCTGCTTTTCGTAAGGCAAGACGCGCTAAGTATCGCTGGTTTGACTTGATTTGATATAGCAAGTAATCTCAAACGGAAGGACAAATCACTAACAAGAGAAAGGACTTATGCTGCAATAGTGGTTATCAGAAAAACAGGCGTACCTATTGGAACAACTATCCTATTATCCAGATTCTATCACACCCTACTCTATCGGTACCTCTAGAAAACGTAGTTATCTACATTATATACTTCCCCCTGTTATCATTAGTATTAAGCCATACAACCTAATACCATATACATTTATATATAACTTTTCGTCATTGCTGCTGTTTGTCTCTTTGCAGAAAGCTCTGATCATGTCGTTCCGCGGAGGCCGTGGAGGTCGAGGCGGCGGAGGTGGTTTTGGAGGCGGCGGCCGCGGTGGGCGTGGTGGCGGACGTGGTGGCCGTGGCGGGGGCGGCGGTTACAATCGACCAAGCTTCCAGCATGACATGGGCCCTCCGGAAGAGGTTATCCCCCTTGGCTTCTTCCAAAACTCTGCTCAGAAGGACATCGTCGTCAAGGTGACGATGGAGGACAAGGTTCCGTACTTTAACGCTCCTGTCTACCTCGAGAACAAGGAGAAGATCGGCATCATCGACGAGATCCTCGGCAACGTCAAGGACTACTGGGTGTCTGTCAAGCTGAACGACGATGTTAAAGCGAACTCGTTCAAGGATAAAGAGAACTTCTTCATCGATCCGGCCAAGTTGCTCCCACTCGAGAGGTTCCTTCCGGGCGCACCGCAGCAAAGAGGCGGCGGTGGCCGCGGTGGTCGTGGTGGAGGCCGCGGCTTCGGCGGAAGAGGTGGCTTCGATAGAGGCGGCCGTGGGGGCCGAGGTGGCGGCTTTGGTGGCCGTGGTGGCGGCTTTGGCGGTCGCGGCGGCCGAGGAGGTTTTGATAGGGGTGGACGAGGAGGTTTTGATAGGGGTGGCCGAGGTGGCTTTGATAGGGGCGGCCGAGGCGGCGGCGGCGGCCGAGGTGGATTTGGAGGTCGTGGCGGTTTTGGCGGTGGACGAGGCGGAGGAGGAGGAGGCGGTGGAGGATTTTGAGCGGCACGAAAAATCGAAGGGACAAATGAAATGAAGTAACGAGAGAGAGAGAGAAAGAAAGAGAGAGAGAGGCAAAGAGGAGAAGCATTGTCAATGCTAGCCCAGCTAATCACTAGTGGTGGGATGCATTGACTAATCATCTGGGCTCTTCGGAGACTCAAGCTTGCTTCGTGGTGGGAATGGGCGTGATATCGATAGGGGCGGGGAATGAATTGAGAGGCGGGAAGGGCCAAGGGCACGATTAAAGTAAGCAAAAAAATCACACATAATAATAATAAGGTAAGGAAGGAGGCGAACCAACAGCAGCGACAACAAACGAACGATTGTCATGTACATATAAACATATGAAGCAAACATATTAATACGTTAAAAAATAAATGTATATGTGCTACTTTAAGGCGTAGTTATTACTGTGTCTTTATTTGAAAAAACTGAATCTCCGGTTTAGTGCTGCTCTGTCCGAGTGATTTGATCGTTGGTTTGTCGATGTCGATATAAAGTGTACGAGATCGCGTTTTCGACTTAGATTCTATGAGGTTACATTTGCATAAATTATTAGATTATTATTAAAAATGATTATTATCATTACAAAAACAATGAGCAAATGTCACCCGCGAATGATTAATTTAGCTTCTGTCTTAACTTTGACGAGGTGATTGACGATTTTATTAAAGATCGCTATCCTTTTCTCTATATTTATTCTCAAACGTGGTGGTATGTGAAGACACCTGCGGCCCAAAGTACACATTAATCAATTTACGACGTTGCCTGCAGATTGACCCATCTTCCGACTTTCAGTCACGTCTGAAGAGAACGTCGGCTAGACTAATGCAAGTAAACGAATACCTATTAAACATGACGACAAAAGTGAATCGGGGATCGTCGTGTTTAATTGGTACTCGTGACGTAAAATCGGAGATCTTTCGGGAAACTTCTTCGCCAAACTGAAACCAATACTTTGCCTCTTCCCCCGGAAGACCATTGCATGGATAATTTTCGCCTGTTCATTATTGACATCAAAGATGTGATTCGTACGGGCGTGGCACATAAACTATATATGGATGATCTGAAGCGATATGGTCTGTGTGAAATGGTCATGATGGCAAGGCATCACTGCAGTTCTCTATAGATGCCGTATCACGTTTGTGTGACGAGAACGAAGTGCTATTTAGTATCAGTGTCTAAATGTGCAGTTGTGGTGGAGGTGCAACTGTGTAGGTGGAGATGACTGTGGACGGAGAGAATCTCTGACGACCCACTAAAATCCCAAGTAGAACTAACATCTGACAACTGGATCAGATGTTAGTATACCCGTCAACTCTCTCAGAAAGAGAATGATCTAGAAATTGGAAAAACTCGCAAATAGTAGACCGTTTTCTAGTCCTTAAAAATAATTACCTTTGCAGTGGGACAGCAATCACAGGCCTACTGAGATAGTGCAAGTGTGTTATCTTAATTATACCGATAATAATAATAGTAATAACATTTGTATTAGCTCATATTGTTCATGCGACTCACTCGTGTGTATCATCTTACAGCTGAAAATTAAGGGCGAGGCGGTAAAAGTGATATGTGTTATATTATATGTAGAAACGAAACGAATTAAGTGAAAACATGCCAAGTTTTTGAAAACATGTCTTCTCGTCATTGACTGGTGGTGGTGGTGCACTAGAGCAACAGCAATCAACCTCCTCGGCCTTTCTACAGACACAGACCCTATCGACGACGGTAGTCGTTCACAGTATATATATATATATATATATATATATATATATATATATATTATATATAATATAACACACATTATTTTTATCGCTTTATCAACTGTGTGTCATATATATATATCAAGATGTTTCCACGGTTTAACGTTCACGGTGTACTAATGTCTATAAGCCCATTCATCCTTGACTCAATAACAATCATAGTCACGACAAACACACAATCATCACAAAAATGTCCCAGCCATTCGACGAAGAACAATGAGAGTCATTACAGGTCATTACATAAGTTGTGACATTTTATTGACGAACACATAGTTTTTTTATTGTTTAAGATTTAAGATGAGATTCACGCGGGTATCCCCGAGTTTAATGTGGCTAATACGAGCAATATATGAATTAGATTTGTTGGTGCATCATTGGTGTGAACGAATGAAATTGTGCAATTGAGGTGTGTGTATGTGTGCCTTCAGCGTTTTGTGAGGGCATTCGACAGTTAAGATCGTGCGAATTTGTTCAGTCGTTAAACATTGTTAACTTCACAATCGAGAGCCGTACGAGAAACATACGGACGTAGTGTGTCTTTACTTAGATAACACTGTCTGATCTTACTTAATGTGTAAAACGATGGGGCAGTGATCACTTCCCATAACCTTATCTCGAATCTCATTGTCAACGACCTTGTCCAAAATTTGTTCGGAGACAATAAAGTAATCGAGACGCCAGCCGACATTTTTGGCGCGAGCGTTCATCATGTAAGTCCAGAACGTGTAGGCCTTTGCACGGTCCGGGTAAAGTTTACGGAAAGTGTCGGTAAAGCCTTGATCCAGCAGAGCACTCATTCCATCGCGTTCCTCTTGGGTGAAGCCGGCATTGCGCTTATTGGTTTTAGGGTTAGCCAGGTCGATCTCCTGATGAGCCACGTTCAGATCGCCCGTCAATACGACACCCTTCTTCTCTTTCAGTTTACACAAGTAGGCCCTGCAAAATAGTCAAACAGATAAATATAAAGGGTGTTGAAGGGACCCAATGCTTTCATGCGGACTGAAAACCTGGACGAAATCAGATAGATGCCCTTAGAACTTATAGATTTACTCTTTGGACTATAAATAGAAGAGGCTTAAAATCATTGCGACGCATACATGTAGCACTAACGTGTGTGTTTGATAGATCGTGACATGGACAACTCGATAGGTAAGTGCAGCTGACCTGGATAGTCTATGCAGAATAGTTATAGACCCAAGTGATATACAGGGTGTCAGGAAAGTCACACAGTGGGGTGGGCGACTATCCAAAGGTTTCGAAGATAATTTTCTCTGTAACTTTCCTCGTTACCTCCATAAATATGTGGATACTTTTGTGTATGTTTAAGCGTACAAAAGAAGAGCAATTATTCGCAAAAGGTTGTTCCAAGGGACATTAAGCTTTGGCGAAAATTCTGAAGCACTGCTGGGAATATAAGTAAAGCTGACCCTCCCCCAAAATGTTATTTCTTGGATTTTTAAAATACCTCATTTAGAATATATTGTGTTCTCTAAATATCTGCCTAGATATTAAACTAATCGAAAAGGTCGCTCGAGCAGAGCAGATTCGTGTCATGCACATCATTTGTATACTAACCGGAAATCTTCATCCCATTGCATTCTGTAGTCCAATCTAACAAGCCCTCTCCCAGCATTGGGAACGTAGGCATTAACCAGGTAGAAGTCCTCAAACTCCATGGTGATTACACGGCCCTCGGTGTCGTGCTTGTCCACGTCGATGCCGTATGATACTTTAAGAGGTTCCAGCTTTGACAGAATGCCGACACCAGAGTAACCTTCCTTGTCGCCAGCAAGGAAGTAGCTCTTGTACCCCTTCAATGACTCCAGTTCCTTGGGCAGTTTATCATCAGGACACTTTGTCTCCTGAACACAGAACACATCGGGTGCTTCCTGATTAAGGTATTCCAGTCCTCCTTTCGGTAACCACGCGCGAAGTCCATTGACGTTCCATGAAACGATCTTCAGAGAACCTGAGACACAAATATACCCTCACATTTATTGCGGATTTTCGGAATTTCGGTCGTTTTTTTTGTGTTACATTCAAAAATCCTTTCGAGCAAAGCCAAGCGCCAAGATTGTCATAAATTCAATCCACTGATGGTGGCATCGAGGGCACCGTTCAACTTCACCGACAGTTCCCCCGCTCTGTTGGATGGCTGCGGTGCGATAAAGCGGTGCCTCAAGACGTCCTCGTAGATTAACATACCCCTGTAAACCTAACGAAAGCATTTGCCAGCAGTCTTAATTAATAGCATCTGTCTCGTACACAGCAAGCATTTTGTGGGTTTTGGAGTTGAATTAAAAGTTCGAGAATGCACAACAATGAATCTGTTGAAAGTGCTTAATTCCTTTGCCTGACACGATTGGCAGAACTAAAGATACCAGTACATAATCAGATAAAAACGCATCCTGCGGTGGCCTCAACCCCACATTTCTCGTGATAATAATACTGCCACACGGACTAGCGGGCACCGAGAAATCCTCTAATCGAATAATTGCTGGAATGTATCCATTAAAACTACAAACACGTGTCAACACTCAGACGTGTCGTACTTAAATATTTGGCAAATTTTTGATATATTTTACATGTTACAATCACACATCGTAAAATACGCATACACTCGTAGTAGGTTACCTCCTGCAGTCGCGTGATTGTTACCTTTTTTCTCGTAGCTTATATTTGCCGTGTTTTCCTCATCCCCTGCACGTTCTGGGCTCTCAGCTTTTGCGTCGGATTTCTCTGCCTTCGATTTTTTGTTCGACGAAGCGATGGAAGGACGGGCCTTTTTCGAGCTTCGTTTAGGCTTCGGTTCATCATCTTCTTCGAACGAGCTATCCGATTTCTGCGGTCTCTGCTTTCGTTTGGTGGACCTTTTAGCAGGGGCCTCATCGGAATCCACTTCGTCTTCGGAGGCACTATCGGGTTTTCGCGACTTCGGCTTCCGTTTGCCGGACTTTTTCGCCGGTGCCTCGTCAGAGTACGCCTCGTCTTCAAACGAGCTATCTGACTTCTGCTGTCTCTGCTTACGTTTGGTGGATTTTTTAGCAGGGGCCTCGTCGGAGTACACTTCGTCTTCGGACGAGTTGTCGGCTTTTCGCGACTTCGGCTTCCGTTTGGTGGACTTTTTAGCAGGGGCCTCATCGGAATACGCCTCATCTTCGGAGGAGCTATCGGATTTTCGCGGCTTCGGCTTTCGTTTGCCGGACTTTTTCGCAGGGGCCTCCTCGACGTACGCCTCACTATCCTCACTGTCACTTTCTTTGTAGCTTTTCTTCTGCGCTGAGCGCTTACCTCTAGTTGTCTTCCCAACTTCTACCTTGTCATCTTGAGCCACTTTCGAAGATCCCACCGTGGAACTAGCCTTAGCCTTCCTGGGCGGCATGCTTGCTATATAGGTTCGCTGACGAAGAAGACTCGACGACTGTGTGAAGTACAATGAAGGTTTCGGCCGAAGTACAGACGATGCCAAACGAGTGATGCTGAGCAACGAGCGGCAAAGCATAGCCAACAGGCGGTTTCACCAAAACATTGCTCCGACAGGAATGGTTCTCTACAGCGAAATATCGGTCCACTCCACAGGGAATATGTGCAGCACAGAATGGCGACTCGACTCGCCTGTCGCGAAATAGCGCGCCAACAGCTCGCGCAGGAATCGGTCTCGCGGGCTTTTTGCAGGTAAACCTTCATTTACACAGAATGATTTTCAATGCAACGTCGCTATCTGACATGTTTTAATCGTTACCCGTGCTGCTCGTAACGCCGATATGCGAGAACGGGAGATAGTAATGGCTACAATTTGTTTTTACCCATAATAAATGCTTGATTTAATATTCAGGTTAAAACGTACATGTAGTTGTTAGATCAAACTGTCTTATTGATAGCTAGCTTTTGTAAAATACACGTCTCCATTTGTGATAATATCGTTGTGTATGCTTTTGAGGCAAAGTTGCCGTAAAAAGGATTATTATAGGTTACATGCTGGGGCCAGCTTTACTGTATTTTTTCAACCGCGTCGTGCCTCGCAAGAATTCACAGATAAAATAGTATAATAAAGAAATCCGAAGATTCTCCAAAGCGTCTGGCAAAAGGATTTGAACCCAAGCCATATGTGTCTCCTGGATAGCAATCCAAGACGCTCACCACTAGGCCAGCTCCTTAAAGATGTCCTAGTAAAATTTACGGGCTGACTCAGTCAACATTCAACTTCCAGGATACTGCCTGAGAACCTGCCTGAGTTTAGTCGCCCTGTGGTATTGTTTCATAGAGTAGAGGTCGGTCCATGAGCCTCGGGCAACCCTTTGAACACTTCGATATAAATGGTGAAGCTGACAATATTCTTCGTCGGAAGATATTCGAAATGTTATTAGAAATAACCGATCTGCATGTTGACGATATTTCAGCTACAGTTGTGCGGTATCTCATCTCTTTGAGACTCGTAAAATCAGTTAAATTTCAGTTCAAAATCGACCGCCTGAAACTGCTCATTCATTGACACTGAACACTAAGTGTAACCTTCAGATATCCTCAATAGTCCTGAAGTGTTCAGCACTGTCAGACTAACCGGTAGGTAAATATCTGTGCGAAGGCAAGCGCCTCTCCTCATATTTCCGGGTGTAGAGGGAGGTTTATATATAATAGTAGTGTGGCGCTTCGTACGATCCAATGTTTCTCCAATAATATCAGTGGATGTATAGAACAAAAAGGCATGGATTTTCAGGCATTGTATAGCACCAGGTGTGTGCTCACAGCTTGATAACCAAACCTGGCAGATGGTGGTCCGAAAAATCATAATCTGTTATCAATATCGAGGGAAATCAATAGGGATATTTTTGAAATTTGAGAGTGAATTCGTAGGGTGTAAGGAGCAGTATCAACGGGTCTGTCACTGTTTGTTTGTCAGAAATATCCTCTTGATTTTTAATATAGTTTGATGCTCCTGATGTGTGAAACTATGAGGGACAAATGATTTTTATATTTTACTGCGGAAGGAATCTTGAGCGCTAGTTTGTCAAGCTTATCTACAGTGATGGCTATATGATCTAATATCAATCACTATGCGACATTAAAGTGAATAAACTTCTAATCTTTATTGAATCAGGTTGTGCTTACTCAAGTCGTGTTACTGATATTCAGGGGCGGTGGCTATGGATGCAATCTAGGCTCACAGTCATTATACGGCGCAAGTATAAAAAAGCCTTCCAAAAAGGAAAAATAGCATTTGTTTTATCAGCTGCCTCAACCTTAACCCTAGTATTTCTTAGCCTGTCAACCTACTAATTCCAACTATAAATCTTCGTATTGTGCTACTGTAGGCGTACGCTTGTCCCCATATCCTCCTGTATTGTATTTTGCAGCGTTATTATCCCGACTGCAGCACGATACGTTAAGGGTTGATTGAAATAATTAGATGCAAACAACGTATTCAAATGGCAGAATATTCTATTTTTTCTTGAAGTATAACGTTACTTATTATTACTCTGCTTGAAACGAACACATCAGATAAAAAGATAACAATAACAACTACATCTACAATTGCTAACGGTAGCTACAACATAGAAATGTTCTCCCCCTGAACATATCTAATGGCTGAACTGCATATACACATTCATGTCTTGTACAAACGATATATTTAGCCACGTTTGATCTAGTCCGGCTTTGTTGCCGTCGAGAGTCACCTATGTTCTTCGTATCGACGACCTAGAAGGTTCGCTTGCGATAGGCCTCATGTATCTCAAGTGACGATAATCAAGGGTCGGTACAAGGAACAATAAGGGACATTGTTGTACTTGGCTTTTCTGAGTGAAATTCGTACACAGAATATTTGTCAGTGGTTGTGTATCATCAGTGATCCTCCGCGAAATTGTGGCATGGCCTTGATGCTGAGAGTCATCCAAACAGTTCCAGTTGGAGATCTACACTTTTACGAACAGCTTATCATGTCACTTTCCACTGGCAGATCCTCAGGGTATTGCGCGCCATAGAGCATCCCAGTCGAATCGCTAACGGCCAACTGAGGAAAAGTCCAGCCTTTTTCTAGAAGGGTCCCTACTTCGTATATGGATCGAAAAACAAATAGGAGCCAATCCTGCTACTACCTTGAATAGCTCCATGTACAATTGGTTTTGTTGCATTTTATTCATGGAACTTATTTAGCAGTCATCCACTCGTCCGCCAAGGTAATACGCACGTCGTGCTTAACGCAGCATGGTCCGTGTAATCATGAATTCATAGAACCGGCCATTTGCCCATTTAGTTTGATAACTCTTGACCGCTTGTGCTGCTGTACCACCTGGACTGATCGGGTGTGATCGTTTGTCGGCAGCCTCTTGGAGTCCCGCCAACGGCGCATCCCGTTGTGGCAAACCCTCGTTGTGCTGACCCTGTCCAGCCTCGAGCTGCTCGCCCTTTAGAATTAGCTGCCGAACTTCCGCCAGCTCTCGTCGGCCCTCGTCGACAATTTTCCGCATCTTGTCGATGGTGCGCGCTATCTCGATCGTGAGCTCTCTTCCCTTCTTCGATAACAGATTCCATTTTACATTTCGCCGTTCCTTACGGAGTTGGTCAATGTCCATTTGGTATCGTAGTATCATCACCGTGTGTTGAACTAGGTGCATCGTCATCTGGAAAAGCTCAAACCAAAGTCGTTGTGACTCCGTCGTCGCCTGTTGACCCCCGCTGTGCTCGGCGGAGTTACGTGGCTGCTGATTACCATCAGCAATGGCGATCTGATAATAGCGGAGCATTTCTCCCACGTGCTTCTCGGCCGCAGCCATATGTTGTCGCATTCGTGTCAAACGCTGGGACTCCTCCATCAGGAACATTTTCGACTTACACGAGGTCCAGAGGTGCAAGGTCTTCATGTTGGCGAACCACTGTTCCATTTGGAGTCGTCGAACATCGTCTCGGCAGATCATCACCTCAATTGCGAAATGAGCAGCCCCTTGGGTGTGATACATTGCCGTTATTAAATGTTGATGCGGCGCCAACGGACGACGTTGATTTAGAAAAGCAATGGGACATCGTGTCTTACGAGGCTGCGTGCTGGGTCGCGTTCCGTCGACCTTTGGGTGATAGACCCTCGACAGATCGGTAGACATCTTTTTCTTCTACGAAGAGATCGTCGTGCTCAGAAAAACATCGGATAATAATTCTTAATTGATTTCTGTAGCCTTTCAATATTTTGCATGTCTGATTAGCGGGAGCTGGCAATTAGTGGCCTCGTTATTTTCCCAAGTTAACGTCGATTGTTGGCCGGATAATTTGAAAAGTTTGTTTGTGATGCGATGATCAATGCCCTTGATTGAAAGATAACAACCTGTATCTGGGCTCCTGACCGATTGCAGCCTGCCCCGGCTTTATTTCTACTTGTAAATGTGTGCGTAACGTATAGGGAATGCAGCGCTGAGTCTGGTCTGTGTGGGTCAGGCGATTTTAAGTTGTGCCTTCGCTGCGGTCGTAGGTCCTGTATGGTTGTATGGTTCTCAAGAATTGGACATCGACCTCGGCCAGGATGGGACAGGATTATGATACATTTGGAGTGTCACGGCGCTAACTCATCGCCATGCACGTTGGTGAAAGCTTCGAGACAGCTAAGTAAGCAATTTCCTGACATTGTTCAACGTTCGCCGTGATTTCGGCCAATTTCCCGGGATGTTCCTAGATGGATAATCAGGCATCAAGCATCGTAAGCTGCCTGTGTAGATGGTATGGCAAGGGGATTGCAAAACGGCGGGTATCTTATAGCAAACAATGAGAGATTCTGGCTAATGTACATAATAGGGCGAAGTCTATTATGTATGTTTTTTTTTTCGTAACTAATTATAATCTTGAGATAACCGATTAATAACAACCGTGACAGTTCACAGATGCATAGTAATGGCGATGGTCATTATTGACTCTGTTTGGTCCGAATATAAGCATATATAAACCACTTCTGTATTGACAGAAATCGAGTTGCCCGTCCGAATTTAGAATATATGTGCGAGTATGGCTTATTAGAATATTCTCGTGATGCTTTTTTATTATTTCACAACGTGACTTCTACTTGGATTTTAAAACAAGAACGACAGCGTCTCGCTGGTGCGAACCCTTGCACCTCGTTCAACGGCGTCCACGAAACTGGTGGCATTCTCAACGGTGGTGGTGGCGGCGGCGCCGCCGGCGTCGGCGATTGGATAGTTTCCATCGTACTTCGTATTAGCACCGGCAAGTACCCTAGTCATGTTCGATGGCTACATAGTCTTTACCGGTGCCAAGGGTTGAGTCGAGGCTCGATCACAATCACTTCAATGATTCAATGAAGAGTCGTGTGACGTGCTCGTAACAGTTGATCCCACATTGGGGTATGGCTTTTGCGTTTCGATTTCAGTTCGTGGACTTGGCCGTATCACATGTTGCGGTCGGCCCGCAGGCTGCTGACCCGGCTTCGCCTCCCGCCGTTCCACCTCTGCCTCGTGGCGTTTTGCCTCCAACGAATGACGGTCGACCTCGCTCGCATGTCTCTTCACCTCGGCGATGTGTCGCTGGCCTTCAGCCGAGTGCTTTTTCATCTGTTCGATATTCTCTGACTCCTGCATCGCGAGTTGCTTTGCTCGCTTCGTACAGACCTTTGACGGCAGGCCCCGTCGCTCCCTTTCGAGGCGTTCCATCGCCATTTTGTATCTGTCTGCTTCGACGGAGTGACGAGCCGCCTCTTTAGCATGCTCTGAAGCCTTCTGTGCATGTCGCTTAACCTCTGTCCAGTGCTGTTGAGCTTCAGACCGGTGGTGCTCGGTCTCTTTCTTGAGCCGTTCAATCTCCTCCGTGTCGTGTTCCGAAACCTTCGCTTTTCTTCTTCCAGCCATCGTTTTACAGCTAATTAGCTTAGTTAACTTAATTATATCTATAGACTGTGGTTTGTTATAGTTACGCCTCGTACCCCCGGACTCTTGTTGCGACTTGTAGTTTGTGCTGATTACTGTTAGATGGAAGCAAAACTACTGTAGATAGCGGGGGATTGGTTGACATCTTGTGAGCTACTCGGGATAGAGAGAGAGAGATTCGAAAAGCCTTCGCGAAATTTAAGGTCCAATCCTTATCAAGGTGACCATTATAATTATGCTCGCATCTTTCGCAACTCATCAGATCAAGTTCTAGTCAGTTGACTACAACGCTTGAATGGTTGTTTGAATTAATATGAACTGCGTTATCTCACACTTGGTGATTATCGGCTCAACACGATTGTCGTGATTTATTCTTAAGACACGCAACGATATACAGAATATAATGTCTACCTGGCGGCACTCATGGCTCGTTACAGGGAGAACGCAGTGGACGGCATCGTTATTTCGACAGTTCAGCTCCGAACTTAGATGGATAATTCTTCATTTATTTGATAACATTACTTTTAAATTTTCCAGGCTCGCTCACAGCCAACATTTAACATCCACGGTACTGCTAATCCATGTAGCCATCCGTGAAATTATTCATCCTTGACATAGAGTATTTTACTTTAGCAATCGTCATAGCTAAAGTTTTTTTTTTGTATTTCCTCACATGACAAACCCTTCAAACAGTTCCCTATAAGGTATTAGTGTTTAGTGAATAATACAGTGTCGAAGGCCGAGACCTTAACAACCTGTTATACTATAACTTACAACAGTCGTTTCTGTTTACGGTTGTATGCTTCTGTTGTGTGCGACAGTGGAGATGGCACAACCATGTGCTTCTAATGTGCACATACCAATGCAAGTTGGTGATACAGTGACGTGCGCCAGCAGACGGCGCTCGTGAATGTCGCATTGAGAACTACATGAATGAGTCAGTCATCGGAGGGGGACGACATGCATGATACTTCTCTGGTGTCCTGTTTGCTAGGCAGCGGCTGCTCGTAGCGTAACCTAGTCAAAAGGCACAACAACTTACTTTTGTGTTGCGGCTGTAATTTCCTACACAGTCGACCCATTTTGCGGCGCTATCAGTCTGCTTTGAGTTATCGCAGAATGGCTACGAACGTCGAAGCAGGAATGTGTAGGACATGTCCTTCTCTAACGTCGTCATATCATTCACTGCTTCGAAACAAGACGTGTGATGAAATAAACGAAGTTGATTAACGATCTGTTTTTAGAGAATTAATGCTTGAAGGCGGCAGAATGACGAAGTTAGAGTCTCGGTTCGTATGAATCGAAGCGAAGCGCTCTTACAAAGCACCGCTGTGTCAAACGATGGCTAATGAATGGGAACCATTTCGTCAGGAGAACGCACGCCTAGAACATGTAACGCTAATTATCGTTTTTCATTTACTGCGAAAGCCGCCATATCTTACACAAGATCTTGTAAAGAGATTCACACGTTGATCATGGCGAAATGCAATCTGCAGATCTCCGAGACGGATTGTGGATTGTTTGAAATCTTTACTTGTAATCAGTTGTTTTGCAAATGTGCATAGGGAAGTAATTCTTTGGTAACTTTATGCTATGCTTCTGTGTAGTGGGCCACAAGTTGAGGTAAACGCATGGGCCACATGGTGCGGCACATGTTGTACGATAGCCGGGACATGTTCGCGGGTCGCCACTAGCGACTGAGCGAGCGACGATTTATGAATAGCGATAATATGAGCAACAACGACAGTGAACAACAGAAACGCGAGGCTGACAAATACTGGATGGGCGTCAAGCTTCACGAGGCTGCGACGTCACTTCACACGCGAATGTCAGCCCAGCATGCGTCGGCAGCGGCCCGGCACACAATTGAGGCTGCAGTACACACGATGCAAGCGTCCCGGGTCACCATCAAGCTCGAGCGACTCCGTCGGCAGCAAGCATCGGTCCTTACGAAAGTGTTCTCGTGGAAGGCCAAACGGCTGGCAACTGAAGAGACTGAACATATACTGGAGATTCAGCGGCTCGAGGCTGAAGCTCAAAAGCACCAGGACGCTGCTCGTCAGCATCAGGAGGAGGCTAAACGCCACGAGATGAACGTCGAGCAACTCGGCATGGTACCGCCCCGACGGGATGCGGGTCCCCCACGACGTGGGAAGAAACTCATACAGGCAAAGCAGCAGAAGGAGACAGAGCGTAACAATCACACATAGATATGTGCAGTGTTGCACTGTGAAAGGATGGCGTCGGCATCAGAGAGACTGACCCAGACGAGAACGACGACGAGGAGGAGCAGAAGGAACATGCATAGAAGTATTGTACAAACAAGTGGATTGTGTATTCAACACAAACAACAGAACACGAAGGCGAACATAATATTAACTAGTGCATGCATATGTAATATACGAGTTTTTAGTACACTGTTTCGACTTGTTTGCTGCATGCGGCGACCGTGTTTCAAACACTATCTAAATAATGCTGTATTGCCGGTTATTATTATCATGGTTAGCTAGTTAGCATCAAGGTAAGTATCGTTTGGTATAGGTCCAAGCTCAATCCAAGGAATTAAATCACTTAACTATGTGTTACCTCAGTATGTGAGAATCGTTCCTTTTGGTTGGTGTCCAGTCATCTCTTCTAATTCTAGTTCTTCTCATTAATTCTGGCGCTGGTTATTATTGCTCCCTTTGAGTTTCCTACAGCGCGATATTTGTGAGCAGGTTTTGAGGTCGTTCGGACTGTGTGGGCCAGGAATCTGTAAGGTTGCCGTTCGCGTTTTACATCCAATGCGGCAGTTCCACACACATTCATATGAAGTAATAATACTAATAATAAGGCTATATATACATTGTCTCTACCTCCGCCATCATCCTTGGCACCTTGTCATCTCCATTCGTTCTTTGCCTTTACCGTCACCCACCGTTCATCACCTCTTCTACTCTCCAAACCCGTTTCTGACCCCGCTTCGCTTCTCGCGTCTGTCTCTCTCCCCCGCTCTCCGAACCTTCTTCATTTCTGTTTCGTGGGCGTTCTTAACATCGGAACCACTTACGCTTCATCAAGCTGCGATTTCATCCACGCGCCTTATCTACTCTGCGGAGTTCGCTCTTATATACAGGTCAAGCACGGTTTTGCCCATCGTAACCTATCTCTTCGCCCCGCCGCCCCCCTCTCTCTCATTCTGTATTTTCCAAGCTCGATTCCTTTCCTAAGACTTTTCCCCATTTCCCCAAGTTACACCTACTGTCTCTATTTTTTCTTCGGGTTTTCTCGCTTTTTCTTCTTATTTTTCGTCCTCTTGTCGTTCTGTTACATCTGTTCCCGTTCTTTCTGTAGACATTTCCTTTTCCCTTCTGATCTCCTCTGATCGCTGTTCACTTCATCCGGGATCGGTGGGGAGGCTTCTGTTGTCTGCCGTTGTCAAACATTCCCTATCTCCATCGGGTGTGTTCGACCGTGTGCCAAGCAAGACGTTTGTCGTTTGACTGAAATTTAATTATCGGACGGATCGGGCTGATGTTTGTACAGATGATCACGTGGCATGTGCTATCTAGCCGCCTGTCAATCGTCATCGCTCGCGGTGCCCACGACCCGTTACTCTGAGTACGCTGCACAGAAAGGCAATGTTCGCGAAAAGGTCACGATACACACTGTGAACTCGAACGATGGATCGGTTGTGGGGGCGGAAAGGTGAACTTTCGACTTGCGAGTGTGGCAAGGTCCGATGTATTGCTACCCATCGGCACGAGCGCGTTCATACCGGTAGGCAGGAGTGCAGTTTGATCTGATCACGAATTAAGTGTGACGAGAGGAAGGCAACGACGAGATGGATCTACGACGAATTTCAATAAATGAAATTAATTAGATACGTTGCTATATTTTCAATTATGAGTGGGGTGGTGTTTGGACGCATACATCTCATATTCATCATAATAATAATAACAGCAACCTAGCTATGGGTGAACTAGACATGATATTTGCATGCAGATCTATTATATGATTAACTACAGCGTCTATGGATAGATTGAGTTGTACTATCTCTATAATTCCACCGAGTCCCATTGTCTTTTGCGCTCCAGCGGTAAGTCGACCATTTGATTCGGCTGGAATATCCAAGTGTAATTTATTAACTGAAATAGATTTGACCAAATCACCGTTCATACAGAGTCATTCACTAGTTAGCAGTGTGCTTAGTTATAGCTGATTGATTGAGAGGTCCGGCGATACACATGTTCACTAACATGTGTTCCACCTCATATGAATTGTACTGGTGTTTGCTGCACAGTTTTGTGCTCCGCTGTCCTCGATTCGAGGGCAGATAGGAACCAGTTCTATTGGAAAGGGTGTACGTCTACCAAGTAGGCAGATGTTCAGGCGACGCTGATGGACGGATGGTCTTGCCGATACCTTATGGGCCATGTTTCCTAGCTAGAATAGACCATAGAAACTTTGCTCTACGGAGCATCCAAGATCGACTCTTTCTTATGTTCCAAAAACCCGGTAGCAGTTCCCTTGGGACATTCTGTTGGCCTTACGATACACGTGGAGTTCTGTCCTACGCAGGGTGAGAACCGAACGTAAGGCCGTTGGAGAGAAGACGAGAGCTCAGCGAAGAGGCTCGATGGGTTCGACATGCGCGGTACTTCAGTCCGTGCAATAGCTGTCTGTCAAAGACTGCTGGGCATCATAGAATAGGCCCATGATCGTATCTGAAAACAAAAACTCCTCTAGGCGAATCAATCGTTGGCTTGACAGGTTACTGATTCCGCTTGTGCACCGTTCACTCGGGCAGGCGGAACCGCCCATTTACGAGTAATTTTCTCACATCGAAACTCATTTAAACTTGAATAATACTAAGTCAGTTATTCCACATTGAACAGGTTAGTAATGTTTGGACGATCATTTACATTGAAATGGGATCCATAGCCCTAGAATTCGTGACTGCCGAATGTAGTCTTCTATTGCAGATTTGTGTGGTAAGGGTAATTTTTGCATATTTGTCTGTAGACAGCAAAGCGTGCGCCTGCTCTTGATGTCAAATATGTAGGCTACTAATTTATCATGTATTTTCATGTCTCTAGAATCCCAACATTTAGGTACCACACCACTGTCACGCCAATTACTTGTTTGGACGCGGATTTCTAACTTTATAAATACCTCATAGCCAACGCCAGTACTGCCAGGGATTGACTAATTCAAATAAATTAAAGATGGAGAGCGTAATCATATTCACCGATAGCCAATCGCAACTGCGCGTAGAACCCTCTGATAGCATCGCACGTTCCGAATCCGTATCGGGTGTATGCTCTCTGCTTTGCAGGAGGCAATCTCGCTCACTTCAACCTAGATAGAAATAGAAGTCAAGACCAACACATCAAGAAGGAGCTGCTGCCCTTCTATACCCTCCGTAATGATGAATATAGACCAGTTTATTTATCGATATTCATTGCCACTGCATATTATTATTATACGATAGGTAACAATGGGTGCTGTTGGCGCAACTGCATGTCTATTGATACAGCTGGATGGACCGCCTCTGAACTCGCTCTACCTGTGTCATGTAAAGCCCAATCGAAGCCCAATAAACATCGAGCGTCATTAACAATCCCCACGTCACTATTTTTTGCACATTGCGAGCACTGTATAAACAGCAGCAGCCACACCAGCAGATAAATGAAAGTGGCCGTCGATGACGTTAGCACAATACAAGGCAAAAATACAAGGGATAGATCAACTTTTTGGCTGCACGTTCGAAATTGACCCGAAGCCGTCTGCTTTTTGCTTGGGCGTGTTGTCGTGAATTCGAGCGCCGATTCGAGGGTGTTGAGCTCGCTCGTTGAGCGTGCTTGTGTTGGCCATATCGCGGTTAGTTTTTTGTGTTCTGCATATACCGGCTTGATTGTATTATGAACACGGCGCCCGGCGGAAGTCGACCCGTCCATGTGGAGCGCATCGTCTAAGGGGATCGGCTGGGCAGTGTTGTTTTGAGAAGTCCTTTTGTTTTAGAGGAATAGAGCTGTACGAGCTAAACGCGTCTTTGGAGCGGAATTGGCTCATCGAACGGGGTAACAGATACTACCCTGCACGAGAGGACGTTGCTGCGGGGTACAGCCGAGATGGCGGAATCGGCTAGCGTTGGTACGTTGAACTTCGGTTCTGTTGATCTGATTTGTACACCTATTAGAATTTAATGATTTAACCAATATGTTTGTTGATGTTCACAAGGCAATATTTGTATATACGAAATATTATTGCGTCGTTGGGTCATTCCCCTACCCTGTCGTTGTGGTTATTATCAAAAAAAGAGAAAATCGATAATTAATAGCTATGGCAAAAACGTAATTATATTTCAGCTGAAAGCTTGACTTCGATACGCCATAGAGCCTCTAATAAATCATTTCATGGATGGCCATTAGGATTAGAGAAGAACTAGGACCCGTATAGTTCGTTCTGGCTTTCAGTATCCTGCCTACGTTAAGTGCAACGATGAGATTTAGGACGCCTCTGTGATTAGCGCTCGAGAGCGAAACATAATCAATATGTTCTACAACTTCGCAGGAAGTGGTTATTCGTTTCTCATCATGTGCAACAATGAGTGACATTCTCTTGTATATAAATGTACATATACATGCGAGTAAGTGCTATATGAAGAAAAGTGTCACTTGGGCAAGCGGCACATTGTCTACACCCGAAATATATATATGGCCGTTTATGATTTCACAATCGTTTCTTATGTATCGATTTCCGCAGGATCACCCTCTGCCTCTGAGAAACCTGTCATAGTTACACACATTGCCTGGTTTCATGGAACACTGGCGGTCTTCGTTCACGATCCTCAAAGTGTCCAGGCGATTGAGACTGCGCTTGCCAAATATTCGGAGACGCCGGATGCACATATAGCAGGTGGTGACGTTGGAACCGCATCAGTGACTGTTCGGCTCAACGAATTGCAACCGTTTGTCACCGTAGTTCTTGCCAACGTAAATTGCGATGGTGTGAACACCTGGTCAGTACTCTGCCTCTCTGTTACGCGATAGCTTTGGAAGAGACGTTTTTTTGTACTACCGTTATTGTTGCTGAGCTGTAGTGTTATTACTTGATACGCCAAGAATGATTTATGTATATAATCAGGAAAGCAGATGAGCGAAAGTGCTATGGATAGCTATGTAGGGCGGAATGTGCACGTTTTGGAAATCAATCCTCGTACCAATATACGAACCAAGATAGTTTGTGTGTTCTAAGTTTTAAATTTCCTAATGACTACCCCAGAAAGGATTCTTGTTTCACCAACGGATTTGCGTTTGTTGAGGTCGGATAACTCGATACTATTAATTATTAACTGCAAATGCCCATCCAGCATTTCGAGTTCCTCGGAGAGACTTGTTTTGTATTCGAATGGAAACATCTAATGGCGCTTGTAACGCTGACTTCAGGTACCGAGCCCGTGTCGACAAACTCCGCGCAACCGACGAGACTCAGATACTAGTCTCATTGACGTTGATCGATAATGGCCAGTTCGTCCAGGATGTGAGTTTCAGTCGGAGTGGTTGAATTTCATTACAGCCGATTATTGCAGTGCTACATTGGCTATACATTGCAAATATTTAATTATACAAGCTTACTGTGCCGAAATATCAGTGAAGTTCATAGGAATCGTGTCAGGTAGCCATAGCAGTCAGACCAACCAACGTCCCACATTACTCACTTGCAGTTTTTATTCAGATCATAATAACATTAATCTATGGCATGAACTTCTCATTTGCCAGGTGCCGATCGAGAACCTTAGGCCAATCTCAATTCTCGGTGACTCACTGACATCGATCGCCGGAGCCCAGCCGAGATACGTAAAAGGGCTGGGTGTGCACGAGTGTCATCTGAACGACCCGCGTCAATTTTACTCCGCCGAGGTTTCTTCCATAATTTCGAACAATCTGTGGCTAATGCAGGCTGTTGTAGATGAGGAGTTGCCTCCGAGAACTCTACCGGCTCTGTCGCTCCTCGAACATGACCGGGTGCCCACCGTTGAGCTGGTGACAGTGAATGGCATTTCATTAGGCGATCTGCTTGCGCCGCATCTGCAGATGGACATTGACCCACCTTGGCTCGACGATTGCGCCTTTTGTAAGCTTCTTTCTTAAGAAACCCTCATGTACAGTATACGGCATAATTCTTAGCGACACTATCGTCTCGAGTAGCTCTCGGGTACTACAACAGAAAACCAACGAGACTGTGCATTCTCACGACAAAGGAGTTTTCGTGTTGCTCTTGCAGTGCTTACTTGCCGCCCACCAATCGCTGATGGTGAAGAAGTCGTTGTGGTTGTAAGTGACAATGAAGGACAACGGCTGTCAGTGCAATTGGCACGGTATCCATTGTCGGAGTTGGCTCGTCTCGAAGCTGAAATTAAACAGCTGGCCGAGACGAAACAGCTTGAACCTGTCAAGTTGCTGAGCTCCAAAGATGAACGTCAGGTGGCAGTTCCGTTTGACGGGGATTGGAAACGTGGTGTCATCCTCTCGCCCAGTGGCCCGCGCGGTGCCCGAGTCTGGCTGGCCGATTACGGCTTCAAGTGTACGGTACCTCGGAATTATCTTCGTCGCTTAACACATGACCATGCGGATAGGCTACCGCCGTATGGGGTAAGTGCTGTAGACTATATGAATCTAGGACGTGGTTCAACGCTATCTTTAAATATCGTTACCGTTTTAATCGATCGTTTTCGATGTGATCCTCAATAATTTCAATCATTACGAAGCTGGATGCTGTTCTTCACCATTCTGTGATGGCGAGAGAGGTGCTGTGCCAATCTGCATACTTGGTATCGTGTATCTAACATATGCATATTAACTCATTCCATAATTATAACGCTAGCCACTTGTATATTGATTCGTAGGTTCGAGTAGATCTACGGTCTCCTGTAAGCACAATCATTAGACGGGTCTGCCTTCGCAACATTGAGCTTAAGCCTGCAAATGGTGAAGTTATCGCCGATTTAGAGCACATTACCACGGGTGAGCCTCATCAACCTGCCTCTTCTTAATCATTGTTGTTGCCGGTAAAAATAACATATATGTATATAATGCCATAGATTTTCAATATGACGCAATTCGAAAAAGTAGAAAATCGCCTGTGGAAAATGATGCACAATTTGTAAGTCGAACAGATTTCGAGCACGAACAGTGTTTGATCCTCTCCACGAGCAGGATGGATATCTTCGATCGATTAACTTCTGAGTGGCTGCTTTATCCCCCCATTGGCTATAGCTATGCACGAAATATGCGTCCGATTAAGGGTCTCGATACTGGTTCTATTTCCAATTTCTGCTGTGCTAGGCAGTTGGGTGTATTTCATTTCGTTTTCTGAAATATACTATATTTCAGAGTCATTGCTAATGGATCTGGAGAGTGAATGCGTGGAAGGCGACGTCATCAGATGTA
This sequence comes from Stratiolaelaps scimitus, assembly GCA_019614645.1. Classification (NCBI taxonomy): domain Eukaryota; kingdom Metazoa; phylum Arthropoda; class Arachnida; order Mesostigmata; family Laelapidae; genus Stratiolaelaps; species Stratiolaelaps scimitus. Next base: position 342,024 of record JABWDB010000083.1, read on the forward strand.
CTACAGCGAAGGAAGAAGTGCCGATTCAGGTGACGGAGGTCGGGACGCATCCCCAGAACGTTGGTGATGGTGATTCGGTCTTGGTAGGACAGATGGAGGCACAACCCGCCTCTGGTCAGATGACAAGTCACGAGATTAGCTTTAGCCCGAAAGAGGGTCCTGTACTTGAGTACGATACAGCGACGATACACGCAGGTGGCATTCAGTCTGAACCTGGAAGCTTTCAATCCGAACGAGGTGTTGTGAACGCTGAGATTGACTTTACAACCGGAAATGGCGCCGAGGGCTACGTGGAATCGGCAGAAGGTACAGACAAGACTATCACTGGCACGCTTTTAGATCAAGAGACAAATGTCATTGTGCAAGATGCGGCGTATGTGGAACACCAGCAACAGGACGCTGCTGTATATGAGCAGGCACCTCATATAACGTACGATGAGAACGGCCGTATCGTGGCGTATGAACGGCAAGAGGGGGCGGACGTTATGGTCTACGACGAGCATGGTCTTACCGCGTACGAACAGACACCTGATGCAACAGGTGCTGCCATATACGGCGCTTATGAACAGCATGCATCTGCTTTAACTGAGTATCAAGAGGACGGTGGGATCACCTATGAGGACAAGACCCCTTTACAATATGAGGGTGGAGAGCAAACCGTCTATGAGGGTGCTCCAACAGAATATGATGAAAACGCTCAGGTGGCATACGAAGGCGATGTTCAGACAAGCTACGAAGAGTCCGAGCAGGTCGTCTACGAAGGTGGGGAACAAATAACGTATGAGCAAGGTGCTCAAACCACTTACGAAGTAGGGGCCGAGATTGGGTACGAAGCAGGTGTCCAGGTAGCCTACAATGATGGCACTCAATTGGCCTACGATGAAAACACCCAAGCAGCTTATGATAGTGGAATTCAGGCAGATTACGTAGAGGGTGGTCACTTGTTCGAGGCTGGTAATCCAGTGGACTACGCGGAGACGGCCCAGGAAGGCTACGATCAAGGTGCTCAGATTGTCTGCGAGCAAGCTACTGAGCGAGCCTATGGAGGAGGTGCTCAGGCAGTAACCTACGGCGAAGATGGTCAGATAGTTTACGAGGCGGGAGTTGAGGCAACTATGTACGAGTTGGGAATGCAAATAGGCTATGCTGAGAGTGGTGATGCGGTCTATGAGCAGGACGCCCAAGCAGTTTACGAGCAGAACCCACACGAGGTCGTTTATCAGCAAGACCCTCAGAGCATCTATCAACAAGACCTTCAGGGGGGCTATGAGCAAGGACAAATTCAGACTGCGGAGCAGATCACTGACGAGCAGGTGTACACAGACTCCAGCGAGTATTACACCGGCCAGCAGGAATCGATACAATACGAATCTAACCCGTGTATACCCGAAGCAACTAATCAGCAAGTTGACTATAATGCAAGTGGGAAATTAGTGCCAGATCTACACAAAGAGTCATGTCTTCTAGAACTGATTAGTGATGTCGATGAAACTCAGATTGTTGTGGGAGCTGCCCAGGAAGCAGCTGACGACAGCGCGCCACAAATGACTGATGGTATACAGCAAGGTAGTGGCCAAGACGAAGCGGTCGATAGCATCCAAACTGCGGATAGTTATGGCGGTCAAAATTTAGCCAGCCAACCTATTTCTGGCGCGTTGACGGAACAGAATGCCTCATCAGCTCCCCACCATTTGGGTCATGCTACAGCTGAACACAATGGGGAAAATTCTGAAGTCGGGCTGCAAGATGCAGCTGCAACAGCAGCCCCTTACGAACCTGAAGGGGTGTACAGTCAGCAAAAGGCGGGTAACGTTGAAAATCTTGATTCGACAAACGCTGTCAACAAAAAAACGCTAGCGGGAACTGTGCAAGCAGTCGTTGATAATGGGAAAGAGATTGTTAGCACACACGATCGCGAATACAGCAGCGAGCCGGCGACAGCCAGTGAGCAAACGTCTGCCAGTGAATGTCCGGAGGTGAAAGTTTTGCTTATGTCGACAAGCAAAGCACAACGAGCGTCTGTGGTGGACGATCCTGTTGGTACGGATAGAGCGATATACTCCGATCAGGGTGTGGTTGCCATTCCACAGGAGCAACTACATTTCGAGTTAGCTATCACAAATGTGGAACGTTCCTGCGAACCCGTTAAGCGGGCGGCTCTCGTTCTTGAAGGCGAAACGCAAAAATCTACAGAGAAGGCCAAAGTTCCGGAAGGTGCCGTTGGACCAGAGACACGTGCAGACTTAAAGCTCGAAGATTGCTCTGTGCTCGACGACGTATATATCACTTCGGAGCCAGCTGATCCGTCGAAGATTGACGACGTACAAGTTGTTCCCACTATGGTATCTGAGCAACGGGACAATCCCCCAGGGACGTGCCAAATATTGAACGAAGGCAGCGCCCCATCAAGTTCTTTACAAATCAACGATACCGTGACATTTGAGGTTCGTCCTTCACTTTGTATAGATTTTTGTCTTGATGCGTTCTTTGGTTTATATTTCACATTTCTCGAAAATATTTGTACTGTACTATAAGCTTGCTCTTACGTTTCAGCCAGGAATTAGCATTGGGTACACTCTCTGTTCTTCTCTCTAAGAGTTTATTGTGACTCGAGTGTAAAGGTTGCCGCCCAGGCTACCCGGCCTGCCAGGACGCCGGGCCTGGCCTGCGGGACGCAGGTCTCCGCGCTATAGCCATTTAATTCGTACTTTATGGACACCTTTTTGGAGCTGAGCTGAACCCAAACGGTACACGCTTTCAATTGTGTGCCCTTTCCAGGTGGTTTCCGGCTTCTCACGATCTGCGGCGGTTGTTGTCGAACTCCATCAACAAGCGCTAGTGCAGAAAAAGCTTAAGGAGATAGTCGGCGGTCAGGGTTTAAAGCCATGTGATTTTCGTGATGTGAGATTGGATATGGTGGTACTTGTTATGTCAAAAGATGACGGGCCTTACAGAGCAATTGTCACCTCCATCAACAGGATCTACGTTGATGTGCAACTTCTAGATTACGGTGAGGACTCACTCGGTTTCTCGAAACTACAATGGGTTGCATATTTTCATCTCTATGTATGTTTCGAGCCAATTCATATTTCCAGTTCTCTGTGGGTAAATCAAATTGTGAATGTCTTTGTAAAACGGGCTCCATAAAATTGATAGAGCTTATTAACAAGTAAAAAAGGGGAGAAGAAAATATATGTCATTGTATATCTAGAAGAAGGCCGTACGGTGAGGATGCAATATCACCGACGGCTATCGAGAATCGTTTTCTATATCCAGCTACAAACGAAAAGATATAACGCCGTTGGCAGAGAAACAAAGGTAACTCTAATGGTGAACTGTGGAAGTATAATCGCACGTTGAGAAGTATACGATATATATATATATATATATATATATAGTGGCAGTAGCTATTTACCATTAAATACCAAGAATCGAGAACAAATACGAAAACTTACTCAAGATTCTAAAATATTGCCAACCCTTACCGACGATGAAAGATTTTCGTGTAGTTCATTGTGGATGCTCGGTGTGGTAGTTATCATTATTCATTTCGATATAAATGTTAAAAAAATATATATTTAACGTTTATTTCTATTCAGGTTGTCAGGTGCGAGTACAGGAAGTATTCGAGTGTCCCCCTGAACTCCGGTCATACCAGCAAGCCCGTTGTAAGCTAGAACTGTTGGATAATCCTACCGAGCCGAGGACACCTTCACCGCTCGTCGCGGGCAGGAAAGTCAATATTCTATGTAGTCTCGTCCAAGACGACGTCGTCTACGGCACGCTGGCTGCATAGTGTGATAGCACAAAAGTGGCCTGTTTGTGCGGCTTCGTACAGATCTTTCACACCGCGACGGAAGTCAGTCCTAAGTGAAGTACCTTAAGTTCATTCTAAGGGTTTTAACCCTGTTGAAACGTCAATGGAGCACATTGATTCTTTCGAAGGGCAACCCAACGTATGCTATAGGGCTGGTTGGTGCGAGAGTGTCGAGTAGATTTTTTGGCTCTTGTTTGTGGTTAAATGTTCCGGAAGCATCGTGAATATGTTGTTGAGAGAATGAAAATTATTACGGTTAAGTACAAAACTTGTTGCTGCATTGACCACCAAAAAGTTCCTGGCCTGGTTCAATGAAAGTATATATTTTCAATATATTTACAGTTTCAATAATAAATGCTATTTTCATGTCCTTTTTGTTTTGTTTTCGTTAATATATCGACGTTAATTAGTCGGCAGCGATAAACATATTGGGTGTATGGGGGGTAAACGAATTTTAATAATTAACTGAGTTCTGTATTTCTGATACGTTGCCAGTTGAAATCGATACAGTAATTGTAGGCAGGTGCTCGCTTCGGCTGATCCTTTTTAAGTCAGTTTCGTCTCCGCCTTAATTACGTAGACCACGTCCCACAGAACATTAGCCAGAGGACGGGTAAGGACTTTGTATACGCTTCAGGCACGGGGGCCCGAATTACCTGTAACGATACTCCAATAGTAGCATGGCAAATAAGCATTATTATGAATAGCATTATTATGAATAGCAAATAGTCATCGATCGATTTCGCCTGCATATTCTCCAGATTCAGGGCCTTGTGATAATGATCGTTTACATGCATTGAAAAGGACAATTTTTGGTGTGCCTTATGTAGACATCGGTTTGCTTCAGGACACTATCGACAAAGAAATTAGGTAAGGTCAACATAAATGGAACGTATAGTGTCGTTGTCATTGAGAAGTTGCTAGAGCACTGGCTCCGGTGAATTCTTGAGGTGACCACCTCTGATTTTCACTAAAAAAGCAGAGCTCTAGTTCGATTTTTTAAAAATTTCTCTGAAGTTTTCCAATGTACAAACTAGCTTTGAAAGACCTAATATCTAGCGGTTGTTTGGAGTTTCCCGGCCTGACGAGTCACTTGAACTTCAGTTTACTGCGGCAAATCGGCGAGTATGCAGGTTGCTCGGCATTGTGTGCGCCCCACGTAATGTGAGCGCCGGGTATATCCTCCACTGTTCGCTCTCTTTCTCTCTCTCTATGAAAGTTTCGAACAGGCGCAGGCAGGAAGTGTATGCCCAGATAGACATGAAGATGGGGAGAAGAGAACCATCGCGAGGGTCAGACAGTTTCTCTATGGGGGTAGCATATGGACGGTCACAGTCACTGCCTCGCTCGGCGAGGAATATCGATCCTATCGGTTGGAGAAATTGCGAATCGTAACTCACCAGCGGAAAGCCAGCAGTCAGGGACTGATTCCGCGCGATTGAGCTTAAAGCTTGTTTCTCCTATAGTGACCTTTTCCGGAGGATGAAACTACAATATTCTCGATTTTATTAACTTCTCCAAGGAATCTTCTTCGGGCTTTTCTGGAAGGAGTATTATTGCTTGTGCGAGAAGGACGTTCGGACCCGTTATGAGATATTCTCCATAGAGACACTAGTGGTTACTGATATATAATTGCGCTGAATTGAGAACGAATTGCGGAAGTCTCGTCAACCTAAACAGTGAAAAGTGAGACACAGAAAAAGTATGTATATATATATATATATATATATATATACTTACAATAGGTATATGTTATAGTTGTTTAACAAACCTACTTATTGCCTATATTATTCATCACAAAGACGAAATATCTCTTTTTGCATCAACTACAATCCCTATTAATTTCAGACCATTTAGTTACTATTCGGGTTGAGGACAGCGTATCTTTATAAAATCTTGTTTGGACCCTGTCCATTTTTCGCCATGATGACTTTAACAGGTTATTGCTTCTCTAAGCGTTCAAATTGGAATCTACCGCAGTTTTGCGCCGAAATATGACAATTTCGTTTATAGTTGCACTATTGCGTTATTTGAGTGGGAAAAGTCCAAGCAAGCCTGTACGGATATCTGAAGAACATAACCGAAGTTCTCTCTCTCTCTCTCTCTCGACAATACCCATCTTCGAGGAATTTCCCTCCCTAAGACGGTCGTTCTCATTGTCGACCTTGAAGCAAAGGCGAGCCCATTGCGAAGGCGAGGCTTGTTTATTGCGGATGCCTTTCGACTCGGTTGGCGCCAGGATGGTTGGACTGAAGTCGAATCGGCTGGTTTGCCCGACCTCCCAACCCTCTATTATATGGCGGGACGAAGCGAGGCAAATACCCAGAAGGAGTCCCGTAGCACAACAACAACAACAGCCACAACCACAGCGATGGCGATCCTCAAAGGATGCCACCACGCAAGTGGCGGCCCTCCTTCTCCGACGAGGAGGACCCCTTCCATAGACTTGTGTGGGCTGTGTGTCCTTGCTGGCGCATAGTATGAGTCACAGGAAAAACCCTTTTTTTTTGCAGTTGCAGCTAGAGCGAGTTTTGCAAAATGACCGATGATTCTATTCGCCCTCATACTGGACTGAATCGACTCACGAACGGTTATGGTACTTGTGCAAACTTGTACGGTAGCAAAATTGCTATACAAAACTAGTGGATAAATGTGCGGGGGACGTTGGCAGGTAATAGTTTACTTGAGCACCTGAGCTAGTGCAGTTGCAGAAGAAACTGCAGTTGTTTGTCAGATACGCAATTGTTTTCAATCGATATGCACAAACTCTAAGCGTATTCCAATATAGAATATGCATTGCTTAATTTAAAGTAAATTTTATAGTAGGTAAATATAGGGCTGGCAGCAGGCGTTTACTGCGCGACTGTTAGAAATATGTCGGCCATGGATAGCCGTCACAGATGCATTATCTACTAAATATGTCCTACTTCAAACGTTCAAAAAGCTGCTGTCTATTTTTTACGACTCAGTACAATACATATTTCGACTCATTAACAAAACTCTAGTCTTGATAGAGCTCAGAAGTTTATGTGCTCAAAAAACAACGTTAAAAGGAGTTTCACATCGTCCCTGACCTTATTACAGCGCGATTATTGTAATGATTATTGTATAGATCAATAGTATGATTTTTAATAAACATGTTCTTACAAGACAATTGACAGTACATATTATTCACATACACTTACAATTTTTTTGACAAATTTCTTCCAAACCAACGTAAGTATGCGTATCTCTAGCGTAAGCAAGGTTTAGAGTGGGGTGCGGTAAGCGGCAGGCCAACTCGTTAGCAACCAAACGTATAAAAACGCTGCAAGGCTATGGTTGGGGTGGCCGGCAGTGAGCAGGAAGGGTGATCGCTTGCGGAATTACGCCTCTCGCCACCTTAAAGACAGGTCGAAAAGCATCGGTGCTGTAGAGTCTATGGGCGGGGAGCAGTTTGCAGTGTCTTACTGAACTATTACTTGCACCAACTACGGATGAAGTGAAGTCCTAACTAAATATGATATGGAATATACGTATAAGCGTAACATTTACGTGAGTGTATTGTTAAGCAAGACTACGGCAGTCGGAACCAACCGCACAGATTATCAATGGTTTAATAGATCTTATACCTGATCCATGGTTACTATATATCATGCGTGTAAATAATTTGGAAATTATTTCGTAATTAGTTAAATAATCTATGGGTTTTTTTTCATCAAACGACCAGCATGCGTGAAGTGGGTGATTTTCTGTTCTGCATCTGTTTATCAACATCCAGCGTGATCTCGTTTAGTTGAATGCGATGCAGAGACAGCCGAGTCTAGTGCGTTTCTCTATTTTTTGGTGTCACAATTTGGTCACAATCCACATATCTCTGGCCCGTGCCTTCTGTATCGAACGATTACCTTCGAAATGGGTTAAGCTTTGAAGAGAACTATCTACCAGACTTTGTTTTTTCGTTTTCGCCTCAACCATCTAGAATCACCGAGATGGAAAGAATTATAGTGTTTATTGAACCCCTTGGTCGGGAGCATTGCCAGCTCGTAACTCATTTGCCAGTTAGTAATAACATGTTTATAATTTACTATCACCGGGTATTTTTATAATAATTTTAGTATCATTAATAAAAATTACCGCATAGCGAACAACGAAGTTAATTGATTGTCATATTGTTTCGAAATGACCTTATTAACCGACTTGTACGAATAGACGCGACACACATACACACCACACCGATTGGAGACAATGGCAACGTTCGAATATTAGTTATTTTATTGACTGGTTTCAACCTTTTGGACTTCAGCTGACACCTGTTAAAGCTGTTTCATCCAAGTCAGCGATCTCTGCTCAGATCCCGTATTCATGCTGTTCTATACAGGTCCTAAGGTTTAACACCCAGTGTTCCAGTGATTTCCTCCGGCACTGCTGAATCCGGAGCGCCCGTGAACATTTTCCCCATGCACGGCATAGCGTCCTGTACCACTTTCTTTGCCTTGTCCTTCTCTGTGATTGAGTTCGTTGCGTCAATGTGCTTGCCAAGGCCCTTGGCGTACACCTCGGCTGGTGAAATCTCAACCAGCTCGCCTTCCGGCGAGCACTTGTACGGCGGGGTGAACGTGTGATGCGCTTCGCATGTAGATCCGTCACACTGTGATCGGTGCTCCCGTTGAAGCTCGTGCATCGGCCTAATCATATCCAACAGAGCCTTGCGTTGGTCTTCGGCCATGTCAGTCTTCTCGACCTCAGTGGTGATGCACTGTTTGGCGTCTGCGGTAAAACAAATCAACAGAATCGGCAGATGTGAAATAGATATAGAGAGAATACATACACGCCAGTTTTCCTACGCTAATCATCCGCTTACGTATGCTTAACATCCTGCATGATGTTGATTGACGATATTTGCTAGGCAAAATCATAAACAGGAAAAGTATTAGACCTACAAAGGTTCTGCGATTCTAACCTCCGATTTGCGCCCACAAACAGGGTTGGGTCATACCATGGTCTTTTCTGGACTAAAATTCAAAACGTCAGTGGCTAGGTTGTTTAGAGTAAGTGAAATGTATCGCGTATATCCAATGAAGTGTCTTCCCCAAATAACTGCCCACCTTAGAAGGAAATACACAAAAAATGTCATATGACAATCTTAAGCGCGGTTTGAGAGTCTTCATATTGAAAATGGCATGACCGCATCAAAAATACACCGTAAATACAAAAGGCATCATTTGATAACAAAATCGATTTTCTCTTCTTTTTCTTAGACATTCTTATTTCTTTTGTCATAAACCTCACTGTCGTTTTATGACGTAGTTTAGTAAAAACGCGTTTCCGATGTACAAGATTGCCATTACGTCAATAGATGAGGCGCAATTCTAAATTTCCTAAGTTAGGCCACGGGCCCAATGGCGGTCCTCCGTTTTTGCCAATTGTGTGCCGTTGACTAGGCCATAGTGGCCTTGTCAGCTGTTTAGACGGCAAAAGATGTAATTATGTGCAATGCAATAGGGTATTTGCTCTGTACTTACTATCTAAGAACCTCTGGAACCGGAGATCCTGAGGGCTATGACCGCGACCGCCATGATGTCTATGACCTCCGCCACGGCCAGCAACGGCGAGGCCTAGAAGGCAAGCCAGAAGAACAAATTTGCCGATCATTTTCACTGACGGTATGACTGCAACCAGGACAGGTTGTGCGTGGAGCCTGTATCGCCAACTCTATTTATTCGCGAGCGTGTCTACGTCTCTTGGAGGTGTTACGCTGGCGGTTCGTTTGTGCCACTGGAAGTGGTCGCCGACTCTTCGGTCGCTGCTGGTCCTGCCGCGTCGAGACGGAAGAAGAGTTGAGACGCAAGGTAGACGTGTGTAGATCTACGATCCACCTATGATCTCACAATTCGAGATGGTTACCAGCGGGACGACGTGAGTTTGTTCAAAATACGGTACCCGAACAGCAATCGTGGTCTGGCCTAAATGGCTCTTATCAAAGTGTACGAAAGGACTCAAGTGTATGTGTGCCTATTTGACGTTGAAGAGATGATACTGCACATAAGAGATTCACACTCGTGCCTGCTATGAGTGCTACTACGAGTTCAATGCAACAGAGCAAAACAACCCAAACACGATTGAATATATATATATCTATCTATCTATATATATATATATATATATATATATATATATATAGCTTTTGGAAGAGCTCAGTAACGCCAGTAACTGGGCCACTTCAGTGTTGGCTGGTCAATACCACACTTGATTGGTGACTCCATGATATTGGTTAAGTCGAATAAGGACTATCCAGATATCTAACTATCCAGATAACCCCCTTATACTGTCAGCTCGATTTTGTTAAAAATTGCTAGGTCTTGTGCAGTTGTATTCAATCGAATGCAGTTCAGAGAATCGCGCGATTCTGAACGAACTCCTAGCCAGCTGGATAGTTTGGCTAAACGTAGCTCCGGACAATTATATTATATGTATAGAGCGTATGGGAAGAATTGCATTAGTGAGCTAATTAATAATTGTAACCGCTTTTAAAGCAATTAGCCACACGTCTGAGTGCGTATCGTGTCAGGCATTATAGTATTGTGTCTGAGTTGATTATCACTTGCATGCAATTCTTGCCGGAAACAGATATATACGCGATATTCTGTCTGGAACAGTTATCGCATTTCACGGAAGTCTCGAGGAGTGCATTGTATTGAGCTTTGCAGGTGCATAGACAACCTTCGAAAGGTAATCTTGCCGCCATTAAATGGCCTGATATGTAATATTGCAACACAACTCTCTTAGGCCGCGATTAAAACTGTCACCTGGGATAATATCCGGTCTATTTATTCAAGCTATGTCTCTTCGCAGATAGTATGATACTTACAATATAAAAACCATCAAGTAAATCAAAACAGAGGACAATAAACTCAAAGTGAACACTTGTTGGAACTTGGGGTACCAAGCCCTTAATGTAGCAGTTAACATACCCAGCTCAATGTGGCTCTGTTGATAAAATGAATTAACCACAATAAATATAATCATTCTCTTAGCCATACTGCTCCCCCACAGAAAGAACGGACCAACAGTAGATGACACGGGATCGCCCGAGGTTGCCCCGAAACGGAACCTAAGGAATGACTTGGCTGCAAAAAATCATTGCTATTTTTCTTGCATCAAACGCAAGCTGTTTAGTTTTTGTATAATAACATGCCTATTCGCTTGAGTGCATCGTATCCTATGCAAACAGGGGCGTCATATTATGTCCAGGAGACAGGACGCAACAGGACATAATACACACACAGTCACCCCCAGACTAGTCACATGCGCGTCTCTGGGCCATTTCACCGGGCCACAGGAACCCATCGTGTGAATATACTGGCGGGCAAAAAAATTATCGCCCATTTTGCTCTGGGCGATAATTCCGGACGTAAATGGCAAAAGATAATAAACATAAGTTGATATTGCACTTTTACGTTCGTTCCCAACTACTCAGCCATGTTGGGCCACGATAGTTTAAGGATGATACCAGCCCGAGGGAGGGGACGGCGACTTCAGTTGGCTAATTTCGTCGCTGTGATTATATTGTATTATGTAAATGATCGATGGAGCGTGCTTGAAAGTATTAGGTTGGTTTAGGAAAATGACAATCTTTCAACGTTCATAATAATATGTTTGGACCTAAATGAGTGATTGACTGAATGATTTAATTATGATTCAGAAGGTGCTCTCCTATTAGAGTATTTATCTGTTTCAACTTTCGAATTAACTACACGTGTTGGAAACACGCGTAAACTAAGTGTATTGGGATAGGCAATTAAATTATAATTCGAATCATTTAGCCACGCAGTTTTTTTTGGCTCAATAATTATTGTTAGTGCAATAATCCCTGCTGCGAGGAATGCCAAGTAAATTTAATACAACTCTATAGAAGATAGCTAAGGTTGTCAAAATATCGGCGAGATAGTCAAACATAACAGCGAGCTGAGGTGCCTCGTACCGCGGAGAGTTGTGCTTAGCTGTCACTAAGCGAAATATAATAATTGGGAACGTGCGTGTAAATTAATTGTCATTTCAGCTATGCTGAGGTCGCCTCACGGATGCTGCATCGGTCTATTCTAGCAGTCGTGTTACGTTGATACCGCTGACCGCTACATTTCCAGTTGCAGTCTTCCCTTGTCGTCCGCGATGGAGTTGGAGTTAATCTTAGAATCTAAGATTATACATTTCGATGAACACACTCGAGTGGTTTTAGGTAAAACCCGCACTCAAACACACAGCTTCAAAGTAACCGCACAGTCCTCGACGACTGCTAGATTTGTCGACCAGGTTTCTCGGTCGATCCACATACTACCAGGTGTCTCTTGGTTATAGGTATATCATAGCCGGAGTGGTCCAATACTCAGTAAACTGCCTCGCTGATATGTCTGCGACTGCCGACGCCTGAGCAGTGATTTGCTGCAGAAACAATTGAGCCTACCTTATGGGGAAAATGTGTACGTTCCCCATTGAACACTATACCCAACAGCGCAAAAATGTCTCCGGAAGCGCCAATCCTTCGCACGCAATTCTGGTAACAAGAACAGCTTGGATTTGCCCAAAAGGTGAATCTACATAGAAGAGCTTATTCATTGCGAATAACGTGTTCAGAATAACTATGTAGCACCGTCTGACAACTCACGGTTCTTCAAGAACTACTATCGATTCCAAGTTTTTAGTATTATTGGTTTGTTATAGCATCGCCGCTCGTTCTCGTAAGGCCACAATATGTAATTCGACCTCAATGAGATAACTGAAATCCCGCTTCTATGATTTAGTAGTGGCATGAGCTATTTTGGACTCGCTTACTCAAATCCCGCTAATTAGGCCAGATAAGATTAGACCTCAAGCGGCGCCAAGTTAGAAGTTCAAACTACCCAAACAGTTGAAAAATTGAAAATTTATAAACTGTTTCTTTCCAGCTACACATGATAATGCTATGTTCAGTCAGTGTTTGTATTCACGACATATACGAACTCGCTTCAATATCTACCACCGATTTCGAATGCCGATATTTCTGTCACAGGTTGTTTGGCCTTAATTCATTTCCAAGCGGATTTTGTTGCTTTCTATGAGAGATGAGAGTTGATACTTCTTTTTCACCTGGTTAAAGTTGTCTACGATCACCACACACACACACACACACGTGTTGTTATTATGGCTACGGCTGTCGGCTCCCACCAGCAGCCACTACCATGGTGGACTTGTTATTTTTCGCCTGAAAGCCGATACCCTTTACACACGGCTACGGTTGGCTGTCACTACCGCCCCACATGGGATAAGATACTAGAGAAAGTTTTATTACTACTACACCGCCCGCGCCACCACCCTCTCGTCTCCTACCACTTCGAACGCGAGTTCACTGCCTTGTTGAGTTTGATGTTATCTGCATTGACAGCCAACTCCTTACCGTTACGGGTGACACTCAATGTGTCGAGGATCTGGTACTGGGCTATAACGCAGTGATCGGCAACGGCAACAACAACAACAACAAAGGGTCGATAGCAGTGAGAGATGCCGACATGGGGCGTTGATGGAAATTTATCGGACGGCGTTTCAAGGAACATGTCCATTCGATATAGACGTACGCTAAGCATACACCCAATGTGTGCACAAGCATTTTGACATAACCGTCATTGGGATCGAGAGTGACGACTCGTTTCCTCACTGTGTTATGGATGAAGCTACCTGTAGATAGATATCATAGACAGACAGATGTGTATATCCGTGCCATGTACAGTGTACGAGCTTATGTCTTTAACAACCTATCATTGAGGTATCGATTGAGAGTCGGATGATGAGTGTCCTAAGTGTAGACGGTAACGCAATTAATATGAATGTTATGTTCTTTGGAGGGTTTCGTTGTTTGTGGGGAGTTTACCACAATTGAAACACATGGCGCATATCATTCAATCAAAAAGGAGACATGTACTGTATGAGTCTGCCAAATGATAAATTTAAACCTCAAATTGAGAATGACTAAACATTGACCTACTCGACACGTGACCCACTAATCAGTTCAATCCCACCCAGGGATTTGATCACACCAATACAGTGCGCAGTGCAAATACAAGCAATTATTTTAATATACTGGATCTCCACCTGAGATAATGCACTTTTACTACCAATATTGTAATATGCGTTTTCTCATCATATACATCAAGTGAAATCATGTACCAATGACCAAATGTCGTAAAACGAAATTGGAAGAATACTGATATCAATAAAATAACGAACATCCATCCCCGACTTGAGATGGGAGCATTGTTGAGCCGGAGCCAAAAACGGGCTAAAAATGGCAAAGCCGCATTGCCCTAGAGGTGCAGTTAACGCCGGGATCGGCCTCACTGTTCCTTCGCTTTTACCTCGCAGACGAGCTTCGCGATCGCAGGCCTCACCTTCAGCTGCAGGACTCGTCTTCTCCTCCTTCTATCCATCCGCATTTTCCATTCGCTCCTCTATCGGAACGGACTCCCACAGACACGCACCCCGCGACACACATCCACAGCTACCCGTGTGCTACGGCGATCGGTTAGGTTCCCCGCCGTACCCTGCGCGGCCTTCAATGTGCTATGTTCGTTCGTCTGACCGACCGCCAGCCCATCGTGCTTCCTGTTTCTGCTGCTCTTGTCCTTACAGCTTCGGTGTGGGGAGAGGCCATTGTCCTGCAAAAACCTCTTCACTTATATTTTTTCGTTCCCATCCTGCGCCGTCGACGGTAGCCGCCCCTCCCATCCGCCCGTTCTCCCTATGCCCAACATCGACATCGGCCTCCTCTGCAGCTCTGCTATCATGCGCCCTCCTCCTGTTCGGTCCGGCGCCTCGTCGTTCGGTTCGCACTGGCTGTCCATCGAACGAACCTCTCCAATTATCGGCGTCATCCGTTCGTTCTCCTTTTTCCTCTGTTTCCTCGCTTGCCGCGAAGCCGTCCTCGTCACAGTACGGAACGTACGGCCGGTGCCAAGCGATAGACAGTAGGGCCATAGGCACCATAGCCGGGGCCAATGCTCTCTCCCTTCTCGCGGCCCGTCGTAGTGTCCTGGCCGCTAGCGACGTCCTCGGCGGCAGTCGCTGCTGGTGTCGCTGCGGCTAGAGCGGCGACCATTGCTGCTATGGTCTGGTTCGTCCTGTGACTGTAGTCCCTTCGTATTCTCGTCTTCCGCTCGAGCGCGGTGTCGTCCTCGTTATAAAGGCCGGACTGAGAAAGTGACGACATTCCATTGTGGCGGGTATTAGAGATTCGCAGAGTTGAGTGCGCTAGAAAGAGAGAGAGAGAGAGCGAGAGAGCGAAAGGGAACCAGATCGAGAGGGATTTTTTTTTATTGAATTAACGATAAAACGCAAGCGATATATATGATCTTTCACCTGAATGCATTGCTTAACTGGGTGTGAGCCTGAATGCTCGGACTCCCCTGCGGTAAAAAGCCGGAGGCCTCAAGCTCAAAACCAGCCATAACACACACACACACGTATTCAACATAATTGTGATTAAATAAACAACATAAGGCTGAATATATTCTAGGTGTGCCAGGCAAATGGGGCTTGACTGCAGAATTGTACACAATGTGACACAATGAATAAAGTACATCTTTATTCTTCGGTGAGCAGGTCAGCACTTTTTTTTATGATTTTCTCATACTCCTTCATGTTTTATTTTTATTATCGTAGACTCTCTTTCAACCTTTAACTGTCGGTCTGGCCGGCATCCCGGGATCTCGGTTGCTGGTGCGTCGCGACTTTCGTAGCTATTGATTTCATTCGTGAATGCTTCGAGGAACCGGCTATTGTTGTATTAGAGCCTTACATTTGTAGACTTTCATGTTTGATCGAGTCAAACAAAGAATAATAGCAAATATTGGTCTTGATGAGTTTTATTTTATTAATAATTGTTGTTATTTTAGCCAAACTTTATAGATAATGTCCCAGTACAAGAAGGCACAAATTCTCTCTGTAATTCTGGGGAATTCCAGAAGGCGGTTCTATTGCCTTGCTGATATTTGCTATATATTTGTCATCTATGAGGAACTGCCCCATATTTGATCAATGTCATAGTACAGTTGCCTATGCAGTGTCAAATATTATGCTTATTTTCAGTGGCTAAGCAAGAACCGGGAAGTTCCAAAGTTCCATAGACAGACGTAAGATCAACCGTGAGTCTCGTAGATTCTTCCGTTTCTCCCGTTCCTACCACGGCAGTAGAGATGATCCGCGATGGCCCAGGTTGGCGGCAGGCTGAAGGTGGGGCGCTGTAGGCAGCTACCGGAAGTGCCAGGCGAATGCAACTTGGGACGATCAGCTCCGGATGTCCACTCATCCCTATAGCTACGGCCATTGCTGGGCTGACCGTTGCAGCATACGACAGTTCTCTCTCTCCTTCACTCTCTCTCTCTCAGACTCTATGCTGTCTCCTGTTATGATGGCTCCGCCGCTGTTCCTCCGGTAGAGGTCTGGCGGCATCTTGCTAAAAGTATGGGACGGCTGGTTGGCATCGCCAGCAGGGAGGAAAATAGCCCACTGGGTCCCGTATCCCACGAACGCATAAAGGCTTCCCGTCATGGCCCATTTCGGGCTGAGAAAGCCAGGCGGTGGCTAAACCTGCTGCTTGCTATGTAGGTCCACCAGGAAGAGCGATGTGTGCAGTGGTCGTTTAGATCCTTTGGCTATGGTTCGCGGCCAGCGATCCGACATCTTTATCCTTTAGGAGTCTCCCTCTACCGTAAGGGAACGAATCATATACGGCTGACGAAAGAAGAAAACTGCATCGTCGCGATATGTACGTTCGTTGTCGTTGGTAACGAGACGCTCGTTACGCAACCTTTGGAGAAAGTATTATCAGAGCTTAAGGGCAGGTGATCGCTATCTTCTAGAATCTTCTCACGTCACAGCTTTGAGAGATAGACCTCGATGTCTGGTAGGTAAGCCGACATGCGTGACAAGTCGCGGCCATGGCCGGGCGCGATTCGGACACGCATAAATGCGAGCATATTTATATAGAATAAATAATGTGTTTTCAAATTGCTGCTTTGTTGAAAATTTACAGTAATGTATGCTGCACCACTTTGAACGCGCTCTGATGTGGAAATCAATGTGCTGTGCACATAGATCTCATGCGCACTTATAATACAGATGAGACAAAGCTAAGAAATTATAATTAATATTTGTCAGCCGATTTTTCTAGATTACCCCACATCTGAGCTGATAAAAAAAATGCTAGCTAAAACTGATGATTGCCGCTAATTGAAAACACTGATTGAATTCAGAAGTGGATTTTTTAAGTGTTAATGTTGACTGTTTTCCAATTATTTATTCGAATTGTAGAAAATGACATATTAGAGCGAACTCATTACTGAAGACCTATAAATTTAGCTTCGAATACAAATCGAAGAATACACATTTTCGCATGAAAAAATGTATATATATATATATATATATATTTGTATGGGAAAATTGAATTAGCAAAACGTGTAAAGTATTAATTTGAGACTAGTTGAAGCTATCGAGGACTTACGCGCGGGTCACAAACGCCAGGTTGAGCCAGGTCGTGATGGGGGTGACGTCTCTGTACCCGCACAACCTAACCTACTCAACCATCTCACCGGGGAACTCTTAGTGATCAGCACACGTAGCAAATTCACCACGGTAGGAGGCCGGTGTGGGTTGTAAACGCGACAATCTAATTTCTGCCATTCTCGTCCACTTTAAAATTCACCACCACCATCATCATCGAGCCTTGTCTGAGCACAGCCCTTGCTCATCTATACGGGGAGCTGGGTGCATGCATATACAGCAACCCCAGCCAACCCCTATTGGATTCATTCACTTGGTGAATCCTTTCACCTTTAATTCACTTGTTTGTACCTTGACTCAGATCACGTCTCGGATTTGGCTAGATCCATAAGGGTCTGGTTAGAGCAAAGGCCACACTCGGCACAAATTCAACTAAATATATGAATGTAAGCTATGCTCGTTCCTTAGCATGCGGGCACAGGTTATCTCGAATAGCGCTCTGTGAATGAATCTATATGTCAACGGAGCGGGAGAAGTTCGATTTCGGTTGCCTGCGTTTGACGTGCTGATGTCATGACAGTGGCAACCTTTAACATGGTATCACTTCTTCGGACCCCTTCTCCTTAGTGGCGCATATATGCAAGATCGTATTTTAAATTGAAACGGACTGCTGAGGTATGAGGCTGCTTTCGTTAGCATGCTCCGTTCCACCTTCGTTTGGGATTGGTAAAGATCAATTCGGTGGTAAGTGAAAACGAATATTTTAAATTTTAGTACAGAACTGAAATCAAAGGATACCTTGCTTATCGAGTTATGGGGACACCCGTGAAGAAGGCATGGGTGCTTCCAAGTATAATAAATTCTCCAAAAGTGCAAGAAAATCTCAATTTCCATTTCCATGAAGCCCTATATAATTTAGAACTAGCTGGACAAACGATGGGATAAAGTCTGACAAGCTCGTGTGCTCCCCAGGGACTAGACTCGTGATTATTGTCTCAGTTCAATACAACGGTACACGACGAATGTTTGTCATATTTCAAATAGACTTCTGCAAAAGGTGATTCTGATGAGCGGATAGAATAGCATACTTGGATATGAAAGCATGAATAAGTTCATTTGTTTGTCAGATGCTATTATCGATGTAGTCTATGTGACATACAACCTGTCTCTCAGAACAGAGGCGAAAATAGACACATACGCACCTGTTTGCTGTAGATACTGAACCCTCTCGTCAATAGTGCCTTTGGGAATACAATTCTACCCATGGTGAGGTAGGGGCCAATTTCGAATATGTTACACGAAAGGGGAGCAGTGATATTCACGCCGGTTAAACGCAATTGCTCTAAAGAACTCAATGATGACAATTTAAAAAAGCACCCCTGGACCTCAGCCGGGTATCGAATCCAAGTTCTCCTCCACATCATTGTGACTCCGGTGCCCTGCCATGATTATTGCGATTATTCGTATTAATACAATATAGATATTCCGCGGCACAGGAAGGGGGCGCAATCTCATCACCAGTAAGTGCTCTTCTCCTGTTCCCTTCCTCTAGTCACCTGCCATCTGTGGCCTGTTCGGCGCTTCTCAACACGACGACGAATTCATCGTCACCTTTACTCCCCTCCCAGCCCTGTTACGTCTCTCTCTCCCCTGCGCCTGTCCCCAGTGTCCATTGTTTCGTTCTCGTCCCCTTGCTCCCTCCGCCGATCCGTTTCCTGCCGAAGAAACACAGCAAGCAATGGGAGACGCGCTCTCAGCTCGTCGTCACGACGTTCGATAGGGATAGCCCCGACGTGCTGGGAGACATCAGCATCAGTGGCAACAGCAACAGCAAACGGCTGTAGTGGCAGGCTCATCGTGGCCATCCACGGCGACGAGTTGCGGCAAAGACAGACAGCGAGCCGTCGGGGGGGCTGGGCAGATGTTGCAGGGTCGAAACAGGTCGCGGACGCAGGTCACGTTCGTGTAGGTGGGAAAAACAGGGCTGTACGAGGGAAGAAGCTTCGGGAAAACTGGGATCGGGTGGCCGGTGCGGGTAAGTGACGAGGAATGCCGCTCTCCTCATTTCTCTATAGGCTCGTACCGCTCCACTCGCGATGTCACAAGCGACCAGCGTCAATCGTTGGTTGCGGGTCGTAACCTTCGTCGTCGTTGTGTCAACAAGACACAACGAGCTGCAGTTGTCCCATGCTCCCTCAAGACCCTTCACATTGGCCAGCTTCCCCCCGCAAACTCAACCCAACCCAAGCCAAGCTCGCGTTCCTCCGGCACCCTCGTCCAGCAAAGAAATCCCTCGATTTTTCTAGTGTCGGTGGTGCCGGATCTCGTGTCGTACCTTCCAAGTGAGGCGGGCGACACCCATCGTTCGTCTCCACCAGCTAGCCAGCTATCTTCAGGGTCCTGCAATAGTGCTGTTGCTGCGACAGCGGGTGCGCAGCGGCCAGCCAGCAGATACAACAGCGTCGCCTGCTCCGCCACCATTGCCATGCTGTACGAAGGGCGTCGGAACGAGAATTGGGAGCAGCTTCGTTCCCTCCTTCAATGTGTTCCTTCGGTGTTGCCCTTATGGAGCCTTGCTTCCGATGTGGTAGTTCGTGGTTGTGTCATTGACCCTGCAGCTTGTCGCCTCGTCTTGCGGACAACGTCGCGACGGCAAGTTGACACTCGGGCAGAAAGGGGATGACGATGAAGTCACGAATTGGTTTTGGGTTGGCGTTTGATCTAAGCTGGGGTGGTCGGGGGCTTGACAACGACAAATAGGGCTCTAGGGTGATCCAGACAGAGTTAAATGCTACATAGAAGATTCACTTAGACACGAGAATCGTCGTGGCCGCGTGTATCGTAACCGAAGCAAATTTTCTAATCGGGGTGTACCCGAACATCGTCGTCGTTCTCAACGGAAATCGTTTATGAGAAAGTACGCATGTTCATAGAAATTGCTGCTAATCTTACCGCGGGTTAATTATAGTGATAATGTTTCCTCACATATTGAGGTTCAAAGTGAACGCGCGAAGTTTGATTAGCTAAAACAAACTTTCGCTCTTCTCAATTGTTCACGACTAATATGCCACGACGCCTCAAAGTGTATCCACCCAAGGCGCTACTGGTGAAGTCTTCCATGAAGAATGGTCATCCTGGCACCATTTTGTTTTTATTCTCTGTTGCATTTCTGTTCCTCTGCTTTACAAAGTAACATTTGTGATAACAACGTGCCGCGGCATCCACTCGAGTCATATTTGTGTGGCATCCTTGTATGCATTCATTTCATATTATTGTATGCCTCCATATACGTATTTGTTGTGTACTACCCTTTAAAATATAGGAGTATACGACTATTATTGTGGATTCTTTGCATACGTATGTTTATCAGTAGCTAGTACGATTGAAGTACGATTTAATTATGACCAATAAAAGAGTAGGTCGTTGAGGACAAGATACTCCTTTAAATAATAATAATAATGATGATAATGAGGATGACCCTTCATATTAAAGGATACATAAGTAACGACTCGTTAATAGAATAGTTAACAAACGAATATCTAATAAACAGCAAGTAGAATCCTGCCGAATCTCTAACCCTCTGTAAAGGGACCAATACACGAAAAGCAAAGCACGTCATATGCCCAACTATCCTTCTATTCGGCGAAGGCATACGAGAGGCCAATAGCATGGCAAGAACCATTGGTAAGGGGGATGTCCTGGACGAGAGTGCCTCTTCTGGTTCTCAATAAGCTGGTGGTTCTCCAAGAGGCGACGGCGAGGGAGCCGGCCAAATAAAGACGGGTAAAGCCTCGCTCGCTTTGCAGCTTCCCACAGCGAATCCTGTCGTTCGCCCACTCGTTCCACAACGTTCTCCTCCTCTTACAGCTGTCACTGGCAGGCCGGTAGCATCAGCACGCTATTTTTTGTCGGACAATACCCCTCGTCACCCCTCAACGAACCCCACTCAATCGTCGTTCGCGGATTTAAGGGGCGGCTCCCGAACCCCACGAAAACCTACAGCCACGCTGCGTCGCTCTGCCTCGCTCCTCTTTGCAGACGCCGTCTCGAACGAAAAGCAAGCCTTGTTCAGGCCTCGAATTAAGAGTTCTCGGCGTCCTGCCCACACCTCTCGGAAGGGTGGCAACGCGCGAAGTGTGCCTTTCTCTGCAATCCTAATATAAACCTGCCATCCATCGAGAGATAGCATTACATTATGTAGCAGAGAAAAACAGAACCGCATATGGATTGTCTTTCGCGCTACTCTTAGGGTTGTTTATGGCTAATTTTCCGGGCCTATTCTTGTGCACAACATGGAATAAACTTGGTTATGAAGCGAAACAGATTACACCAAGTATCGTAAACATAGCGTCTGAGGTTAATTTGTAAGCTCTGAGGTCACAAAATATGTAATACGATAGCCTAAAATAATTACAGCATCAATACCTAGACAAACCTGTGCATTCGTACTGTGCCAGTTCCAGCAATAGTATTCGAAGGTTGTAAGTCTCCCTACGCAGTGTCCACGTAGCCTGCCTGTACAGGATCTCTGGTTGGAACACTTTCGCATCGTGGGTGCAAAAGGCACTTCTTTACGAAAAGCCATCAGCTATATATCCCCCCCAAATCCATATGAAGATAGATGTTCTTTGCTGGTCACCGACCCTCGATCCGCCCACTCTTACATATGGCGGATTCGATTGAATCAATACACAATATACAGGACCGAATAGAAATGAGAGGTTTTGATAGCATGCCCCCAATCAAGTTACTGACGATTAGATTACGAGTGAATGACGTTAGCGTATGATTAGGGATGCAGTATCGTTTGCTTGTTGCAGTCGTAGTTTGTCGAATCTCTTATCAGAGCTGGCATTTTGCGGCAGTCCCGAGGGTTTCGTCTGAATACTCTCGTGTTCCGTCTCTGACCGTCCCATTCACGATACTGACTGGAACAGGGTGAGTACTCAATCAACTTCAAGTGACAGATATATAAGGCGACACTATTTGTATAGCTCGACGTTAATGATGGACATGCATTGATGAGAGTGTTTGTTTGGGGTCCTCATATTGCAGCTTGGCGTTCAAGACGTCCGGGTATAATAGTTGTCTTTAATAAAAATATATAAATAAATAAATGTCATACAAATATTATATATACGGGATCGTTCTGTGTAAAAAAACTCTGCGTGTATGTTACGTACACTATACCCAGGCTCTTCTCCTGTAAAGGACTTCATTTATTTGTCGTTGTATTTTAGCGGATTTAGTTCAACAAAACTAAACTACTTCAAACAAATTTCAAATATATTTTCTTGTGTAACCCAAAGCGATAATATTTTCGAGCAAAAATATTAAAAATAGGAACTTTGTGTCTCGCATATACTCATTAACCGATGCTTCTTGAAAAGTGTCTTTCTTCAAACTTTTCAATTCAAATCTTGCTGAAAACTTGAAGGACTTAGTTCTTAGGTTGTACGCTGGTTGAACATGTGAAGGCGAAGTGTTTCACCGACTTAAATCTGTTTTTATTTGAAAATTCGCTGATTTCAGCTGGAATTTTTTGGTTCGAGACAACCAAGAACCTGTGACGAGCTGAGAAAATGCCACAGGGTGTATGAAGTAGATTTTAGTAACTGGTAGATTTGTTTCGAGGGGTTTTTCCTACAGAAAATGATTTTCAACCAAGGCAAGTCCCACCAATTTTGCCTCGGCAGTTAATTGTCGATGCTTTTTGCCTCGTTTAGAGCTTCCATTCCAGCACGTGCATAGGATTGTATAATAATATAATATAGGTGCGCCGGGGAGCTTCCAGACTCGACCAAATTGAGGATATTGACTCGCAAACGTTCCTACTGTGATTTTTTACGGAAAAATACCTCAAAAGCTATAGAAAAAAAGCTAATAAATACACATAACTGTGCCCCCACCCCCCTCGAGTGAAGACCACCTTGTGAAGACGACTTCTGTCACTGTTATCTGTTATATATCGAAGACTTCTAAAAGAAAAAAGGGGAATCCAGATCTCCCTGATAGTTACATTGTAAGTTTCAACAATGTTCTCCTTTATTACGATACTCGCTTACTGATTTACCATTGCTTGACAATGGGAGCAGCAGCATAGGCAGGAGCGGCAAGAGCAAGGGCAGGGGCAGCGTGGATGGCTCCGTGATTCACAGCGGAAGAATACGAGGTGGCCCTAGCTACAGCAACGGGAGCAGCAAGAACTGGGGCATGCGCAATAGCCGGGGCGGCGAGAACTGGGGCATGGGCAATAGCGGGGGCGGCGAGGACAGGTGCGGCATGGACGGCGCCGTGGTTGACGGCGGACGAGTACGAGGTGGCCCTAGCTACAGCAACGGGGGCAGCAAGAACTGGGGCATGGGCAATAGCGGGGGCAGCCAGGACTGGGGCATGGGCAATGGCGGGGGCAGCGTACGAGGCGGCAGCAACAACGGGGGCGGCAGCCACAGCAACAGCGGGGGCGGCGTTGTACGAGGCAGCAGCTGGGAGAGAGGGAGCGGTTCCCTGTTCGTTGGTGGAGATGCTGGCGCGGAATCCGGCTCCATCAGCGACGTAGTTGACGACACGCTGGCGACCATCAATCACCGAGAGTCCATAGGCTCCAACCTTCACTCCGTGAGATCCGGACTCCTTGCGCCACGAGCCACCGGTCGAGTGCTTCTCGTCGTACCCGAAAGCGTAGTTGCCAAGACCCTGGAAATAAAATGGAAATTAATGAGTGACAGATCAGTGACTCCATTCATAGCTTGTATCTATATGCCATGTACTACGCACATTCGACCATTCAGCTCGTTGTGCGCCGACGCATTGGCGCAGCGTCGGCATCAAGGGGAACAGTCATTCAATGAATTTGGCAGAGGGGCAGTTAGCAGCTAACGGTTCGCAGGAACAGTTCTATCCTTCACTGTCGCTGACTTAAGTATTCCTTCGAGGGAGAAAGCGAGCACTCACATCCTCAGAGCGATGCGAGGTCGAGGAGCCAGACGAAAGGAGAACTCCGGCATTGGCGGCGGCCACGACACCAGCGAACACAACGAAAGCCTTCATGGTCAGCTACTGTTGTTTGATCCGAAGATTGCGAGATCTGTGTCTCGATGCACGTTTCGGCGCTCCTCTTATACTTAGCTCGACTTCTAGGTGGCTCCGCACTGGACACTGTGAATTGTTTGGCATTGTTCAAGGTCTCTGCCGAGCCCTCCCCGCCGAAAAATCGACTCACAGAAACACCGATGCATCATTTCGCGTTGCCACCGCCGCCGCCACTTGGTTCGGCGTCTATGCTGTACATCCCTCTTGAACATTGCATCAGAAATACCGCTGCGTAGCGCCCGGTCGCCAACGACAGCTGATTTTCACATATCGCGACTGAATATGCGGTGGCCGCTTCCGTTGGAAGCGCAAGCAGTCTTTTGTACAGAATCTCGTTCATTGAAATCATTAACCAACAAATTGGCTGTCCCGACGAAAAAGGAAGATTAATCTCTGTTCGCAGATACTATTTACAGTGTTTATGACGACATGCTAATCGTCCATATATATATATATATATTGCGGCATGTCATTTTCACGCAACGACACCCACAGATAAACGCTGAAAATGCACGTTATATGCAAGGAAAAGATATTATTGTATTCCGCATTTGTAGCATATCTGCAATCTGAGTTTTTTATGACTGAGACTGTTATTTTGCAAGAACTGTCATTTAGCAGAAACTTACCCTAAGAACAGTTATTAGTCTAAATTTGCGCTAAGCAAAGGAAGATATTGTAATTGTCATCCCGTGTACAAGCAGATACTATGAAATGTTTGCAGGTGCCTCTGCAAGAATATATGTCATAACATGGACATATGCACACCCAACGATCGTGGGATGATCGAATGGGACCTGATCTTGCCACCCTCTTCCTGACTGACATTATATTGCCTGGCGTTTGATTGACTCAACCCCCAATAGAACACACACACACCAAACACAAAAGAAAGAAGGCAGCGCACTTGTGATCCTGGGAGGATTTTACGCTCGACCGGCGACGTCGAAAAGATCTGACTGGACGTGCATCGGGATCGAGGTGCGGTGGACAATGCTGGATCGCTTGGGCAAGCTGCCACCCGAGTGGGAACGCCGATTGGACCGTGCCTGGACAGCCAGCATCTCGAGTAGGTAAGTATGACAGCTAAAGGTGGTTGAACCCAGATCCTGAATCCGGGACCTGCAGTCCTTGGTCCGGACAAGGAAATAGGGAGCCAAGGAACGGGCGTTAGGGGTTATCTGCCCGGTGTGCTGCTGTATTCCGCAGAGAAGTTGTGCCATAAGCAGGCACACTACGCGCCAACTCCCGCTCTACGGACGCACAGAGGCGAGTCTCGGTGGCTGCACAATCATAGTGGTTCAAGTAGTCAGCTACCTAGAGGGAGTGAACCTATTCCATACGCCCTCTGAACCTCCGCCGTACTATTCACATGAGGAGATCAGCGATGGTCTCCGCATGTGTCTGTGTTTCTCCCGAGAGAATGTTTGGTTAGCTAAGAAGGTTTAATTAAGAAACCTATTGTATGTAGCCAGCCCCCCTCCCCCGGGGGCTGAACTCCCGTTGTTCTATGCTGTGCCCAGCGCTAAACAGACCCCGGATTAAGTAGCAGCCGAACGCTCAGCTGGACGACGTCGCGTGGCTGTCTCCACCACCATCATCATGGTCAGGATGCTGCTGCTTCGCCTGTTTCAAGTGTTCGAAGCGCGTTCGCTCGCTCGTCGGAGGGCAACATCCTTATCCTGGCAATAGAGAGACCGCGTTGTACCCCTTAACTAATAAGCCGTTTCCTTCACTGGTTCTAAACTATTATACGACCGAATAGAGGGGCCGCCGCTAAGGCGCCAGCCACTAGCTAGCGATGGCAATACTAATCACAATGGCTGCTAGCCACAACTAATACGGCGAGAGAAAACAACGATCTGAATGATACGAGGTGGAATCGAGCTTGTTTAGCTCGCGGGTCAGTGCTTCTTGCCATGAGTGCTACCACAATCCACTGGCAGGCAAACACCGCACCATCGAGTTAGCGTTTGATGGCGCTCAAACAGCCGCTACACAGAAAAGTTTAGCTCATATCGTGTATTTAACGTATTGATCCACATAAACCCCATACGAATAGAATAAATATTATAATCCCAAAATAATATATATATATATATATATATATATATATATGCATACTCGTATATATGTCCGTCAACGTCATCTAATAGGATTTGTGCATGAATAGCTTCCGCACGGCTTCCAGTACGCGTTCGAGCTGAACAATGCAGCTGGTTGGCTAGCTCGCTAGCTGCCGGCTCGTCGTTGTCGTCATCGTCGTCGGCGAGTAAGAGACACGTTACGCGAAATCGTTATATCGACACGTCCCTGCCTGGACCACCTAAAGGGATCACCCCCGGCTCTGTCGGCCGTCCTCACTGTCGGCGTATAGTAGCAATCTCGTGCCGTCGCCGCCACCACCGACCGGCCGCCTCTTTCGGAGCACGTGGAACGCGATGCACTAGAGTGAGTACGGGCTTATCCGACGTATCGCGTGAATATAGGGCTTCATTCCGTCGGATGCAATTCCTCTTCTCTGGGTTCGAGCGAGACGAGGCAATACCTTGGGGTCCGAGGCAGCGTCCAAGGGACCCCGTCCGCCTTACGCGCTTCCTGCTATACGGCGGTCGAATCTGATGTATTCTTGATATGCTTCCACCTCCTGAAAGGCGGTTTGGATAGATCTACCAGAGCAGCCAAGGGAGCTTCGCGAAGGCTAATGAAAAGTCTATATATGTCTATATATATATATATATATATATATATATATATATATATATATATATATATATATATATATATATATATATATATATTGTTCACATATACCTCCCAATCTCTGTTTGTTGCTATTATTGCCGATGTCGTTCTGATCCCTATGATTTCTGTTTTGTGGCTGATTTGCAGCATGCCACCAACCAAAGCAGCGCGAGCGTTGCCGAGATTCAGGACCGAGATCCCAATGGCTAATGGATAATCACCACAGACATATGAAATGAAGGTTATAGACGATATAGCATGCAGATCATCTTGAACGACATCGCCACTCTGTACAATGATAATGATAATATCATATACAACAATACAGGTCTTTAACAACGTTAGCAACTTTCTCCGTCCCGGCTGCTGACAGCTGCTGCTCGTTCAGTTATTCACGGCTAACTTACTGGAAGATAGAGAGACGGACAGACAGACGGGCAGGGATTAGAGCAACTCTGCATCTACCTATGGAGAGTGCCTAATATACAAACTGGTTAGATATGTATGTATTTGAGCAGCGGGTGGCTGGAGCCGTTAGGGCCGCTTTATCTTTTGCCTATACACTGATAGACTACACCGAGTCGCTAGATCTCGTCCAGCCCGGGAGTCGCCCAGCCAACCTCTCGAACGCCCATGTTAGAGTGTGTCTATGTGAATGTGTAATCAGGGTTGTAGTAGCGGTTAGTAGGTTGTCCGGAGGAGCAGTGGTGTCATGGAGTACGTTACTACGCTTAATGAATGAGAGTAATGAATATCACCAGCAAGGCAGAAAAGGAACGCGTTGCTGTTCGAGCTACGATGGCTGCGAATGGGTGAGTCCGCTGGATCATCATTTAGAGCTACCCAACCCAAATGGCCCCATGCCCTACGATACACCGCTGCCGCCGCGGGAGTCAGCGAGGTTGAGCTCTATCCCTCTCCTAAGGGAACCTATAGCGATGCTTTCTGAGGTACCGACATACTCCGACTGACGGAAAATACTGTGAACTGCTTGTGCGCCTCGGCCGTCGCCGCCGTTGGCGCTTCCCGCTGCCTTCACTGGGCCTTTTTCTCTTCTTCTTGCTAGTAGGGAATGTGTGTATTTTTCTGTGTGTGTGTGTGTGTGTATGTACTCATATGTATGAGCCAGGGCTGTGCCCTAGCGGCGATTGATCTTCCTCCGTGTTCCCTAAGGAACCTCACGGCCGCCCAGGAAATTCTCAGGTCTTCTCGAAGGAGAACCTCCTCCCAAATTAGATAATCCCCTTCGCCATCCCTCAGTCCCGTTTTCGCTCTGCGCCTCTCCCCAAGGCGGCGCCAATACATACGGAGGTTGGTGGCGGCTGGAAACACGAGTCGTGAGCTCTCGCCCGAGAACATGCCGACAAAGAATGATAACAAAGGCAGTTGATCTGGTGAGTGCAACGGTCCATGGTGAGAGAAATAAACCACAAAAAAATTAGACTTCTTTATTGTTATATCTTTATTGATGAATCTGTAGGTAGAAGACATCTTTGAACTAAAGATCGTATGGTTTCAAGTGCCCGACGTTGCCCTGCTATCCCCGTGATATCCAATATATATATATAGCTAGTCCAGGTGCGATGTATGCACTTGCGGCAGTTGTATTTAACGAGAGCATAAGCATTTGTACAATTGCAGCTCCGTAAATAAAAAAATATTTTCTTATATATATATATATATATATATATATAATAGCGATCGTATCGGATAGAGACACATCGTAATGCAGAAAACCGCGGAACAATCACACTTCGATGCATGATCATTGATAATTTTTCGCTGTTTTCACTGTTATTCTGTCGCTCGTTGTTCCGCAAAAACATTTTTCTCCAATACCTTACGGATCTTTGCCGTTGCTGACAAAGTGGGTTTGCTTAAATTGTGAGAATGCCCACGAAATAGCCAGGGCAAAACATACCATAGTGCTTCTTCGGCTGAGCTGCTGTCACAGCTTCCATTTTTCCCGTCCACATCAAAAGGGGAGTGTTCGCAACCCTTCTCGGTTCGCAACTGGCGGCTATTGGAGTGTCCGCCTTGAATTGCCGACGGCCAAGTAGCGCGAAACATGCCGCACAAGCGACGTCTGCTGCTGTTCGTTGTATGTAAATGAGACACAGCGGCCCTCCCCTAACCCTCAAGGCTTGCGCCGATGACGCAGCGGACACGTAAAGTGAAGTACATCCCTTGGAATCAGCACGATCAGGGCTGGCCCTAAACGAGGCCCTCACCTCAGATCGTGCTGCATGCGCTGTTCCTTCTATCACGTGTCCCCTTCGCCGCCTTTCTTGCCGGTTGGTCTGGTCTCAGTCAAGGGGCAGCAAGGAGGAGAGTCGGGCCTGATAGTTGGAAGCCGGACGTTGAGCTCCGGGTGCCGGGCCTGCTGTCTAGCCTGTTATCGAATTACCCCACCATGCTGCTGCTGCTGCTCGCTCAGCGCTCCAAGTGTAGATCCCTAGCTTCCGTTACACACTGCAGTAGCAGGGCCAGTGGCGGCGGGATGGCATCGGTCGTCGGGTGCCTCTTCCTGTTTCTCTCGGACCCTGTAGGAGAACTACACTTCGCCAGCGTCTACACTTCGATATCCGACTGCTACGTTTCGGAGTTCGTTTTCGGTTTGCTTAGAGCCCAACGGGGGCAAGCCTAGCAGTCGGCCTGGGGGTAGGCATTCGCTGTCCTTTGTAGATCAGGGAAAAGGAAGGCCACCTCTCTTTGCTCGCGCATTGCCCCCGACTTAGCTAAACTGATGGACGACTGCCAGCAGGACCCTCGTTCGGCATCGCCTCCAACACTCCCGACGCCCCCCCGACCCAATCGCAAGCCACTACTGGTCCACGGCCTGCTCTCGTTCACTCTTTAATCAAATCGTTGCCGCCAATTTGGTCCTCGCTCTCAACACAACCCAATGTTGGAGCGGAAAAACCTGCACGACGCACAGTTTCGACGGCCTACGACATACGACTTCGCTAGGTTAGCACTTGTGTTGCCAGCAAGCACTTGAGCTTCAGCAGTAGCTGGATGATGGAGCAAGCGAACCATCGCAAGTCTCCAATAAAGTGGAAATCACGCCCGGCTGAACGCGTCCATGTGTGTTTTGCCCTGTCACCCGGGACGCCTCGCGAGCCTCACGCACGAACCGTACGCACCGCCCTATATATGGCGCCACGCCAGCGGCAATGGTCGGCTACGATGAATGCCGGATAACGTGGAGAGATCTAACGGCCCTCGGTAGGGTGCACCACTGAGCACTAATTGTGTCGCACGGTTTCCGTCAACTCATTCAGCCCAATGGACGCATTCATGTTGAATCAGCTACAAAACACAGCATTTAGCGCTCGGGTTCAACGTGTATGAAAAATAGATGCGAGACTATCAATTCAAAAGCGCATATTGTTAAAAATACGAATCTCAGTTTCTTTAAAGTGAATTTCATTTCATCACTCATGTGCGGTATGTTTTCACTTCGCGGGGCTTTAATAAACATTATACATATATATTTTTTATATATTTACATACATATATATATATATATATCTATATACATATATATATATGTACCATAATAAAATAAACCAGCTTTTATTCGTGGGCTACACGACGGAAGTTTGGGTCCCCACAAGGGTTTCTGCTGTCTCTGGTGCGGACTATTACTGAGTCATTTCTCCGTGGCTCAGTGACGGGATGCAGCGACGGATAAGGGCGACAGGCGTAGGCCGCCGAAACGTTTGTAACGTTGCGCATGAAGAATCCTCTCAGAATACGCGGACGAGACTGAAATCCACGAGAAGCACGGTGCATACAACGAGCGCGGGCTGCTGCTCTAGACTTGTTCGGGCTGCCTCGTTGTCGGTGGCGAGTTTTTCCAGCTGATTTTGGCCACGTCGTTTCCATCGGCCTGCTGATTCTCCTACGGATGTAGCTTCGGCTCTCATCTCTCCTAGCTCCCAGGCGTCTTATGCCGCCCATCTTTGTTTTCATGAGCGCTCACTCGTCGCGAGAAGGTCGGAGCTGACATAGAGGACCAACATACGCAACCAACCACCCGACCGCCGGGTAGAGGCTGGGGTAGTGCGTATAACGCGTCGGCAAACAATAACAACAACAGCAGCGATAGCAGCCGCAAGAGGAGAAACTACCCTTGCGACAACGATGACAACGGCGACATTCTCCTTGTCCACCACCGCAACAGCGGCGGCAACCGCAGCAGCCGAAGCGGCGAAGGAAGCACTAGCATCCACAAGACAGACAACGCCGGCAACGCCAACGCCAACAACAACAGCAATGCCAGACAGCAAAAACATTGAGAACGGGAGGCAGGGCCGACAACGACAATAGCAGTACCGGGGAGCATTCAGTACCGGCAGCAGGAAGCAGCCTCGGGCAAGATGCAAAGGAAAAGAGAGCGAGCGAGAAGGTTGCACGCCCAAGTCCCCCGTTGAGGCCGGTGGATGTCGCGGTAGCGCCCCCAGGAGAGGCGGTATACGGCAATAGTTCAGGAGGACGACAGGGGATGGTGGAGGACGATGTTGAGGGGTGGTACGATCTAGAAGCGGGTTACGCAGGCAGTGCCGGCAGCGCTGATCTTTCCCACGAGGACTATGTAACCTCTATAGAGAAGATGAACGGCACTGAGGCTGGAGCCGCTTCTCTTGTCGCGTTGTTTCTTCAACGACAGACAACAGGAGAAAAGTCAATTAGGCGTTTACTCTGGACTGACAAGCTTTCTTTGTTGTTGTTATTGTTGTTGCTTTTTATGTAAAACTTGAAACTTTAGAGCCCCACTGGAGCCTACTAGGGTAGCATCGGCTTGATCCTGTCTGGCAGCGGCCAACTGATAAGAGGACCGAGAAGGCCTATCAAGGCCAATGCCGCCGCCTTCGCTACTGTAATGCCCTCGTACTATAGGAGGCACGTGTTTACGAACAACAACTCTCTCTCTCTCTCTATCTATCTCGATCTCTTTCTGCTGCACGAGTATCTGAGTCCTTCTCTAACGACCGTGCGTTGTTCCAAACGAGTGTCCTCATCAGGGGACAACACGAGAGGACCAGGAGCCAGTTGGGAGAGTGGCCTCTCGATGGCGACTAGCTGGCGTCAGAGGAGAACTCACGTCGGCCAGACACACTACCGTCTACCATTACTGGTAGTTCTGCCAAGTTGAAGCAACTTGTTGGCATCTAGCATTCGGGCAGCGGGATGCCTCACTCGTCGTGTCTGTTGGTCAGTTTGGCTGTGCTTGGCTTACCGCCCTCTGTAACGGCTCGGCCTGGCCGGCGCAATCGAGGGAGATCACAGCCCATTTACGACGGCGACTCTCGCAAGCAGACTTGCCCTTCTACTAAGCGAGCCGACGATTCGACGATAGCGCGGCCGCAATGCGGATGCCATATGTGTGTCTCGGTACCGACGGTGCCGAAGCAGTAGAGGCGTAACACGCCCTTCATGTGCCGACAACATGTACCCATTGTGTGCCAGAGAGCAAGCCGCTGGCCACAACTCGATGTTACTGAAGAAATGGGAGTGCCACCCAGACGAGGGGTTGGATGGACGAGTGGCCGGAGGCGGGGAACGGAACACAACCGACCACAAAGAAAAAAGGAGTAAGTTTTATATAAGAACCACGGCCGCCGCTGCCACAACGCCTGCTATGACTCTCTTCAACTGAGAGAATCGCCACAGACCGAGCGTGTGTATGGAGTGAGGAGAGGAGTATGTTCGAGAACCGACCGCTGGCAGAGATATCCGGGAATCGCTAGCGGATGGGCGGCCGGCCGGCCGGCTAGTGCGGTGAGCAGCAAAGGGAAGTAGCTCAACGCGGGGCTCAAAACCTCCAGGAAATGAGCGAATATTTCCCTTGGGACGTGGAGCGGGCGTCCGCCGTTCGCTCACTCGTTCTGTGGAAAGAAGAAACTGAGAAAGGAAGCTAAGATCGGCAGGTTCCAAACCCTCCCCCGTGCGAGAAATGTGAGAGCGAACAAATGAATGATAACTGAACGTAGCATATTTGTGTTATCCTATGATTGGGGTAACCCAGACACCCTAATTCAAGGATGTTTTAGTCTAGAGGGAATACATACATTTGTTATTGGCACCTGAACAATAGGCAGATCTGCTTGTTTCGTCAGATTCGTTCAACCGATCCAACACCTAGTGAATATGAAGCGATTTGTATTGTGTTGTAATATGGGAGTATACGACAACATAGCTCAGTATTGGTGAGTGTAATTTACTAATTACTGGGCGATGTGTATATAGAACGTTCTTATAATCTAAATAGGCTATTGTAATTCAGAATCCGACAAAACGGATTTGTTGGATGCATTCAAGATGGCAGGAAACGACCGCATAGCATTCCCACAACTAAACAACGAAATCAGCCACAGCTATTCTGCAAGCAAACATTGAAGCACCTCTTCTTACACCAACATAGGAATCTTTAAAAGTTCTACCAAAATAAACGTTAATGATAATACAAGCTTAATTAATGCTTATGCGTAACACTTGCGCTTTGCAAGGACACCCACACGCCTGACAAAGCTTGCCACCCCGACCGTGGCTGAACAGCCAAAGCAATCTATTGTCTGCTCTAGTGAGGTTTACGCTCTACTGTGTCGTAAATAAATACGGCATCGTTTATCTGCCTCAACGAAATGATCCTTCCAAGTGGTTTAGACGGCGGCAGACCCCCTCTTCTAAGTCTCGCCTCGGCATTCTGTAGAACCGAATTTCCTCTCTGTGTGGCGTTTTGCATCGCGCGGAATCTGCTAAGGGGAGAGCGGTATAACAGCTTGGACGGACGTGTTATTAGAGTGGGCGAGTTTTCGCGTTGCATCGCAAGCCTGGTCTTTTGGCTGTGCGCCTTTTCGGCTTCTTCGTTACGCCTCTTTTCAGGATCTCTTCGAGCATTCCCCTCCGTTTCTCAACCAGCGTCAGCGTTCTACGGAGATGGCCCGTTACTTTGTCGGGTCGGTCGTCTTGTCGAAGAAGACGTCGCCTCGGCCAATGAGAAGCAGGCGGACTAAGCTGTGGAGGTTTGTTGGCCCGAGGGTGCGGGAGCTGGGTTCGTTACGGCACGCTGCCTATTTGCCTCGTGCAATACATCTCACAGGAAGGCGATCCTTCCCCCACTCCCCTACTTCTGCTGCTCGATGCGTCCTCCTCACGATTGCACGGTTGTGGCACGGTTTCTCCATCGTCTCCGTCTTCGTCTTCATCGGGTGATCCGCGACGGCGCATCCTTTGTCCTTTCCCTTAATGCCTTTCACTTTTTGCTCTTCGCCACCTCGTCCTCCTTCCATTGCTTCTTCTTTTTCCTCTTGTGCTGGCCCCTTTTTCACGAGTACTCTCTCTCTCTCATCTTCAGACAAAATCTTACCCATCGCCTTCATTCGCCTCGCCTCAGACCCCGTTGTCTCTTCCCGCTTTTCTTTTGCTTTCTTCCGTTACTCCTCGCTCAAGGCTGCTGCCTTACTACTACGATGACGTAATGAGAGTCGCTCGCTCGCGTGGGCAACGGCTGGTTGGCTGTCGTCACAACGCCGTTGGATTATTTCCTCGTCGTCGACACCGTCGCAGTTGCTGCCGCTGCCTTGTCGGGTTATTATTATTATTCCTTAAAATCCTTCCACGGTCGACGGGTCTCCTTTTCCTTTGCTCTCGTCTCGCGAGCAGCCCATCCTTCAACCGGCCGAGAGCTCGTTGGTCTCTATTGGGG
Source organism: Stratiolaelaps scimitus (assembly GCA_019614645.1). Taxonomy (NCBI): domain Eukaryota; kingdom Metazoa; phylum Arthropoda; class Arachnida; order Mesostigmata; family Laelapidae; genus Stratiolaelaps; species Stratiolaelaps scimitus. Next base: position 376,901 of record JABWDB010000083.1, read on the forward strand.
ATCTGCCGTTTGCCGTCGGGTCGTCGCCGGCTCTGTCTGTTTCACTCGCGGAGCCCGGATGACACCGCTCTCTTCCCTTGACGCCTGTCGCTGCTGCTGTGCTGTCAAGGACTGATACAAGGACTTCACTGGAGCGGCGCCAAGGAGCGCGCGGGCGCATCATACGCCGACGGGCTGCACTAAAGGAAAAGATTGCTTCTTTGTCACATTGGCACACCAGCAGCAGCGTCAGCGGACTGGGCATGGGACCGGCAGAAGAGCGAAGAAACCAAGGGAAAGAGACGTAGCTCGAACAGAGTCGACGCTGGGAGATAGCGGCAGAGAAAAGCTTCTGATCCCTGATGTTGAATAGATCTCCTGGAAACGGCCGGCCGTGTCCCGAGAAGTTCTAACAGGGCTTCGTTGGTTGGATGGGTTGGCTCGTTCCTGTCTCTTGTTGATGAGGCAGTCTACAGGAAACAGCCCTTCTGAACACGGCCGCCATCCAGTTGACGCGATAGTGTAAGTGAACCATACACCGTTACCATTGACAATATTCCTGATATGTGTGGGGGTCGCCTGCCAGCGAATTCAATGCCGCATACGATACGAACGTAAGTTAAGCATTTCCGCACTTGATCAGTTAGAACCGCTTCACCTCTTCCCTGTGTCTACCTCGAGAAATTTTCACTTCGTCTTCCCCGTGAATATGATCGGTGGTGGTTAGAGTTCGATCTCCATCGTCGATGTCTGCTTCTAACAGTACACTTCCTACATTGGTCAGGACTTTCACTCTCCCGAATTGCCACACGTTATATGGTCGTCTCCTTCCTATTTATAGGTGTACTGTGTTCTGTGTTAACATTTGTGAACACTTCACTATGCTGTGTTAAACGTAAATTTTAGCACAACGCGATAGGTTTCTATGGCCTGTGGGTTTATTTTGCCAGGGCTAAATTTATCGCTCCTCAAGGATTACCTATTCCGGCCGAGTGACGCCACTTACTTATTGCGTTCTCGATGTGGACGCCGAGAGCTAGGAAAAGGCGGAGAAGAAAAAGGGTAACCGATTTGGAAAATGACCCACCCGGAACTGTGGGTTCTGACGCTGAATCTTCAATCCACTTGGGATTTACTCATCCGTTATGAGGTAGAGCCGAGATTTCACAGTGTCGGGCTGCGGGCAGAGGTGCTCCAGCCTCAGCAGGTTAGGGATAGAAAGGGAAGGGCAGTTGCACCGGATGTTCGAAGAACATCGTTTAAGGCTTTTGCCAATTCAGATTCGCCTCTGAGATCTGTGAGGGGTGAAATGGTGGTTGGGCATACATGATTGGATTGCCAATCTATCATATACCCTACGCCAATAATGTTTTAATGTCCAAGTCTTAGTATTAAGCATTCGTATTCTTGAACTGGCTTTTAAAGGTGAGCCTGTCTGTAAGCTGTGTAGCTGTGACCGTAGAACACAGAACTTGATAATCATTAAAGTTTCAAATTCGCTATAAGCTCACATGACCTCTGTCAGCTTCAACCGTGTTGGCAGTAATGGGTACAGCGATATCGTAGACAAGCAAAAGAAACTTCGGACCAAACATCTCGTGGCGATCACGGGCTCGCCCTCATCATGGCCAGCTTCTAAGGAAGGCCGGTAGATATAATCAGCATGCTACGCATCAAGTCAGCTAGCCACGTAAGCACCACGTAAGTTATATCCGACTGATCAGTGGACGAGCGAGCAAACGAACACGTGTGGCACGGCCGCACCGAGAAGACTTCCTTTGCAGAAGCTGCATCAGAAGATGAAGAAGAAACAGTGGCATCAACATCCGGAGCAGTGTTTGCTACCACTGTCCGATCTTCCTCTAGGTCTTTACCGCGCATCATCATCACAATCGCCGTCATCATCATCGGTGTATCATGCTTCTCTACCATAATATCTTTATGTACTTGCCACTTGCTTGTGGCTTGCCACCCCACCTCGTACCAACTCCCGAACGAGCGAACACTGCCTCATATATATATATATATTGGCTGCTTACACGAGTGCAGGCGAGACGAGACCAGAGCAGAGCATATCATACGCACGTATCTCTAGCGCTTAACATGCACCTGACCGTAGAGACAGCTGCTGGCTAGCTGGCTATTGCACTTGCGGCTGTAGTACTTTGTATCTAAGTTACAACTTATCCACAGGTAAGCCATTCATCCAGCGGAGGAAGCGGGCCTCCAGCCAGCAACGGCTTTGTATCACGCGACGTGACCCGGAACGCTAACAAGAGGCGGCTCTCTCTCCCACTCTCCCACGTCAGATGGCCAGGGCCCCCCGCCAGGATCACGCGCAGCAGTGGTACCAGTCGGAACGAGATGAATGAACAACCAATGGCTGACTAGTCGAGCGGTGCACGGATATGAGTATAGGGCACAGGCATCAGACGATGCTGTAAAAGCAACGGTCTGCTGTTGTGTTATTTTATCCTGAACGAATCTCTGCTGCTGCTGCTGCTGCGATAATTACTATTAGGGGTTACCTGGCGAAAGCAGAAGCCGGTCGGAGAAAGGACAAATGCAGAGAAAAAACTAATTGCTCAGGTGTGCGGAGTGGCTAATATAAGCGATGATACCCCATGTTGAAACATGGAATAGAAATTTTCATGTGGTCTGGCCGACCTACACCATTTGATATTCTTCAGCGACTTTGACAGCAGGCGCATTTCGATGTGGAACATTGCTTCGGGATAATTATGGTTATCGGACTAAATCATATCTATCATAGTGCGTGGGCAGAGGCAGCGGGAATAACTTCTACACAATTGTTCATTAATGAAAAACCACACGCTCCCACATCCTGTAGATTGTACTAACGCTGCGCTTAGATATCTCAGCTAAAACAAAACAAACAAAGACGGTTCTCTAGCAAAGCGTCTCAGGCTACGCTTACCTCCCTTCGGATGACCATACATCATCGGCAAACATGCCGATGTAGCAGAACTTGCTGTACAGATATTCTATGATCACATGCCCTTTATGGTTCGCTACGATTTTCATAAGTGCTCTACAGCAAAGTGGAGCGTCGTGTTCTGATAGAAGAACATATTATCCATGTTGCAATATTTCCATAAGAAATGAACCCCTTTTCGTCTTTCAATCGACGAACGTGGTGCGGTTAGTCGTGTTTATGGCATTAGCTGTTCTCTGAATTCGCTTTTTCTAGTATCTTGACTTAGGCGGGTGGGGGGGAGGGGGTATCATATAAATAATTCGCGTAAATCGTAATTAACCATTTCTATAAATTACGATACAGAACGTCATCATATCGTTCGAAAAAAAGAAGGTATTTCTCGTTGCTTTGATTTGACTAAGCGCGACGATACTCTCTCGGGATCGACCTACGTTAGCGATGACATGTTCACCAAAAAGACATTCAACTTGAAACTGAGCTAGCTAAAAATAGTTTGCCAACGAGGTATGTTGGCTAAGGACCTGGATAACCCCATAAGTAAAATTTCCCCAAACATGCATCTAGATAACCGCAAATTCTCTGTCCGGCAGTGCTTCAGCGGGGACGTTGCCTTTCAAGAGAGGTTTCGCAAGGGGTATAATTTTTGTGAGGTGACCCTGCAATACGCACGTACACATTATGAACGTGATGCAAACGGAAGAAATATGTTGAGTATAGCAGGACCCAGCAAACCCCCGGTGGTGCCTAACGATGTGGTCCTGCTAAATATACGGAGCACTAACCGGAGTTTGTAAGCTTATTAGCAGTGGCGAGTAGCCTGAGGCGAGCCATAAAGCGTCCACAGGACGAACCGGAGATAACACGCTACTGCAGCAGGTGATCTGGAGTTAGCCGCTCATTGGCAGCCAGGATGATTTCCTTCCTAGACAGCCTAGTAAGTCCTCTTCTTGACTTCAGGCAAGCTCCGGTTGGTGTTGCTTAGGAAGGGAGGCAAACCTGTTTGGATTGCATCGTATGTTGGCTCTCCCGGCTGTAACGTGTGTATCCAATGAGGAGCGGGGTCCGTCCACCTTGCTCAGACTGTCTGGTCGCCAGCACATATCGACCCTGTTTTATATTATAGTTTTTTTTTTATATATATCACATACACAAAAACAATAATAGATGATGAGATCGGAGACTGTTGAGTGTGCAGTGATGCGTCGCGATATCGGCGGCGCACTCAATATATTCTTCATCTACGGTTTTATCGAAATGATCTTTGTGTTAAATGGAATTTCTTGTGAACGGTTTGTTATCAATTTTCATAATAGAGGTTATTATATATTAATCAGGTTATTACATTATAGTGGCCATAGAGGTTGAAATAGCAATGAGATTCGATCACGCGTGCCTATATTTAGGACGGAATATCAGTGCTAATGACGACGCGGAGTTAACAAACGGAATTTGTATCCGTATACCACGCCAAACCAAAAAAATACTAAATGATAATATATTAATATTCATTATGTATTTCATAATATTTATTAGTATTACGGATTCTCAAGTATTCTATACATAGTAAGGATTCCGCGAACAGTAGACCCATTTTCCTCTTGATAATCTTTTTGGTGTCGACCGGTTTCAATGTGATTATTTGATTGCACTTAACATCGCTGAGAAGGGCCCAATCGAAAACGAGGAGGCGCAGATGAAATAGCGAGCTGAAATCCTGAAATCGGTTCCATGGCGGAACCTCGTTCTATAATAAATATTAACAAAATTCGAATATGCGAGAATAATAATAATAATGTACCAAACTTAAACTGAGTTATATTCCCAAGTGGTGACAATTATTGTTTTAATGTGGAAACAATTATATTTGCACAGTAAATTTATATATTTACTTTGAGCTTAATATAAATTTTACAACAAAAAATTGTGGTGCTAAGAAAGAAATTGTAAATAATAACAAAAGATCACTACAAAGATCACTTTGTGGATCAACAAAAAATTACAGTGGTACAATACTCACTGACTGAGTCAGCATCAGTTCAGATAAGTTGAACTAGATCGTCCTCAATTCCATGCAGATTTTTCGGATAAGCCCCACTTATAAATAGCGCAGCTATTGTACTCCGCGAATGAACTTATCCTAAAATTTCCTAAGGTCCAACAATAATTTCCCTATCTAACTATAATAGCTCATATCTCCATGGGTCGGCTGAGGCGTTCATTAACCCCTTCACGGTCTATATGAAAATGTTGATGACTACGGTGATACGCCTCCACCCTGAGGGCCATGCGAGTCGACAGCGCCACTGCGGGGCCATTGCCACGCCTTATTAATTTACCACGACAGGTATCCACGTCCCACTGGTGTTTTGTCGCTTCATTCGTTCCACCGACCAACCCACCGTGTCCCGTTCCGGTTAAATGGGGAATATCTACACGAGGGAGACTGATTGACAACAACATATCACCGTGTCGATGACGGGGACGGCGTTAACAGCTAACAGCAGTGGCCTAAAGAACTCTGACTGACGTAATATCGCTTATCGCTTCGCCGCTCCTTAGAACGCGCCCTGCCTCGGCCGCATCGACCCGAATCCTGCAGTGGCAATATCCACTGTTGCGATCTGTCCCTTGTTTCGACTGCATTCGCTGTTCGTTCAGCTTTCCAAACCCCTCACCGGCGGTTCCCTCCTCCGTAACTGCCAGACTGTGTGCCGATGATTCCGCGAGGCAGACGGCCATGTTCTACGCCGAAGGCTGCGGTTTCCTAGGGGAGGGTCAGCGCGTCTGAGACCGACCGAACGAGCCAGTTATCCAGCCTCGCTAAGTTACATCGGTCATTGTGGCTCCCTGCCAAGAAGTTACTTGCCACCCAGTAGCGATGCGGCGGGTTCTACCGCGCCCCTCGGCCTCCTCCCTTGATCGTAGTTACTGCTGAGCGCCTGATATTGGCCGGACCAATCGCGCCTCCGGAGCTCTGGTTGCGTCTGTCCCGCCGACGCGGGCAGACCAAATGCCCCAGGGCTCTGCAACTTGTAGCCTCTTCGTTGACGATAGCGAGGAGAAAAGGGGGCACTCCCTTGCTCTCGGTTCGTGCTCGCATACTAGACCACCACATCGTCGTAGCCACATACTGGTTAAGCACGCGGACCGCACCGAGCCATTGGACTGTCGAGTAACGCGATCGCAATGGAAACGCAAAGCCGGACGAGGCAGTTGGCAAGTCAACGAATAGCTGTCAACCGCAACGAGGACTTGGCCTGCCAAACAGTGGCACAGGGTTAGCAACGATGAAAGTAGCAACTGTTGTCACCTCGAGAGCCCAGGACCTGTGGGGAGGGTGAGACCATACGGAATTGGTGACGGGTATGCCACCGCTGCTTGTTTGTAATCATGATCAAAGTTTGTAGTGAGCGCTGGCTTGCTCATATGCAGAAGCAGGACGAGTGAAGATGACGATGGTTGCGGTTCGACTTGCGTATCGATACGCAACGGGAATCCAGCGTCGTTAGCCAGAGTCAGTTATGGTGGATGGTAGTTGGGCCGGGGGAATATAGTTAGTTGTACAATGGTGAACTTCGAACCCAAGTTCGCGAAACTGCCGCGCCAGTTGCCACCTGACTTATTGCGAGCATCTACATAACTACTGCAAACAAATGGGAATCTTTAGTTATACGGCTAACGCACCATATATATATATATATACCGAGAGAGAGCATATTGCTTCCTTGATGGAGCCAGGGCAAAAAAACGGCCACTCCCGTACAGGAGCAAGGACGCCGGAAGTGCCTATTTATACTACTGCTACCAACATTGCCCGCCGTTTCGAGAGATTGCCGCCAACCGTCCCAACAGTGGATATTAGTCGGGCGTTATTTGGGAAAGGGAGAGGAAGGTAGAAAACGAGGAGGCCAAACATAGCCTCGATAGGTAGGTCTCATATATGTGCCAATAACCTGTCGATGAGAAAGCAGCGAGGCTAGCGGCAACGTTTGGCAACACGCTCCTATCAAAAATTTTCCTAGGTCTGAGCGGTTGATCTCAGTTGCCTAAGCCAGCTTGTGTGTGCGATAATCAAAATCGTGACCCTGATTTTTTAATTATCAATATCGACTGTCAAAGCTGACAGGTTCAACACGCGTACTAACATGTCCGCTTAATCTGTCCTGAACATTGTGTTTCCTCATTTCCGTCAACGTCGTACAGCGATCTAGAACAAAACACAATACCCAAGAATGGCAAATACCGCTCTGTCTCTTATACTATATTGTGTATGCACCAATCTGCGCCGAACGAGCAGTTGTGCCGGGGACGTTAGACATTGGCTGTGAGTCATCTAGGAAATATACACTTCCTCCAATATGCGCCCCCTATGATTCGACATATCACAACAACGGCCATTTCAACACAATAACCGTTGAGCCCTGTCAAGGACCACAAATGGTAAATAGTTATCGGTTCAATGAGCAGATCGTAATCTTCATTCACGGGGACAAGTTAGAGAGCAAATGGCTCGCTAACTGGTTTCCAAGAGAAAACCTTGAGGGACGGCGAACATTTCCCACGGTTTTTTTTTAGCGAGTGAGGACCCTGTTCGTTGTGTGCAAATCGAGCACGGCGCTTCTCAGCTCAGATCTTTTCTGATGCGGGACCCAATTCCCGATGATGTCCCCCTTCGGTGTGGTCTCACCTCCCCACGGACTTCCAAACACTAATTAACTCAGTACATGTCTCTCAGCAGCAGCTCTTGTTCCGCCGCTTTCCCAGGGTCCGTCGGCTCGGTTCTGGGAGGCTACGGGGACTTTTATGTCAGGTTCTTTATTCTTTGCCCCCTCAGTCTTTGATTTTCGAAGAATACTCACCAGTCGGCTGATTTTCGTGCTTCCGGGTAAAAGCGGTTATCACAGGACCTGATATTCAGCGATTAGCTCACACACCGTACGGGTTTTATAGGGAGAAGGGGACTCATTGACGGCCTCCATACATAGGCGCGATATTACGTCAAACTATGCCGGAACGTTGGAGTCGGCCTGCTGAGAAGCTACAATAACGATCTTCCGCACAGTGAACATCGGTATCTGCTCTGCTATAAGGGAGAACTATTTTGGAGGTACTAAACGGTTGATAGACATGTGTTTGATTTTGCGAACCCATATCGCTACCAGTAAGAGCTTCTAATAGTCGGATCTGATATATCGTGTGTATATACGTGTATATATATATATTTCATCCGAGTTCTTAGACGATACATATAACTAGATATTTTGACAGGCCTGAAACCTCAGAGCAGATGACCTTCCTCAATGGGCAACATTGCTCATGGTATGGTGCGAATTCGTATTAGAATTCCATGGAAGGATTTTTGGTACAAGTAATATCCAATATACCATAGCTGCCCCATAAGCGCTGGCCACGACGAGGACCTAGGAGAGGGAGTTGTTCTAACATGGGTGCTGTTTTTTTTAAGCACCTATCAATAAATATGCGGATGGAATCGTCCCCTTCCCCAAAGGTCGATTAAACAACGATGAAAATGATAGTCTAGCTTCAATAAAATCGTCGCAGTGGTTCAGTTTTCAAGGAAAATACAAGAGATGTGGGGCGCCTCCAATTTCAATCGACCACCTTCAGTTTGTTTCGGTCTCAAGTCAACATCGATCCTGTCAACATCAAACACGGGTCTGCTATCTTTATCAACCAAAATTGAGCATACGAAGATTTACAATGTTGTTTTATAACTCAATTTAACCAGAAACTGTAGCCGGGGAAACTAACTGCTTGGCAATCGGCCTGTCAGATGTTCAGGAAAAGACCGTGCAGCAGAAACATGCAGCTCTCTTGTCGGGTCCTCCCACCCTGAGTTGGTTCGCTCGTTGTGGGGTACGTTGTTCCCTTACGGATCTTGGAGCGGCCTTCACTGGCTCGCCGTAAACGACGGATGCAGAGTTGGGTTTGCCACTCCGCGCGAGGCCGGCAGGGGGACGGGGTGAAAGCCGGTCGAGCAACGAGAGAATGTGTTTGCGGGCCTTCGCCGGGGTACGCCTGGTTTTCTGCCTGGTTGTTGTATTGTGCTGAGCACGCATGTCCACATTGCTCGCTGGTTGCTGCGTTGCGAGAAATCCGTGGACGAGGAGACGGGGGCCTGCTGGTCTCTTTTCTGCTGTGATTCTACTGGGCTCAGTCGGTGACTTTGGCAGGGTTGCCGGCCGCCCAAGCGAGCGCGACTAGTACTGGACTGCCACTGTTGTACTAAATATACACACACACACATTATATATATATATATATATATATATGTGTGTGATACATCCATGCACAGTGTTCGTATGACGCTGCGGCCGATAGACTGCTGACGCGCTGCTCACGAAGACCAGTGTCACGCTGTGTAACGGCGTTGAGTTGGGATGAGATTACGTAGTTGACGTACTTCATGTTAGTGTACGCCAATCCCGTTCCGTTCCAGCTGCTGCCGGTTCGGCTCGGGTGGATAGACGAGCGAGTAACGGCCGGTCAGATGATGGTCGTGGAAGATGTGCCGCAATAGCCGTAGCTCCAACCCACACGGTGTGGTCATCCAACAAGTTTGTATGCGACTTCCGGTAGTTGCCTTTGCCACAGGCAAGGCGATGTAGTGTTCTGCATTTTGTTGTATTTGGAGACCTTATCGTCTGCTTGACTGCGTTGCGTGCGCTCGTATCCATTACGTCGTCACCAATTAGCTTTGCCGTGCTCCATGCGGCAAGGAAGGATAGCCTGCGAGACTTTCGCCCAGGACTGTCCTGCACAGTATACGACCCCCTTTAATAATCGTCGGTCTGCCCGACTCACAGGAAACGACGACGATGCCGCACACAAAGACGAACTATGGGCTCTGTCTGGCACTTGGACGGGGTTAATCCATTAAAGGAATTCACGTCATGGTGGCGAACAATACACAGAGGCGTCAGAGAGTCTCCGACACGTTTCATTGCTGGCTAACGTCTCAATGGTGAAGGCCGCGAGCGCACATTGGAAAAGAGGCCGAGTCCATCGTATGGGGACACACTCTACGAGTCCGCCTGGTAAGAATTCGATTAGATCATCGGGCTCATAATGGCCCGAGTGAGCCAGATGGTCTCAGCTGATCGACTTACGAGTTGGTGAGGAGTGGACTGTTGGGGTTGTATAGCATGTGTCGTATGCTGAGGAAAACTCCGGTCGCCGTCGTGTTCCGTCGCTTGTTTTTGCCTTACTCTTTCGGAGTCCGGAAGACAGCAGCGTTGGAGGGAAGGCCACGATTCGTCGGACTCGCACGGAATCTGTGATGCGACTGCATCGACAGATCTGCATATACCATATGATGGGGCATTGCCTGCGAAGAAATGCATAGTGGTCTCTATCCACTGGCAGCAGAGGGCACCCAAGAGCGAGGAACAGCGAGAGGCTTCATCCGCAACTCCGGTGGAGGTGGAGCAGGCTCGTTGAGGTCCCGGCGCTGGTGACGAGATCGAGTTCGTGGAACAGGAAACCAACAAGCGAACGATGTGAGGCCCGATGGATTCTCTCACTGGAAACTGCACCTACGAACGCAACCTGTTCGGTTTTGAAGTTTCCCTCTTCGACGAACAGCGAGCGTATAATAAATTACACATGTTCGTATGGTGATTCTCCTATGGAGCCTATACCCGGCATGGTTATATGACTCGTACGCATGCGAGTTCAGTCACGTTTGTCTGCACGTTATGCAGATTCCACCCGTATGGTGCTTGTAAAATGGCAACGATACTACTGATTTCGCTCGGCTTGTATCATATTTGAAGCTGTATGGTTGTAGAATGAGGCTGTCAATGACGTATATATATATACATATTATATTAATATGTATATATATAATACATTGTGATGCCAGAAAATTCGTGCTCAGTTGCGAAAAGGATGGAACTCGCTCTTGCGCGTGGTGTGTCCGCCTAGCAACTGTGAACCTTCGTTTTTTTTCTGCGAACCTTCGTTTTTCATACGATTGATGTCTACTTTCAATGAGAGATTTGATGTCGAGCTGACAGCCTCAGTACCCTTAATACACCATAACAGCTGCTTGGTTGAAGTGTACACATGTGTACTTAACCCTAAATCACACATACCACCCCGTATGGGGATTTGCAGCAAATCCGTTGCAGAACAGCCTTCATTCGTCGCAATCCCAACATTCAAAGAATCTCGAGAAGACAGTTGCAACGAGGCTCATTGGCTTCATTTCAAGCGTGAGTGTAGTTTTAGGGTTTCCTTCTGGTTCGAACAATCTCTCATATCCCACCATCCTCTCTTGTTCTCTCTTCCTGCGCCGCGACGCTGCCCGGAAGTGCGCGGGACTTCCGTCTTTGCGCCTTCATAGACTCTTCATTTGCTTCAGATTTTGCCTGCGCGAATTTGTTTCTTTAGTTGACGGTACAGCTGGTAGGGAGTGCTGATCTTAGGAAAGGCTGTCATTGTCGTCCTTCTTCCATTTTACTGGGAATCAGAATAAATATCGTTGTTGTGCTCTTTTTTTCTTCGTAGTGAGTTCACGGTTACAGTGGTGCCTCGGACAGCACTAGCAACACGTTTCCCTCGAGGCTTTTTCTTTCTCTCTTCGTGGTATGAAGTATTGTCCGTCTGCAAAATAAAAAGAAGTAACTTTCCTTATTTTCTAAGAGTTTGCGGCCGACGATTGTAGAAGGGACGATCATCATCGGACGAACAAGGGAAGGATACACGCGAGGTGAAATGCTCAATGCGGCATTGGCGCAGGCGTCGCCAAATAGGAAAACGTGCACCTCGACACTGGTGGCGTCGAGACTCCGCTGGAATCTCAATCAGTCTTCGTTTGGGCTGCTTGCCTGGCTGCTTTCCGAGGTAAGACCAGCCCCTCAATCAGCCTTTCAGCTCCACGAATAATGCGTGAGGTTGAGGAGAACGAGGTGAGGGATATGGGAGAGGAAAGCAACAGCAGTAATTCGGGATCACGTCTGGAAAGTGCACCTGAAAACAGATTTTCCGCGTGGCTTCATTTTGAGTTCTGCGACGTAAGAATCTTCTGAAACAACCCCGTGTGTGGGGCAACTGGTACGGTGCGAAGGCAGGAATAAGGCTGTTCCAAGGAATAAGGCGATAGACGATGCTTTTCTCGCCGTACAGATACCCTCTGGAATAGAGGGAGAGAAAGAGAGCGTCAGAGCTTTGACGCGCTCTGATTGGAACTCTTTTCCTGCCGTCTTCCTCGGGCTGTTTCCGAAAGGTCCCGGGAGATGCTGAGAAAGAGATCACATCGATGAGCTGACACAAATAGTAATATGCGACCCGCCTACGAAATTAGTTATGGTCTGTATAGGAGCCGTAGAAAAAAAAGAGTGCTTGTTTTGTAGCCGCACGGTATTGCCTTACCTGCACAGCTGTGAAGACATCTGCTAGAACAGGACTTTCTTTCTTCTGTCGAAAAGGAGGAATACCTAGGCCACAGCTCGTTTTCAATTGCTCTAAGCCAAGCCATCTTACGGTGTTACGTCCCGCATAGGAAAAGCAGCTTACAGGATATGGCTAGTGAGCGTATGATGCCGCATCAAGATTACATTCGAAAATCCGGCACAGATAGCTGCATACGTATGAATGGGCATATCGGCCAGACACACCATCCAACTAACAAACAAACAACAGACCTCCGACTCTATAGTTCCTCGAGGAACTAGCGCATATGCACGTAGGGCGCAATAACATTTCCTGCCAACTCGGATGATTCGACTGGTATCGAGCATTCCATTTTTTGTCTTCCACGGGGTCGAATCTAGTAATTTTTTGCCAAAACAGCTGAGCATTTCTTCAATATGAAAGTTGAGTGGTTGCACATCCGATATCGGCGATATCGGATGTGCTCATAACGTAATTAATAGGTGGATATAAATAAAACAGTGATATGTCGAAACGGTTCGCATGTGCGGATTCATCGAAAAAATATCCACATAATCACCAAAAATCAGTTATTTAGAACACACGGTGTCGATAGACGAGGGTTCGATAGAGCGGACAGTTTGAATGAGATGCCCTATTATGCAATTATATTCTATGCGTTCGAAGGATCGTAGACACAGGAAAGTCGCATGCGTACCAAACGATGTCTAGATTTATATCTAATTCTGAACGGAGCACCAGACATTATTTCTTCTAACTTTTTGATTCTGCCATTGGCAGGAGCCCACGAGAGCCTTTAGAGAACTAGATCTATTCGGCTTGGCTCGGATTTCTGCTTGGGAAGCAGCTTGTAAGGAACGGGAAGCTCTTGTGCTTCTTAGCGCTAGTGATTGATCACACGACGATATGATGCATCACATATCACCTATCCATGGAGTCGTATTTAGCTCATCTTCGTACGATAACGATGTTTGACCCGTCGCTCTCTCCCCGTGTTCCTCTCGCTCCACCGGCCAATTCGCCCCATGAAGCGACTATCGACCATCTGGGACGGCTTGATTTTTCCATTATGTTCAGATATGTATAAAAGAACAAGTTTTATCAAAATAATAGTGGACGAACGCCTATGTAGAGCTCACATTGTTTTGGGTTTCGTAGGAGGACACGTCATAGCATGAAGGCAACAAAAATAATGCATCGGAGTTCCTTCATTATAATAATGATTGCACTGTTTATTTTAGGGCCACAAAAATAGATCAGTTTTATCTTCGTTTCATCCTACTAAACTGAATTGTGAGAAAAAGTAATTGACACACGATTCTGATGGAGGCTCGTCAAGAAATTCTCATGTGACCCGAAAAATACATTGGTGCGTGTGTCAGTATGCCCTCATTGACGAGATGTCAAAGTGCGTCCGCACGATGCGAGTCGACTCAGTTTACCTACAGTTGTAGCGTACTAAGTTAGGTTGACTATTGACAATGAATAGATCGAAGGCGAACGCGAGAAATACAGGACTCAGAGAAAGGCTTATATGAAGCAAGCTTCTCTTACAGATATTATCCCCTTAGGCGTCTTCGCTGCAGACGTATCGGTGGAAGATCGTACTTAACAGGATCATTTCTGTAGTCAATATAATGCATCCACCTATCGATTCGGATATTCCGATCAACGGATATTTATAGAATACGACCTACCTCTCTGTTAAACATTGTCACTGCCAAAGTACAGGGCGTCCTTTTTATTGTCCATGCGTTTCTATATCGTTCTGAGACATTATAATCTAGTAATTATTTTCCATTTAATTATATGAAAATTTGCTTGGCCGCGAAATTGTTAAACTACGCACCCACTGCTCGCAGAGGGAAAATGGTATGTTTTGTATTTTTTAATATATTTTTTTGGGGCTATTTTAACTCTGTATCGGAAGAAGTTTTCTGCAAATATAGATGAATCTGTTTTTTATCTCTTTTTCTCAAGGGTATATATGGTTTTATAATCATTTGACGGGCTTACTTCATAAGGCTGATAATGGTTGCCTGTTCGACTATCCTGTTATAACGATGGATATTATCTCGAATCATGTATTATGAAAATGTAGTGATAATTCAAGATGAACGAGTTGCTTGCGTTAATCTGTGCAGACTAGATCGGTTATGTCGGGCAGCAAACTTCTATTCTAAAGTGACTTCGACTATGTCTCTGGCTGTAAAAAGCCTGAGGTTATAGGTTCGAGCCCCGCTACCTGGTGAGGATATAAAGGATAGCTTAAAAAACTTAGGATGACTTGTAAAATTGCAGTTCCTTTAATAAACCAATAAAATACTTTTATCTTTACTCTAGTCTTAGATTAAGCATGCTGCTTATACATAGTGAATAAGTACGAGCTGTCAGGAGATAGGTCGATGGGTAAACCACAGTAATATATAGTTAATAAATAATAAAGCTTTTCCCTTTTTCTTTATATAATCGCTATTTGCTTATATGATTGGTGCATTCTTGTTTGGCCTCCTATAGTACCTGACGATTGTCCGGCTTTTACAAACTAGTCCATCTCTCAGGTAAGTGTACAATACATGTAAGGAATAGAGCACAGCCTTCATTGATCGCTAGCTGCCCTTTCCTACCTCCTCATGGTGCAAAGTGCCCATTGGTGAGAGTCAATAATCGTAATCGTTCTCTTAACAGTCAGAGTCACAACGAAGAGGATCAAGAGATCACCCATTACATACACAATCCAAGAATTGTTCATCAACATTTAATGCATTCAGAATGCTATGTATTCAGAGCATGTAGGTGCGGGAACTAAGCGTCCGAAGGGAATTAAAGCCTGGACTCTCTATCTCTTCTCCCGCGATGGAGGTTCCCACAGTTTTCCCAGTCACCTTCGTATCCCTATGACATCTTTGTCTGCTTCCGACTATCAGCTGCTGGCTATATGAGATGGTCACTCCCCTTCGACGCCTCTATGTGAAAAATGCTTTGCGAGAACACAACGACAAAGCTGAGCGACAATCTGGAACATTTCCATCAGGTTGAGGAAAGCCCGCACGCCACCATACTCGACGGTTGGATTCATTAAGTCTGCATGAATAATTTTAACATGATATGTATGGAGGCTGCCGAAACGTTTGGTATATTGTGAAAGCACTCTCGGTGTGGGTGAGTTGTCCATGGGCGATTATTACACCGCATTCGATGCTCATTAGATTTTTATTTTTTTGAAATAGAATAGGAAAAACTGATATATTAAAAATTGTGTTAGAGCCAGCTGCTATGGAGGATAATAAAAATTACAACAACCCCCCACGTTCATGTGTTCTTCTCTGTGTTCTGGGCCTGGCACGGGATCTCAGACTAACATCAGCAAGGCATATCTGAGTTCGCTTATGGCAATCCTATGCCTGCAACGGATATTATGTTAAGAATAATCGAGACAAAAAAAGTTATTCTCAGTGACAGTGACAATTATTTTTGTGATATAGATTGTATGAGAACAGATAGAAAGTAAAACTATAGTGAAGAGAGGCTGTCGGAGACGTGGTCTTGGTATATTAGTACTATATTATGTTGACGGTTTAAGACGTACGCTCGCGTGCGCAGTTTGCAGCCACGATTATTCCAATATAGACAGTTTTAATAATACTCTTTGGCAGAGTTGCACGCAAGCCCTACATACACAGGAGTTCAATCATGGAGTCCCCTTGAATCCGACTTGAATTAACGATCGATGAGATGTAGATGACGAGTCTGTCCTTGGAATTTTGATTATGTTCCATCTGTTTAGCCTACCTCCGGTTCAGTCCTGCACATCTCGGCCTGCCTGTCCGCAGGCCAACACAACTAGTTCATTAGGGTGGTCTGGATAGCAGTTTCGGTTTAGAATCGGTGAATATCAAGCATACATCATTTAGCAATTCGTTTATTGTGTCATATAACTTAAACAAGGTTCGCTGGCCAAAACTAGGAGACGTAGGAGATTGTTTGTATTCGATTTGCCCCGGTTAGCCTATCAGCCGGCACAGTTGATCATGCAGACTGAATCGACGGATGGTCGAATGACCATTGTTGTTTAATCATTATTAACAATCGGAGTATACCGGTACGAAGGCAACTCATTGATATTGAGTTACTGGTCACACAAGTCTAGGCAAGCAACCAACAATTGATTGACGTGTTCACTTGTACAATGTTCAGGTATGTTAGCAACTTCAGAATTCTGTTGTTCCCTGATAGTGTGGGGGAATGACAACGAAGAATATCTAATCATCATCTGGTTGAGTATTTCATACCAGAACTGGTTGAATCGCATTGTATCGACTATAACTAATTAAAATATTAGCACTTAGCAGTCTGTTTCATATCGTCGAGCCTCCGGGTGGTCTGGTGGTGCGTTCGTGTGCGCCTGTCTTGCAATCGGAGGAAACACTTAGGTTCGATTCCCACCGTTGCACATTTGCACTTAAGGGGTTGTCCACCTTAGGAAGCAATGCAGAAAGCAGTACCGTGGACGTTAAGTGTTGGCTGTAGGTTAGCCCGTAAAATTTACTTTTTTTAGGTTGTGTCATATAAAGGTAGATTTGTTACTTTAATGTATACCGCAAAGGTTATTGAGGATGTCACTCTTCGCGAGCCGTCCAGCTGTATCGCCGATAGCTGACGTGCGATATTGGTCAAATTGATGTTCTGTTGAGTCCTTTTAAGCTGAATCCTGAATCTTCCTGAATAGGAAGACAGTAACTTAGATATTCCTTTGATGTGAACTGAATCTAGTGAGCTTGCATAGACTGGAACTTCCAACCTGCAGTTTACTTTATAATGTAGTGGGAGGTATTATGTAGACTAGCACGGAACACTGCTCTGTCTGGCTCATGTCTTCGATTCTATCCGAGAATAAGCCAACCAGGCAATCGAAACAGCTGTCTTCGCTATTCATGTAACGCTTTATCTTATTACGCCTTTACCTGTTGCAATTTCACCGAGCTCGACGCACCTGAACGAAACTTACAATTAGGCTGAACCGCCAACCGGTTCGAGAACGCGGCAATCGACAACATCGTATGTGTGCACTCGTGCTATAAATCTGTGAGCAGGGACGAAACCAACATTGGCCGAAGAAGCCTGATTGAGGCCCGGTCCCATCAAACCCTCCAGCAGCAGCAGCAGCTCTTGCCGCAGTTTCTCTCTATCCGAACAAGAGTTTGTGCATGAGGCAAGAACCCGACCGAAGCAATAACGGCAGCATCTGTGAATCAACTTTGGTTCGATTCGATTGCCACTGGATGGGTGGACGGCCAATGCTGTATGGGCGTACGCAACGGTTGACCTAGTTAGTGGTTTGCTTTGCTACTGCAGCACTAGAACTCCCGACGGAAGAAGCGAAAGGCGAGATAGGCAAGCGTTTCGAGACGCGATGGTAGCAGCTGGCCCGAACAGAGAAAGAAGACGTTTTTATGTCAACAGTCCGTCCCCGCTGGCGTTGGATTGCGTGGTGTGACTTAGCCGAGTATACCGGTGACGTGGCGAATTGCGTGCAGGCTCAAGAAAGATCCCTTGATACATCTCATTCACTAGTTGTGGTAGGAAGAAAAATGCCGAGAATGCGAGTGACCTGCCGATAGACCAGGATTGTCACGGGGAATACCGCCATTTTGCTAGCTCGGATGTGCTAATATAATAATTCTTCAGGCTTTGTGGATTATCGGTGAAGTGGGATTAGATGATGAGGTGGGAGCTCGAATCAGGATTGGGTTGTCGTGAGGCTTTTCAAAGTAAAGAAAATGTGTTGTTTCACAAATTCCGAGCTTTTGAATAGCGTGAAAACGATGATTGGATGCATCCGCACACTGTGAAGTATAGTACAATCAGAGATTGAACGTCTGTTTGAATACGGCAGCAGCGGCAGTCGAATTCCCACGTGCCAGAGATGTTTGTGGTTTTAACGGTCCTTTTTGGATAATGCCACATTACTACGATGGCCACTACTGCCACCGGGAGTGGCCCCGGATCGGTGAGAAGACGTTCTGCAGCAGCTACTATAATAGTACGGCACGGACGCGGAAAAGCGGAAACGAAGGCCACGGGAACGGCAAAGTTGGAAGACCTTCTACTCGTCGGGGGGATCCTCTGGGCTCACCCGGCCCTCGAGGCATAACGCCCAGATCCCGGTCCTTGTGACCGCCGTGTGGATTCCTTCGAAAGGAGGATACGAGGGAGATGACCCCACGCCGCACTCACACCCCATGGAACTCTGTGCACAGTGAGGCCTGCGGTTCTGCCAGCTTTGGAACATTTCAAGTTTTACCCACCGACAACTCCACTTCGCGTTGCGTTTCCTTCCCTCCCGGGGGTCGCCTCTCTTTCAGTCACTAGCGCTGTCTTTGTCGTCCGACTGTGTAACCAACCAGTGAACACACGTCTGTCGGAAAGAGCTCGACAATGAGAGGGTTACGGTGCTCTAGCGACCGCCACTCGAAAAAGGAGCCAACGGTCGGATACGGACTCAGTCAGAGTTATTTTGGCTTTTTTTTTCCTCCACCGCAAAATGCGATCAGACGCTGGGTAGTTTGACCAATCTAATGGCTCGGAGGAAGGGGAATTTTACAATTGCGCCTGATCGATCATTGCCATTGGGAATGTTTCCCGTCTAGCGTTGAGGGGCTATAGGCACACTCTGATGAGAACAGAATTAATCTGATGTATGATTGCTATGCATTACGTTCAATGGACGATGTTCGTTTTTCGTTGGGTAGTCAATCAACAAATATGCATGTTCACGTGACAATGGCTTGCGGCTTCAGCCTAATTAATAGGAAGATGACCCCATTTGGTGTTCATCGGCAACCACGTGCGGATAGGGCCACGTCTTGTGCGGGTTAAGGCGCCATCGTGATGTCCATGTAAAAATATGACCTGACACATTGAATTGTTGAATAGTTCAACGTGTTGATTTACGTGTTCACCACATCATCGTCATGCTATTAATAACGAGTCGAAACTGAATCGAGTCTCTCTCTTGTGAGAACGTTTTTAGTAATCTCTTTTTAGTAATCTCTCTCGCCGGAGGTAACAGGTTCGAGTACCGCGACCTTGTGATGACATTTTAGAGTACTTCAATGCATTGTAAAATTGCAGTTCATTTAATATACCAATAAAACCTTTGCCTCCACCCTATCGTATCGGCAGAGATCCAGTTTGTTCAAGAAATCAATGCCCTTTTAGCATGCCTTCAACTAGCTTAGAACGACTGATGGATTATTACAGTATTGTATTAGTTACGGAGACGAACTGAATTAAACTAAAATGTGGTCCATGTTGTGCACACATTGCTCTAGCAGATAGTCCAGTCTTGGATTGAAACAAGCTTATATAAAATTTCATTGCCAAGCGCCAAAGGTCCATTGATAATATTTGGAATCTGAGTTCATTCCTATTGTCTGTATGGGGTGGTCTAATGATCGAAAACTTCGAATATATTTCTTCCCGCCCCACAGATATCACTTTGTATCTTCTTGAAACTGCACATCTGAGGTCGCTAATGTTAGCTAACGAGCCAAACCCACGTGTCGCCTTGAAGATCAGTTACGTGTTGTCATCTTCAGGTAGGTAGCTGTGTCTGCCCGCCGATCGCATACAACGAAAACAATCTACTTTTGGCACGTTACCCATTGGTCGTCACTCTCTCTCTCAGAATTTTCCGGATCCTTCTGAACACGAAAGCTGTTTACGATGAGAGAACAACGTGAGGAGATGGACCAAACACAATCGCATTTCGCCTGCCCAATTAGAGGTTACAACGATTGAGGCGACAGCATTCAAGTTAGCACTAAAATGCGCGCAAATAGATTCGCAACATGGCTGTTTCGTGATTTGGATGTGGACGACCTTGATGTCGAAGATAACAGCAGGGAAAGTTCTGCATTGGCTTCTGAGCATGGCAATTTGTTGATTCCATACTTCCGTCAGCGTTCACTGAGAGATAAGCGTTAAGATCACCTTAAAACCTTTTTAAATGATTGCCTACAGATTCAGTACATATACACACACACATATTACATTCGATAAGAGGAAATCCTTTACTCACCAATGACTTGGGGTTCGCAGGTATGACACGATTGAAAGACGATTTACCTTGTGAATCTTATTCAACTTAGTGTAAGCCCTTAAATACATAGACGAAGTCAACACGTATTCTCGCTGATTTCTGTTACTCGACTCATTGACGATTTATGGTTCATAAAAGCGTAGTGGACAAACGCGAGCCATTTGTGCCTTGTGGGACTCCCCACCTGCTCCTATTGTCTAGGCCACTATCATTGTGTGATCATTGCTTTCAAGTAGCGCATTTATCCTAAATATTTTACTACGACTATACTAATAATACTCTTTAGCTATAATATATTCGGTTTTAGCGAGTTATATTTGTTTATATGAGAATAAAATTTAACTACGGTTAATACTCAATCATTAACTAATGTTTGTCAAAGCGTATTTACTTATTCCTTGTGCTCGCAGCAAAACATTGGGGTGCTCGAATCAGCTAGCAATCCTAAGGAACTGTATTGCTGGTTAGCGTTGTTATTGTTGCGTCTGCTCATGATTCCGCTGTTCTTTATGGTTCCAATGTCTGCCCTTTGGGGACAATGGCATTCGCTGACCAGATGGTGGACTGAACAGTAGTAGGTTGGTTCGAAGAGCTTCCGAGATCACGTGCAGACTGAGAGGATCCAGTCAAACGGGGGTGACGCAAACGCGCCTCTGGTTAATAAATTGCTGTTAATTAAATTTTAATTTAACCCGGCCGCCGCTACTGCTGCTGCTGCTGCCTTCAATGTTGATGGTTCTGCTTATGTGGCCGAAGCTGCAAAGCGCTCCCCGTCTGCCTTTCTAAGCGGCTGCTGGGTACGACTGATCGTTTGTACTGATCAGAGGCCGGTGGCCAGCTCGACCTGATGAAGTCTCCGTCTGTGCTCGTCCAATATTTCTGCCTTCCCTGACGAGGTGCAGCAACAGCAGCAGCAGGAGCTACTTCGATAACGGTAGAACGAGAGGAGGACGAGAGCGGGCCTAGACGGTGATGGCTAGCTCGAATAGGGATCGTGGCAGCGATGCATAATCTATTGATAGCGTCCACCACTGAGTTTGTCCCTCATGGAAAAGTTTATACGCCGTACGCGTGCTAGTTTGCATCGCTGCGAGACCTATTACTCTATAGTAAATGTGTAGGTTTTTCTCAATCTCCAAGCGTTTTGGGAAATGCTGGCAATTTGATATGCTTGTTTTGATTAAACAGCCAAACATTTAGTAATCTACATATCCTGAAGATAATGAATTCGCTCTCTTGCTGGTTGCTCCGTAGGTATAGACACTTGAAGCTGCACAACGCGAGGGAGCTAGGAATTAAAGGGTGATTGGGACAGTCCGGACCCTTGTTCAAAACATGAGTGTTTCCGGAAGATTGGCACCGGAGCACACCTGGTCGACGTCGATAATCTTGTAATGAATGAGCCTAATAGAATCGGTCTAGGTGAAGCTGGTTTCAGGATTTTAATATTATTGGAACGTTTCGCAGCGGTAATGGTTGTCTCAGTATTTCTAATGGTTTGAAGCGCGAGACGATCATGCGATACCTTGGCCCCACTGACCGTAATTCTCGGGAATAATATATAATTGTTCCAGAATATCGTCTGCGCTGAGGATTTCAGATTTAAACGGTATTACGTAATTTATTGATTCGATATAGAGGATGATGGCATGTACGCAAAACGTTCTGAGAATAGAAGAAAAATATACAGAATTCATATTTGTTTTGGCGGTAGTATCCCACTCTTGGTGCGGTCGCTTGACAACGACGATATACTTTATATTTAAGGTGGCAGTGCGGTGTGAATATCGCCGTCAGTTAGAGCATTAAGCCTGAATGCATGATGTAGAGAAAAATGACAAAATTGTATTGAAGCCGGTAGACTACTGTGTTGTCTATTGTCGCATCGACATTGAATGATTGGTATAATTCGACCAACGCAGTGATATCCTGGTTACTGAAGCAGTATTCAGGCAGCATTTTGACTATCTTGAAATTGACATAAATAACTAAGATAGCTTGAAAATCAAAATTCGTAATTGGACCTTACTCGAATCTCGTTATTGTGATGTCGGCGAAACACGCATTTAGCGGTTTTCTCAATGACAATACATATTTACATATGAGCGTGGAACCGTTAATTACAATTGTGATTGCAATGATACGTGATAACGTTCGGGTATCTTGCATATATACAAGGGTATACGGTATGCTATATTATATAATATATAAAGATAGGTCCATAGATCAAGGAATATATAACACAAAGACTCTAGCTGATTGGTATTTTCGCCAAGCTACCTAAGGGTGGGACCAGAGCACAGGAGGCGACGTGGTATCTATCACACTTGGCTTCGCATCTGCTTCACCAGCAGTGGTTCTCTGGTTCGTGGAAATCCCGCACGGCACAAAGTTTGTGATAAAAGCCGTGTACGGCATAGCGGGTTACGACATGACAGTTAAGACGGTGCACCTGTCTTCACTCGGTGCATGTCACTGCTCCCGTTTCGAAGAATTTTTTTTATCAATCTCTGCGAACTTTTGTTGCCAGCATTCGAGGCTGTTCTTCGCCGACAGGTCTAAACGGTGTAACAGATCTCCCGTGGCCAGCAGTGTATCTGACAAACACATTCGGGCTCTATTAGCATATATATATTTATATATATATATATAATATATAAAATCCGCAGAAATTTACATTGTCTTACACGAAACCGGGTTATTTTAATTCATAGGGTGGGGCCCCCCGTTGGCCACCTTGAACAGCAGAGTCTTCAACGCCAAAGTGTGCGCCACTAAATGGAGCTACTTGGCGAAGACACCGAAGAGGACACATCGAATAAGTCCCATGTCTTGATTATTACTATTACGATCATTACTTATATCATAATTAACTACATACACATTTCATCCCTCTGGCACAGCAGCCGGAAACCGATCAGTATCAGTGTACACTGACCATCATCAAAAGCAATATAAATCTAATAATATCATTCGTGAGAAATAAAATCCTTCCAAAAATGAGTGGCGTTGAGTAAAATCCCTCCGGCGGCTCTGAATGAACGTCTTCGCAGGACAAAGCCCAAGCTTCTTGGCGATCCTCCCCAGCCGGAGCCTGACATCGCTCCTACCCTACCCCCAAAGGGTTTTTGGGTTTCGCGCTTGCTTCGTTTAGCTGATCGTACGATCGTTCGTGCGTCCATTCGTTCGTGTTGCTTTGAGCCGCTGTTCATAAATTTGCCGCACCCTCGCCAATGACTGGTGAGGATTAGGTGGTAATTTCGACACAATTAGGGGTGATCCTCCCGCTCGAGTTCGGGTCGGACAGGCACGAGGTTGGCTGGCGGTCGCCGGCCGCCTAAGCATCGTTGATCGCAACAGTACGTCACAATACAAGATAATGCCGAAGCTTGGCATGGTGACGCCACATTGGGAGATGGAGGCAGCAGCGAGACGCTCGGGGAAATCCTCGCCAGAGGGGTTGGGGCCTACGGGAAAGCCACATACGGCAGAGGCGACACGAACGCGATAGCGTATGCAGTGGGCACAACGCCGAGTAATATACGACACAAAGCGACAGCGAGCGACGACAACGGCTGGGACGCGGACACATGACGACGATGAGAAGCCTCGTGCGATGGGGAGACGGGGAGAGGAGCGCTGGTACAGACAATACAAGATAAATGCGTGGACGTGCCTCCCTGCGCGTGCCAAGCCATCGCTGCTTCGACCCCCTCCCCCGATGCCCGCCTTCGTTGCTTGGTTGGTTTGCGCCCTCTACTTGTGGGTGCCGATTGGTCAGGCAAGTGAGAGCGAGCGAGAGAGAGAGAGAGAGAGAGAGAGAGAGAGAGAGGAACGACCCGGTCTTGGTGTGACCTAGAGCGGCTCAATACGCCGCCAACCTACCGCAGCTGGGAACTGCTGGCCACTCGCAGTTCGCCAGTATCCGAAATCCCCGAAGGAGAACTGTTCTCGCCAGATTGGCTCGTGCGAGCCTTGTTATTGTAAGCCACTCGTTTTTTTTTTCTACAATCGAGTATCTAGTCCCGCGTTTACATGAACGTGATAAATGTATATGCCTAACAAATATGCAGATGTTGGGCCGGCATGCAAATCGACAGAATTTGTTATTTCAGAAATTAATATCATAAAACGAATATTTTAGGTAGTTCAGAGAAGTGAGGCCACGGGCCAATTTATAGGAAATAGTTACTAATCGTTGTTCGGTGTTTGTGTCTCGATATATTTCGACATATATCAATTGAGGTTCAGACCTTTTTATGGTAGATTTTACGTTCGCGAACTTACTATTGTTTATGGTAAATGGTAAATCTTTATTGGTTTATTTAAGGAGCTGCAATTTTTCAATGCTTAAGCTCTCTTATGTGTCACACAGCGGGGCTCGAACCTGCGGCCTCTGGCTTCCGATAGCCAGAGACTTAGCCGTCCAAGCCACCGCGCTGACGGCTATAATATACTCTTTTGTTCTGTGCAGCTCTGAATGGTAATTATAACTTAATTAACTTACCCTAACAATCGAACTGCCGCAGGTCGATCTGGACCAAAGACGCATCGAATATGTGTTTCAAATGTGTGCATGCATATGTACACATCGATTTAAAACGTTTTGCGCTAGATAACCCGGATATAAGCTTTCAATTTATAAGTAACCTATTAGTACACAAAACGAATTTCGACGCACCTGTTACAATTCGGAAGCGACCACTTGAAATCCTCCGATAAATACTAACATGTGCAGCTTCCATACATTGCTAGATCTGTTACAGTACTGCATTCGTGTTGGCCGAATTGAACCTTGTCAAAAATCCCCCGCTTATAATGCGCCATGCGTTATTACTTATCGTCATATGAAAAACGCCACAAGCCGTGACGCCGTATATCCCATAACACTATCTAGTGAAGTCCCGCTTTGTCGCACGTTTCCCCGGGACACTTTAGGTATATGCTGCTTACGACAAGGGGGCGCCGTGTGACAGGACGATCTGTCCTTACCGGGGACCGTTTTCACGATGAGAGGGTGACCGCGATTTGTTCAAAGGGCGAGCGCAGCGCGCCCACCCGGCTTTTTGATTCTAGGTCGGTGTGATTCGGAAGTGGTTGGTCCCTTATCGCTGCATGGACCGTTACGTTGTTATCGGTCCAACAGTTGATAGCGCCCGCATTGGTCCGATGTATGGGAGGGATTTAGGTGTTTCTCTACAAGCTCGTGACCTCTGCACGGTACAATAGAGCTACGGGATGCTGCTGCTGCTGCTGCTGCTCGTACTCTGCGAATGCCTTTTGAATCCACCCTTCACTAGTGAACTCACGTTCGCCATTCAGGTAGCAACAAAGTGTTTAGCTTCGGGGCAGTAGGGCATGCGGACGCCCAATCTGACATCGTTTACATACGCAAGCATGCACGCAAACGAGGAAACGACTCGAGTCATCTGAGACCCAATGTGAGGAGTGAATATATGTGTATGATTCTGATGGGAGAGATGTGTCAATCTTTAAATCGTAACACGACAATAAATATATATAATAACATATATCGACTTTTCGGTGGCTAATTTTCCTGCTGGCCTCCCTGAGACAGCCCCTATTCATGAATCAACCATTGTTGTGAGATAATTCTCGCTAAGCGGGAGCCCTGATTGATTGTGTATACAGCCACCTTAACCTATATCCATTGGATGCTGTTATAACGTAACAGGAAGGTCATAGCAAGTTTCTATTCAACTTATATTTTATGCAACATTTTGCCAAAAATGAGCAAGCTTGAAATGGGAAATGGCTCTTGGAGGTCCTGAAGTGTCTCACCATATGCAGATATCGCCAAAATGTAACCGACAAGCAGAAAAAAAATGCTGTGATGATATCGACCTCCAAGCGATATAACTAACTCACAGTAACTGATTTCGACTGTAAAGGTTCTCAATTTTAGTCAGTTCCAGGTTACTTCCGTCTCGTCAGTTTTAAATGCGAGACAGTCTGGCAGTTTTAATAATGAGATCTTTTACCTTGGTGCACACGCATCCAGTCTGTTCTACCGGAAAGCCTGCGCGGTTATACAGAATAGAGGAACTGTGCAGTATTCCCCATTGTACTCCAGGGAGTCTCCTACGCTGGACCCGTCGTTGGCAGAAATGTCTTTCTGCATGGACGGGATTCTCTTTAAACGATTTTCTTCTGAATAGTTCAAACTTTCAAATAGGAAGTTGATAGGTGTGCCCCAGATTTTGCACATAGCCGTCTAACCATGGACTATTTCTGTCCTTCCTATGCCATGAAACGACCCTTTCCGCTTGCCGATTTGCAGAAGCGTTTGTTCCCTCGTTCGCACGCAAACGGCTAACCGATAGCGGAGACATCCGTTTCAAGGAAAAAATCCCGTCAACCAATTGAAATCTTCTGGCTTTACTATAGAATAGATGTCACAAGAGCGAGATAGTCTATACGCAGACCAATGGGAACGCTCCTAAGGGCGGGACGTTATCAAATGTTGAAGTAAGATTGGATGTCATAAACGAGGTTGATGATGCTTTGACGCGTGCATGATTTGCGCATACGGAACTGCCGTTGGAGTGGCATGTTAGATTTACTTAATGTTATTCGCAATATACGAGTTTGTTCTCCCGCGTTGAGAAGATCTCGTCTTGGAAGTGAGACATTATTTTAACAAAACGATACATATTTCAGGCAAACGCGCCACTCCCGAGAGTGTTATAAAAACGCCGAATATATTTTTTAGTGTTTGTTGCCGAAGAAGGTATAATAATTGTTGTATCTCGACGTACGATAGATCAAAATGGACACATTGTCTACATTCGTCTAAATTGTCAGAAATCTTTACAAGTATAAGTTTTAAATCATGATCGAGCTTCCTATTAATTAATACTATAATGTTTCATGTTCAATGTTTCACATCGCTTAGCGTGAGTGGACACGAGATAACACACGCTCGAAAAATAGACACCTGGAAGGTAAGGGTAAAGCTTTATTGGCCTACCTTTACTTAAAAGGAATCCTACGAAGGAATACCATTTTCCGAGTGGCGGTCAAGCCCCCAACGCAAGACTTTACATTTCGACATGATACGCCCTCCAATCTTCCGACGGCAATGACGACGGAACTCGTTGATCTCTGCATTGCCTCGGCAGAGAACTCGGCCAGCACCGAGACCTAGAATTTCCGGCGGTTTTGGCACCTCTTCCCACAGCGTGCGAACCTTAATCCAGGTCATCCCGCTCGTCGCCACAGATTCTCTCCGCTCAGCACAGAGATGGTGTGGATTCGAACATCCAGAGGGATTTCATTCGTCATGAGAGGAAAAGTATCAGCTTTTTTTCTGCCTGCTTCTCAGAGAATGAACTAGACCTCAGGAAACGGAAGCGCTATTCGATGTCCTTACGCTGACTGTCGAGTGCATCGATATTAAACAGGGAGGAGATTATGCAACTTGAAATCTCAGCATTGAGAAGACATTCTGCATTAATCATTCACGGATGGCGGTATCAAGCGCGGGCAGTCGAGAACAAAAAAAAAACTATTCAAATAGTTTCTCTTGACACGCACATTAAAATGTTCGTTATGACAATTTCTTGTGGGCATTATGGCCGGAGCTAATTTCCTGTCTCAGTGAGATGAGCCACTCGTTGAACGAACGTGAAATTCCGCTTTGAAATTTCGCGTACCGTTCGCTGGAACAGTGCCATTGAACTGCACATGTTATGGTTACAGTTTTCAGGGGTCGCACCGGGCAGAAAATATATTCTCGTAGGGTGGTACAATAAACTTTCGCAGTCCACGATGCAGTGACCAGAATCTAGCTGCGTATGGTTTCAGCACTGCTTTGCAAAAGCGTCGCCTAAATTATAGTTTCGAATTTTACAAAACACCATCTGACCTAACATATATTATAATATAGTGTATTACGTGTGAGTAACATCCGGCCCGGTGGACCGGTGGACCGGCAATCGGCACTCAACTGACAATTGATATAAATACGTTATTAATTGTAGCTGTACACAATACAGCAATTCAGCTGCGCGGTCCATTCGACGAGTGGCATCGCGCCTCCTCTCTCTCTCTATCGCAGTCTCTCTCTCTCTATTTACAGTTCAATATTGACTGGGTAGGTAGTGACCGTTCGGCATTTCATTTGATCGTCTTAGATTCTATTGAACGACGCCTACTGCTGCTCCGCGCTGTTCAGCGAATATCTCGCAATGAGAGATTTGCGCTTGCCGCGCGGAAGCACCTTGTATCACTATCGACTGATTGACTGCCTGGTAGACATCACACACACACAGACAAAAAGACGTACACTCGGACACATCTTGGCTTTTACCGCTCTGGATGGCGGGGCACTGCAATATTCGGTCTTTTCTATTCACCGAGCTGCCACTATCCTCGCCGACTTTATCATTGTTGTTGTTGTTGACGCCGTCGTCGTCAGCGGCGGCGTCGCCGATCCATCCCACCAAATTGGACGAAACAGATCGTCAGCGTCGGGTTCGGCAGAAGGATCTAGCAACGACAACAACGAGTAGATAGATTCTTGCTGACGCGGTACGAGGAGCTGTTGTTCGCTCCTCTTGTTTATCGTTCGCGCTGCCTGCGCGTTCGTTTGTTACAGAATGCAACAGCGGCGGCGGCGGCGGCAGCGGCTGTCCAGGCCTGACGCAGCTGCCGGACAACGACGCGACGGGCAGCAGGGCGGTGTCGATACGGCGGACGCGAAACGACAACGCTGTTGGACGATGGACGAAAATGATGACGGCGATCGAATTGTCCAGAAGATTCGGAGTCCGACTTCGCACAGTGGCCTGCCGATATTCGTCCATAAGTAAACAGACTCATTGATCGAGACGAGGATGTTGCGGGCCGCCACAAACATTCTGCACAAGGGCCAAGCCGACAGCCAGAGGTTGGCTTGCTTTCGGCCGTTTGACGGTTCCAGATCGAACAGGTGGATAGCGTGAACGCATCGAGCGAGCGAATCGAGACAAGAGGAAACGCGATGATGAGACCGCCGAAATTATATAACATTTAACATGTCTCCTCCTCGCCTCACTCCCCGTTCTCTAACGTTATCGTTGTCTACACATATAATGGCTGTATATGCATGCATTGATGTTTGTGCGTGCGTGTGTGTGTGTGTGTGCGCCTCTGCACGCCAGATATTAGATACTAGTAAATATAATAGTATCTCTAATATGAAGGATAGAAAATAGAATCTCGGGGGGATGACGGCGGTGAACAGGCCGTACATGATATATATATATATATATATCATGCATTCGTAGAGTAACTTATGAGAGAGCGGCGGAGTGGATAGGAGTTGGGCGCGCGGGATGGGCCGTTTGTTTGTGTAAACGGCGCCACACGAGAGACCAAGGACGCTGCCTTCGGGTGTGTCCTTCGGGAAAGCCGTTCTTCTCGTTCTGCTGCTGCTACTGCTGCTGCTGTCGTTGCCACTGTTCTTGATGTCGCTGCTGCTGCTGCTGCGTCGGATGATGATAGTGTTGATCATGGTGATGTTGTTGATGAGAACAGTAGCAACAAAATTGAGCAGAATGAAGAAAAAAATTGAAGACAAAATGAAATCGAGAGAAGAGCAGGATATCGGCGAGCGTACCATGAAGAGGGCAGACGCGGCAACGCGTTCGTTTTGAATCCAGCCATCGAGCGGGCGGAAAAAATCGACGGACACTTTCGTCCGCTTTTGAATTGACAGTCAACGGTAGATCGATCGTCCGTGAAAGGCGACCAGATATGCGGGTACATCTGTACATGCGTGCACACAGCATACGAACAGGTGTACGAAACAGCTATGTGTATTGTAAATTTTTGATTACTTAGATCTGGGGCCGGATTTGGTCCGATTTGAAAATGACGGCTGAAAATAGCGACTTCGTTACATATCAGCGGTGTTCAACGGACGACGAGGATAGTTCGACTGACGGTCGAATCGACAGTCGATATTCGGCATTTCTGCCTGTGGACATGTTCGCAAGTGTATGCGCTTCGTACTGAGAGCCGAATGAATGAATATAAAAATAAATGAACCACTAAGTAACATACGAAAGCAGAAATAGCGGGACAACGGCAGCAAAAAGGTGAGCAAGCGGAGAGAACATGCGTAAAGACGCGATAGGGATCTCGTACCGTCAATGTGAGTAGCGGGTTCAATGCGGTGCCATTTGCCCACTCAGCGATCAACGACTCGATAGATGGCTGTCACCCGAGTTAAATCAGCGCCACGCTGAAACCGTAATTGTGTTCCTTTGAGGGTGGTGATGGTACCTATGGAGTGCGTTTCGAAATTTCGCCTCCATATCATTTTCATTTCTCGTCACTGATCGCTGATCTTTGAAGTTGTTCGGGGTGCTAGCTACACAAACTGTGGTCATCTTTTGAGGAAGATGCACACAATAGAATACAAAGAACATTCGACAGAGAATAAGATAGATCCGTTATACAAGACGTTAGCATTTCCGGACATTTAGGCTAAGGCGCCTATCTGCACAAATTAGTTAGGACGGACTGGAAATACATGTGGCAATTTCCGATATCCTCTATAATGTTGGGGTTTAACAATAAATTCATCTACAAGGGGGTTCATTATGGGAGGACCGCTTACATATTGCTTATAACGTTTGTGTCATTAATGGCAGCGAGCGTCTTCTAGTCGTCTCCATGATTCATAGTCTAACACAAATTGCGCCAAGGACCCGTTGCGACTCGTATTGTCCTCGTGTATAGCACACAAAACAAAGCCTTCTTTCATGAGCCTGGGATTCGTTTGTGTAAGAAATAATTCATTTGTAGTGGGTGCGTCCTTCGCGCCTGGGGCTACACGTTATTCGATTGGGTTTTCCTGGACGGTCGTCTTTGGCAAAGCGCAGGCCCGCTGAAGGCCGCGTGAATCGCTTAATAGCTCCGCTTCGAAGGATAACATCGCTCCCCTCAGCCACTGTCACCACAGTGTCGGGGCAGTATGAAGGCACGCTGTGGATTGCACCCGTTCTTCCCTTCACAACAGCAGACGAAACGATCAGGTTTAGGAGCCAGGACAAGCAGGCCCCTCACTGCCGAAACTTTGTACGGCCCCGTCCTAAACGCAAACTGCGCACGCTGTTCGCGTAGAGTTCGAGATACAATCCAATATTGTTAAGATGTAAAAATCGATCTCGTTGCATAAGTGGCAGGCCGCACTTTTTCAGATATACGACCACAACATTGGTTTATGTAAAATGTTTCGATGCCATTGCTAGAATTGAACTTGATGAACTGCAGACAATAGCTGAAATTTGAGAAAGCGATTAAGCCATTTTGACGAGAATTGACCCGGGAGATACAACTATACGAAGTTGTGGAACTTAAGTCCGTGAGGACCGCGAGGGTGATTATGCTTTGACCCAAAAGAAAAAAGCGCAGGTCGTCAAAGAGGCGTTCCTTGGCCCGTAGGAGTGCATTGAATCTAGAATAAAGCCTTTGCCAAATTTATATCAAGCGTTGCCCTCTATTCATAGGGAGTCTGGAAGCCTAAACAGGACCGACCACGATATCAGCTATTTTAGGATCTGTGAAGTCTGAGCCGTGATCAGAGCCGTTTACCAGATGAGCGGATACGCGCCCAGAACTGCGCACGTCAGTGCCGGCCCCTTGTGATTCTGGCCCAGCTTAGGTAGACGATACGAGAGTTGTTGTTGTAAATAGTCAACGCCTTGTTGATATTTGCCAATGGTGCAAGGCTAAATTCAAACATTTTTCGAGGGAAAACTGCATCATTTCTAACTTAATTGCCACACTTTATACATCTCAGATATATTTCTCTAGTTATATCTGAGCTACAGAGTAGAGTCCATAAGTTCACAGTCGAATACCTTTCACGCCTCAGGGTATCTGTGTGGCGTACTACATTTCTCGAAGTTCTATTTGCGCGTGCTGAACTCGATTCTACATTTGGACAGAGTGTGGACAATTTGGCGACTTCGACCCGAGTACGCCAACTGATTTTTGAGGATACCATTTTCTACGCTGTTACTCTGTAGGTTCACACAAAAGTCCAAGTGCACACGGCCAAAGTGGGCTGACCGCTAGATAGATGACATTACATCGTACTTCAGCACACTGGGAATTCTTGTTCCTGCCAGAGGGCTGTCCCCACAGTGCGAGAGTTCGTCCTTGAGATTCCTTAAGACGCCATTTGCATCTGATTGATTTTATTCCCGAAATATTGTGGTTCATTTTCAGTTTTAGAAAGAACGTCCTCTGGACATTAGAAGAATTTTTGATCATGACGAAAATGGACCGTAACTGGGAACGTTGTAGAGTGTACTGTCGGTTTAGAAAGCATCGTTTTCAATGGTAGT
This sequence comes from Stratiolaelaps scimitus, assembly GCA_019614645.1. Classification (NCBI taxonomy): domain Eukaryota; kingdom Metazoa; phylum Arthropoda; class Arachnida; order Mesostigmata; family Laelapidae; genus Stratiolaelaps; species Stratiolaelaps scimitus. The sequence goes on from JABWDB010000083.1 coordinate 409,722, forward strand.
GCAACAGTCTCAGAATATATGAACCGTACGCAAGTATATTGAAATATATTATTATAATTTACTATATTCAAATTTAATAGTATTAGATTTTAATATAGTAACCAGAGACTTAGCCTTCAGGGCGGTGGCTTGGACGGCTAAGACTCTGGCTGTCGAAAAGCAGAGTGACACATATGAGAGCCGAGATGACACATATGAGAGCTTAAGCATTGTGAAATTGCAGCTCCTTTAATAAACCAATAAAGCTTACCTTACCTTATACAAGTTGTATGTGATTAAACATATTTCCTATAAGCGTATCACAAAGCTTAAAATTGGCCTTATTTTGCACACAGGCCACACCTGAAGAAGATAGGGTATAGAAGATTAATGTTTGTGCCTAAACACGTAGCTAACATTTCAAGGTAACATTTCACCTTGGGTAGATCGTGAACTAATGCATGTGTGGCTATTTTCCGAGGTCAGATCAGATTTGGAGGGCGCCCTTTTCTACTTATTGTTGTGAATGAAATGCGAAATATAGCTGGCCCCACCGCATAGGGTCCGGTAGATGCAGTGGGCCGTTACCGGGAGTCGTTCGGATAGGGTGACTACGTTGTTGCTAATGCCGGTTCCTAGGATACGCTGCTATATGATGAGAGATCAGGACTTTTGTGGGATGGGTACGCTCAGAAAGTTTGCGAAAACCTCCAAAAATGCTTCGCCCTGATCCGGGTCATTCCTCGTGCCGGATACGGTGGCACGATTCAAATAGAAGCACAGTTAGACGTATGTGTTCGGTTGTGGTTTTATGATGAGTGCAGGCTAGAACAAGCTTAATGTTGTTCTGCGAAGGCAGAAAAGGTCCTGAGTACATCGTCATGCATGCTTTGGTGTACGTGGGAAATAACGATGCCCAGAGCAACGTGCAAATACACGAATCGAATTTAATAGGCAGCCGTATTCAGCTAAGTATCGTCAGTCATCCTTCGTTTATGCTTGCTTTATAGAAGTCGGAGAATCTACGAAACGCATAAAGGGGATTGTGGCGTCAACCCTAACCTTAGCTGTTCACAGAGAAGTCAATTTTATCAATAGCAAAATCAAGCTACTCCAAAGTGTGTCAATTTTTTTTTTAAATAAAGGTTGTATTTGTCTTATATTTTATTATTCATATATGGCAACCCACGACGACAAGTGCTGTTTTTTCTCGCTCATGGAGTGTAGGTGCGCAATTAATGTCTCCATCTCATCGCCACCACATTTAATTGCGTTGCTATGATGAAACTAATTCATATCTTCGTTACAGCAAATATTCATAGTGAAGTCGGCGAGGACAGCAAAACACAGTAACATGATGCTAATGCCAGCGCCCCACCTTAGATCTTCGTTGCTGATGCTGGCGAACGCTCCATTGTCTCAACGAACGCCGAAATGTATCGTGGTGGCTGCTCGTAGACGTGTTGGCGTAAGGCAACCACTTTGTAGAAGAAAGTGTTTAGTCTCTCAGTGAGGGCACAGCGAAACACTTCCGGGTTTGGGTCTGAGTTCATTTCGCGATGTGGCCATCCCCAAAAATGTGGTATCTGTTCATTGTTTCGCTGCTACCACGCACGGGTACAGAGCGGCGGCAGGAGGATGAGAGAGAGAGATATATAGCGAGAGGGGGAGAGAGAGGGAGAGATATTAGAGGAGAGTGAATGCAGATACAATTTTCGGCCGATTTAGGCAATCGCCAGGAACCGTTGCAGCCAACGGGGACCGTGTGACGATGCGCCATGCGTCCAGCGGAGTCTTCTGGGCGGGACGATTTGCCTGGCCGCTTTGTTTTCTCTGGAGCCCCTCTTGTCGTTGTTTGCTGCCGTCCCCGCGGTGCTGATATGGGGACAGTCTACCCAATTTACTGCTACTGGCGGCGTCGATATTCCTCCTTCTTTCGAATCGTCCGATGTGCGTTGCTCGCGACGGCGAGAATGGACCCACGAAATTTCGGCCCGCCAGTGTCCGCCGCTGTTGCTACGACACTGTGTCGTTGCCCTTGACAAGGTCCCCGAGCGGAGAGACACGAGGGGGTTCGTGCATGGCCAGTATAAATTCTGCTGGCCACTCGTGGGAAAGCAGATCTCTTCGTGATCCTAGAGCAGAGACATAGAATCAAGCAGAAAACATGAAGGTCTTCATCATTGTCGCTTGCGCCGTGGCGGCTGCCAATGCCGGAGTGCTCCTCTCGTCTGGCTCCTCCACCCAGCACCGCTCGGAGGATGTGAGTGTAGAGCCACAATGGCGACATTATTAATTTTATTATAATTACTTCTCTGGGAATTCGAAAGCAGCAGGTGACATAGCTAAGACTACTGTAACATATACGTAATACTATAATTGATTGGGTTCTTGTCAATATTCCTAATGACGGTGGTATCCTATTCTATCCCAATGATAGCATGCGTATCGTATTATAAAACTAGTGGAGATGTTCATCTAGGTCACGCTTGCTTATCTATTTGTTTGGCTATAATCGCAGGGTCTCGGCAGCTACTCCTTCGGCTACGATGAGAAGCACTCGACCGGTGGATCATTCCGTCAGGAGTCCGGATCTCCTGGAGTGAAGGTCGGAACCTACGGACTCTCGGTGATCGATGGTCGCCAGCGTGTCGTCAACTACGTCGCTGACGGAGCCGGATTCCGCGCCAGCATCTCGACCAACGAACAGGGAACCGCTCCCTCTCTCCCAGCTGCTGCTTCGTACAACGCCGCCCCCGCTGTTGCTGTGGCTGCCGCCCCCGTTGTAGCTGCCGCCTCGTACGCTGCCCCTGTGGCGGTCCATGCTGCCCCTGTGGCGGTCCACGCTGCGCCCGCGGTTGCCGTCGCTAAGACCCACACCTATTCGACTGCTGTGCACCACGCTCCCGCTGTCGCTGTGCATCACGCCGCCCCTGTTGTGGCTGCTGCCTACGCCGCCCCTGTTGCTCACGTCGCCCACAAGGTCGCCCATGTCGCCCATGTCGCCGCCCCCGTCGCTGTCGCTAGGGCGACTTCGTACTCGTCGGCTGTGAACCACGGAACTGTCCATGCTGCTCCCGCTGTGGCCGCCTATGCCGCCCCTGTTGCCCATGTTGCCCACAAGGTCGCCCATGTTGCCGCCCCCGCGGTCGCTCACTACGCTGCCCACACCACCCACCATGTGGCTGCCGCCCCCGCTGTCGCTGCCTACGCTGCCCCGGTGGCCCATGTCGCCCATGTCGCCGCCCCCGTCGCCGTCGCTAGGGCGACCTCGTACTCGTCGGCTGTGAACCACGGAACCGTCCATGCTGCTCCCGCCGTTGCCGTCGCCGCCCCCGCTGTGGCCGCTTATGCCGCCCCTGTTGCCCATGTTGCCCACAAGGTCGCCCATGTCGCCGCCCCCGCAGTCGCTCACTACGCCGCCCACACTCATCATGTGGCTGCCGCACCCATCGCTAAGGTTGCCGTCGCTGCCCCCGCTGTGGCCGCCTATGCCGCCCCTGTTGCCCATGTTGCCCACAAGGTCGCTCATGTTGCCGCCGCTCCCGCCGTCTACTCGCACTCGTACGCCGCTGCCCCGTCCATCTACGGCTTCGGCTACCACGGTCTCGGCTACCACGGAGGATATGCCGGAGGTCTTGGATATGCCGGAGGTCTTGGATACGCCACCGGTCTCGGGTACGCCGGACTCCACCACCACAAGGTCATCGTCTAAGTCAACTAAATCTAAGAACCCCTCATTTTGGAAAATCCCGAATGTACATAGAAAAAGTTACATTGGCAGGACTGACGAAGGCATGATTAAACTGGTTTAAGTAAAGCACACGCAGACTGAGCGTATATGGATTGTATTTTATTACTAGATTAAGTTTCAATTTAAAGATATGTACTTGCGCATCGTCGAACATTACCTTGAGAAACATTTTTAAAAAAATATTGACGGCCGCACGTCGAGCAAAATATTCGTGGAAATTATTCCTTGTTTTGAGCCGAACCTCAGATGTTGCCCCATGTAACTGGCCTCATCACTTAAGCTTTAGGTATTACTATGAGGACCTGCCGGGGTCGTACCTGGCAAGAATCCTTAGCTAAAGAAAGATGATTATGAAATTCACATATTCTCCAAAGCGTCTGGCAGGATTTAATCCCACAACACATGTTCCTATTTCTAGCCGTCCAAGACAGCACCGGAACATGATTCTTAAAGTTCACTCACTTAAAGCACAATTCGTAGGGTAATGAGTAGATAATTGAAAAATGATGCACTCGATGGCTTCGGCGTCATTGAATACAGTGTCCTGAGAGGGTTGGAGGAGGCTTCTTAACAAGTAAAAGGATTTCGAGTTACAAAACAGTAGCTAGTGGAATTGAAAACTGAAGTATAAAACTATGAAAGCCACAGGGCAGGGCACAGTGTGCCACCTGAGATTCGAACCGGAAACCCAGGTGTGCTTTCAAGTCTAATCATGTTTTCTGACTCTCAGTCAATAATCAACGTCTGCGTCCGCTTTCAAGTCTACTATGTTGCTTCTACGCCATCGCGGTGGATAAACGCTCCATAGTAATGAGAATCCCCTGAATGTGCCGGTGGACACTCATGTTGATGGATGGAAAAGTGTGGTTATGGGCGGTAGACTCAGCTTTGTCGTCCTCAGCCTTTTACATGAAATACTCAGTTGCAATGAAGGCAATGACATCTAGAAGGACCAAGCAGAAGCTATGTATTACTCCACAGGTCCTGGGCCATCAAATAGCAGATACTAAGTTGAAAATATCAGGATGTGGTTCACAATATATTTCATTGTAACGTAACACAATAGGGTGAACCTTTAAAAAACGCTTTTCGCTTAGAGGAGGAAAGTTTGTTCAAACGCACGGACACCACCAGATACTTTCCAATCTCTATTAAAGTAAGCCGATCCAGTGCAGGGTTGACGTGGATGACAAAACGCACCTACCTGCTAAAACCATTCTCTGCTGAGAGTCTATCTCTTTTCTTGGGTTCATTGGGCATATACAAATCGAAACAAAGAAAATAGGTATATATAATAGGTCAAAAGGTATATGGACATATCCTACTGCCTTACATCCAGTGGAATCGAGTATATCTCTAGACACCTTTCTATGATGTAACAGCGCACTTTATCTAGTTGCCGAAGAGGCCATGCGTACTGCTTCCACGGGTACCTGCTTGTACTTGAATACAAGTGACTAATGATGATGACGTAACACACCTGATCGAACGGTTCCCGTATTTCGACTAGGTGCAAAGAGATGAGAAAACCACGGCAACTTATCCAGCTCAACAAACATGATCTCGTTAGGAGGCGTTGGCTACAGGTACTGCCGACTAGGATATGTACGCGACAACAAAAAAAAATAGTATAAGCCAGATTTCTTCGGAGCCTATGCAAAATTTTTTAAAGCCTGAAGGTTCAGTACAGAATTCAAAAACCTCGGCGAAATGCATCCAATTGACTTAAGTCAACTCTCGATAAGGAACGATCCAATGATCGAATCCGTTAAATATATATTAAACAGGAGCACATTGGCGTGGCTTTATTTTTCAATTTTTCTTGACGACTATTTTATTGACTGGCCAAGGGGCAATTTTTATTTGTAACACACAGTGGATGGATACTAGAGGGCGTATTTTCCCAACTAAATTAATTAGCATCACACCTAAATTAAATGTCACAGAAAGATATGTTCCTCTGCCAAGTTACCCGTTGTGCAAGTTTAGGGTAACTGTAAGTTAATTTGTTTTATGTTGCTCTGTATTCATTATGTTCAGCTCACGCTTGTCAATTATCTATTGACACACATTGAAAAAAGAAACCCAAAATAAAATGGTTAGAACAAATCAGTTAGACGAATAATTTTGATTTTTCTACGCTTGTTTCCTCGGAAAAAAAAACTACCTCTCTTATTTCAACGAGGTGTAACTGTATTAAAAAGTAACTTAAACATATAACTTTTATAAACTTAACACCAAAGCTTACATTGATCAATTTAATCGGGCGCTTCCATTGACTTAACTCTATGACTCGTATATATATATATATTATTTGTAATGTGTATGGTCCGATGTGTGTCTTGGTCGGATCAGCGTTGGCGTGTCTCTGTCTCATGTTTGCGATACGCGATAACACCTACGTTGGCAGCGGCTCGTCTACCGTCTCCAGCAGATAATGAATTAAACAATTTTATCGAATCACTGGTGTCGTCCACAAGACACTGTAGCAGATATAAATGTTGAAATAGAATTTTTTGCCAAATGGCTAGTTACAGTATTTCTTCTGGGACCTTATGTGGGCAGTGGCACAGGTGGGGACGAGCAGTTTATTTTTTTAATAGATTTATTTGGAAGAGAGACGTCTACCGTTTGGATGAAATTGGCCAAACAGTTGATTTCTGGGTAGAATAAACAACGCTAAGGTGTGGCACGTTAGGAAATTTTCTATGTATTCCTCTAGAAGACGTGTTATTTTCAAGCCGATTGACGTGTCCACATTCGAGTTGATAAGCCGGACCAGACGTATTGAAGATTGGAACTGTTCCCGGTGCGTGATTACACGTAGCGGAGGAAAATTCTTAGATCTCGGGTATACGCACGCTGTTGGCCACGAAGGCAACGACACGACATGCGATGTCTTCCTGCTGCTGTCGTATTAGTGAACAGTTATTGAATAAATGAGGTGTGGACACTTCACGGTTTACCCGGTTTACTAACACTGAATAATTCCGCAGCAGGCGCTTTATGCGGAAAGTTACGACCTGGATTGTAACGGTGTCCAGACTCGCAATCGCCGATCGTATAATTGATCTATACCAAAATTAATGAGATAATTAGATGATGATGACGTGAGTTAAATCACCTTACTGTATTGTCTTCTGGAGCCGGTATTAAATATTCACTCTAGCCTATTAAAGAGAAAGAGGCTGGAAGGAGACGGTTCCCTCCGGCAAGTAAAAACACCTATTTCGACGGTTCTCTTGGGAAGCAATTTTGGCTAAAAAATAATTGCAATCAGCTATTCGAGCATTGTCTGAATAATGAAATCGATGAGGCAACGCTGAATCGAACTAATCAATGGGAAAGTAGAACCTCATTTAAGTCGGAGATTAATGAAAATATTCAGTGAACTATACGTAATGAGAATCGCAGCATAATTCATGTTCGAGGGCAGAAAATCTCTCAGGTTTTGCTATATTTACTTTGTAAAATATCACCGTCAGCCAAACTCAGAACACACAAAATTGCCACTCGTCAAAGCTGTGTATGTCCTTCGTGACCTGAGTCCTTGACGGTGCTAACTAGAAGCTCATATACATTATCTCATATGCATCAAGATGATCCAAATCAAACACAACTTCGTGATTGCGTTGAGCAAGACGAAGTAAAGTAGCATAGCAGGAGATGACACTCTCCGGAGGAGTTCTTTTTTTTTTATTACTGCTTTGCAAACGAGTGACTTACGAAGTTTTCGCTCAAAGCGGCAACTTTCCTAGACTTGCGAAACGCGCAGATAAGGCAGAGTTTGCATGGACCATTTAAATAATATCTATTCATTTGCAAGTGGCCAGCGATAGCAGAATAACGACATTGTTCAGTGTTTCAACCTCTCAAGTGGAAGGCCTAGCAAAAGCCTGGTAATTCAACTTTAAATGTAATATTTTCGAGATAATAGTCAATTGTCGAAATAGTGTACGGCGCACATATAGCGCTGAAGCGAATCTATAGTGGGCTGTGTTAAGATTTAACAATTAAGCATATCTACGTAGAAATGGCGCATGGAGTCCGCTGAGATATCCAAGCCTATTTACATACACCGAACGCGTTCATATGAGTGTTCACCAACTTGACTGTCGTTACAGTAACTACGGCGGAGCTAATTTTTGGTGACTAATACAATTTAATAAGCTTCCCGATTCGATATAGCAAACTGATATGGCTTATATATAATCAGCCATTTGGAAAGTTTCATTCCCTTCTGCCAGAACTCATTGAGCACAAGAAGTTATTTGCCATTCGAGTTTTGTAAATATTATACTTCATCTGTCTCGTCACCAAACAACAATTCTCCTAAGGACGTTGCGAAGCGGGAAGTCCCTCTCGAAGCGCGAAAATCAAATATTGCACATAGACTGCTGGAGGCAAAACGTTCACGTGGATAATACACGTCGAAAGTTTATCTCCAATGCTCAATAGCATCAGAATGTCCCTAGAGACCGTTTTATTAATTTACAATATTACCAAAATACATTATAATTATATTATTATATGATAATGAAATCAAGTACGTTTGCAATATATAAAACGATACAGACGATTTTTCAATATTTCGATCAACATTTCAACGATGAAGCTAACTACGGCTACGGTGAATGCCATGTTTAGCAATATGGAGCAATCAGATATAAAGCACTGTAGCTTCAATATAGATTAGTTGTGCAGCTCGACTGAAGTGAATGCGCCGAACGGTGCCGACGGTGGTCAGTTAACACAGTAAAGGCTACAGTAATATTTTTTCACAATACCGACAAATTCTTACAGATCACTGTGCATCTCTATTAATATTTTAAGACGACTTCTCTTCGCGAATATCTTCAATGCCTCCGTAATCAGTGTTTGGGCGGGTTCTCAGATCCACCGTCGAGTTTAATTCTTGTAACTTTTTTTTAAATATAGCAATATTTATTAGTCAATGATTAATGTATTGTGAGCTGCATTTTGTTCAGCGTCTGCTTGGCCTATGTCTACTGTCCGTGTATCGTCAGAGCGAATTTGGCCCAAATTGTCGTGTAGGCCTGTAGCTGATATTGAATGTTTACTACAAACTGTTGGTAGAACTAATGATGTCTTCCGGAGGAAAGTGTTGCCACAGATGTTGAAACCAATTTCTTGGTTCGAAATGTGTGACGCAGCATATATTCTGTGCATAATTGCCCTGTATCAAATGCAATCCTTGATTTTTGGGGATCATCCAGAATTACTGACTGGTGTGTCGATGATATATATATATATATATACATTCGAAGAGTACGCGTCGAACTAAAGACTGCGTTCAACATTTAATAGCAATTAAGCCTATTTGGTTGGTGTGTTCATGGATTATATTACGCAATACAGTAATATGGGCCCTCTTACAATATCGCGGTGTTAACGTGTGAAACAGGCGGCCTAAAAGTTTTCATCGGGATGAAAAGAAAAGCCTCTTGATACCGAATAGGTGTGTCTGTATGCTCTGGTTCCTGTGCTTTTGTTCGACTTAGAAACAGTCGCGTGGTTGGGTGTATGGATACTCTGCCGTAATGAAAACCAACTATGAGATAGCCAGCTACGATTCTCAGCTGAGACTCACTGATTGGTGCAAATCGGTTGGATTATTAATATCAGTAGTGACATGGCTGGCCAAACTACACCACTTTAGTACATTTCAAGCCTCGTAATTGACGGATTCGTAGAGTTCACCCTCTATAGCGGGACTAAGTTTGCCGCAAATCCTTGAATAACGCCGATGTTTGTCTAAGAACATTTATTTCTTGGTGGAAATTTCTGTTACAATTTAATTCAGGCTGACTTGTTATAGATTACCGATCAATGCGCCTGTTGTCGAGTACATGCAAGTTCTCATCTTTAACTTTTCATGTCCATTTTGCTCGCAATTGTAACGCCGTCCGTGTCGGACTTGACATCCAATTATGGCCAAAGTGCAGGCGGAAGAAACTTCACTGAAGTTTCTTTACACGAAGAGTGTGGTTTTTGTGGTATATATATATATATATATATAAGTTAGACCAACAGAGCTGTTGCACCTGAAACACCGTAATTCCGTTGACAAATTGCTTCTGACACGTGCGTGATGGATAGACGGATCCATCGCCGAGCAGACAGTACACGTTGCTCTACTCACGTCATCACCATCAGCAACGCACATTTCGTATAGCGAATGCCACCGTTTACGCGAGCAAACGACGCCAGGCTCAGTCAACGAGTGAACAAGTGTTCCAATGGGCGCGTTCTCGTCGCCACCTCCGCCCAGCGCCGCCGCCGCCGCCGCTGACGCCCGCCAGCACGCGCCGGGTCAACGTCCGCAAGCGGCGGTGTCTGAACGGACGCATTGATCGGACGACAAATCGGACGCCCCTATATCGGGGCCGCTGATCCAATCGCTCCGTCGCGCCGGGACGCTCTTTCTCTGGTCGGAATTTTCAGGCGTCTTCTTCATCCGAACTTCTTCTGGGCCGGACCGTGCTGGACAGCGAATGCCTTCGCTGCACCGTTCGGCCTCCGTTTGGCGCTCTCCTTCCTTCGGCCTTGGTGTCCTTGGCAGCAGCAGCAGCAGCAGCAGCAGAAACAGCAGCTGAAGTAGTAGCTCTTCTGGGCGGGGATATTGTCTATAGGCGCGTCCGTTTGCTAAAATAAGAAGTAACGCAACATCTACAGAGACGAATACACAAACACATATACAAGAACATATCTACACATCACAAAGATGCATTGCGTTATACAATTGGAGGCGCCGATCTACTTCGATACATAGAGAAACACCACACACACACATATATGTATATATATATATATGTGTGTGCGTGTGTGTGTGTGAGAGAGGGTTCGTAGATATTTACTGTATAGGGATGTACCTTTGGATACTGTATCATATGTTATATCCCGATTGAGGACTTTTGCTGTCTGTCTGTGTTTGACGACCAACGATAGCATGTTCCCGCTGATTTTCTTCTTCTAGCGCAGTCAGCTGTTGTCAGCATTTCATCTTTTTGACAAAAAACGGGTTCGTTCCACGACGCAGCCAGCCGGCTCCGTAGAGGTTTAACTCAGAGATATATTATAGTTAAGTGTTATGCATAGAATCATAACATGTGCGAGCAGTTACAGGTTCTTCTCCCCAAAGAGGAATTAGACCGCATTGGCAGGCCAAAATCCCGAAGCGAAATTTCAAAGTACTTCCTGAAAACACCTGAAACCGAGACACGGGTAAGACGGCGTGCATCCCTCTCTATGCTGTGAGATTATCTATCGCCCCGCGGCATCTGTCCATAGCAGTCTGATAGCACAGCCAACGACAGGAAACAACAGACGCGGCCATGGAGAAGCTGACGACAACTACTCGACCATCGACTACCTCCAATAATGGTGTCATTTTAGTGAATACACCTTATCAAAAAAACTACACCTACAATCGAATGATAACTCTTGGCAGTGGAGGAAGCGTCCGCGCTGCCTTCATTGGTGAAATTAGTGCCATCTCCGCTTGTAGAACGTACCGTTGGCATCATACGTAATCGCATACGGAATTTATATTGTTGCCATATTATTTTGGTATATGAACATGTACGAAATCAGCATTCGTCAACGGTTACCAGACAGATATGTATTATAGATAAGGGTCCGCTAGAAATGGGTATTACGTTTGCAGATTCAGTCTTAAAAGAAGCATATGCGAGATTACGTGTGGTTTTCTAGGCCTAAATAGAGGATGGCACAGCTTCTTCTGACAATATTGATATTTTGGCCGTTAAAAACGAACTTTATTATTATTATTATTATTGCTGTAAGCCAATGACATTGTACTTCATAGCAAAATTGAATCCAAATGAGGAATTTGAATATTTGAATTGATAAGCGTCAGTTACGCCACGCCACGTTGCGAAATAAAGGATCCAAGCAGGACAAGCGGCTTCTGTTTCCTCAGATTCCAGTACAGTTGTGACGATGACATGGCATAGATGGCCGAATGAAAATTTCAAAACTTACATTGTTCATATTTAGCAAAGTATCTCAAAAATGTCTCAGTATGTGACAAAATTATCCGTAGAGGACTGGAAAGTGCTTGAAGTCGTGACAAAGACACACACACTACTAGTTAACCACGGTTTGCGAAGCTGGTTTAAAGTGGAGTGTTGCTCAAGACTTTGTTTGAGACTGGCTTGTTCATACAGAGGTGATTGCAACAACTCGAAATCAGCCTCCGGCAGTTGCTTGGGCATATCTCCCTTATGGCACTATGTACAAAAATGGTAACACTAAGAATAATATTCGATGAATATATAACATCATGTAATTTAATGTATATAACATCGTATGTCCAAAAAGCATGACATCTTATTAAGAGCACAATGACACTATTTAGTATGCTTCTAAATTGGATAAATATGAACTGCCAGCTGGGCCTTTTATAGGCTGTCGCTACATACAAGTTTTATGTCTACTCTACACCGTCTTAAATGTAATCATTTTTCGTAAAATTATCGCATGGTCTATTTTAATCAACATGATTCAACGTATGAGCTCTACGTGCTGATTTACAATCACAGCTATAGTTAGACAAGTTATGCTCACAGCGATTTCATAGCAAAATCGGATCGATCAATATAACCAATAAATAATAAGCATTATTATGATTATGTTTTTATTATTATTATTATTAAAATGAAGTCCCACGGGATCTACAACTCAACAACAGTGCAAACGGAACATACAAATTACAAATGGAGCAGCTTCTAGGCTTTACTGTGTTTATTATTAATGTACTTCAATTTCGAACGCATCACCCAACAGCATTATTCTACCACTGTCTCACACAGACAGTGTCATATAGCAGAGAACACAACCCATGGATATTGCCTTATCAGCCACTTTCTTTCGTTGTGTCTTGCCGAATCACGTCCTCGTTGTTAGAAAGTGTCCAGCCCCCGTGGGCCATCAATCTGATCCAAAAAAAACGCAGAGAACGAAGGTGGAGATCTGCCGGCAAAAAATCCTGCAGTCGAGGATGTGAGCAAAGACAGCTCAGCCTTTCTTCTGGTGGTACCGTTGCAGTGTAGACGCTTGCGGTCCGTTATGCGTCGTCCATTGCTTAACACTGATATGCTGATTGCTGGCCGATACATCGAGGAAGGGTTGGGGCATTTTTCTGTGTGTTTCTGGTTGTCCGCCCAATGCAAGTACAACAGCAGCGGCAGCGACGGCCTTGATTGAGGAGGTTGATGCGAACGGCCGTACTGGGTGGTACTGGACCACTGTGGCTATTTAAGGGATGCTTTACGGGGAACAAAAGTATCACAGATCTCGTGATTGTTCAAAACGCAGAAAACATGAAGTTCTTCATCGTTGCCGCTTGCGCCGTGGCGGCTGCCAATGCCGGAGTGCTCCTGTCGTCGGGCTCCTCCACCCAGCATCGCTCGGAGGATGTAAGCACAGAACGAGTAACGCCGTTGTAGTCGTCTCGCCAATGATAATTCTCGCTTCCAAACACCTGCACACAATGAGTATATACGAACAGACGAATGTGCTCGAAACACTAAATCGGACAAGTTTTGGAACTGTGAAACACAGCGTGCATACAACGTCCGAGTAGCATATCTACTAAGAATAATAATAATTGTCTAATTTGAAAATAATACGCGTTTCAGGGCCTTGGAAACTACGCTTTCGGATACGACGAGAAGCACTCGACCGGTGGATCCTTCCGCAAGGAGTCCGGATCTCACGGAGTGAAGGTCGGAGCCTACGGACTCTCGGTGATCGATGGTCGCCAGCGTGTCGTCAACTACGTCGCTGACGGAGCCGGATTCCGCGCCAGCATCTCGACCAACGAACAGGGAACCGCTCCCTCTCTCCCAGCTGCTGCCTCGTACAACGCCGCCCCCGCTGTTGCTGTGGCTGCCGCCCCTGTTGTAGCTGCCGCCCCTGTTGTAGCTGCCGCCTCGTACGCTGCCCCCGCCATTGCCCATGCCCCAGTTCTCGCTGCCCCCGCTATTGCTCATGCCCCAGTTCTCGCTGCCCCCGTTGCTGTAGCTAGGGCCACCTCCTACTCGTCCGCCGTCAACCACGGCGCCGTCCACGCCGCACCTGTCCTCGCCGCCCCCGCTATTGCCCATGCCCCAGTTCTCGCCGCCCCGGCTATTGCTCATGCCCCAGTTCTTGCTGCTCCCGTTGCTGTAGCTAGGGCCACCTCGTACTCTTCCGCTGTGAATCACGGAGCCATCCACGCTGCCCCTGCCCTTGCTCTTGCCGCTCCTGCCTATGCTGCTGCTCCCATTGTCAAGCAATGGTAAATCAGCAACAGAAACTAGGAAAGTTAGCAAAGTAGAGAAACGTTCTTCTTCATTTCCTCCACCAAATACGATTTGGAAGAAAAAACGCGTCAACAAGAAAACTCGTAGGGATGGGGTGAGTTCAAATTGCGCGAAAGCCGAACAAGTCAGACAATAAAATTTGTCCTAATAATACAAATGCAAGCCCTTCTATTTATTCCTAGAGAGCCTGAATTAGCAGTGTATCTCGTGCTTATATATAAAATTATCTCAGGCATATGTGGCAGAATTTCTATAAGTAGATTTTCTTAATGTGGGGTGCAATTTTAGCTTTCCTTCTCACATGACTATATATCGTAGATGTTGGGTTCTCTACTGAGAGGTCAACATTCTCAAACGTGAGTAGAAAGGTGGCGGTCTCCAGCTGCGAAAAAGTCCATTAGGTTAAATATGAATATTTGTTGGCTCATTCGGTTTGGATTGAGATTCAATTCGCTTCAAATGTGTGTTCACACCTCAGCTATAATTCCAATAGGTGCCTGCTATCATAATGAGCCAATATAAGTCAATAGATCAGTAAAGTTATAACAGTGAATAGATAAGTAGGACTAGATAAGTAATGAAAGTGTTAAGTTACCGAAAAAGAATAGAAATAATAAAAGTGTATGTAGTACACAGCATAATAGAAATATGACTATAAAAGTTTAAATAAACAATAATCGTTCAGGCAACAACTGCGTCACTAATTACGGAATAAATTAAAACCCGTAAATATTAGGTTGACCCAAAAACAATGAGACTCATATCGTCTTGCGCCGAATTATTATCATTATTAATTCTTATTACACAACAGTTAGCAAGCAGGTGGCGCGAAAGCCGCTAGCATTCAGCTTTCGTTGGGCGTTCGAAATGGCAACCGTCAAAGTAGGTCTCTCAGATTTAAATTTTCACAAGAAAAGTGTCAGGTTTATGTTTCAAAAGAAGAAATGATTAGCTGAAATCCATCGAAGGTTGGTTGGTGTGCATGGCAATAATGCCCTGAATCGACGACAGGTGTGCCGTTGGTGTGCGCAGTTAACGTAAGGCTGCCAGGACATTAATAAACATCGAGGGCGCCCACCCCTTACCGAATATCAGTTTGACGAACGGACCGAGATAATCGAAAAAGCGTTTGAGCAAAGTAGAGCTTGGTCATTGACGACTTTGTCGGATTGCACCAGCTGGATAAGCTAGTCATGAAGTTGAATTGACGAGACGGATGAGCAACTAATAATACGTTCTATAGTTTTTTTAAATTAATACGGTTCTACATCTTTCGGAGACACTATATATAGTTATATATGGTTATATATGTATGTGTATATATATATATTTTATGACGGAGAATGCTCATGCAGACCAGGCCTCACAGCTAAGGTATTTTGCCATGGCACTGTGGGACTCCTGCCTGATGTAGTGGCAGACCTACGTATATGTGTGTGTATATATATATATATATATATATATATATATATATATATATATATATATATATATTCCGCAATCTATGACTATATTATTTAACGTTAACTTTTTGCCCCTCTCTAAAATCCTCTGGGAGATCCATTTTGTTTGCGCTCAACAAGGAACTTACACTTTTTTCTTTTTCAGGGTAAGCACGGCGCCTTGCTTGCAAATCGAACGGTAATACAAATCTAGAGTAAAGGCTATATATGAAGCTCTTTATTCCTCAGAGTGGGGAATGCTCCGAAATATATGCAGATGGTCTGAAAATCTATTCCACTCTGAGAAACGCCAAGTTTGCACAAAAATCTTCGCGCAGCTGCGATCATCGTGAGGGGAACGGCGCTCAAGGCAGTGGCGTTACCAGTGCCTCACAAACGGGCCCGTCTGCTATCGTTGCAATGCAGTGCAGAACCCGCAGAGCAGAATATTTTATGTGAGTCTCAAGTCAAAACGATATATCCATTTTCATGATTAGGAAGTTGACCTATCTACAGTATGGTTGAATAATATGGAGTCATGTCGAAAGGATTACGCATAAGAGTCGAAAGTGATCGCAGGCATATTCTTCCTGCACATCATAACGGAATTTTATAGTCACGCGAAGTCCCAGATATGGGCGAACTCTGGTTGCGAAAACACTGGATTTAGAGAAATCTCTACATTTTCGGCTAGTTCATTTTCCGTACGGAACAAGTTTGGTAAATAACAAGTTCCAAGTTAAGATTAGTCAAGTCATATGAAATCCAAGAGTGCCTCGATATAGGTATTTTAGTGCCAAGTTCACAATAACAGTAGCGGAATACTTCCTCTAACCTACCCTCTTCCTGGACGGCGCGAAGGACAGGAGTAATGGTTTTAGTGGGAGAGAGTATCCCGCACAGTACCGAGGCCAACATCATAGCCGTGAAGCCCGGTCTGGATAAAGCATTTTCCTCGTCTGTGAAACAGTTTGCAAAGCAGGAATTCTAGTAAGTTCGGTGATCGTTCTAGTGTTATCGTTGACGTCGAGGACACATTATGAATCTATACTTCAAGACTTACAAGACGTTAGTTGCTGCTCATTAGTGATGGCTCCTGGAAGGTTTTTCTTCGGATAGATTCTGTGACATAACCCTCAATTAGCGACGAAATAAATTTCAAATTGAACAGAACAATCTCCTTCAACGCATAGTGCTCAAGAATGATAAGAATTATGAAGAAATTCGTACACTGCATCTGGAACATATACAGCTTTTCACAAATTCGATATCTATAATATAGATATAATATACTTGAGACTGCATAAAACTTGCAAGTATGGCTGTTCCAGATCTCATATTCCAATAAAGAGTAAGCAACAGCCCTTAGAATACCGTCAAAGAGGCAAAACTGTTGTGGTCACTCTTATCCCTATCGTACTAAAAGGCTGAGTCACTCAGACAGCCACCAGATGCACAACGACATAAAACAACAACAACTGCATCGCAAGGAAAACCTACTTCTCGATCAAATATATACTCGGAACAACACGCAACACAATTCCGAAAAGTTGCGACTGTCCGATGTCGCCATCTCGTACTTCCAGAGCTACATGGTGAAAGTACACCTTGTAAACCCACTCTTTGGCCGGGATGTTTTTTTCGTCATCGACAGAATTGTCTGTGATTGAGCATAGTTGTGTAGACACACCATGCTCGAGTAGCGATGTGTGAGCAACTTGGTCCATAGAGACCCGAAAAATCAAGGGGAATGTGTCGCAAGCATCTGCTTGGCGTGTTTGGCTCGATACATCGATCTGCTTGTTCTGTTCTGTTTTGACTCATTCGTTACTTCGGGGGCAACCGGAGGTGGGAAGGGGTGTCGTAGTCGTCCCTTTGGCTCGGATGCGCCGACGACAGAAATGGACCATCGGAGAGAACGAGATGAGCGGACGGCGTCCATTTCTCTGCGCGACCTTGATGGATCGATTTTCGGCAGTTCGCGTTGAGTGGCAAGTATAAAAAGGCCTCAATGTAACGGAGGAACATAGATCTGTCGATCGCGGATTCTAACTATCGTAGAGAAGAAACCATGAAGGCCTTCATCGTTCTCGCTGTCGCCGTGGCCGCCGCCAACGCTGGCGTGCTTCTCTCGGCTGGTCACTCCAGCTCCCACCGCTCGGAGGACGTAAGTGTCCGAGGGCGACACCTCGGCTGACAACCGCAGGCGGCGCTCGACAAGCGACAAACAAGATTCTGTTACTGATAGTATTTACTGATGCATGGCATAGTGGCGATAGTGCGGAGGACGCGCATGCACACAACGATTTTGACAGCAATGATCGCTCGTGATTGATGTATTACATTGTTATCATTATATTGTCGTTTTTTTTGTGTCGTTCAATGTTCTTTGATGTTCCGCTCCATTCGTAGGGTCTCGGAAACTACGCTTTCGGTTACGACGAGAGGCACTCAACCGGTGGCACCTGGCGCAAGGAGTCCGGATCGCACGGAGTAAAGGTCGGAGCTTACGGCCTTGCTACCATCGATGGTCGCCAGCGTGTCGTCAACTACGTCGCTGACGGAGCCGGATTCCGCGCCAGCATCTCGACCAACGAACAGGGAACCGCTCCCTCTCTCCCAGCTGCTGCCTCGTACAACGCCGCCCCCGCTGTTGCTGTGGCTGCCGCCCCCGTTGTTGCTGCCGCCTCGTACGCCGCCCCCGCCTTTGCTCATGCCCCAGTTCTCGCTGCCCCCGTTGCTGTAGCTAGGGCCACTTCGTACTCGTCCGCCGTCAACCACGGCGCCGTCCACGCCGCACCTGTCCTCGCTGCCCATGCCCCAGTTCTCGCTGCCCCGGCTATTGCCGCTCCCATTGCCAAGATCCCCGCCCCGGCGATCTACGCCGCTAATGTGTTCGCTCCTTCCGGCGCGATCGCCCACCCCTGGTAAACCTGTTCAATGAGATGGCGTAACTGAGACAGTCGAACGTTGCCAAATAAATGTTGTTAAGTCTGTAGCCATTTTAGTTCGCCGTTTGCTGAACGTCGTCATTTAGTTTGAGAAGTTATCCTATTATATAATCTATTATAGAAGAGGGGGCGAATAGCAGGTTTGCGAATAGAGAATACAGGGGCGTGTGAAGTTTAGATGCAAAATATGACTAATTTATAGGCGGTGAAGGTTAGATGTGATTTAAAGGTGAGCAGGACTGTGACTTTCAGTCATTTTTTCGAGTTCGAAATAGGATTCAGATTTAAATTGCAATATATTCACAGACTGTACATTCACAAGGCTCACGTCTGCGCATTAATAATTATAATAGGTAATACGATCATTACAACTCTGCCTGCAAGACGTATACTGTTCACTGGATTCCATAGCATAGTTAGAATATGAATTTTGATTTAAGAAGGTGCCAGAGTGTTAACCATCGTGTTGGCGCAAATCACGGACTCACCCCGGTGAAGGGGATGAGGATGAGGCCGCCGGGGCGGCGCCCATCGGGTCCACGGGAGTGCATGAAACACATGCGAGTTGAGCGATCTTTCAAAGCTAGTGTGGTACTCACAAACCTGCTAAACTCTATTTTCCGCCCTCCTCAAGATGGTTCGGGACGCATTACATCGAAATTACCTTCTGGGGTTATAAGCAAGAGGACTTCTCACGGACGTCAGTAACAGAGTCCCTATGACGCCAGCCAAATATTGCCCTAAGAGCGTCCCGAATGATTTCACCATTGGCGAATAATCGTCTTGTGGCCACCACCCCAAATAGAAATCCCTTAACACAAAAGAGGACTGGGCAACAGTTATGTCACCACAATCATCACCACTTCAAGTTGACTCCAAAAGGACTACACTTAATCTAGGCTAATAATAAGTGTGGATTTCTAAATCGAATTCGTTCCTATCTCCCCTTCGGGTGCGGATTCGGTTAAAGCTAAGAATTATCCGCGATCCCAAATTTCAGTCCGCCAATTATTTATCATCATTTCGTTTATTTCACCAGCAGATGGTATTGATTATAACAGAGTAAAAATAGCAGTCAATTGATTATTCGAAGAACAACCGGGATGTTCCCAGCCTGTAGGCGGGATAGAGTCTCTGAAGACCAACTATTTCGCGCAGAGTGAGCTAGTTAAGATTAACTTCAGGTGACGCTCGCCATTAATCAAATATACAAGATGCGACATGAAAAACTATAGTGAGATATACTAATCGGCACTAAGATGATCAAGCAAGCTCTACTCTAATCGCTATGGCTCAAGATGGCGATAACGACTTTTTAGTAGATGAAGCAATACTGGTGCCTTTACAGGGATACATGCAGAAGAACCTTTCCCATGGGAGTATGTTCGTGTGGGCTTAAATCGGAAAATAGTCGAAAACGCTTCGTCACAAAACTTTCCTACTGTTTTAGTGCAGACTCTAAAGCTTAGCGATCAGTCGCGTCGCAAGTGGATAGACTCTATCCTCAGTCGCTAAATATAGTTGTGTACAAATTTAGGAGACATTTACACTTCAGTTTTGTTTGACGTGGATACCAGGTGAATTCTGAAGGGGAAGGCCACTGCTTTGCGTGCCCTTGTCAACAAAATATTGTTTCATTAACCGAAATCGGTTAATGAAAAGACATCTTTTTTTAAAGAGCTAGTCGAGTACGCGTAGTTCAGGAGATTGAATAATTCATTCTTTAATAATATGGATGGCGTCTTTTTTTCTATATCGGCAAAGGCTTCTTTTTGTTATGTTAATTCTCTATTCTCTCACATATTCGCACTCACAAATAGTGCAGTCAACCTTTCCTCAAGTGGCTCTTGTTTATGCCATCGAATAGTCCACGAAGAACTTCTCTAGTCCATTATGGCCACAGCCAGCCTCTGGCTCATGAACCTACTCACTAATATATCCAAATGGTATCGACAGACACCACCGGGGAACAATTGTTAGCCCCCTTGTTTATCAATAAATCAAATCAATGTCAATATCAATTCCACCGGCCATAAGTGGCCTCCCCAACAGCTGTATGAGACCTTGCGAGGGGTATAGGAGATATCCACAACGTTTAGTGACACGGTCTTCATATGACCCAAAAAAATCGATATTCCGTTTCGATCAGCCTCGTCTTTAGTATCCGATAAAATAAATATTAGAGTATACAAACTCAAGTTTGTGAACTAGACAGTGGCCGATCCAAACAGCTCAACACAAACCAGCCTATCTGTTAAGGAAAAGCTTATCTTGAAACAAACAGTTTCCAGGCGAGCAGAGTTCATTAATTCCCGCTCCATAGTATAATATATCCTAGGTCGAAAAACTGTGTGAACACTTCTATGGCCGTTTTTGTACTAACCAAGCTCGCTGATACTTCAGTTAAGTATCGACCTAACGGAGTTATAGACAGTTGTATCGACCAATGACAATGATCATTGATTGACAAGGATCGCTTGCAGAGTTCTTGGAATTGCCCTCAGAATGACTCTAAATTCGAAAGCAATCTTTCGAGCCCTCTTTCACCACTGGAAGTCAACTGCGATTACCCTAAAACCAGGACGAGTTTATCGTTTTCTTTTAGCTTTTATTCTACAGCATCACCTTTCCTCATGCGTAATACCTAATTCGATTTCCTTGTTTCGGCAAATATATTGTTGTCATATCATATGTACAAATAACAATTTTGTCGTTTACGTAACAGTGAGCGAATTTACCAGGGTAGAGCATGACTGTAGGCGTCACCGAGGTTTCCGTGGAACGTTCGGCTGTCTCAGTTACGCCATCTCATTCAACAGGTTTACCAGGGGTGGGCGATCGCGCCGGAAGGAGCGAACACATTAGCGGCGTAGATCGCCGGGGCGGGGATCTTGGCAATGGGAGAGGCAATAGCCGGGGCAGCGAGAACTGGGGCATGGGCAGCGAGGACAGGTGCGGCATGGACGGCGCCGTGGTTGACGGCGGACGAGTACGAGGTGGCCCTAGCTACAGCAATGGGGGCAGCGAGAACTGGGGCATGAGCAATAACGGGGGCAGCGTACGAGGCGGCAGCAACAACGGGGGCGGCAGCCACAGCAACAGCGGGGGCGGCGTTGTACGAGGCAGCAGCTGGGAGAGAAGGAGCGGTTCCCTGTTCGTTGGTGGAGATGCTGGCGCGGAATCCGGCTCCGTCAGCGACGTAGTTGACGACACGCTGGCGACCATCAATCACCGAGAGTCCATAGGCTCCGACCTTCACTCCGGGGGATCCGGACTCCTTGCGCCACGAGCCGCCGGTCGAGTGCTTCTCATCGTAGGCAAATGCGTAGTTCCCCACACCCTACAAAATGTCAATGGATCATTAGTATTAGAATTTTATGAATATCATAACTATGCAACTTGGTATGCTATGTTCGATATGTTCGCAATACTCACATCCTCAGAGCGCTGCTGCACCGAGGAGCCAGACGAGAGGAGCACTCCGGCGTTGGCGGCAGCCACGACACCAGCGAGAACGAAGAAAACCTTCATGATTATTGCTATTGCAGATTGATCTCAGAACTGAGAGACTTGTGTTAGCACATGTTGGTCCAGCTGTCCTTCTTATACGTGTCAAGCTCGGCTGAGAGCTGATACTCAGATAGACATAAATTCTGCGATAAGGAGGCCGCCCTCTCTCCACGACTCGGCTGATCCAAACAGAAAATGGACCATCGCAGCATTTTTTCTGGAATTTGCTGCCGAAAAATTTATTTGGGGTTCGCGCTTGCCACAGACATCACAGTCACTTCATGATGTGACAATATCTCATTATTGCATCATGTCCTTACGCCGCGCGATACAAATACGGTGAAGTGTCCAAGTGATACAAGCTCACCTCTTCTCTCTCTCGCTCGCTCGCTGGCCTAATCCCTAATGTTTGCAACGTCCGTACAAAGAACACTGTCAGCATGCAATTGTACTAAGGGACAGTTAGTTCTAGCTAACTCGATTAGCGATACACAGTTCACTCTAGCCTGGAATCAGTGACTTTCTTCTGCAACCTTTCAGAGAACGTTGACTCAAGCCGATCGTGTGTATTCACTTTCTATTATTGTATGGCACATGTGGAGCTGTGCCAAGATATTCGGTGCGTTTCGTTTCACTAACTAACATTCGTTTATTGTTGGAGCACTGACTCAGTGCTCCATTAAATTATCTGGTCTGCTCAATTTGGCGACACAAGTTCTCCTGGTGCCATGTATCCCGGGCCGGCGAAATTCTCCTGGGACCAACGGTGTCGGCTATTTCTCATTTGCAAACACTGTGTTAGCGTTCGCAACTTCGTTTTGGTACAGGAAGGCATTTTACTGCACCTATTCTCCTATAGATCTTTCGTCGCAACAGCGGATTGCATTGTAAGACGGATTGCAACGTAAGACGAGCGCGCGAAAATCGATTTTGTCTGGCGCGAGCTCATGTCGAAGACGACTCTGTCGAAGTTATGAAGTCCGTATGAACTATCCCTTGGGGCATGAAATGGATTACCACATCATTTTTGCCAAAATACATTTGAAAACCTTTGTCAAAACACATTACACCATCGTCTTGAGGCCTATGATTAGAGATACGATAGTGAGCAGTGAAAGTAATGCCCACGGTATTAAACGGCGTCAAGTTAGCCAAAATACTATTCCAACCTAGTCATAGAGAGCCTAGTGGATGCCAACACGCTCGTCGATGTTATCGTTACGCTTACGGCAAGCTCGTTTTCCTCCAACGAATCTCGACTCGATACAGAGCGAACGTGAAACAAGAATAACACGCTGAATCAACGGCAGCTGCCGTCGAAATGTTCCAGCGTGGCGCAGTCTCGTCTTACCTCATCACCCGCACCAACCCCGATTTCAAACTGTACTGTACCCGCTACATCATATGGGTCAGATAACACTTGCTCAATTGTCATTAGCTAATATAAGTTCTTTCCTGAGTGATGCCGACGGGCATCTGTTTGTCGCCGAGGTGAATGGTGTCAGGAGAGCTCGTGTCGCCAAATTGAGCAGACCAGATAATTTAATGGGGCACTAAGTCAGTGCAACAATAAACGAATAGTTAGGGAAACGAACGAGCCGAATATCTTGGCAAGTTGAAATATGTTCAGATATATGAAATGAATATGTTTGAGTCTTGAATCTCGAGTAATTGCATTAATCTCGATATAAGCACACGCGATAGAAACAACATATTTTGGTCTCTAGATTTCTGTAACCGACACAATGCCATCTATGACATTCCCATCCAATCTGCTAATCGTATACGATTACCGAATCTAAATCTACTATGGAAATACTATCTCTATAAAAGATAAAGATCCGTACAGACAATATCTTGTGGAACGATAAGCAATTCATAGGAAACTCATGTATCCAGCTTTAACCAAAGCCAGCCTCTCTCTCTCTCTCTCTCTCTCTCTTGATGATGTGACGATCTACCTTCAGAGTTCACGGTAATATAGGGAGATTATCATTATTATTATTATTATACATATACGTATTTACAAGCATGCGTATGATTATACTTGCTTATGTCTTAAGGACAATTATAGATTTTGCTAAAAACGAAACCATTTCGGAGGAGACTTCAATTACTCTCACACGACATCGTACACGAGTGTGCAGCGGACTCAATGCGCACCTGATGGATTTCACTTTACTGGCAATTTCTTTCAGCTGTTTGTTATTGTTGGTGTTATTATGATTATCATAGTCCCTCGTCCCTGTTGCTGGAGCGGATGCTGTCACTCTGCTTCTGTATATTTTCGTCTTTCTCTACATTTTGAGAGAATAATTTACGCGGCGCCGCTATGGTAAAACATAATGGCAAATCTGAAACGATGGTATAATTATAGGGCCCTGGACCTGACCCAAAAAGTGAATAAAATAGATAATAATAATAATACAACAACAACAGCAAAAAAACAGTCAACAACCGAAAAGATGGCACCTGTGTGTCTATATGAGATGAAATATCGCGCCACTATTCTTGCCCGTATAAGCCCGTATATATATATATGTACATACATAAGGCAACATGAGATACCATCGAGTGGAATAGATGTCTTTCTCCTGGAAGTTCTCACTTGATCGATCGCACGTTGACATCAAGATGAGCATATATGTATATAAATATATATATATATGCTCGTCTTTAATTTATATATATATATATGAATATACCATTTATATCGTATATCTATATCTACACATACCACATATCACCGTGGCATGGCAAATACCTTAGTTGTGAGGCCTGGGCTCCGTCATAAAAAAAAGTTATATATAACTGTGCTATTACACTCGTCACAGTGGAACAGAAAAACTAAACGCAGGTGCCGTCCCTTCACGAATTTCTGATCATTTCTGACGGCGGCTTGAAATCGAAAGCTATACCAGCAGATTGGCGACGAGACCAGCACCGCCGTCTTTCGGATACAGAGCGCCGGATTGCCTGCAAAAATATATTATATATATATATATATATATATATATATATATATATATATATATATATATATATAATATATATATATATATATATATATATATATATATATATATATATATATATATATATATATATATATATATACGTTATAGAACAGATAGCGCCGTTGAATGCGCGACGATCAATTAAGGAGCAGCATTGGCACGACTGACTTTAAGTGAAAGTTCCGTTGTAGACACGCCTTTGTGAGAGACTGTACTGACTGACATTAATGCTGGCGTGCTTCGCTCGCATAGAGGCTGAAGGCCCAAGATGCTTGGCGTTAAATTCCCTGCGAAATCGCCTTAGGAAATGTGTCGACGAAAATGAAATTCATATAAAGGATGATTTATTTAAACGTAGAGCAGTGCAGCGTTAGAAGTGATTTCTGTATCGAGCGAGTTCGTCTGAAGCGTCAACTTACAATATACAGTGGCAGACTATTCTAAAGTCAAGATACACATTATATAATATATATCATATGCTGTTGTAGCCCTCACTATTCATAATAATTCTGTTATTGCGACCTGTGCACATGTGAAAGCACTGCGTGTCAGATGTACGATGTCTTTAGATTATTTCATATCTTTTTACAAATGGATGCATAGAAGTGCTAATAAGGTACTTCTTTTCATGTTGGGTACACATCTGATACTATTATACTATATTAATGTTATCAATGGATGGGCACAATGATATTGTTCGTGCTAGTCTAACCTAACGTGGTTACAGTGTCTACCTAAATAGGTATTGTAGGTAGACACTGTAAGAACTACGTAGGTATTGTAATCGTTACCGCCGTCGCCACCAGCATGTTGGCCTTGATCATTTTTATTGAGAGAATTGAGAATTTTATTCTTGATAGTTAACACGTTAACACGTTAATAGTTAAATTTATTTAGCACATACAATTTCAAACATACACTAATTAGGAATTGATGGTCGATACCCTTTACAAACGGTTACAGTTGGACACAAATGCTTCAGCCCTCAGCAGGAGTCGAACCCACGCCAATAAATAGACTGAGTGACGCAAGATCCAATACGCGCTACCGAATGCGCCGTAACATCGGCCTTTGAATGGTTTAATATCTACTATGCTAGCCTGTATTTAACTAGAATTGCAGTTTAATTGACCGATGCAGCACAGTTCGATTGGACTAAAGTTTACGAAAGACCAATTTAAGAAATTGATCGTCTACTTTAGGTATGCACCCTCGGTCCTGCACTCGTAAGGCCGCCATCGGCATGGGCCTTTCGAATAAAGCCACAATCGAATTGGTGCTTATTTGCAGTACAGACAGCATTTGTGACCTTTACAAATGAGCTTCGTCTACATATTTCGAAATACCTGCGTCAATCAATCAATCAATCAATCAGATAATCAAGCTTCACTCATCAGTAGATGTTTACAACCTTTACGCTTCGTAGAACGCCCACCGAATGAACGTGAGCGGCTCATAGTCATAGCAGAATTCAGAACGGTTCTCGTCGTTAGTGACTGTGCACTAATCCATTGATTTATTGACCGCTCATTAATATCGCATAATATCATACTCACTGCTGTTCACCGATGTGTTTATCAGTGTATATTGCATTCATCAAAATATGTGCCCATATAAAACTTTGCTGGACAATTCAAATTCGGTGGTTGAGCCGCCGACTCAGAATGTTGAACGCGTGGCTCCCTGGCTTGTTGTTACCGTATAAAGACCATTTCTGTATTTCGGGATCGGGCTACTTCTGATAATCTCTGCGTGGAAATATACCGCCTTTTATTTACGTAATGGTGATATCGTATCGTCGTTTAATTATATATTTCATATATTATTACATTAAAATAATTCGCCTGCCCCCGTTTTGTCCAGCGTAGTCACAGTATCTATATATATATATATATATATGTATATATTTCATATACCAAATCTACGGTGTTAGTAAATAAATGCAATAATATACACATATGAAGATATCATATGTATTGATTGCATTCCCAGTTAAGTTCCGGAGTAGTATGTACCTGATATTGTCTATACATACATAGATTATTATATATGGGTATTATTACTGTAAGTTCTCGGTCGGAAAAACAGTATCCCCTATGGAAAGTTATTTTGCCATTGTTTGCTGCGCTGATCATCGCTTGCAGTGGCGTTAAATGAAGGCCTTTAAGGTCAATCACAGAGCAAGTTAAAATAGATACAGTAGAAGTTGACATTGTGTGTCGGATTCCCGTACACTCTGAGATACCTTGTTCGAGCTGGAAATTTTTCGTGGTGCGTCAGGACTGGTATTCTTGTTTGCACAAATTGATAGATATCATATCTAGCGCGTGAAGGAGACCGAGGAGCCGCACGATTAAAAGTTTCTTGATGAGACATTATTTTCCGACTGTAAACAGCTCGCATGATATATAATACAATGAAATCTAATATTAACAGCGTAAACAGACGAGTGTTATGAATAACTTCAATACACAAGATAACATCTGGTAGTTCAAAGGGAGTTCGAGCAGAGTTTCACACTAAAGATCACATATCGATAGGAGACGTTCAAATAATCAAACTCTACTCTTCATGTATCGATCAAATTGTTGACTTATTCGTCAAAATGTCATTAAGTCAATATTCCCTTGCACTGCAGAACTGAGCAGAGCGGATGCGCCAATTCAAAAAGTCTCTGGGCCGCACGAGGGCTTATTCGCCACCTCGCTACTGACCACCCGACGCTGAACTCAAAATGAATTCAGTAATGATGTACATACAGAATGATTTTCGCCGCGCCACAATTCCGCTATTTACATCGGGATACATCTGCGCATAGATGCACCTCAAGCCGCGTATAATCGCCTTAAACAGATGACCGAATGTTAAACAGATATCCAAATGTTTGCAAAAGGATTTGCAACTGATCGTTGATTTCCCCATATTTACAACTGAGGAACGTCCGTTATGTTAAGCCGACACTGTGTTATCGTTCATTCTAAGATCGCTTTCAGATCGCCCGAAAATGTCTGATCCACCCCTCCCCGCGCGTCTCCCATCGGCGCACTTTTGCATTCCGGGCGATCGCCAAGGACTTCACTACATCTCTGAGCATTTGATGTCTACGGCATGATTGCAGCTCCATGGGCTGTCATCTGGCATCGCCGCTCTCCATCCAGATATCGCCACCATGACTGCGGGTCTCAACAACCTATTTTACGCAGTCCCCACTTTTTTCACAAGTCCAGAAAAATGAAGCAGACTACAGCAGCCCACGTTCATCTGACCACAGCCCCGGCGACAGCCAGTGGCAGCGAACGCGAGAGCCAACGTCTAACCAGAACCGCCAATGGAACCTCAACGAGAGGACCTCACCGTAAATAAGTGGGCAGCCACAGAGGGCAGCGTGTCGTTATTTTTCAGAGAGCCGAACCCGAACGTCCCGCCGTCACCGATGAAATTTTGGTAACAAAGCCATTCGGCAAAGCACACAGCTGTCTGGCCCATCAGCGCGGCGATTGGATCTCTCGAAACGTCCTTTGAAACGCGGTACAATAGTATACAACGATAGACACAGAGCAGTGGCATCGAGGCGGGCCCGACCGAGCGCTGTCCCATCGCCACCTTCCTCATTGCCATCTTCAGTAGTCGCCACCAGCGTCCGAAACCGAGCGGACCAACAGGAGGATGCTTGGTCGCGTGCCAAAATCACAATAACAACATCAAGCAAACATTCAGCAGCAGTCAGCAACTGCCAGCAAGAACGTCGACGGTGAAGGCCCAATTACCTGTGGCATTGCCTTTTTCTCTTTTCGGCCACGATGATCCTACGGTGTCTGTTGCTCGTCCCGCTGCTGTTGCCGAAGCAGTTGTTCAAAGGTATCCGCAATTATCTGCGTACACTTACGTGTGTACGCCGACCGCAGAGCATTTTCCCCTAGGGACCGAACATAGATGGAAACTCAGATGTTCATGACGAGAACGGCTGGCGACTGACTAGATCAATCCTGGATGAGGCAACGTGTATAGTTCAATGGGGGCGTGACGGACCGACGTGCTAGTCTAGTACAGTAAATGAGAGAAGAGGAGGGGACGTCAATAACGGCTGGTAAGTGTCCCCGCTATTGAATGCGGGAATAGCCGAAACGCATAAACTACTTTGGTGGTATTTTGTCGCCGCCGGAACATGTCCGCAAATCTGATTGCGAACAAATGATGTCTACTTCTGAATTGCATAGTGGCGATTGTGGAGGATGCCAATGACAGGCCAACAGTAATGTAAAAGCGGTAAAATCAATCAGTTGCAATCGTCTTTATCTTATCGGATTGCCTACACTCCGCGAGCACGTGCGAAGAATTTTCTGTCGGGTTCAAATGAATAACGTATACATATATATATATATATATATATATACATATATATATATATACATTATATATATACATATATACATTAAATATATATATACATATATATATATATACATATATATATATATATATATATACATATATATATATATATATATATATATATATATATATATATATATATATATATATATACATATATATATATATACATTATATTATATATATACATTATATATATACATATATATATATATATATATATATATATACATATATATATATACATATATATATATATATATATATATACATATATATATATATATATATATATACATATATATATATATATATATATATACATATATATATATATATATATATACATATATATATATATACGTCATTCATGTAGATTTCGGAAGTGGCTCGATTATGCGTCTACTTTCCATTCGTTCCTGAAAATAAGTTATTGCTGCGTGTCGTATTTTTTTCGCGCACTGTATCTCATACGGTTGTGGGGCAGATCTTCTTAGAAATAGCCCCACCATTGTTACAGCGAGCCATCTATACATTAGAAATTAAATCATTAAATCTACCCTAACGTGACAACAACATGAATTAAACATGACACAACCAAGGGCAATAATTCTAAAAAAAAAAACCTAGTTTACATTACGCTTAATCGCGATGCACTGTTCTCAGCAAAGATCCAAGCTGAAATGTTGACATTCCGTACGAATATCCTATGAGCTTCTGACTGGAGTTCCTGAAAAGCTTCATGGCTGCCCGAATTAATCCCCTCTGAATGGCTCCAAAGGCCTCGTATGTTCGTTATGAGCATAAGGATGATATACTAAGTTCATCGGCGCATCGTTGTCATTCTTTTTTAAGAACATCGAGTTAAGACCAAGACACGAGTCCCACAGCTGAGCCAACAGCCACTTACTATATAAAGTGCTTAAAGCCTAAGCAAGCACGAACATGGACAATGGCCGGGAATGGCCCAAACACCATTGGGAGTGGAACTCCACACAGACGTTAAATTGCTAACTTGAAATTTTGTAAAGGCTTCTTATTTGTCTGTGAACTAGATATTGAAAGGTTGTATACCAATAACATGGAATTTGCATCGCTGTGAGGCAACAACGGCAATTTTCAATTTCAATTCCGTTCAAGAACACCGTTATCTAAGCCAGAAGTCCAAATGCATTTCTCTGGGCTGAAAAATGCCAGAGGCCGCAGGTTGGAGTCCCGCCCGTCACATGCGAAAAACCTAAGCTTTATATAGATTGCATTCAAAAAATGTGTAAAAATGTGCATTCAAAAAATGTGCAAAAAATGTGTAAATGATTTATTCCCCTGGAGACTATCACGCGCACATCACGGGCACGCAACGTGCCAAAATTGAAAATGCACATAAGCGAGACTTGTAGCAATTATATATTATACCTTTGAATAAAGTGTTTGTTATTATTATTCTGTCGAGGAGGATGAACCGCCATTATATGACGTATATGACGAACAAAAATGAAACATTATTCTCCCGACTACAGCACAGGGCGAAAGATAGCTTACAAAAGCGGCGTAACAATGTACAGCAAATAGGCAGTATTTGAATAAGAGAAGTAATTGACTGTTTGGCAATTTAGTCCTTTGGCAATACGGTGACCTCGAGTGGCGGCAGGCCGCGTGCAGTTAGCATAGTCTATATGGACATTGAGTAAAGCGGGATAGCGCGGCAGTAGGACGAATGAGCGTGCAATGAATGCACCTGCACCAAATATCGGTCCTCGCTTTGACGACTTGAGAATTCGATCATGTCAATTCTTTACGAAGAAGCTCAAGCTATTCAAGCGAATCGGAACATTCGGGTATCATGCTGAAGCCAACTTCAGCACAAGAAAGTGCGTATATCTAGTTAAGATAATCGACTCTGATCAGGTTGAATGCGGCTCCGGCGGCCGATTCGCCTGAATTCAAAAGGGGATAATGTGTAAAGGAGAACTTGTCGAATATCCCTGAAATCAAGGCCGAGTCGATGACGGATGCTGGATTGTCGGACTGGCTACTCATGGCGATGTCGTTGAAAGATCGGGACCTGGGAATATCTGTCTTTTCTATTCCCTCCCTCATTGAATTACCATAGATTCTTTGACGTTATCATAATCTATGCATGTGCACTTTATTGTTAATTGGTATCCATACAATGTTTGGTTAAATTTTTGCTCAAAGAGCCAACTGTCGTAGATATATAAATATGTTCTATTCTGTTTAATGACTTATGATGTAGCGCTCGGAATAAGCAGAAGGCGCGCAGAGTCTGAGTTCTACGGTTTGTGCATCAAGAAATCCTATCCAAACCGCAATAATTTTTGCCGGGTAATCAAAGAGATGTACAGTCGTCTAACGTTGTTCTGGTGGAAACACAACGCCCTATTTTATTCGCCAATTCGGGCCGCTTCTGAGATCGATTGCTCGCATTAATCTGGAAAATTATGAGCAGCACTTGGTCAAATCAATCCTTCCGTTGTGGGGCAGAAGATCGTCATCGACGATTCCTTTCCAAGCTCCACCAGATACAGAGCATGTCCTTCCTCGAGTAGAAGCCAGCCTTTGCGACGAATCTGAGCAGCGCCTCGATCAATGGATTATTTCGATTGATATTATTGTCTCACATAGTTTTCCACGCATAATTTTGTGAGTTCGCGACACTTTTCTGTCTTTTTTTTTCGAAACCAATAAGCTAAATGCATGACAGGAACAAACGCGTTTTCGTTTCGATGTTCAAAATTCACTTCAACCTCGTACCACACGTCGCGGATCTCGATGGATATGATCTTAAAATGTTGGCACAAATGCTTTTCATCTTAATTTGATATGTGATAAGCTTGACACGTGCGCGAGCGGAGACGTAACTGAGAACGAACCGCTCCAGATGTATACATCACACCAATGATTATAACCTTAATTAGAGTGCGTTTTTAGCTTGAACAAACGGTGGGTTTCTTCTTTCATATTATTACTAATTATGAAGGCTAGTTCATATTATTACTTATTATATATTATATATTACTAATTATATTTCATATTATTACTAATTATATGTCATATTATTACTAATTATGAATTATGAAGACTAATAGATGAAGGTCTTGTTTCGACAAGATCACATGAGAACACTTCATTAAGCGGCAAAACACAATTTAGCTTGATCAACTCGCCGATTACTGTTTATGTTAATGTTGTCATTTCGGTGGAGAGTTTAACTCAAAATGAATCTGTTTCGCTTTTACTTCGACGCTGCTGCTCTCAACTACCACCTCGCCATGTGGCATTCTACACAGCGGCCCGTGTTTGCATAATGCATTATTAATTGCATAAGACTTTGCTGGAAACCCGCTGGAAGTTGTCTTTAACGAATTGTTCGTCAGACAAATAAGTTTACCTTTTTACTAACATATGTGATATATATTTGCATTATAAAATAATATCTCCCTAGCAGAAACACGAACCATTCGAAGATTGTCAGCATTAGATGCGTGCACTTCTGTCATTTATTTAGCATTCTGTGTTGGAAAATCAAGCCTTTGGTCAGAGGGACATTTGACTTGAGTGAAATAGATTGACATCGTTTCGGGTTATAATAAGTCTGTCTAAATACACTGTCACACTGGAGCCAGGCAGGCGACCCCCTAAAATGGATTTAATGATTCAGTCCCCGTTTTTCTCTGTCGGAACCTGGGAGGTCTGAGCATTTCCTATATTTTCGAAATTCGCTTGCCTGGGAAAGCTTCGTCAATCATTTTAATGGGAAGATTGGACCGTACTTATGGGGCGCGGGCTATTGTATAAGTAGAAGCTGCACGTAGTGGGGTCTCGATTATTTGCATATTAGCTAGGATTTACTAATCGAAGAAAAATAGCTCAGGTCTGACATATAACATTATGCATCGTTCAGGTATGAGGACACAATGGTTCCGGCGTCCCAGCAAGATGAACTTTCTGCTTCGATTGCGTCGTCTGACCATTGACAGAAGTTGTTTTCAACAGGTTTCCTCTTCTTGTTAGACAGGTGGCGGTTAGAGATGTAACGATGAATATTATGCCTCAAGAGCAGAACCCCAACCGTCTCGTTTATAGATGAATTTTGCACGAGAACATTGATGACGGGGTCCCAATTATCTTATCATTATTTATTTTTTTGCCTTCTGGAACCACTGGAGGTCCTCTAAACAGTAGTTTTTCCCACCTTTTTTTTACCTTTGGCTTTCAATAATTGAATTTTTCTTAGGTCGATCGTCATAGCACTCCTCCGAACTGTCCAGGTTAGGAAAATCCAGACGATCGCAGTCCGAGGATCGACCTTCACCAGGAATAAATCGAGTGGTGTCAATATTGAAATATCTACGACCGCCCCAAGCAAACATGAAATTGAAACAGTTTCCCTGCCGCTATCGGCTCAATCAAGTTCTTCAAGGCCGTTGTTAGGAGGCTCCTCCTCGCGTAATTAGCAACAATGGTCAACCACCCACCCTAACCTCATATAAACGTCCCTATTTTGTGTCACTATGCCAGTGGCAAGGGTTGTCCGGCCTGATTCTTACGTTACCCTTAGAGTTCAGAGGAATCGTCTGGTTTGTGGCTGTCGTACTAAATTCTCATAGGAATTCAAACGTCGTTACTGTGAAATGTTAACTATAACTGCCATGAGCTGATATTTTGTGGGAACGGTGGTGTTGCTTATTCCCATCTCTAGTCATTTTTCTAAACTTTTATAGACTCCATTCGTGTGACCCACTCTGAAGCTGCACCAGGTGTAACCAATCCCCTAAATCGAGTATCACTGAGTCCAGAATCTTAAACTGTTGTAAAGCTATTATAAGATTGTCTAATATATATATATATATATAATAGTAAATGGGTGTTTTTAATTCTCTATAAAAAAAACCTATACATAATTGCGAATTACGCAAAGTCGTGGCCAAGCCTTGGTAATATAGGCTTGTCAAATGTCAGACGTTTGTTATCAAATATGTGTTCCCGAGGGCTGTTCTCCCATTTCCACACATGCGATGAACAGCAATATAGACGAGACAATGTATTACCAGGTTAATATGCATATCATAAATGCGGCCCATCTCTCTCTCTCTCTCTCGCTCTAGTTGTATACTCTAGGTGGATATCGAGGATGTACGATACCACGTCTAGCCTTGAACCCGACGGAACAGCTTTGTCGGCAGCCGCTCCCCAACAGCATCTCATACACTGGTCATACACGTCTCGTTTCCACTCTCTCTTGCTCTCCCCCGCTCTCTCTCTCTCTCTCTCTCTCTCTCTCTCTCTCTCTCTCTCTCCCTCCCTCCCTCCGAGAGGCGATCGACTTTTCAATACTCACTGCAGGCGTTCCATGACGCTTAGCCGTGGTTCGTCGTTGTCTCGTTTCGGACCAATCACCCGCCCGGCACTTTTCACCGATACCAGCAAAATCTTACTGGGTGCGGTGGATGTGGATACGTACGGCTGGTGGCGTTGCAGCTGGCTCTACCGGTAGAATTGCTGCCTTCGCAGTTGCAGCCGCCGCCGCCGCCGGAGAAGAAGATGAAAGAGGGCGAGGAAGCGCGCGAAGGAAGTGTCTATCGCCATCGGTGGACACTGCGACAACACTAGCAGCAACCGGTGACGCCGACCAGCGGCCTTTCTTGTCTGGGCGGCGGCGGCAGCAGCGGCGGCAGCGGCGCACCGATGGTCATCGCTGTCGACATCGTGGTCGTCACCGACGTCCGAGAAGCCGTCGCGTGGTGCTCTTCTCAGCTCCGTTGAAACGGCAATGGTTGTCGGTGCAGCATCAGAAGCGACAGCAGCCGCTGCCGCCGATAGTGACCGTCGTGGGGCCTGGCTGGCAGTACTCTTCTTCTGTGACCTTGGAAGGCCGCGCACACATCTTCGGTCGGTGCCTTCACCGGTCCAACAACTTTCGGGCTGAGCCCGCTATAAAAGGCTCGTCGTGCTTCTTCAACGTCAGATCTCTCTGTTTCAGACCGAGCTCTAATCGAAAATCATGAAGGCCTTCATCGTCCTCGCTGTTGTGGCTGCCGCCAATGCCGGAGTTCTTCTCTCGGCTGGTCACTCCACCCAGCACCGCTCGGAGGATGTAAGTTAATCGGCATTGCCATTACGATTGCTTTTTCTACCTATCACGTGTTGCGTTTGAACGTGAACGTGTTCATGTTCGTTGTATAGTCAGTAATAGCTTACGTGCATACCGACAAGTATTATGTATTAGTGCGGATTAAGTCCTCGAGTGTGCGACGATGTCGACGTCAAAATCAACAAACACAATTCGAGCATCACCTGTACGATGCTCTTTCTCTCAATTCAATTCAAATTGTGCTTTTTTGACGAAACTGGAGTCTCTACAATGCTTAAGTTCTCGCTAAATGCTTAAGCTCTCTCTCTCTTTTTCTTCAATGATTATCGATCTCTATCTACGCCTGTACGTGTAGGGCCTTGGCAACTACGCCTTCGGCTACGACGAGAAGCACTCCACCGGAGGATCGTTCCGTCAGGAGACCGGCTCGCACGGAGTCAAGGTTGGAGCCTACGGCCTGACCGACATCGACGGCCGCGCACGTACCGTCAACTACGTCGCTGACGGAGCCGGCTTCCGCGCTAACATCGCCACCAACGAGCCCGGAACCGCCCCTTCGGCCCCTGCCGCCGCTGCCTACAACGCCGCCCCCGCTGTTGCGGTCGCCGCCCCCGTTGTTGCTGCTCCCGCATACGCCGCCCCCGTTGTAGCTGCTCCCGCATACGCCGCTCCCGTCGCCGTTGCTAAGGCTACCACCTACTCGACCGCCGTCCACCACGGAGCTGTCCACGCTGCTCCCGCCGTGGCCGCCTACGCCGCCCCCGTTGTCGCCGCCCCCGTGGCTAAGATCCCCGCTCCGGCTGTGTACGCCGCCAACGTTTTCGCTCCCTCGGGCGCCATCGGTCACGGACTCTACGGCTACGGCTATGGTTACAACCACGCCTACGCTGCTCGCCCCTGGTAAATTATCCCAATAGCTCATAATATAAATTCCTGCTCTCTGCCATCTGTACATACGCGAGTAGACAAACATTCGACCGAAACTATGACTGCAAGGACAGATTGAAGGCATCAATCAGCATCAATAAAAATCTCATCTTTCCAAAAGAAACAAAAAAACAAACGAGACCAACGTCTTTCTTTATTGACTAGTGTTCGGCTAAATTTAAGTAGGTAGATGTGTACAAGCCTTTGTCGCATTTGATGCGTGTGTCTGTGCTGAAACAGATCCATATCAATACGATTATACAAAGTATATCATTCACGATACGCTGAGTATAACAAGTATGCGCGTACGACTGATCCATGCTGACGTGTCAAAGTGACCCTTTGACAAGAGCACATATATTTGCCTGTGCAGCCTCGTTCTCCAACCAAAAACTAGCTCCATATCGTTAAAGCAATGGACGAAGGATCCGCTACCTAATTTCGGCTTTATCCTTGTAGCGATGGATACGCCGCCCTCAATCACCACGCCTGACTCCCTCCCAAACCGCCCCCTTGGGCTTCTTTTCACGCATGATACAGGAGGGTAGTTGGTGGCGGCGGCAGCGGCGGCACTGTCCGCAGATCCGCTAGAGAGAGGAAGACACTATGCGAACAACCTACGCTATGGTCTCAATAGCTAAAACGCAACAGCTTACAGAGCAGGGCGCTGAATATGCAAGCAAAGTGCCGTACCACTCGTGCTGACGAATCTCGTAACAGTCCCACTGGACAAATCTACAAAGAAGTTTAGCAGAAACTCCCACACATAAATCTGGACATACAAACTTCTCTTGCTCCTCGGTCATATATATATATGTATATATATAGTAATTCCCTGGTGTC
Source organism: Stratiolaelaps scimitus (assembly GCA_019614645.1). NCBI lineage: Eukaryota > Metazoa > Arthropoda > Arachnida > Mesostigmata > Laelapidae > Stratiolaelaps > Stratiolaelaps scimitus. The sequence goes on from JABWDB010000083.1 coordinate 446,998, forward strand.
CCTGTATTGTTGTCGGTCAAACAGAGCAAAATAATTCGCCATTCGTGCCCTTGCACTTTGGCGAAACTATGGCTGGATCAGTAAATACAGTATATTGTACTACTGTATGTTTGAATAAAACACTATATGAATTACTATTCTATTGTATGTATACCCCGTGCCTGTGCGAATCGAAAATGATCGAGGCTGCTCGCTCGGTGCTCACGCACGCTCGCCTTTGAGCTTGGGCTTGAAGGCTGCCTTTGCGAGACTTCCTGACCTATTTCCGGCGCGGGTTTCACGTGGCGAGTATTTTTAAGTTGAATAACGGCGGAAATGCAAATTGCGTTTCGGGTGGAGACCCCGGGGGTCCACAAGGGATGAATACATTAGCGTGGCATTAGACGTTGTCAGGTTAAGTATCTCCACCGAAGTCAGCTATTCAGCCAGCACAAACGGCAGGCGACAACCTAAGGGTTGCCAGAGATCGACGAACGAGAAGCTCGACTGACAACAATACCGCGCGTGTTCAATTTAGAAAAAAACCAAGAACAATGAGGCTGAAATGCATATTTTTGTGTTGTACTAAAGACTCTATTTAAGCATGAGTACATTGGATAGGTATTATATAATATAAGTCCTTCTTATTTGGCACGATAACAGCGGGAATCAACTTGATACATTTCTCGAACTGTCGTTTCTATTCTATATATAACAATATATGTATAGCATATCATCGATCTTGAGTAGACCCAAAATCATGTATAATACGCGGACGCGATTATGGGGAGGGGTTTACACAAGGCGTATTGCGAAGCTCCTTAGCGAAAGCAGATTATATAAGGAAGCTACTTAGGTTATAAATACCATGAGAACTATATATATATATAAATGTACCTGTTATAATTGCACTATTAATTATAATAATGATATATAAATTATATTAATGATGTAGTACTGATGCTGACAATGAAAACGGTCAAATTATTAAATAGGAGTAAATATGAATACGCTTTTTCAGACACAAACAAATCCCCGAAAGAAGATCGGAATGCTCAGAGATAGCTGGTCTAACATAATCTCACGAAGTTGTTAAATATCGATATGTAGAGAAAGGTCACTTTAATGCCTGTATCACTCGTCTCTCACAATACCCCTGGAAACGTCTATCAATTAACCAAGAGATAAAAGTAAGGACCATATATTTAAAAAGGAAGACCGAGGAGGTATCTCGCGGTTCGTGATGATCACCCGAAATTGCGCAGCGGTGAACTAAACCCTGATCTACGAATTTTTCTGATTTTTCCCCCTAGCTCTCAAATGGACGGCCGAATAACGCAGCAAGCTACCTGCGACATCCATGCGCAAGTCCAACTCGCAATGGATAACACTGTCTGGAGCGAAGTTTGCGTATGAAACTTATGCAGTTTGGAAGCTGCCGTATAGCAGATCAGTTGCCACGTTCACCGCATTAGGAATAGCATTACCATATATATATACTAGATATATATATATATATATATTAGATATTCCTTGGATGTTCGGCGCCGCTGTTCAACAGCACCAGTTATGAGAGGAATACGATACTCTCGACGATTTTGGACGACACCCGGATAGTTCGTCGCGTTAGTCACTTATAAAGCAATCGTCATTATTCGAGCGCCCGCGTCGATCACTAAAACGTATGATACAACCACATACGTCTTAGTGATCAACGAGAGGACAATCGCGCCGAGCGCTGTCATTCATACAACAGAAATGGGACACTTGCTGACCACAAATTCGCCACTTCTGATGAGAATGATGCACAAGTGGAAGATGCTGCCACAAGGTGCAGGAGATAGGTCAAATACTAATGCTGCAACCGGCGGCGCTCACCATGTGTAGAAAAGTTTCCGAACATCTAAAGCGGTCTGCTGCCGTATGTAGACATGCATAGTGTAGTTCTCCATCGAAAGGACTTTCGCATACTTACGAGCATGTCTCTACGTTTATCTTCCCACCGTAAAACGTCATCCCAAGGCCTTCTTCGGATCTCCCAACAGAACTTGCCAGGATCTCTTCGTCTTCCGAAAATGCTTTCGTTCGTTTCATTCGTCGCAATGAATAACAGAGCAGATGAGAGTTGTCGTCGGCCGGGACATTCTCCTGGAGGAGATGCCGTGCGTATAAATATATATATATATATATTCCTCAATGGTGCTGAGGTTGCGCGTTCAAGCGAGCGAGGATGGGTGTGCAGTACGTATCGCATCGCGTAAAAGGCTCCGAAATGGGTTCGGGGGAGGCGGTAAGCCCGAGTGTCCCCAGCGCCGATCACCACTACCACAGCCGCCACGGCTTCGACGATACGAGCGAAACAGAGCAAACGCTATATACGCAGACGCATATAGATACGTTGTGACATCGAAGTGACGCGACAGCATCACTGTGTGAGCAAAAAAAGTGGAGACAGACTGGACTGACGTACGACGTTCACTTGCGCGACTTCTATCTGCAGGGACCTATAGAGCTAAAACGACAAGCGTCAACCACCGCATCTCTCTGACCAGTAACGAATGCGGCTCTGGTAGGAAGCACTGCTGATGCTGCTGCTGGGGTTAGACTGTGCCGTTTTCTGCCCTTGCCTAATCTGAAGAGTCGCTATGCGTTGTGATTTTACAGATCCTGTTCGGGTTGTTGGCTTTTGAGGGACACGGGGTTAGTTCGCAAGGGCTTAGCAGGCCGTGATACCTCATCGCACGACGGCTAGCTGGCGTCACTGCGGTGCTGGCCAAAGGGAATACAACGTTCCTTTCTGCCCTCCAAGGCTAGCCACACGTATTATAGTCTATACATAGGTCGACGAATAGTGGGCTGTTCGCCTGTGTGAGTCTTTATGGGGGCCGGGTGTTAGGTGGGAAAACAGTGAGGTTGTAGAGACTCGTGGGTGAGTGGTCGAGTGTTGGGTAGTGAGGGCCCTGCCTGCGGGCAGAAAAAATAGCTCAAGTCATTTCAACGACTGCCTGCCTCACTATCAGCCGGAGGTTCGGCCCCCGTTGCTAATCCCGGTGTGGGAGTTGAACCTCTCGGCTCGTCTCGCGCAGTATGGGACTGTGTGTGTGTGTGTGTACATGTGTACGTATGAGCCAGGGAACGCAGGGGCTACTCCGTGTGGTTCAGCCTCCGGCTCCGGCCGCAGGCGGCGGATTGGCCGGTCCGGAGACGTCAGTTGAACCACAATTGAACCACCGGCTTCCAAACCCTCTCTATTCTATCTTCGCTGTACGATGCTAAATTCGCTCCCTCCCCAGCCCCTAAGCCAGCCGACAGAGACTGTGAAACCGGCTCAGAGGGGCACTGAAACCGCGGCGTCGCTGGCGGTGCCACCAAGCATCGCCGAATCAGTCCTGCTGCTGTTACCACTGATCCGCGCTTCGCATGCAGCCGACCAACCGACAGACGTGCTTCGTGTCGACAACGACTCGTGACGACTCAAACTCAGAACCACCACACCATCGCAGAAAGTTCCATAATACAGCAAAAGAGATAGAGGAGAGGAGAAGGAAGAAGCAAGCGAGCGAGAAACTAAAGCGCACGAACGTCGAGTCGGGAGGAAACACAGCCAGCGCGAACGAGGCATGGCCACGAACCAGACAACGAGTCCGTCGCTACAGGCCACCGCGAGGCGGTTACACCCGCCGGGTCCACTTCGCTAGTCTATGGTGGTTGCCCCTGCTTGGTTTTTCTTGCTGGCCCCATTCCGTCATAGCTGAACTTGGCCCCTGACCATACCCCCACCGAGGGCCGCCGCCGCCGCCGTCGTCCCACACTTCAACTCAACCAGATATAAAACTTATAAATGGCCTCCTCATAGTGCTGATCTACAAATAGAGTTTGCTGTGGTAGCGGTGGTGGGAGTTCTAGCAGCTTCTTCTTCGTGTCAACTTCGGGAGGGAATTTTCGTAGGGAAATAGAAGGAAGTCACATACTTATGTGGGCCCGTAAAGGTTTCCTTTCTTCTATTCTTAGGAGCAGAGCTGTGGAGATAGCGGACGAGAGTGGAGGGAGAGAGAGAGAGAGGAAGATGAGGGCTAACCAGGAATCGAGCGAGAGCGACGTCAGACGATCGATGGAAGACGCCCTCCGCTGGATTGGAGTTTTTGGACTACTCCATATCCATTGCTTCAACGAAGTCGTTGTGGTGAGCTCGAATGACGAAAGGTGATACTGACGTCTTTAGCATGTGATCACTTGAAGAAAATAGCCTAATTTGGAAGGATTGCTTCTAGAATAGTCGGTTGTGACTGGAAAGTTTGCACACTGCCCGTTCATGGCTCCTTCGAAATAGGTAGCAGGCTTCGGGAAGCTACGCAAGCCTGCGGGAAACTATCTGAGTTTAGTGAGTAACAATCAAGAAGGTAAACTGCGGTGCGATTTTTTTTCTAGATACCTTTCCACAATCTGAAATTGCACTCGGAAATTAACTTTCGACGTCGTTAAACGTTGATTAGTCCCCCATAGGGTTGCGCAACTGTTGAGCACTAGAGATGTAGCATCCGTAGATCTTGAATGCTATGACGGTGCGGTTCGCTCCACGAATACACTCGATATGTTCGGATAATGCTGTTTTCGATATGTGGCAAGGTGACAACGACTTCTGTCGCAGCCGATGCTAATGTACACACACATATATTGTTATGTAGCGAGTTATCCCAGGGAACGACGTTGATGATGGGTGGTCGAGCCCAGGTGACTTGGTGGTGCATTCGTGTGCGCCTTGCAATTGGAGGAGATACATAGATGCACAGAGACAATATATTTTGACTGAACAAAAGTGTTTGCGTTGTGTTATTTGATGAGTCCAACAAATGGGCATCAATAATCAAGAATCTCTAGTTGAACGATCCCAGAACCGAAGAGGCAAAATAGACGCTTCATCAAGTGTTCGATACCGACAAACACGCAAAGGTGTTGCCACTGTAATAGAAAATGGGTCGAGATTGGTAGTCCGAAAAGCACGGATCTAACTGCCTGCGAATTTAGGACCAACCACATATTAATGGCTGCAATGATTTCCTAGAGATGAACAAAATGCAGTCGCTATACTTTATATATCAATGTACCTGTGAAGTTAAGCACAAGCGAGGATTTGAAATATTCGAATGTGTTACAAATGAGTAATTTCAACTGCGTTGACTGGTCCTATAAGCTATCTAAGTTCATGTGATGGAATACGCTTTTTCCTCAGCGTGGTAGGAACAGATAGGTGATGTGGATATAAGTGAATGTCTATTGTACTATCGAATGCTCGTTACGCTGCGAGCGTAAGACATTTAGTTGAAACAACAAACGCTAGAAAACAATGCACAATTGTTTCATTCCATGTGTGACTCACTTACGGGTGTAGCGTCCCGCAACTACCAATGTTTTGCCGGCAGACGTACGAGGCTGATTCGACGAAGTGTGCCCGTTTTACGTCCGAATGCTACCGATACATTTTTAATATGAGCTAAGTGTTTTACGCTGTCTAACTCCAGAGTTGCCAACGCACAAGAATACCAGTGCAAGTCTTATATATGCTTGGATATGTTTGGAGGGAGTCCTTATTCGGAGCGATGGAAGCTCCGACACAGTTTACGGAAGTGTCAAATTTTAGGGAACTGATTTTTAGATGTACGTGGACATACATAGCAACATAATTTGATCTAGACATTACAAAGATACATTTCACAATGCAGTCCGATGAGCTTGCTAGAGTGTCTAACAAATAGATCCACTCGAACCTAAGCTATTTCTACATTTTATACGTCTGTTGTATAATAATGACCCAGGGAATTTTAGTCAATCAATTGTCCAATATGACAACACATTCAACTCAGCCGACGCGGTTCGTTCTCCTTAAGTGGGCTGGGCGTATTCACGGATCCTAAGGTTGGTCCTTGTGGACCTCTTGTGCTAGTTTGTATTTATTGTATAATAGTAGATCTACGGTTTACATCCCCTCCAGGCGGCGGCAACGTCACATTTGCTGTTGGCTTTCTCTGACCTTTCCACTTTTCTTCCGTCTGTTGTTCATCTGTTCTGAATCTCGCTCATCATTTTGTCGAACAAAACCGTTCCCTGTCCCTTGTGCCTAGGGGTCGTGCGAGCGCGCTTATTCGACAAGACGTTATGCCATACGGAGGCATAAGAAACTCTGTTCTGGCTGTGCGTTTCGACGGTTACGACGTAAACACGTATGAAAGTGGGTAGGGCGTCTGGCGCCCATTATGGCCACACCACTTGAACTTGAATAGGTTCACAGAAGGTCTCCGAGCGAACTAGTCACTCTTCCACCGATTTTGTGACCCAGCATGATGAAACCTTACGTGTCGCTGAGGCAGATGGGAAGTTTCGACAAGGCATAGACGAATATCGTCGTTTCTCGCTGACTGACCGTCGTTACGGTAAAAGCCTACCATACCGAGAGAGAAAAAAGGAGAGCGAAGCTTTCAGATGAAGGTGCCGCAGGAGCGGCTTCGACCCAGTTTTCCGCGGTCAGAACCTCGCGAGCTGGCCAGCTAGCTCCCCTCTCTTGACTATGTCTCTCGCTGTATGAGCGAGTCGAGGGACAATGCGCTCATTGAAGCGGAGGAATTTTTGGTGACCGGTCGAATCAATTTTCGGCAGGAGAAGAGAGAAGGAAGCCAGCAGGTCCCATTCGCTCCCCTTTGACCGTCGGCGGTTTCACCTGTCACGGTGAAGCCTAAGCTCGCACAAAAAAGTTACTCCCGACCCCACCGAGGAAATATCCATCAGTTTTATTACAATTTCTGATTGATTCCTTTAATAGGATAAAAAGAAAATATTTGTTTAAACGTCATTACTACACTCGCGCCTTCCTCTGACCCGTGAAAGATCACGAGAGAAACACAGGGAGAGGGAACGAGAGAGTATTGCACACGCTTCCGACCATTTATACCGACGCTGACAATGGCCCTCCTAGGCCTTTCCTTCATGCGTTGGGCTCGGGCCCTTGGAGAGGCTAGAATGGCACACGGCTCGGCTCTTGTTGAGAGCCCTTCAGACCAGGTATAGTGGTGGGATTAGAAGACAGGACAGAGGACATGCCATTACCCATTCTCCTTGTAGGGCCATACAGCCATATAGGAGGACAAGGCTGTTCGACTAGAAGGGTAGGCCTCTGCTAGCGGTAATATTGTTCGTTTATAACGCCCCTGGGACGCCATGATCATAATCAATAGCCTATTAAGGTATTAGGTCTTTTTCTAACCGAAAGAGACCTGGCGACTTAGCCAGGGTATAAACCGCAGATGATCCGAGATACGCCTTTACGAATAAATCAATTAAAACATCTGGTTAGAGACGATAAACTTTTTGATTATCTATGTCCGTATGATATTAGATAAGGAAATTATCGATGACACCAATCCATTATGAATCGAATTTCAGTACCTCAATCTAATGACAATAGCAACTTAGGTTAGTCTATAAAACACACATATAGTAATGTAAAGACCTTTGAAGGTGATGTTTCATAAAAGAGTCAACTAATGTAATCTCTAGAACAGAAAATATGCCAGTAAATGAAAAAATATGCTCGGCTCAGAGAGGCATCTCACTTAATTTGTATTTGTATTAGCAATAATGCCCTTCGCCGTTCTGAAGGTCAGCAGATATCGGCATTGAAGAAAGTTTGTATTCTGTTTGTAATCAACAAATATCTTACGATTTGAGATTAAGAAGATGGTTTTAAAGAGTAGTGGAGCGACGTAAAACCCTTTGTCCTTGACTTTAGATGTTTTTCCTTCTTCGGCAAGACTGCGTTATTCATTTTTTCAAACTCAAACGAGGTATCAAAGTCTATAAATTTGAAGCGGCCGAAGACCACACCACGGCGGTGACTCGCTTAGGGATTGTATGCAGTGTTTAAGCTATAAAGAGAGCAACTTGGGCAAGCAAAGTTCCTAATCCTTGGCCCAAGTAAAAAATTGCGTATTGAAATACCGTGGCAGCCCACCCGAGCAAAGCCACATTTAGACGCCGATGGTAAACTGCATCTTGAGCATTCCCTCAGTCGCATCGAGAGCATTGAAAGTCTTACTTGCCTATAACGCAGTCGAGTGATTAGCGAGACCGTTCTCTGGGGGGAATTGAATCGAGCGTAGCCTACTATCGTTGGAGTGTTAGCAACCCATACAGGAACGTACCCCATTGGGTGCACACGACAATAATCAGTCCATCGAAAGACGAAGTCAAAGTAGGAAATAAAACCTGCTTGCTGGTGTATTTACATATACCAAACTTGTTGTCAGATGTAAAGCTGCCGTGAAGAGGATAGACGAGGAGATGCTTGAGTGTGTTGGGAGGAGCCAGAGCTGAGGTGTCGTGGACGCCTGTGTGCAACCCTCGTATTGTACCTCTCAGCGCGAAGAACATGGATAGATGTGGAGTTCTGCAGAAGTGGAGTGCATTTCCGCTATTGCGTGTTGGCGCTACTGGGAAACGTATGAAAGAATATAGGAGACGTAGATGGGAGTGAATGATGGGGTGGAGGCATTGTAGGGCCTTGACAGCGCTACGTAACGAGAGTTGAGGATTTGTATGGCTCTCCGCCGGGTCCGTCTCTCTCTCGCTCTTCCTCACTATTTCTTTTCTCTCAAACTCGCCCTCTCTCTCTCTCAATCTCTCTTTCATTTCATTCTACCCTTCAGTCAGTCGGCACTCTCTTCGGTCTTGCTGCGCAGCCTTCTCAGGACAGAGCAGGCCAGGCCTGCTTTGGTCGAGCCTTAGCGGACAACGCTGTCAGATAGGTTGACAGCGGTCCCGCAGTGAACAAACATACACAGAACGCGAGACAGAGGACACGCAGGCAACGATTGAAAAGGGAAATAGTACCTCCATCAGAAGTACATTTGGATATAGAAAACGCACTGAAGGAGAGGATAGGACAGCAGCGGGGCTCTAAAAAGGATTTGCTATTCTGACATCCCGTTGTCCAACGAGGGCCAAACTCGGGCTCGGAGTTCCCGGATGAAACACGTCATAGTGGAGTCAGCGTGAGTAAGATCACGTGAAGACGGAGCAGCGATTCTATTATTAACATTGTGCAGAAATACACACTATGATCTATTTGACTGTGTTCTAAAGCATGATCTTTATTAGTCAATTATAAAAGTGGGCGACAATTTATACCAGCTGAAAATGGTGCTATGCTCTTATTATTATTATTATTATTATTATTTGTGTAGACTGCTGCGACAATGATTTTTAAACTATGGCGTAGACTGAAATGGTTAATAATCCCTTATGGTAATATCACCGGAAAGCAAGTTTCTACAGGAGCTAGCCTAAATAGGATGGTCCGCTTTTTTGTAGCTAACTTCGACTGGCAGCGTTCCGCCTTTTATGGCACACCCTCTAACGCATTTATGGAAATTTGTTGCGGAACTTGCTTATCGCGATAGCCTGACTCGTTGGCCTATTCCCCATCAGGCCGCGTCCTACCCCGCCCCCAGCCACTTCAAAAACTGTTCTACTTATACTTTTTTCACAACAGCTTTGAAGGGTACAGTGGCAACGTTTTTGTCCGCATTCGGCTCTGCGGTAGCCACTTGCTGTTGAACTCCTAAGTCTGCATCGTAACGTGTTGTCAAAATGCTGAAATTGTGTCATGTACCCTTTACACTAGTATTCGGAGTTCCTTAAATGTCATGTGGCTGTGTATGACGACATTTGAGCTGCTTTTAATACGGCGGACTAACCTCAAAAAATTAGTAAATAAAAATTAGCTAAATGTATGAGTTCCGACATCAATGTCTCAGATCGATAATAATACAAAATTTGATAATGATTTATCAGGGGTCCCAGAAACATTTTTCGTGTGGCTTCAAAATGGACCTGTCTCGAGGCTAATTTCGTGCAATAATGCTTTTCAAGCTCAAAGTTGGAGATACCGCAGCAAAAATTTTTGTTGAGTAAAATTTGCTAAAGTTCGAGTCAATATTAAACAGGAAAAAAATTTCGGGGACCGCCTTCCTGGCGGCGATTTTCTTTGGTGTATATTAATCCTGCTAATGAATTTTATTGCGTCCTAAGGAATGACATATGCAAAACGTCTATGCATTCTTAGCTGTGTCTGCACGTCAAGCTATCTATGTATTTTTTATCAGTATAATGGTCTCGCACTATGGCTTTGGTTATCTTATCTGGTCTGGGATAATCACAATGTGCTTGGTATATTACAGAGGGAATTGTTTATTTTATTTAATTACCTAAACGATATGGCGATTCGTAACTGTAGCTTTCGCTGCAGCGCAAATTCAGACTAGACCTATACAATGCGCCACAGGCCAGGTAGGTAAACGCGACAGTTGAGGTGGCCTTTTATGGGGTGCGACCGGGGAGATGACCCACGTAACCTCCGACCTTGAGATTGCGTTGATTGGTGCGTCATAATTTAGTTCACGTGCACGTTGCCTCGAATTCAATTAGTTAAGGGAATTTAAATGGTTTAGACTCGAGCGTAAAATAATTCCTATCGAAAATTGTGCGAGCTAATTTTAGTATAAAGTGAGGAATTACGAGAACAAATATCACAGCAAGCACGGATAAAATTCGCAGTTCGTTTTAGTAATTAAGTCAGTTTTAGTGGCTAGCAAAACATTGCCAAACAATTTTTGCATGCCCCAACAAAAAGCATCGAAGTTGTTTCTATTTGCAAGTTTCTCAAGTTTGTGACCGGACGAACATTGTCTGTGCAGATGGTCCCCGCCAACTGTAAAGAGAAGGCGAACAGGTTTTCTTATAGTTTTTAGGGAACGATTACACGACCATAGGTGGGGAGTGCCACGAAGGCATGCGTAGGCAACGGAGCTTGAACCGTAAGTATGAGCCTTGAGAGAGTCGCGGGACCATCTATGCTGAGGCTTAAAAGGGTTGAATTGTTGCTTGGCTCGCTTGCCGCTATGGGTACTGATTATAATGAGCTATGCACAGCGGGAAATGACTGTCGGAGCGAGAAAAGTCGTGCGGCCGGTGACGAGATCATATCCCATCTCAGCGGTGCCCTATGCGTCCTCTCTATCTCTCTCGCTCTCTTTCTCCATTTGTCCCATCGCCTAAGCCGCTCGAGCAGGACCCTCCACGATGTATGCCATCGTGTACGACCGGAGACCCCTACCACCGACCAACCGACTGACTGCCGTGTGGACGGTAGTTCATTCCGTATCATTCACTCGGCGAACACTTCAACGAACACTCACACGTAAGGATGTGTACATGAGAATATGACTAGCAGCAGTTGTAATGGTGACTTCTGGCTCTATTCTGCGGTCTCTTATGTAATACTTCATCGTTCCCTATGACGCCCTCATACATAGTGCCACATTATGAAGCGTCCACCCCAAGCGGTTGTTTTCTCGGCAAGCGTGCGCGTGTGTGTGATGTTCTGACCGGCGTAGCGTTGGTTGGCACGATGATACGTTATCGCCATTCCTGTCCCTCGTCAAGCTTGCGGTCAACAGAAGGCCAGGATGGGCACCGGGCCTGAGTCTATTGTATCTACATAGGAGAGTATGGCATGGAATGATCATTCTAGGACTACAATGACAGGAGGACAGAGCAGGACCTTACATGGCGTCTATAACTCGCTCAGAGCAATGCGGTTGCTAGTAAATCACATAGCGAACACTTGTTGGAGGGAAGCGAGTTGATGAATTTCGCCGGCACGCCGTTAAACGCTGGTGTACAGATGAAGGTTAACCTCTTAGGACGCAACCGGTCGAAAGCTGCCTCCATAAAAGATGAGATCGTATATATCAACAGCCTTGTGGACGTCACCATTCTCGCTGAAAATTGCTCATGGGAGTGTCGCTCTCGAGGTTTTCCGGTCCAATGGTTTGTTCCACTAATAATAATCAACGTAATATGATTTTACATTGTACATTCTGGCGCAAACGAAGCTGTCAAGTCGCCATTGCGTAAATCACGCTCCAACCTTATGTCGATATTATCAAGCCAGCAATTCGAATCCTTCCGTAAATAAAATGGTATCCAATTGTATTATATTTTAATAAATTTTCTTCAATACGCCGAATTTAAGATATCACTTTTGTTGACTTGATTGATTTCATTAAACTAGTCAAGTATACTAAAATATTAACAAATCAAACGCCATTAGCATATTAGAGGCTGAGTTGATTTTGACTCACTTAGAGTGTTCCACTTAAATTATCACACAACCTAGACCATTGAGATGGAGCTAAAAATCTCAACGTTCAAATATAAGAACTACCTACGTGTGACACCTGATCTCTTCACTTTACTCATACTTGAATGCAAACGCCGGACACCTAGCGACTGCGCGACCTATGAACGATTGGACTGCGCATTCTGGGTCGGTGATACCATTCCGCGAATCGCATCGCCGTAGAGTATAAGCATACAACACTACCATTAACGTTAAATAAAAAGAAATCAACATACATAATACGATATAGGAACTTCCGACTTCAGCCGGCCACCGTCCTAAACGTGTTCTATATGAGACCCTTCTATATGAGTAGATGGACATGTTTTTCTCTTTCATTATTGTAAAAACTTTATGTAAAGCACACATTTTTTCCCATGACCAAAATCTAATATAACCACAAATGCTGTTGTCGATATGGTGCTCCAGCAGCGGTACGCGCTGCTCTTGCCAAGCAAAGAGAGTGAGCGTACAGAAAGTTACCATATACAATCAATCATATTGAATGCAAGCTGTGTGCTATCTTTTCATTTCCTTAGTTTCCTTTCTTTACTTCGGAGCATCTCGCCTGCAAGCGTTTTCTTGTTACTCCTTCCTTAGTCACTGTAGTTCTGAGGTCCCTATGTTCTGCTGATCCCGCATAACTCCATAGGAGTTTTTCCCGCTTGGGGAGTTTCATCTGGCGCCACCACCCCACCCTACATGACACCAGGAAGTTGGCAAGGAAGGCCCCGACTGAGCGGCCTGACGGAGAACAGCCACGTCACAAAACCCAATGTAGCATAGGCCACAAAGCCACCCGGGACCCTATAGGCTCTTTTCAGCTTCACATACAATACTCATATACCTATATATAATACATACATATATATGTATATGTCCTGCAGATAGATCCCCTCTAACCTAGATCCATCGGTCTGTTTTACCCATCCGGTATTTCATGGCCTTTCCTCTTCCCTTCGTTGCTTCTCTCGCTAACATGCTCCGCACCGGCGAACACTAGAACTCGCCTGCGGACGAACTCTGCTGCGGGCAATGTCAGGAGTGCAAGCGCGTCAGCTATAACTCCCGCAGTTTGGGGTTTGGGTTGTCGACATTGAAAATCCATTTTCTCCCCCCGCTTTCTAGCCTGCTAGATAGGGGACTTCTTGCCGTCGTCCTGTTTCGCCTCGATTTGATATATTACAAACCAGGCCGTGGAGATGGAGCGAAGCAAGGAGGACCTGGTGCGGACCAGGGTAGGACCGGAGAGCCTGTCAATAGCCGCCACTGCTACAGGCGACCCTACGACGGACTCATGAGCACCCACAGTCCCTCTGTCCCACCTCGTTCCTTCGTCTTACCTAGACAACCCGACCGAATTGTGCGAAAAAAACACCATGAACGAAATTAAGCTGAGCGCCACCAAGCAGAGGGATGTTATTATTAGCGTGGTTGTTATTGTTTTGCCAGCAAAAAAAAAAGCTTCTTGCCCTTCACACACCAAGGCCCAAAGGAAGATCGTAAGCTCCCCCATGCCCTAGAAACCTTTGCAAGTAGTTCTCTGAACCACATTGGCCATCTCATTTGTGTTCGTCGACACCAGCTCCGCAGATTCGAACCGGCACAGCTGTCTCAAGAAATTGTAGGGAATGGAACACGGTCAAGTCGTTTTCCTCCTGCAGACACCGGAAAGGAGAGTAGCCACAAAGGGAACGCTAACGGGCAAACATCGTATCTTACCGTGGGGTCTGGACGATGAGTTTGGATGACGGCCACGACCCAGGGACAATGAAAACATTTGAAACGGGTTCGGTAAGAACGGCGAGAACTTCCACGGGTGAGAATTCTCCCCTCTGGCTTCATCTCAACGTTTTTTTTTTGTTTTCAAGCTGCTTTTGTTCGTTGGTTTTCTTTGTGAGCGTCATGACCCGACCTCACCCATGATACGTCTCAGACATTCACACACTCACACACACACACACGCAAATACTGTTCTAGGATTTCTACAACAAAAGGTCATACCCGCATCGTCATGGAAGGAACTTCAGTTTCTGGAGTAGAAAAGGAGGGTAAGCCATTCTTGCTCATCATAACCCACATCGAATGCATACGAAGTAGACCAAAATGTTGTTACCCAGAACCCACTCGGGCTGGCCGGACAAAGTATCTATTGCCAAACAAACAGCTTTGTTCATGCGCGGCGAATAAAGTCGGGGTGAGATAAGAAGCCGAAAATAGATAGGGATCTCGACTGTTGTTGGCTTCGCACCCCTGCTACACTTCCTCCGCAGTCCTCACCGCATACACACGCCCCAATATCGTATACTAACGCTACCCGTTCAAAGTTCTCCGCTCCCACCAAACACCTCTAGCGCTCAGCCAGCCATGATGCCTCGCGAGGAGCCGTTACAGCTCGAACACGGTGGCCTCCTCTTCCTTCAACTCCTCCCGGCTGGATGATGATTGTCTTATCTCGGCATCGTGTCTGCGTTCAGCTACGCGAGCATCTCTGTATCGTCCGTCCGTTCATTTCGTTCGCATGTATGTGATGCGATAACACGCGAGTGGACCGCATAGGTTTGGGGCCTGCCAGCGCTTTCATGTACTTACGTTGGCGCGGCGGGTCTCTCCCCTAGCAACAGCAGCAGCAGCAACGAATGTGGTCGCAATACACCAGCGGCAACCACGGACAGTGAACAGATTGTATGTTCACTACTGTAAGCAGGCGCACGCTTGCCTTTAGCCGCCTTCGTGAGCGAGCTTTTCTAGCGGCCTCTGAGCCATTCGGCGGCGGTCGTAGTTCTGCTGCCCGTGGGTTGGTTGTGCACGACCCATGCGTGGGTCCGGTTCGGTCGGGTTGCAGCGCTGGATAGCGGTGGTGGTGATGCTGCTGCTGCTGGTGGGAGGCAGGGGTGATTTTTATCAAAGTTAGTAAAGAGCAAGAGAGAGAGAGAGAGAGAGAAAGAGACTATATGTTTGTACCTAGGTGTGTGTGTATGTTAAAGGGAGAAACCGAGATAGAAAAAGATGGGTCGAGCGTGGGCAGCACCGCGGCTCCAATCACCGGCCACGAGTTGGATGTGCGTTCGCATTTAGACGGCTTGTTCTGCATGGGGGAATATCCGCATTGGAGGGAGACCACGCGGGCGGGCCAGCGGCCGAACACTTCACTTGACGGCATCTTGCTACCGTTATATATTCCATCTCGATCTCTAGCGGTCCCAGTATTCGTCTAGATGAATTCAAACATTTGATTTGGTGACGCTGCCCAGTTGGAGGTGGTTTTAGATTCGTGTGGTCTTTGCATATCGACTAACCTATCTAGCTACAGCTGGCCGCTATCCATGCCGCTGTGAACGGATATATCTACTATAACTGAAGGTCGAAAGAAGGATGATTGTTCATAATGGAAAAGTATTGGCCTAGTCCAGATATGGTTGTTGCAATATTGGCACAGTGGTTATCCTAGCTACCAGACGTTTAAATTATCCATGAATGCGCAACACTCGATTTCACAGTTAGAACTACTGCAGAGTGACTCGACGCTGGATAAGAACGGGTACATTGCCGTGATATTGATAAAAGCATATATGATACAATATATAATGTAATTATTCGTTTGTAAATTTCATAACCTGTGTTCATCAGGAAGTGTAATATTTAGCATTGAACGCAAGCGATATCTGTATCGCGGGGTGGTTGGACGTCGACAGGTTTCTGAGAGCAAGACGCCACGCTCAAACACACTCCCGCGCATCCATAGAGAATGTAAAAAAAGTGTATCTGTCTTTCGATAAATTTACAGTAACCGCGTTATTTCGTAAACTTCAATAGCTTGTTTAAAAATAGCAATGCAGCCACAAGCTCTCCAATAGCCATTACGTGGAACGTTGGGTCTGCGTACATGAATGTAACTGATTTATTTGTTGCGTGTTCACTAAAAGTTACTCGTTCCTGGACTCAGTTCGGTCGGTGCCACATAACGGTCTTGAGGAACAATAATGAACCCTGCAGCAGGATCAGGAACAACAACAACAACAACAATACAACCACCAAGTACGTCCAAAATCTCGTGTTCTAGAACAATATAATCGGAGGGCTCTTGATATCAATGAATGATTGGAGTCCTCTCTCGTTCAACCGTTTCGTTTTAAAATTCCTCACCGATGCGCGCAAGATGCAATCCCTTGCTAGCTCGATGGTCGAATCTGGGCAGATCTGCCCGGATTGGCGGTCTCGGATCGCGGACGGCGACGCCGAAGCCGATACGAATACCAAGGCGGTAAACAGAGGCGGGGCGGTTCAGGACTGATTCGCCGGAGCTAAAGCAAAATCAAAGGGATGAAAGGGCCCCGGTGGAGGCGGCTTTATTTCTCTCCAATTTAGATTTTCGGCTGTCCCCTGCCCCGGGCATCTTTCAGATATTGGATTCCGCCACCGAGAGCGAACTCGAACAGAGAGAGCAGGACTTCGACTGGAGACCTGAGTGAGTGAGTGGGTGACGGGCAAGAAAACCTACTGAAAAGCTGTACGAGCCAGCTGTATGAGTCCCTCGACGGGTGGGTCCGACTGCGATCAGAACTGGTTCGCGAAGAAGGACGAGAAACCGCTAGACAGCCATCGCCGCACGCGGAGTGAAAATCCACACACGCGCCATAATCCCAAGGACCACGATCGGTGGAGCAGGACGCAGTCAGAATTGGATGAACGGAAAAAAACATTGGTACATGGGTATTATCAGAGGGAAGCCTTGTACTCGCTTAGCCTCGGTGGCATAGCTAAACAGTGATCAATTGGCGATGGCGGAGGCGCATTCACGATCGGCCAGGAAGCGTATATCTGCCAAGTGTACGTTGAGAAACGGATCAGGAATGAATGCGCCCGATAGTCTATTTGTGCGCTCAGGGTGCAGTTGCCAACCTCGTACCATGCCGAAGCAACAATGACATTAGTGATATTAACATCCGGGATAGGCATTGGCAGCTTACGACGAGAGAGAGAGAATAGGGAGTTGCTATCAGAGATGACTGGGGACCTATGGATAACACTCAGGAAAATGCATCTAGCATAGAGTAGCACGTAAATCGTCAGATTCGCGTTGCGCTGGACTCTCTTGAATGAACTGACTGGGTGAACTCAATAGAGCACCTAAAATGCTTACGACAGCAAGTGATGAAGCAGTTCGAACCTTTTACAATTACATACGTATACAGAATCCAGAAATGAACTAGTTGTGGAGGCGCAATTATTTGACATTTTCTTAGGCAACGATAACGTTAGACGTGACCACACAAAGATCTTCTATGACAATTAGTCGAGCGAGATCTGTCGTTCGAAACTGGTAGTGGGAAGTATTTACTCGGTTCCAGTCAAGACAACGTCCTGTGACCCTTAGTGGACTCTTACTTCTCCTCTATGATTACTATCATGCGACATCCCTATGTGATGCTTTGCATAAGGCGAGGAAAGGAATGAGTATACCATAGCGGTCAGAGGCGAGCACTACCACTAAGATATAGGCGTTTGTAGTGTACGCCAAGATTCCTATGCACACCATATAATGCTTTTGCTCCAGGGCCTTTCCCAAGCGTTTCCACCAGCGACTCTCTTCTCATGGCTTCGAGTATACTCACAACCACCAATCCCTACCCTAGCTCAAACCCCCACAGCTGCCAACTGTATCGCCACAAGCGAAGTCCCCGTTTTGCGCGAGCTCGATGGGGGTCAGAGCCCTCTTCAAGCTTCTTCCTTCTATCCGATACCATCCCCGTATATGTACGCAACTGGCTCTAGAGCATAGTATAACATAGCAGAGCGAAGTGTTGTTCGTTTGATGCACAACCGACCGGCCTCCTCGTCGTCGTCATCCCCACCTCTCTCTCTCTCTCAGTAGCGTCCATTTGACGCCCGCGCGTTCGTTTCGTATAGTGGCTCAGCTGCAGGAGTGGCCGCTGCGGCAGTAACAGCGTTGAGCCACATCGAGAGATGAGACACAACCCACATCGTCGCCAGTCACGACGGGGCCAGTGGACTCTAATGGAGTTAATGTAAGTTTTTGCCGCGTGAAGTCACCCGCTCCGTCCGCCGCCACTGTTGCCGTGGATCTCGGGTAACTGCACCAGCAGCAGCAGCAGCTAGCGAGCCGAGCAGCTCAGCAATGAGCAGTGCCTTGTAGAGGCAGTCGTGGTTGGGCCCTCCTGTCTTGCTTCGTTTCACTCTCTCTCTATCTCTCTCTTCTCACTTGAAGTCGTCGACGTCGAGTCTCACAGCCTTCGCAAGCAAACGGCGAGCTCAACGGCAACGGGCCTGAAGCAAGCGGGCCAGCTGACGGGAGGCGGGGCGTTCGCCGAAGGCGCGAGAGTGCCGGCGCCTTTGGGTCGGTCTGTCTGTCGGTGTGCCAGCCAGCCAGCGAGCCACCTTCTTCGTCAAGCGCAAGTGCTGGGAACACAGCGATGAGGACGTTGAGAGTGGGCACAAGGCGGGGAAACTGCCAAGATGTGGGCTGTACTGGGTTTAGGGGGGTTTGGACCTGAGGCGGGCGGGGGTGAGCGACTAGTGGAAACGGAGACACAGGGAAGTAAGGGCCAGAGGAGTTTGATTAAGTTTTGGACGGGCTACCACCACCAGCACCATAGAACAAGGGCAGTTTCGAACAGAAGCGGAACAGTTCCCATAGGCGGCGGTGGCGGCCAACGCCAAGTAACGCCAGCAAGCCAGCGACAAAGCGCTAACCAGGCATTGCCCCGGGCCAGCTTTCTTTTTCCGTGCCGTTACCGGGGTCCACCGGCAACGATACGAATCTACTTATACATATATATATATATATATATATATATATATATATATACATATATATGTAGTACCTTCCATACACGTACAGTGAGTGTTGTCACTGGCACGCATACACTCAACTGAGGGTAGAAGGAGCACTTGGACAAACCAGACGGAGCTGTCGTAGTTTGCTCGTCGCGTAACCCGACAATCGTCGAATGTGGAAGCTATAAAATGTCACCTCTACGCCCAAAGTGCTCCTCTTGTCTGTGCTGTTCCGACTTAACAACGGGGACGACAGATGAATTGAGCGGAAAAAGGGATAGCAGAGTGATAGAGGATGGGATTGAACTTCGAGAGACGGAGCAAACGCCAAAAGACGAAAATGAAGTAGTCATGACTGTGGTGGTGGCGGTGGCGGCAGCGGTTTTGCTACAAGGGGCAAAATGTGGGAACAAAAACCGCGATTGACTAGGAAGAGACACAAGATATGGGGTGAATTGTGAGAGGGGGCTCTTACAAGGGATGTACGACTGAACTCGCATTGCTCGGCGCGCAACGGCTTGCTGAGTGATGGGTTCCGTTGTCGAAGGGAGCAAACGCGAAATGTCGGACTGCCAGGAAAGAAGTAGTGGTGGGAATATTGTAAAGGAGGAAAAATCATAAGGGCAGAACTGGGCTGGGACGAACGAGTTGACAATTGGGATATGGCTGCAAGCGGCAATCACGAGAGACTGGAACCCCATCAGCTATCGTTTGACGATGATGTATCTCCCTCGGGAGAGGCAGAGGGCGACGCGGGACGCTCTCTTGGCTGGTCTCGGCGGGATGGTAACGTTACGTCGTAGGGCACAGTATGACAGAGGAACTGCGCGAGGTGGCGGTTGATTACGAGGTCTACCGACCTAGGCCACCCCACCTTCTCCAAAAGCCGCGGTCCAAGTCACTGCGATAGGAATAGCTCACCTTTGCGCTGCTATACGCTGAACAGAATTGAAGTCAGATTCCTGTGGGAATAAGTGCTTTCTCCCCGTCGTACTCTTGAAATGGAAAGATTAGACACAAAAATTAATGAACGAAAGAGCTAACTTACGGACCCAACGCTGGCGGAAGTAGAGGCCCGAAAGGCCCGCGCTTTCGTATAAGATTTTTTTTTAAAAACATGTGTGATCATAAGTGCGCTCGCTCCTTTCAGGCCAGAGGGTGGCCTGACGTCTACATAGTGTCTTGTGATCTCAAAACTATGAATCATATACGATGAAGTATTTCAGGCGGATTACGAGGAAGAACACACGTGCAATGATACACTAACTAAGATACTCATGCAAATCACTCAGTCCACTACGAACTACGAATGAAGATACGCTTGTATTTTTCCGGGACAGTACAAATTATAGAGCATTAAATTAATTTATTCTTAATAGTATTATTAAATAATTATCGACATTATCATCATCTCTGTAATAATAATTCTAATAATCTTCGCCTTCTTCTGCTTCGGCATTCATTCGTGGTCATTAGTACGTTCACCTTGAATCTCAGCAATGAATCATCAGTATTCCTCTGTTATGTTCCATCATCAGTATAACTGTGTAAACCCCCCATCCAAACCTCCCTCTTCCCCTACACAGACATTCACGCGGGCACATTTTACAATGGGGAATTTTTTTCACACATTTTTGTCTTTCTTGCACGTTCATGTCGTAAACAAAACGATCAATGATCTCGCTCAATGTACCCCGCTCGACTAAAGACTAAACCGAAATGGCCATATCATCTAGTATCGCTTGCAATGCCAGCCTCCAATTGTGTATTGTCGTTCCCGCTGCTGCCTGGCGTCGCTGTCCGTTCCTTTTTGCTATGTGAACATATGGCTGATGATTATTGGGGGACCAGAGCGGACAAGCCTCGTATGCCTTAGATTTCGGCCCAGGACGACGCGGCGTATTCTGTTCTTCCCACTCTCGTCGGGTGTCTCACATTTCCCCGTACGAGTAGCTCGTAACTGCACAACACACTGTCAGAGAGCATAGCGCGGATAAAAAGGTATCTTACTAACGATGGCATTTGTTGATTCGATTTTCTATGTTCGATTTTTTTTTCTGTTATATTATACATCCGTCAGTGTTTGTGGAGTTACCATATCGTCCCGTGTCGCTGACAGTCTCTCCATGCTTGTTTTTGTGCTCATAATTTACACATTTCACTCGGTTACTTCAGCGTTAGTATATTGTCATTATTTTATAGTCATTCTCATATATGTATATATATATATATATATATATATATTCTCATGTATTGTTGCATCATCGTGACAGCGGGCGCCTTGATGTGGTTCTGTTAAGAATCGCGTATATATATATATATATATATATATATATCTGAATCGATCCGTGATGTGCCGTGAGAATCGAACACGCTTAAATCGACAGACACATAGACACTCCACGTAGCGGCCGAGCTCAGAACACTTTCAAGGTTCCTTGACACATTATCTGTCCGCTACAGACCTAGATCCTCGCCACTCCCCACGTTACGCTACTCTATAACTGTTGATATCGTCACTCGACCATTCACCATCGTCTTTCAGCCGCCGCCGCCACCACCGATCTGGTCGTCTTCCTGTTTGTCTACCAGTGGACTCTCTTTCTGTTCGGGAGTTGGTGGTGTTTTCCTTTTGATATTTTTACCACTTTTGCTTCTGTATTTGTTTTTTTTTGTCAAAAAAATGCAAATATATTAACGCACACATGTGTCACGGTAGCCGACGGATGGAAAAGGGATCTATTTACACAGGGAGGGATCGTACACTAACATACCGCAAGCACGTTCACAATAGTTCTGCGCTCCGTCGATTTCGAATGTATACCGTTATATATATCTTCGTCGATACATCGTCTCAATACGCGCGATTTTTAATCGGCTCATTAATCGCTGCTGGCGTGCGCGTATCGAAATCTCTGATGTCACTGACGTAAGCCTTTTGCGCGCTGAGGAAAATATCGGCCAGTATTTAATACGCGCTTAGACAGAGCTAGTTATATGTACAAATCATGATCTCCCTCACGATGATTAGCTCCATTTGTGGAACGTGTACGAAAATTAATTAACAGAATACCAACAGATACGAAACTAACCCCGTGGACAGATAAAAACGAGAGGGAGAGAGAAAGAGAGGAAGAGAGAGAGAGAGATAGGACTATAAAAACGTCGTGTTACTGACAAATCGCGAGTCACCTCGAATAAACAATTGCAAATTTGTTGTTTCCGCCGCTTCGGTTCTCTTATTGTTCAAGCATTGTTTGTTTGTTGTTGATAAATGACACCGCTCATCGTTCAGGCATAGTCGGTTTGCGTTGGACATCTCCTCATCTAGATGATAACGACTGTGGTGTGACCATGATCATCACCAGCATCTTTAGGATAATCGTATAAAAATGCAAAATCATTGACGCGGTTCTATAATTTCCTGTTCTGTACGTCGCTTGTGTTACTGTTGTCATTGTTATGTTTTGTTCGAAAGGAGTTTCGTTATTCTTCTAGATAGATATTATTCATTGTTCGTCTTTTACTTAAGCAACCACTTATGCTGCTGTTCTCCATAAGTGCACACCGTGACTCCCCTCTCCTTTTGAACTTCCCCAAAGTCTTTTTGAACCATTTGTTTTTGTTTCATTGGCTGGATAATTTTTTTTTTGCTTTGACCGTTCTTCGTCGCTCATCGCACTCATTAACTGATTCAGTATCATCGTTGTTTATAGAAGGCCAACCAATCGGATGTTAGATGCCATTATACATATATATATATATAATTTGTCAGTAATTAATACTTACATAAATATATGACATTATGAATAATATTATTAGTGTATTGCCGAGTGTTCAACTCGGGCTGAAATGACTACAGAAATCGGCTGACTTTCCCTTCAGGAACACCCTCATTTTTGTGCATTCTCGCATATATATATATATCTATAATATCTTTCATTTCACGACAATCTTCACAGACATGGAGTCGAACTCAACCTCCAAAACAGTGACTAACAGGCGGTACGTCATTGCCTATAGTCGGTAGCCGCCGGAAACATTGGCTCGTTAGTGACGCCACAATGATTGTATATAATAATAATAATATACACGAACACACAGTAAAATTTGACTATATTTTTTAGCCAAGGTTTCTACTAGAGGATGAACTTCTTCTATTCCACGTCTTAATTTTATCTCAAACACAGCAGCGCTGCGAAGCATCATCAACTCGTGGGCTTCAAAGCATCCATCAACAAACGACTTCCAAGGTTTCTGGCCGGCTGCCTCAAATTGCAATTGAACGAACGAATCAATGCAACTCTGCATGAGGAGACAGATTTCTCCAGTCATCCTCTAGTCTAGTTCCTCTTCTGCGCCTTAACTATTATTAGTATTGTTATTAGTATGGGATTCTTTACAGTTTCGGGCATCAGCCTCGTGCAGGCATGCGAGAGGTGAACGAGGAGACCAAAGGCAGAGTTGTCTCCACCCCCGTCCCATATCCGCCCCTGAGCCTTGAGGAGCGCCCATGGCACAACTTAGTGACCGTGAGTCCGAGCTTAGACAGACACACATACACGGATACAGCGTACATAGATAGACATTGAATATTCTACCGAATCGAAATCGACGATCGTCGTTCTAGTGGTAGTGTGGTGTTGGTGCTGGTGGTGACTACGCAGACGCCGGCCCCGTCGGTGGTAGATGAATCGGGAGCACGTCTCGTGCCACCAATGACGAAGGCGTACGAGATAGAGAGAAATCCTACTCATATCGTCTCTAGCGCGCTGTACGCACACACACACACACACATACGCATATACACGAACAAATTCGCCACCACCTAAACTAAGGCTTTCTTCTTCAATACTCATGCTCTCTCGCTATACTATTATATATAACCCTCCTCTCTCTGTCTCTCTCTCTCTCTCTCGATTTATATATATATATATATATGGTACAGCAAACTTGAATAGGCATTCATGTGTGCACTCGTCTCATCCGCTTTCAAGGACCTAAAGGGCCACTCCACATAAAGGCTTTCAGACAGCCAGAGGCCCCGGCGAGACCCATTAAATAAGTTTCCTTCTTCGTCTCTCTCTCTCTC
Organism: Stratiolaelaps scimitus; assembly: GCA_019614645.1. NCBI lineage: Eukaryota > Metazoa > Arthropoda > Arachnida > Mesostigmata > Laelapidae > Stratiolaelaps > Stratiolaelaps scimitus. Next base: position 471,099 of record JABWDB010000083.1, read on the forward strand.
CCCGTTTCTATGTGTCCTCTTCATATAGGATACAACTCGATGTTAGGCTAGATTAGGTTAAACCACAAGTTCAGGGTACTTACTCACAGAGAGATGCCTGCTATAGTTCCGCCACCCGTACGGCTCTAAAGCTTAATTTCGTTCATATTTTTGGTTTTCTACCCGTTCGACTCGCATGTCTGACGTACGCCTCAAACGCACACACACGTACACACACACACTCGCAAGTGCTATTTGTCGCTTTGCTTATAATTACTGTTGTGCGGCTGCTGGTGGTCGCTGATTCCAGTCGGAGCTCGCCGAAAGCTGCAATCCGCTCTGGGGCAGCGGTGGCATTGCTGGTGGTTTGGGAAAGCTGGGCATTGACGGCAGTGAGGGGACCGTTGGAGGCAGGATCCGCGTCGGCCCTACAGGGAAGTCCGGCTGTTCGGTGAACGACGTTAACCGCATAGGCGGTCGTCTGGCTTGCATGTCGCACGCATTCGACGCGTTCCTCCGGATAACAAGACTGTTTGTACCGTCCCCATAGCCGTTATGGGTTAGTCCGTTGACGCCTCCCATCGTCGTGCGCTGCAGGGACATACTCTTCCAATTGTGCTGAACCGAGCCTGAGCGCTGGTGTATCGTCGCCGTCGGCGGCAGCGGGATCTGGTTTTGGACTTCAACAAGTAGCTGCTCAAGGGAGTTTGTCCTCTTCAGCTGATCGCTGCACGCAGAATGCACGCCCGAGCTGTTTGAGTCGTTCGAACTGCCGCCCTTCTCGGGACTTGTCGATGTATCGCTCACACAGTCCGACCTGCGGTAACATGAGGCAATACTAGTTAGACTACCATTCGGATTCTCAAGCACAGCCTGTTACCACTTTTAACTCATCTCCTTACCCCTGTAGTCCAGCGAAGAACTCCTATCACCAATTTCTTTTAGTACTGTTTCTTTCGTTTGTTGGTTTACTATGCCAATGAATATACAACTCACCTTGGCGTGAGCGTGGCAGGGCTCAGGGTGCCACCATTTTGCTGAGTCAGTATACCCCGCAGCTGGGGATTTTGCGTATCGATCGTCAGCGGGTCGAATTCACCGTTCTGGGCAAGAAGAGCGCGGTTAGCTTCATTTTCGTCGGACAAGGGACACAGCGACTGAAGATTTCGCACGTACCAACACGTTACGTAGACAAAAGCACACGAAACAAGCGACCAAATGACACGGGACACAAACACGCCACAAACAACAAGCAAACAAGAATAACAGCGAACAACAACAATGACAGCAACAGCAACAATGAAGAAACACGCCATTGTTAATGGGATCCAGTGAGATGATAAGAAATAGTGAGCAAGATAACTGAACAGAGATGGGTCTCTAGACTGATTCAAAGTGCCAACTACATCGACTTTGACAGCAACAACAATATTTTAAGAGCTAGTCAACAGCGCCAATGAGGCGTCTACACAAGCGTCTTATAGAAACCTAAACGGCGTTACGACCTAGGCAGCGGGATAGATACTGGTGTGCGGTAAAAACAAAAAAAAGCTATAAAAAATGTGAGACACTGCTCGAGGAAGCCGGTGTTATAGCAGATGTTCAAGGTGAGGGTAAATTAGACATTCGGGTGGCCCTCCTAAGAGGCAGCACTTAATGGGTATACACAATCGTATCTGGCTGCTTACCTTGTAGAATTGGCTGCTTGTTTCCCGGCGTAGTGACGGCGAATGTTTGAGTGGGCTGAGCTCATTACCATGGCTGAGTTCTTCTGGTAATTTCGCCGGCGGCTTCTTGAGCTTTTTCGGGCTTTTGCCAGCTCCACGGGCCTTACTTGGGCTATTCGACGTATCAAACGTCACCTTCGGCTTGGAGGGCGGCCCATTTGCAGGGGGCCCCGGAGGTCCGATTGGCGTCGGGCCGTTCATCAACGGCTGTCCCTGATAGTTTTTAGGCTTTTGCGAACGAAGCCATGACAGGCTGTTAGGCTGATCACCCTCCTTGATCGGCATTCTGTATTGCGGAGCCATGAAGAAAACAGAGAGTGGCATTAATATCACCATACATTTATCTAGGGCGCTATGTATACTATGTTATAAGTATGAAACGACCTCTGCTTATTAACTGTCTCAAGCTCGGTGAGCTTGGCAATCGCTTGAGTAAACAGTTCACCCGCGCGGTCGAGTAAAAAAAACGGCTATTCGAAGGCACACTCTCCTATTCGCTTTTGGAAGCAACCCAAATCCTTCCCTGTGACCCTGTCCTACATTCACACACAGTCACTGTTCGTCCATGGTCCAACGCCAGGATTTGGTTAGCCAGGGCATATCGGAGAGTTCCCCCAAAAAAAGCAAGAGAGGAAGGACGTAATTTGAATTTAAATACACACGAGGGTCAAGTATGTGGACTGAGCAGGAACGGCTTGGAGGAACGGTCTGATATTTGAGGACGTTCGAAGAACTGAGTTTGTTTTAACGTATTTGAGTGGGCAGCTTGCTCCATGCAGCGACTAGGAACGATGCTAAAGCCTGTCACGTAGGGGAACCGATGAGAGAACAGCTGGCGGGAAAGAGCTGAGAGTCAACTCCGTGGAAAGTCCGTGGAAATCTAGATTCTTATTATGAGACTGCTACGCCAGTGACTTGAAGCTATGTATTTCCTTGCCTCGAGATGTAGTATAGGGAAGAAGCCGGACATCGCCTTCGATAGTGATCAGTTTCGAGAGTTTAAGGTGGCGCTTACCTAGGTTTCAGCCAGTAGATATCTTCGTCTTCTGAAGGATGAGGAAGCTTTTGCACCTGCTGTTGACGTGAGGCCAATCCGAGAATAGCTTTCTTCGAGGATATTTCGCTGACACGATACGTTTGCCCGTTGTCAACAACCAGCAACGGATGATCAGGACCGTCAGCAATCTTCAGTAAGGGCGTGTAGCTATACTGACTTTGGCTGGGGGGCAGTGTTGGTGTCGAAAAGGTCATCGGATGCTCGGAGAGTGGGCCGTTCTCAGCGCAGAAATCCCACTCGTGTTTCAGAGTGAACAGAAGCCACATGAGGATCCACAGAGCGATATGTCCAACCATGCCACAGATCGTGACCAGAACTACTCCGTCTAGGCTGGCTTGATAGACCTTGACAAGATCATGAACGATCGGGGCCCCAACGAGAATCATCGACACGAGAACGAGCAGCGAGTAGACATGTGGGCCGTGGCCGTAAAACGTGATCCCACCTGCCTGGGCCCCTTGCCATGTGATGTGGTGTTTCAGCGCCGTTCTCGATTTCCACTCGGAGTATTTCAGCAACCCGTACGAGTAGACGAGAGAACCTGAGACCGTGACGAGAACCGTGTAGACAAAGAAAAGGCCAAGCGTTAAAGGCACATTAAGTAGGAACGGCGCGAAACGGTGCAGGAGGTCTCGCTGGCCGACGATGTGAACGCCGTGAAGTATTCCGATCGAGGTAAAGGCGAGCAGTTTGAGGCAAACCATCGTAAAGACGAGATACAGTGAGAAGAGCAGTGAAAAACACTTGTTCCGTTTCCAGAATACAGCCGGATAGCGCAACGAATAGATGAGCAACGCGAGCGCATAGTTGATGAATTCGGCTGAAATATGGCCGGTCACATCGAGATGGTTGATCGCTGGCCGCGAGGGCTCCTGCGTGTCACGCTCCCAGAGTTCAGTCTCGTTTACTGTGGGCAGAAAGTGAATGGGAACAAGACGTTCTCGGTGAGGGATCAGAAAGTCCATGTCCGTATGCCAGACGTCGCTACGCTTAAGGAAGCCGTGTCGAATCAGACGAGCGTGCATAATCGCCTTGGGCACTAGCAGGCAAAACGCCGACCAGAGATGCAACGTTGGCGCTGTTGGACCACCGTGTCGCCAGGCCGCCTTCAACCAGCGTTTCAAGGCGCCGCCGCACATTCCCGGCTTGCGGCGGGCCCGTCGCGGAAGGTTCTCGTAGAGTGCCGAAGGATCCGGCGCCGGTGTCGCCTCGTCGACCTCGCCGCCGACGGTGGCGGCATCATTTGACATGTTTCCCACTTGAAGAACTGCTGATGCCACGAAGAATGGTAGGAGAACGACACCTGAAGCATTTGTAAATGATCCAATAGGCATTTAGATATATATATATATATATATATCAAATGAAAAGTGAACGCCTTCATGGCATGCGTATGTACGAATGTCAAAGATACTGCAATACTCTAATTACTTGTCATGTTAATGAGGATAGTCAGCATGATTATGATGACTTACCGGCTCCTATGCAGGCGACATATGCGTTGAGCTCAATGTAAGGTTGGTCCCTCGAAGGCCAGGGCAATGACATGTAACGGGTAAACCGTTGTACACTGCCCGCTATTACATAGATGGACAGCGCCAGTCCTGCTGTGCAGTACCACACGCTCGATAGCGTGTTCAGGTGAGGCTCCCGGCATACCGGGAAGCCGTGCCGTCGTGGGCCATCAGCCATTTTACATATGATTGACTGTCGTCGGTTCCTAGGAGACATTACGGAGGAGACAGACGGTAACGAATTGAAGAGGGAATTCAGTTAGGGACATAGTCATATTGGCATAACGAAACACAAATATACTCACACATATCTCATGCAATAAGATATCTAATGTCAATGCATACACACAGCTACGCGCGCACACACACACACACATATGTATCCATCCATACGCAATAATTTTGAATCCCGACTTCCGTCCGAGATCCGTTCAATTTAAAACCGCCATTATATATGAGTGCGTGGTCAGGGGCCCTTCCTGAATGACCACCCCCGCCATCCACGAGGGGGTCTCTGATCTGGACCATGATCCAGGGTATCCTGCTTGGCCAGCCGAAAGGGGCACTGCCTGCACACACCGAGACAACAAAATGATGCCGGTGGCAAGAGCCAGCGAATACGCGATCACAGCGGTGGAGTCCATACACAACGGCCTAGACGGGGTGGCGCCGCAGGTCCCGCTCCCGCCTTTACCCGATGATGTAACAGAGCGGTGGTAGCCTGGCGTGGCAGCCAGGTTAGCTGCCCGACGAGCGGGCGACGCTCGATACTCTGCCTGATGGGAGGGGAGCAATGGAAGGTCTAGCAGGAGAATATACACAACTTCCCATCAACTCGTGAATATTAAACTTTCACTGAGATCCTGCTGGGCGCAGATATTCATATCGACGCCCCCTTAGCACAGCGTTACCATACGAACTGTACGGCTTGCCGGTGTACACTCTACACGTCAGTGTTGTCTGGCGTCCAGTGTCCGTTGTGACCGCCGGTATAACGAGTGCTTGCTGCCATTGGAAGGCGTAGCCCACACATTATCTACTGGTGCTGGCACTGCTACTTTTGAAAATGCGAACGACTGAGTCGATTAGAGAGAGAAGCAGGGGCTAGGCAACACCGAGCGAGAAAGAGGCCTGGCACAAAGCGGCCCACTGAACACATCACATATTCCATCACGGTAGCTTAATATTTGTTCCGCGTGACAATTCTGCCCGAACCGAAAGTTTAACATATGGGACTATAGTGCGGTGGCCCAATCGCGGAGGTTGGGCCCAGAAGTGGGAAACCACCCTCGGTCGGGTTCGCCTATTGTCGTTGTTCTTGTTGTTGTTGTTGTTGTTGCCGACGACGACGTGGGCATACCCTGACCGTGCCTCCTGCCCGAAGGGACATTAAGGTGCAATTTGCACTGATGGCGTTCGTGTCTTTCACCTTCCTATGGGGGTCGGGCGAGCAGCAGGACCCAACACTAACAAAGCATCTATATAGAACTCATATGGATAGATACAAGGCAACAACCATCCGGCATCCGGCAAAATCAGCGTTCAACAGCACCGACGGCGAATACCGCTGCCGCCACCACATCTATTCGTAGACGAGCGTATGGAAATATAGGATTCTCCACATTGCACGCTAACGGACTCAGTCGACTCATCGACGGGACATACGTTCTCACACACATCGAGTCTTCCACACACACACACTCACAGAGACACACACAATATATATATATATATATACATACATGGTGGTATACGGCGAACTCGCCTCAATTCCACCCAAAAAACAGCTTCCTTGCTTGCTGCGTGCCCGCTTGCTGCCCAAAATACCTCCTTTGTTTTGGTCGCTCTGCGCCTAACGGGATAATGGCCCTGGATTGCGACTTATGGCGGTCGGATGCTGGTAGCTGGTCGCCCGAACCGCCCGCCGTCGCAAACGCCTAATAGCGATCCACCCGGTTTCGGCCGTAGGAGGTCGGTTGGTGGTAGGGAGTCGCTGGTGATCCAAGGATATTGTGGGTTGCGTATTCGGCCATTGGCGGAAGAAGACCGGAGCTCGGGGAGTTGGAGCACGACAGGCGAAAGCGAGGCGGCAGAATATCGGACTCTGTTGTGGCTGTTGTGGGCTGCTCGGGGGTCATTTAGGCCAATGCTTTCCAAAGTGTTCCCAGACCCAAAACCTATATAGGCTGAAACCCTCACAGCTAGACGGCGCATAGAGGGAGAGGAGGACAGAGTTAGGTAAAAATGCCATCTAGACCAACCGTACAACCAACGGGCCGGACCAACCAGTAAGCAATCGCTCACATACACAAACACACATACATCCTTCGTTCATAACGCTACGAGTCGAAGGGGGAGCAGGCAAAACCTACGTATCGTACGACGCAATGAAACCTCGCTCGGTAGCTACAAACAAACTCTCACCCGTGGCCGTCACCGACGCTGCAGTTCGACTCGATTTGCTCTCTCATGATTGCAGAGCAACACGATATGAACATCGCCATTGACAGATGGATACACTATTCTGAGCTGCCTGCTCAGAATAGTGTATCCATGTGTAATTACCGACTGTTTCGAGCGTAATGAAATTTCGAGTCCATTCGTCGGCTATGGGGCCGTGGGCACTCAGCCACTCAGCATCTTCTATTCAGTTTAACGTCAATGTTCTAGGCAGATTCTAGGTAGGCGCTTTTGACAAGTTTGCATGAAGCTGAAGATTATCAGTGTTCGGCCGATATATATTGTTTATATATTGACATATCCGTGGACTGGCAATCCACCCCCGCATCTTCACGATTCGATGACACTCGATCGTGAATACGATTGAAGTGATTCGGCTGAGTTTACGTAAGCAAACGCGTACGTCCATAACGATATTTATATAATAAATATGTTCGCGCGGCCCGCGTGACGAACACAAAAGATTGTCCGATACGGCATATAAGCGTATATGGCTGTAGTAGGCAGAGCAGGCCTAACGCTCTCGTCGGGAAGTGAAAGAAGGGAGTTTCGGCTGCATCGACGTGGCAGTATAATGTGCCACCGACTTCGCTGGGGGAGTGGGGTGGGGGTATGCCTCGCTCGAGCAATTCTATGCCTGAAGCTCCATAAGCAGCCTTCCGTGACAAGACGAGGCGGAAATCGGCCAGCGAAGCAGGCAGTCGACTTCATTAAAATAAATGGACTTCAATCCAAAAGGGAAAACCATACCTCGGGCGTTTCGTTACTTTTGCCGTCCGAGCAGCCGTGCTGATCCTCCGTGAACCCTCAGCTGGCGGGCGCCACAGCCGCCGCAACCTTCCACCAATACCAGAGACCAAATCCCCATTGCATTCGAGCGGCGGGCGACGCCAACGGTGGAGCTTCGGTTTGCTTCTCGTTCTTCGGCGTCGCTTTGGCCGACTGGGGATTCGGCACATTTGCCACGGCGCCGGTGCCGCTTCTACCACCGCCAACGCACGCACCACAGACGTAAAATATCGTACTCGAAAAAACCTGACTCGAATCTCGTTGGAACAGTTGTTCGTCGTTTCGTCGGGCAGCTGTTTCAATCTGCTGTGTCTGTCCATAGCACTGACGCCGAACTGGATGCGCTGCGGGTCTGCATACCCCACGCCATACGCCACGGGCCTTCCAGTAGCGAGTGCATTCATTTCTCTTAGGACGAATAGACGATCTGACGTTACGTGGAGTTGGGCATTACGTAACGTCAGATCGCCTACTCGGGCTCACTGAACAGCCTGGTGCCGGATTGGCCTTCTTATGGAAACTCTCCCGACACTCAAGTGTGCACTCTCGAAGACAGCCAGGATGGGAATACTCAACTCAAAGCCTCCCATCGTCGCGTGCCATTGGTCTCCTTGACTTTCAAGACCCAGATATCAACACCCTACATTGCCGTCATCTGCAGAGGTGCACGGTAAAGGCCGCATGCTATCGAGAATGATAGGTAGGTAGGCACGTTGCCAGTGATGATGCCGTGCCGATTACGCGTCATTGCCGATAAGGTGCAGGGACCTACTTCGACCAGATTCCGAATAGCCGGCCTGCGAACCGCCTGGCAGGGGTCATACTTCTCCTGAGGATATGCCTATCTTCAACGAGACCATCCACCGTTCGCAACTGGCAATGTGGCAAGCGTTGGCCATTACCCAAAAGACCGCACTTCGTTCACTGGTTGTCTCAAACGACCCCACCTGACCCAAGCGCTGTAAATGCTGCCTAGTTAAAAATGGTTAACTCCACACATCGCCGCGGGGTTCGCCGCTTGAATTCAGCACGGGCTTGCAAGGCCTAGGAAAGGTGCGCAAGCTGCGTGAAAACGAGCTGGCCAAGTTAATATCCTCGCGGCGCCTCTGCCGACCCCATGGCAAAGGAAGGCAGCCACTCGCGATAGTCGGCCGGTGGCTAGTCCCCTTAATTGCAGGTGGATACCGGCCATAGCGTTTGATTAATCTGTCGTTGACTGCTGGCGGCCAAAAGCCGCCACAAGTGCAGCTGACCACCCACTGATTTACCGGCAAAAAACTCGCCGTCGGAGTTAGTCGCCCTAGCGAGCTACTACTACCCTTTGGCTGGGTAACCGACCTGCCCGGCCTGGCGAGCTTCTTCCCACAAACTTCGCCTTTCGCTACGCGCCTTGCAGGTCCCAGTCGCTCCACTCCAAAAGCACCGAATGGGAACGTCTTGAGTGACCGGATTTTGGAAGCATTTTTCCCCTCTAAGGTATCTTGCCCTTCCGGCTGTCGGCCAACAGCAGGCTGGTGCCCGGCCCCTTAGTCCTCGTTCTGCCTGTGTACGACGATATGAAAGATACCTTTTCGAGTGTTATTTATTCCGGCTAGAATGGCTTTTTCTACGCTGTCGAGGGTCTCGCAAACAACGTTGCCACGCCGAGCTAGCAATACTCAGCGTATAACATTAACAAGCGTCAGCATTGAGTAACAAGGAGAGCGCACGTACATATATTATCACGTCGAGCAAACCGTTCATCTGGGCTATTCACCGTCGTCGCCCCCGCCGCCTTCCACCGCAACAGTTGTCCGTGCTCACTGGCATAGTTTTCAACACAGGGTCGACGCAACGACAGCATAGGCACGAGGGACACTCTTCAGTGTGTGCTGTATGAACGGTACCCCGTGGTTGTCCGATTTCAATGTTCCTTGTTAACCATGACTCCACAGTGCGCTGATGACGTTGCATTATTTACTAACTCTCGACATATGTGACACCGGAACCACTAGCCGTCATTCTCACTGCTGACAGAACTACAGAACGAGAAGGGGCTCTTAAACCGCTACAGTGAGCGAACTACGCCAGATGTGGTACGGGTGAAAGGGTAGTCTATGCTCCAGTTCCAATATAATAGCCGACGAACAGAGACAAGCAAACAATCCGGCTGATTTTGCAAACCGCTACGCGCCTCATGTCACGGCCTCACGCGGCGTGGCGTTTTCAATTCTGCTCGTATTCACATATTATGAGTAGGTTTGTGCAAACGTCTCCGTACACTGATGGGTATGCCGGTAGAGCTGTCAATAGCGGTTTCCATTCGAAGATGAAGATGTCAATTTTATGAATCATTGTGCATGAATGTTATTGTCGGTTGCGCTTATGTAAGAGATTGTATATACCCTTGTGGCATATGGCTTAGTTGTAAATTTAACAACGGTATATTAGATTTCACAACTAACACCATTGCTTGTGTTACAGGTTATTGTATGGTCGAAGGGCGCCCGTCCACAATACTAACAGCTGGCATAGCCAGCACCTCTGCTTTGTCCATTCACTACCTTCGTGGACACCTGAAACTCGGTGATGCTACTCCGGTGACTCCACGAGACCGTGCGCGAACGTCAGACAAGTCAGCCTTGTCATTCACCTTCTATCGCGTAGCTTTTGCGTCTGGTAATTATCAAGTTACCACACCGATCATTAGGAGGGCAGGACTTCTGCTGCTACTGCTCCGCTCCACTCTACCGTTGAAATCGATGCGGCGCCGGCTGAGTCTGCCGCACCAGGGTCGTCCCTCTGATATCCGACATCTGAGTTCCCCATCAGCCAGACAGAGTCTCGGTGCTCATCGCCACTTTTCCATTCTCACTCTTCTTGCTCCCCCACCCCCTCTCTCTCTCTCTTTCTGTCTCCCGAGCTCTCGCGCACCGGTTCTGTGTCTATGGCTCCCTTCAAAGGAAGAACAGGCTACAGCTGGGGTAGTCCCCACCTCCTCGAGGGGATCAAAGCATAAAAGCATCCTTCTTCCTTTCGGCTACCCCACCGTCAGAGTTTGTATGTAGCCGTGAGCGCGAAACATGTCGTGTGATACTGGCGCTCGTACGTGCGACTTGTTTTTGTCCCTTGCCTCGTCGCTACGATCTAATACCACTCGCCTACTGCTCGTCGCATATGTCACCGGTGTCGTCTCGGTAATCGTTCGGATCTCAGGCAGGGGTGGTGCTCCGATAGCGGCGTGCTCGCAAGGCAGAGGTGGCCTGACTGCGAGGGATTAGGTAGCACGAATAGCGTAACGAGGAGGAGCAAGATGTCGCCAGGGTGTCCGGCCACATACTACAGTAAGCATTCTGCTGACAATGTATAGTGCCGTGCGCGCTTCAAGTATGCGCTCACGTAGGCTAATATGATTTGCGGAAAGAGCACGGGCCAGGGTTCTATTCGATAGCTATCGTTGCTTCGCACTTTGTAAAGATCTGTAGTGTTTTTTCGATACTCGTTGGAGCGGAACGGGAGTAGCAAACGAGGTAATGTGCCCCTAGAAATTGCAAATGCTTAATGGGGGACTGTATAATTCCTGTAGCAGCTTGCTGAAGTGCAGCGTGTTAGAAACTGTGACAGGCACTGTACAGATTGCATGTGTATACTTCTAGGGGAAGTGGAGGACAACATGTATAGACACGAATTTCTATTGAGGTCAGCAATTGTTCGTCACTAATATTGTTATAACGGAATCAGAAAATCAAGAACGGTTTGTGTCGTTGAGAAAGCGGCATATATGCGACGGGCCCCTCAGGAAATGCTAATCAAATAGATGTATAGCCTATCTGTCAGCCTGTCTCTTCGTGTATTGTCTCTAGTCAAAAGCCCACCCAATTCTCGCTGTGTGGTCCCTCTAATGCAGAGGATCTACCATACATATGTAGATGTACACGAAACGGTCCCGCCATCACGATCATCGTCGAATTGATGAACGCATCTCATAGCAAACCGCCGTGTCCCGCTGAGCTAAGTAACTAGGCATTGTGGTTATCTAGCCGTTTTCAATTAGCTACCGTAGTGTAGCGTACGCTCGCTGTGTTCGGATAGTTAGCACAGCAGCCTGCAGCGTGACAGGGCGTGAAGCGCAGGGCCCAGTCCGTTCCGGTGCAGTATCCGCGACAGCTGGCGACCAGCCGAGCATGACGGTGCGATTATCAATCAAACCTATCAAAGCTTACCACTGTGGTGTCCTGTACAATCGCTTCTCCCATTGGCTTCTCCTCTGTCTTCCATCGACAGCATACGACTAGCTTAGGATCATAAGCAGTGGAAAGGAGCCTTGGAACCGCTACCTCCCAACCCCGTGGTTTACGGGGACGCCCTCCGTGCACAGCTTGCTTGCGTATGTATGTGTGTAGGCATGTTCGTTTAGCACACGTAATTAAAACCGTTCCCGTTTCCATTTATCTGTATGTCAAGCAGACACCGAGTCAGTCACCCAGGGCAGCAGCTATGGTGTCTGTGAACAACGGCTCTCTAGCGTGCTACCGACCGCAGCCTCGAGCGGTCTCAGTGCCGTAGTCGTCGCAGGAGCAGCAACAGCCATGAAATCCACATCATGTTCTCTTTGCCCGCCGACACCAATTTTGTCGATGGCGCCGTTGGGGCTACGATATGACAACAACGACGACGATGAAGAACGGTCGGGGGACCTCTGGCTGTAGCCTCATTGGTACACAGTTGCCACGTAGTGCAATCATGGAATCTAACCCCCCCTTCTCCCAGCGACCGAAACCCCATAGGGATTGTGTGGGGATGTGATCTTAATTAATAATTTTGATTCAAAACCTCCCTCTGTCCCGTTCGTTTCGTTTGGCCACCTCTCTTCATAGGGGAGTTCCCCCTCAATCTCGCCTTCCACCGTATGAGAGAGTCGGACCACAATACCACCCAACTCGCTAGCAGTGCCTCGAGGAGCGCACACAGGCACATTCCCTTTGGTAGCCCGGCTATCGATGGTAGTGGTATGCCAGCCCCCACTGTTACTGGCCTCACTGCCGCCGCCGCCGCCATTTATGCTACCACATCCGTGGCTACAACCAGCTGCTTCTTCCTGCTGCCGTTGCCGCATGGTTTTTTTTAGTCGCTTCTGCGCTTCTACTCCGCAGCGGCATATGTAATAATAATTCTTGCTGGATTGGGGCCACCGGCATGTGTAGCTGTGTAACGGTGCTCTCCAGCGCGAGCGCTGCAGGATGTCTATGCCTTTTCTTTATGTATCTATCGCCCTTCAGTTGCCTGAAAGCGGCTGGGCCGTCCCGCATCGTTTGTGCTCCCACCTTATTATTGTGCTCGGAGCACACCACGAAACATCAAATTCATAATAATGCTGGTAGCGGACCACGGTCCACAATCCAACAACCCGTTGCCCCCACCCCAGCGTCATCTTAGTTCAGGGTACTTCAGTCGTTCGCTCGCCTGGCCGTCATTGAATGTTCTGTTCGCTTCCTCGTCCTCGCGGGTTCGGCGGTGGCGGCAAAACGCACCCGCGCGGAGAGTGGCGAATAAATTTAAAAGAGTTGCTATAATAGAATGACGAGCGCGCCGGCAACTAACCCCCCGGGAGAGCGGGACCGGGCCACTACAGCAAAGGGGTGCCGAGGAAACGCACTCGGGAGAGCCTGCCACAGCCAGTACAGTCTCTCGTGTACGGCTCGTAGCGGCGCTCACATAGCGTACCACCGCCAATGTGCCGCCCGCCCGACCGTCCGTCCGTCCGCCCTCGCAGTACAAACGACTCAACCCTCATCTTATGCTACGTAGGTACATATGCTCTGGGACGGCGGTTGCACCTAGCGACACACCGTCAAACAGACATATAGAGATAGACTGTGAGATGGACGGACACGGAGCCACGAGAGAGAAGACGTCAACCGAATAGCGGTAGTGAAGGAAAAGTAAAATGAGCGGAGGCACCCGGCAGCCCTCCAGTGGAAGAACCTCCAGGCTTCTTCTATGCAGGATATTATATTATGCTCGAGTAGCAAGACGCGACAGAGGAGATGCCCTCGCCATCGTCCTCCCGCTGTCTGTAACTCGTCGGAACGTTTGACTCGAGTCGACTCGACTCAGGCCGCTCAACGAAGCAGGCCACCCCAAGACCGCGGTTGCTGCTGCTGCAGCCTGCGCTGTGAAATATCAAAGTTTAGAAAGGCCACGCTCGCTTCTCTAATATCTAGCGCATAGTGCGACGTTCTTTCTGAGCCGTTAGGCCGTGGCCCACAGCGTGGCCCGGCTGACCGCGCGCATGACCATGCTCCATGGTGTCCGACTGAAGTTCAGCGTGGTGGACCTGCGGCATCCGGGCGTGACCACTTAACATCGTCATAATTTATCTCAACACGAAAAGAGAAGCAGAGAGATCGAGTGGAACCCGCTCGAGAGCTGCACTATCCAGCGGACAACGGGGAAGGGGCGTTCACGTTTGATGTGCGTGCACAGTCAGCAACCATGCTCGGTATTACCCATGATTCTTTCAAGATCTGCCGATGTATGTTACATTAGGTTCTGTTCGTTCGTTCGTTCGCTGGCTGGCTCAGTCACTCGCTCGCATACTAATGCGGGCGACGATGTCTTTTGCCAATCTGCTACCATACATTTTGCAGCAGTAGCATTAGCGTCTTCTCGCTGTTTCGTATTCCTCTGTGCAGATGTGGCAGCCGGGGGCTTGGCCACAAACCGAATCTCGCCATTGACCTTAGAAGCGTTTCTGTCTTCTCAAATCGGTGTACCCTTGCAGGACGGGGATGGTGGGTACAAGCCATAGTAACAGGCACCGTAGTCGTGCGCTGACGTAAGAGGGATGAACGCCCCCCCACGGGTAGAAGAATCGGGGACACTCAAAAGTCCGCCACTAAAGATGCTGAAAGAGGAGACTGGTCCGAGCGCCGGCCAGCGCGACCACTCTCGGTAGGCTCCGTCCGACTCCATTTCGCAAGGAATAGCCCGCCGCGCGTTAGTGCCGAACGACAACTGGCGCCACTTCAATGCCGATCCGAGATGTGGGACAGGCAAGAAGTTGCATTTTAAGCAGGTCCACCTAAAAGACATCTGCGAAAGGAGGAAGCCTGCCTGCGAGTCGTGCCTCCTAGACCATACTTACCACGCCCAATCTCATGACGTGCCAAAAGCTTGAGGCTATCCTCTGCACGATCCAGCAAACCACGTAGCTGCAGACCGGCCAGCAAACACGAGCCATGCACCCGTTTGCTGATTTAATAAAGAAATTAACTCTTTGCTTTGTAGCCCCTTTCATCCCCATACCATATTAACCCATACCCCACGCTGCCCTCCGAAGGATCTTCGACGCTGACGATGTAATCACTAGCCTGCGGGTAGGAAGTAACTCCTAGACACTTGTCCTGTTTTCTTAGCTTTGCAGTAGGCCGGTGACGAAGACAACGACGACAGGCAGCTAAACGGTGCGCTCTATGCGCTCCATAAAGCTCGAGCGGTCTGAGTCGTTGGTAGCAAGCAATCACTTTGATCACATGCAAAGTCGTCGGGGCTCGGCAATCCGCTAGAACACAACTGGACTTGGAGCCTCAACTCACTTTGTCATGCCCAGAGGGGGATGGAGAGGACAAAAGTTCGATAGTCGCTTTTCCCTGGCAACCTCCGCCACTTCAGTAGCTCGGGCGCCATTCGAGATTGTTGTTCCCTACGCCAGGCCTCTAAGTGGCATACGATGGATTATGTAAATAGCGTCTCCGGGGCAGCCATTCAACTCATTTGAAACAAGCAGCTCCTTCTACTAGCTAGCACATTCGAGCACTTGGGTCGCCGATCAAGGCGGTCTTTGGCAAGGCGGTGTTGCTTTCGCGAATTGCGCCAACCATCCTGTGCGCAATCTCCCTCGAAACCCGACGGCCACCCGTGTCGACGTCTAAGGCAACCGAACGAGCAGGCTGCCTGACCCCTGAGAATCTGAGCGTACGCCTTCAGTTGTCGGTATTCTCTTGGCAGAATTATTTTCGATGCCACCACCACTGCTCCTCCCCCTCCTCCTTCTGCAATAGGATACGATCGTTCGTATGTTGAGAACTAGTCGTCGCCGCAATGGCTATCTTCCTACTGCTAAATCTGCTTGTGTTCTCCCCACCTATGCCGGTGTGTTATGCCGTGTGTGTGTGTATGTCCACGAGGGCGACAGCATCGTTGGGACGCGACGGGAAAATCGGCGTCGAAAAAGGGCAATACAAATGCAGATCTCACTTGCGCGATTTACTCGCGATCAGTCACGTTGTTACTTCCTGGCAGATTAGCAGTGGCGTATTTCTTCGCCACGGCTGCCATCGTCCTCTCGACAGCTGCGTCCGCCAGCTACAACGACGAGCGTTACGTCGCTCGCGGCACCAACGAAGCTCGTCCGGGTGCAGTTGCTCACTCTCTCTCTGCAGTTGCTGCACAAACAACAAGCTTTCTCCATGGCCCCGACTCTCATTGCTTTCGCTCTGGGTCGTGGCACAGGGGACGCGGCGGTGGCTGCGACGGCGACTAGCGCAGCTCTGCGTAGTGAGGACACCGACGGCAGCGACTCGGGCGCTAGTTCGGCAGTTGTTGGGACGAAATGGATGAATGAAGGAGAAAGCGAGAGATGGAGAGGGGAAACGAAGCTAAAGATTGAGGAATTGCTTCTCGCCAGAGGACAGAGCGGAGCATCGTCAGAGAGAATAGCTACAGGCGAGAGTGTTGTATGGGGCGGCGAGGGATAGCAGTGCCAATGGTCGCTATGATGGTCGGTCGCGGTGGTGGGCAGGGTTGAACGAAGCTTCGGGGGAAGTCCTCTTTTTGGACTTCGCCTGCTTTGGCTAGATCGGTCGATCTCGGCGTAGGCACGCTGCCACCGCTACCGATGAGTCACCGGGAGGCGAAAGGAGAGAGAACCCCCGAGGGGTCCGCGCTATGTGAGGGAGGGCACCCCCCGCCCGTGCGGGGTCACGCGAAAAAGGACGATTCCTTCTTCAATTGATAGATATCAGTCAACTTGAAGACAACATCTCAACTAAACAATACAACATGAACGGTTGACACGCGATAAATAAATAGAAGATAGCGGACAATGACTCAGACATCAGAAGGTGGATAGTTGGTGCATTTCGTCTTGCATTTATTTGATACAGGCTATCCGAATTTAAAGTTATAATAATTAAATTGAAACTCTACGAGAAAAACAGATCTGGTCAATGTACGCTGTCTTTTACTGTTAAGTTCGAGACTGGCAAGTATGCAGCAACAAGGATCTAGTCTAGCTGAGAACAGGAGATATCACACTATTTATCACATCGACCTATGCATCTACCATATTGTGGACTATTGTCTGCCTTCTGTCAGGAGCTCATTCGTAGTATCGTCCTGTCTGCCCAACACCTTCCGGGCGTTGTGTACGTCCCACTGTTTCGGGTCTAGCCACCGGCTAACAACAGGGGCACAACGCTATTCGTGTCCCGCTAGCCCGTCCGTGTCCCAGGTACAGTTGACTAGGGGTGCTGTGTCGTACTAGTTGGCCAAGCGAGGCGAGGCAAGCGAGAACTGTGGAGGAACTGTGGCAAGGTGGATGGCACTAGTGTTTCGAGCAGCCGAAACGGCCGTTTCGGGAGACAACGCAGTTATACACGACTAACGGTGTCCAGCCACCACGAAGAGTGGTGGGTCTCAGCAAGAACGAGCGAGCGAGCAAGGCAATAAGACAGGTGAAGAGCCACATTGGGAAGGATATTAACGCCAGGGTAACATGCAGCAGCAGCAGCAGAAAAGGCAAGAACAGAGCCACTGACAGCAGTAGTGGACATTGAGTAAGTTCGCACACACGTACAACGGCCAACAGAGCCACAGATGGCGAGTGGAATCCCCTATACTGCCAAGGTGTCCCCTATACTGTCTCGTGAAGGAAACGAAGAAAGACATCAGCCAGAGACATTGAAGCACCGCCACAAACCGGAGCGGAGAGGATATAATTGGGGAACAAAAGAAGGGTGGAAAGGATCTACAATATAATTTTCTAGTGGCGAAGTTCCCTCGTTGTCTAACGTTGCTGTAGGTGGAGCGGCAGGCGGCAACACTCGGCGGGTTTGCTCGACGTTCCGATTCTACTTTCCAACCTGCATTTGAAATGGAACTCTTTTAGTTCGACTAGTCAACAACGTCTGCTGTCACTACTGCAACAGACACTAGCTTTATCTATATAGTTTCATTTTGCTGTAATTCACAGCTCGTCAGCCAGTGCCGTCCGTGATGCTCGAAGGTGGACACTGTGACGACGCTATTGACGAACCACGTGACAGTCCGTCATAGATCGACTCCAGACGAGAACAACTGGATGAATCCATGGTGGGTGAATCCACTCTAATACTACTACGAGTACTACTACTACGACTACACAGCAGTCCGTGTGAACGAAGAGAGACGGTCCCCTGAGAGAACGAAAATAGACAGCCTGGCACAGCCAGTGAGACAGACGGCAGTCTGTCAATCCCATTCGCAGCTGCGTCCCACTCGGTGCAGAGCCTCTGCCGGTTTGAGACCGCACGCCAAGGGTGCTGACTCATGTCGATCTGGTTAAGTAGATCATCCGTCCCCAAGAGTCGACTCTGAATCCTCGAGTAACCTCGAAGAACCAGCCACGCCTTAGCCCCGGGCTGGGAACCAAACTCCAGGAAGCATAGACGGTATTGCATTTCTGCCCAATTGGGTTGCCCTCTTAACCCACTGTTATATTGTATTGTCTTGGCTAGACGCATCGCAATATTGACCCTGTGTCGTCGGATAGGCGCTCGGTCGCCTCTACTCTGCTCCCACGAAAGCACACCGTCAAATGTTACTATCGTTGGACTGAACTCGGTAACATTTCAACTGTGCTCCACAGGTTGCTATGTGATCAGTGATTCAAGTTAATGTATCTTAACTTCAGCTTGTTGAATGTTGAGGGCAAGCCGGCTCACAGCAGCGAATCGGAATATCGCAAGCATCAGCCAGCCACTTGCAAGCCACATGGTCGCGTAAACTGTGGGGTCGATTGTAGCTGCGGACAAACTTTCGTTTAGCTCTGCCTACATCCACTGAGAGTCAGATACAACGACGAGCCACCTTATATGGTCGGAATCGCATTTCTTTTCCCGGCGTTGGTCTCAGAGTTTCGCCACTTCCACAAGTAACCTAATGGTCCAAGCGGCACGGCTGTAAGTTCGCCAGCAGACGCTAGCTTAGCTCATCTCCCCCAGACGAATCGGGGGCTTGATTCTTACCAAAGGCAAAGTCACCAGTTCGATAAACTCAATACGGTGGCGTCCAGCCAAAGAAATGGCAGACCCCCCCGATAAGATATTTGAGCCGAGCTAGGCCAGCGTAATAGCGCCGTGATCTCACAGGACGACGAGGATAAGGAGAGCGCCTAATTAAAAGAAAGACCCGCAAGGCTAGCTTGAGATGCGGCGCCTACTCGCAATAGCAGGAGTCGCGTGCACTTCCGCTTAAACCAGGACCAGATGAAGGTAAAAGAGATTTCGATATTGATTCGATTCGGCCCGCCACGTCAATAAAGCCCAAAAACATAGCACGGCCACGCCACAAAAATACTTCACTAATATTGTTACTCGCTAAAGCAACCAATGTCTAATAGGCGAACTAACTAGCCTGACCCGTATAACTCGAGCAGGACACAGCACCAAGTGTCTGTCTCTGTGTGTGTGTGGATTCCCGATCTAAATATAAGCAGCGAGTCTGTCTAGACGAGCGCCTCATACAATGATACGCTTGCCAATCACCTGATGAGTCGTTCTTCATGACTTTCATAATAGCCCTCCTCTATTAATAGTTCGTACAGTAATCAGTCCTATTTTGTTATCAATAAATAAAAGTTCAATAAAGCTGAAGAGGTTTACTATATTTATATGGTGTTATTGTTTGCGAATATAACCCTGAACACGAGTAGCGAACTGTCCTGGGTATACGAGCAGGTGAGTCTCTGTAGACAGTGTTTTGTTTTGTCATCATTGTTGGCCGGACCCTCTCTTCCCTCTCTGCGTGCTCAGCAGCAGTAGTAGTCTCGAAGTGAAGGCCTTTTCTCAGACCCGCCACAGGCTGCGTTGACATGATCCGAATTTATGGAGCTCCACTTCCACACCCCCAGTCCATCCGCTCGACGACGCCAGCCCACGCCCCGTTGTAGATCTCTCCGCTGAGGCAACCCACGTAGCTACGGATGCGCCATACGACTTCCGCTTTATGACGCGCGCCATCATCCTGATTGGAATGTATTACCACTAACGGATACAGCGTCCCCTTCTCTGCCGTGTTGTGAACTAGTTGTCGACGCTCATCAGACGTCCATGAATGGGATATATGTGTACTCATAGGTGTTGACGCAGGTGAGCCCACAGACGGAGAACGAAAACCGAAAGAATAGTGCGGAATATACAAAGCGATTGTTTTGCGCCATTCGACTAACGCATTAATGCGCGCAACCATAGTAGCAGAGCACGTGGCGTTACGAGATGTGATATCGCACATTGAGTCCTTCGTTGAATGTCTCTCCGATCAAGTTCTCGATTTAACACAGCTCGACGTATTCGTTATGTGGCTTAGATTGTTCGTGGGCTGTTTGCAAGCTGTTTCAGATGCTGATTTATATCAAGATTGAAATATAGCGATGAAGAAGTATTGCAATAACCCAATGTCATTATTCGAACCAAACAACCAATAACAATGCGGTATATGGCCATTCTGAGCTCAAAGTTCGTAGGCTTACCTATAGTGCATATAGATGCCTAATAAAAGCTTTGATAAAATAGTTGATCCATGTACTATGCACATGCATTATACGCTTAAAACCTAACACCCAAGTAATCGTGGAATTTCAAAGGTGACCAGCATTATAGTAAATCACTCTACCCCACGATTAGTATCCTACTATTGTAATTCTATCCTCTTGTATAGTCGTTGAGGCCGTGATCATCGTCAGCAGCCACTTCTGCGCCGTCCGTCCCACGTTTCCAACGTTCCTCCATCGGGAGAATGACAAGCAGACGAAACTTTCGAATCAGATTAAGCTTCCCCGCTGTTTTTCGAAACCGGGACACCGTTTTGTGATTCCCACCCAGAGAAGGCGGCAGCAAGAGACCTAGATAGAGGGGGATATTAAGTCTCACGTAACTGTTTTGCTGGTGACGCCCCATAGCTTGCCGGAGCTATCCTGCTTGCTCTGCGTGTTGTTCCTGCCGGCTACTGCTCGATCCAGCTGTTAGGTCGGGCTGCAGCCAATAATCTGTAATTTTCCATCCTAGATTTCTCTCAACATGCCCGATGGTAGTGTTTGACACCCAGAAAACGAAATATGCACAGGGGGCCGTCTCCTCTGGTCGAATCCACGAACCACAAATGGATTTTGCCTGAGTCGAAAGTTGATCGGGCGCAAAGCGGCGCACCAGTCGATTACAAAATCACTGACGCGGGCCGGAACAGCTGCTGTCTCCAGGGTCATTCCATCTGCCTATCCTATATCGAATTCGCTTATATATATATATAGGTCATCACCATGTCGCCGTTCCATACAAATAAGGCCTTTCTTTCCTCACTTGCCCAATTTCCGTTATCGTACCCCGTGTCCTAGAGCTTTGGATTCACTGATCCAGTGACGTTGAATGAGAAAGGGTGCCATAATCTGACAATGTCCTGAATATTTGTGATACCCGTTTATCATTATTTTATTACGAGAACGTAAGCATTACTGTAATGGCAGTTCCGTTAACAATAAACCACCACATTTGTATTGTATTGTATATTGTATAATGATCAATAGCTGGGTCGTTAATTTGGAACGTACATACGTCAGGTGTGAATAAATTGAAATGTCTCTCATCTATGGTAGCACAAGCATATTACAATGTGTGAACAGACGGCCAACGTTTATTGTCTATTGGGGTAAGCAATGATTATTTAGACGCAATTAACGTATAGACAGCAAAACACTTGAAATACTACAGGCATCTCTATAGACAAAGTGTAATTATATTTGGCAAGTATCGATTTTCATCATCCAGGCAAAGCCTAAAGCCCAAGACAAGCCTGCCGCACAATGAGAGCCAGTTGGCATAGGCCTATCTAAATTAATCATAAGAATCCCATAGCAACGGCAGATTGGCATAATAATAATAATAATAATAATAATAATAATAATAATAATGTCAAATGAAGACAATGACCACTGGAAGAGTCCAAAGCTTGATGTAGCGCGTAGATGTATGCTCATCAATAACACTGCGGCTAGGCCATGCTCCTACACCTTAGTTTAGCCTTGTCTGCTTAACAAAGTGGCCTCAAAACATTCGAGGCCTTCGCAGCATGGGTGTCAGGAGTGCGTTGTTCCACTGCCCTGTCCTTCGATCGATACGCTGGTCTCTATGGCGCGAATCGACCGACGAATCGGCAAAGCAGGCGAACTCCATTTAAGTCTTAGTTGCGCAGTTCGCCTTCTTTATAACGCTACGCCACGATGGGCCCGATCGACGGCTGGCTTGTTCTTGCCTCCCGTGTTCGCTGCCCCCCACAACTCACGCGCGGTCGGCCGCGCGGAAAGTTCAGTTTGGCCGACGTGAGCCTCCAACCAGGCTGAACATCTCGGCGAAGGTTGGCGCCGTTCGTTACCTTCTTCTAGCCTCATCTGGGCTCGCTGCAGTCGAGCGACAGTGACGGGGCGTAGCGGAGCGCGGCTCAGCCGCTTAGAATACAGATCTCCAGCCGGTGAAACCCTTTTCAAAGTAACCTCAACCAAATTCTCTAACACAGTACATTGTGCAACCCCAGAATATTCATTGATTTCACCTAGAAAGATATCTCTCTCGTATAGAGAGACGAACTGGCGCTTCGAAGCGGGTCAGAGGTTCCGAGCTATTCGTGTCATACCACGCAATTTGCGTCATGGTAGATCTTCCAAAATGGTATAACTATCACGACATCATATCACGCTGAACTGTTGCAAGAGACTAAGAAGAGATCAAAGTATGCCCTTACTCGGCACGTTCACATCGTTAGTTTTGTTCTAAACTTTCGTTCGGCATTTGACCTCACAAGTCATATCGTCGTTACTCAATCCTATCGGTGGCTGAGCGACTTCCAATCAACACTTTTCAGATCAGAGATTCTCATCATATTTAGGTAGTAGGCAAACTGATTCACCTAATATATTGTAACTGTATTCCACACATGACATCCACCATTTATTACGTCATCCATTGTTTCGTTGTCGTCGCGATGAGCCCTTCGGAACTTCTCAATCCGTTCCAAGGGGATCGGGTCCCAAGCGGAGTCGTGCCGAGCGGAATCTGTTCTACGAACCCAACCCGTCACGTGCAGACTTCCTTTATACCGTCCTGTGCCGTTTTCGCGGAGGGCATAACCCGCACAACGACAGCGCCGGGTCCAATTATGCGGTCCACCCCCTCAGCTAGCAGAGGCTCGCGACCTCCGCATTTCGCTATCCCGTTTGATGGCCAGACCACATCTTCCATCATGATAGAACGATGAAGCGGAAGAGAGAAGATGTGAGAGACAGAGAGAGAGAGAGAGAGAGAGAGAAAGGAAACGCAACCTGAGACTCAGCGTCAAGAGCCTTTTTACGTCAAGAGGTTGTACTGCATAACGAGAATACCAATCGTGCCTTCCTCTCATGTTAACAGGTCTTCCTCAGGAGTAGTGAATGTTTAGCAAGCAGAAGTCACAACAATTTCGAAACAATCATGTTCTTGTGATACTTGCGCGACTTTGTAGTGCATAGTGAGAGCGTACATGAAATTTTTACACGGAAGTGATTCATCCCCACTTGGGCAGCGGCAGCAGCAGCAGCAGAGGTAGATAACCGTGCATATGCAGAACCCACTTGTTTTGTTACTCGAACTCAGCGAACCTGTCTATTCATGGCATAACGTGTGCTCAGCAAGTTGGACCGGTTCTCTGTCCCTCGACGTTCAAGCGATCCAGCAATCCCCTGGAGCATTTTCGCTTTCATTTTCAACGGCCACAGCGCGGGACTAGGCAGTTGCAGTAATGGACAGCTGCTGTACTGCATCGGTGCCTTGTTAGCGTAGTAGCGCCCTCCGCTGTAGCAAGCGTTTGTTTCGCAGCCACCAACGGGACCTGATTGTGGAGACGTGTTCTGCCCGCCCCGGAAACGTCGCCCACCATTCACATCTATCTGCTTAAACGTCTGCTCAAGGCGGAAGTGTGTCTGTGTCCCCCCCGTCTCCTGCAGCAACATCGAGTCTTAGACATGGCTTGTTCCGGCAGGAGCCTCGTCACTTCATCAACTGTGTGAAACGCTGCTTTAATAACGCTACAGTTCCTAAACACACATGCCTCCCGACAATGGCGGTTGGGCTTCAATCGATCTCGCAGCGCTAACTACCTGTTGCAATACAGCAGGCCAAACGCGATTGCCGAAAGGAGCCATGGCTATTAGGCTTGTATTTCAAACGCACTCCACGTTGAGCTGTCGCTTGGCTGTTCCGGTGCGTCTATTCTATAGGATAGCGCTGTAGTATTGAACTAGGGCTACTGCCGTGCTGATGCGGTTCGTTGACTTTAGCAAGGAGCCCAACGAATTGCTTCTTGTTCTTCCCATATGGACGTTCTCAGAGCTATTATACTTATCATATGATATCATATGTACTACCCATTCTCTCCATCAGGAGGCAGAACTACTCACTATCGCTACTGGCTCAGTCACACGGCTACATGTTGTGTGCTGACCAGATGGATGTCATCTTTA
Organism: Stratiolaelaps scimitus; assembly: GCA_019614645.1. Lineage (NCBI taxonomy): Eukaryota > Metazoa > Arthropoda > Arachnida > Mesostigmata > Laelapidae > Stratiolaelaps > Stratiolaelaps scimitus. The sequence continues at coordinate 495,408 of JABWDB010000083.1, forward strand.
CTGCAAAGGCGATGGACTTATTATGCGGAACAAACGCCAACCACCAACTGTTGACGAACCAACCGCCAATAAGCTGGCCAACCACCAATGCTTAAATATGCCGCGTAACATCTGGCTGGAGCGGCGCTCTCTAGTCCCTATACATTCCCGTTCTTAGCAAAGACACACTGTCTATCCATACGGTCGAGCTGGCTTCCCGGAAAGTGGCAACAGAAGCAGCAGCTGCAACAACAGCACCCTGCTGTGTATTGAGTACCCCCCTCTTGTATCGTAAGCCATCACCTTTTGTGGCGTGCAATAGTCACGAAGAACTCTGCTGAGAGCTTATTTTGAGTGACTGACTTCGCGTCTGCGAAACTGATCGGTTTGTGCCCCCTTGTACTGCGATCAGTTGTAAAACAACTCCCAGTTGACTCTTGGCATCGACACCCGTACCGGTCCATTTACACGGCGACAAAGAAACACGTAAGCACGACTGGCCCAAAGAGCCTCTGGCTCCATTAGAAGGTCATTTCCGGAGAAAAAAGGTGAACCCATACCGGCATCGACGATCTGGAACTGAATAGAATAACCGGCCGACTATCAAATCTGCGATACTGCCTAGAGGCCTTCTGAAAGGAAGGAGCCTATGTTCAGACGCCATTCCAGGGGCAAGCAAGTTGCTCTCTCCTTTCAACTCAACTTAGTATGGCCACTGGTACCGTGGAACGTAAGACCCCTTTACACTAACAGTGTGAATGACCAGCTTCGCAGTGCCGACCCTCCTGCTATTAGCACGGACTTCTGCTCCGGCCGGACGAACCCCGTTGCCAGCTCCAAGGAATTCTGTGCTATGTATATGTGTGTGCCTGTCCCGTGCCTCCTCGTGAGCCATCCCGGCCGAGTTCGCCTTTTCCTCGGGGAATGCGTAATGAACGTGCAGCAATTTGTCAACAGCGAACTTCCTTTAGCTAGATTTGTGTTCAGGCGTGCACGCGAAGCCTTCCTTTCGTTCCTCTCCGACGCCATCTCAACGAGCCTCAGACCTAACCCCTCCACATTTTCCGAGCCGTCTTCTGTCACTACAGCTTGCCTAGTCGGTCTTTCTTTCCCAACGTTTCGTGGGCAGAGGTGAGCGATGCGTATCATACATTACCTATTACCCCAGCGATGCACGCTGCGTAAAGGCTTTTGAGTGTGTCCCAACAATCATACTCCACGTGCAGACGTATACACAAGTACGTTCCGGGGCTGGGTAGGACAATGAGAAGGGGATCTATCCACTCTCTGTCTCTGCTTCGAACGACCAGCCGGCTAGCCAGGGGCCCTAGGCCCAGAACGAAGGGAGGTCATTGCCCGCCAGCTGCATAATCGGAGGCAATAGCGACCGACACCACTCGACGAAACGCCTTAATAGCGAACGGCGCCTTTCGCAGCCGATGACCATCTGCGTTCTGCTCCGCTGCACTCAGCACCGCTGCCATCCGCCGCTCGGTCGGTTGGCTGTTCTGCGTCGCGCAATATAAGGTCCTGGCCAGCAAGGCATAAGCGGAGAGACGGGGGACGTAGCCTCGGTAGAAGAGATGGGCAAGAAACGTTCATGCTTCCACCTACGACTGCCTTGGCCTGTACCGGTCCTTGGCCGTTTTCGGGACCTGGCCCGACTTCTTCGTCAGCCTCTCCCTCCCCCGATCTGCAGTAGAACCGCGGCCATTTCGTAGAACGAAGTACCCAGTACAGCGTCGAACAGCAAGGAAATGTCGACAACAAAGCCAGACCGGTTGGCCTACTGTCGCAAGCGAAACAACGCCTCGTTGTTGTCGAACAGCTTACGGTACATCTTCACGGGTAGGAGCCAAGCAGATTGAAGCCAGTGACTTCACTCGGGTTTTGTGCTCTCGTCGAGGACGACTCGCCAAAGCTGAGCCACTCGGCCACTGTTTGTCTTTCATGTGAGTTTAAAGAAAAGAACACAGGTGACTGTATGGGCGAAGCTGGAATGACGACAGAAGTAAGAATAAAATAGATTGCACTAACAACATTTACTTCGACTGCAGCTGAACACGAAAATGTATGCAAACCTTATTTGAGTTATCTGTGTTCTGTCTTCATCCCTATGCTAGATATTTGAAGGACCTTTTATTCGACGTTGTTCTGTTTCTCTTCCTCGCATCGGAGTGGCCTACGTTGCAGGTCGTTATAAAATCTACTTTTTGCGTTCCTGCTCACTGCCAGCCGCTGCTGCTGCTGCTGGAGCACAGGGCCGACCCACGTCATGCTGCTCAATGATGCTGGAAGTGGCAACTTCAATAGTAGTTGTTGTATGCAGGAGCACAAGCAGCAGTCCTACTAGATAAACGCACAACAGAGTGTGTGTGTGTATGTCTACGTGCCCATGTGGCCCGGATGAGGGTGTTGGCTCTGCCTTGCGGGGGATGAAGCCTCCTCGCTATGGCGGCCACTGCTGTCACTGTTGCCGCTGCCGGCATCGCGAAGTGCCGCTGCCTTCGTTGCGAGTACATTGCGTCCGCTTACGAACAGAAAGGCGGCGGCGGTCGGGCCGGCACGGTGAAGGCATAAAGCGCCTATTCGCGCCATAAACCTTTGCAAAGCGCCTCCTAGCGGGTTCTTCGCTTGCCTCGGCGTTACATCCCGCTTCGCGTGGCCCCTGAAGCCCCACATCGCCATCCTCCGTCGCACGCCCGAACCGCTGCCGACAATAAGAGACCGCTCGTCGTCGACGGCAGCAGCAGCAGCAGCAACAGCAGAGAACACAACGCTATTCATTGTTGAGATGACGACGCGTTGCCGGACCCAGCGCCGCCACCGCAGCCGCTGCAGGACCACCACCGTCGAAAAGAGACACAAGCCGGAGACAGAGACGGTAGGGGCAGGACTAAAGAAGCAAGTGAGTTGGTTGACATTGCGTTGCCAAGCGCCTCTAGAAGGAGCCCAGACCCCCGCCCCCCCCCCCCTCCCCCACCGCCTCTCCCGCAGCCTTCGTCAACGATTCCCGTCAGCAGCTTTCAACTTTGTATAACGGAGGCAGCGGCGAGGACGACGCCACCGGTGAAGGCGGTACGCGGAGGCGGACACGAACAACGGAGACGCATGCTCACGCTTGGCGGGCAGCTGCACAATATCTCTCTTTCTTTCCGCGTACTTCCGCTGCTGCTGCTGCTGCTTCTGCCGAAACTTCTGCAGATAAGGCCGACGAGAATAGCAGAACAGCAGAATTCAGCCTTAGGAAGAACAGCATCTATTATATTTCGTTTCGGGGCCGAACGAGACAACACTCGATACCGTGGTGTATACCGTGACGTGGCTATGATCCTGCAGAAGGCCTTCTTTCTTTGCTTTACAGACGAGGCAGGTGAGTGGCGAAATGCCACGTGTTGAAATAAACCCGAATTTTGAACTCAACAAACCCCGCGCTATTTGGTAAACTATTCACAATATATGTACAAGCAATCATGACGTATGCATCGCAAGTGTGGTAGTCCGGGTTAAAACGTGACAAGGACAGATTGCACTGAGTGGAGGCCACGTTCACCAGCAAAAGTGGCTTTTAGATGCCAACTTGATAGATTAGATGTGAAGATTAAGCCAATATTGACGCGGCTCCATAACCTAGATAGGATAACATATTAATGTAAAAAATCGACATCTACCCACCCTAATGAACACTATGCTTGATTTGATTGTAACCATCACAAGAGCTGGTGTGAATGCTGTACCGAAAATTTGCTGCAAGTAAGAAATGTGTCAATGATCTCTTCCCATTGAGAATCTCCCGGGCCTTGCGGACAAAACCGATCTCGTAACAACTATAACCTACACAGTCGACAACTCTCTGCGAAACGCCTACCAAACACCTCTTTCGCGCCTGTATTGTATTGTAAGTCATGAACACGAGCCACCATAGAGGGATGCCCGAATCGATATAACGAATGACAAAACTAAATATAACTGTTCAACAACATGTGGCCTTAGTTAACGTGTCATATATACGTGTATGTTATAAGAGCACTATGTGAGATTGACACTCGAAGCTAACTGATCGAGTTTTACCGTTTGACTTTAGCATTTAGCACTTTGATTACTTTTCCCTCGGTGCGGTGAGAATTTCTTATACTTGGTTGTATATCGAGATGAGTGGTGCAGTTAAAAGGGGTTGCTTGCTACATTGCCGTCGAGGTAGGGTCGAAAGTCAGCCGAAACAATTTCCCAATCTGGCCCCGTGGATGGTGTCTCCCACTGCTTCGTTCCCAGTGCTTCGCGCCAACTCTGGGCTTAGCTTTAGGAGCGCCAAGCGACCAGCTCGCGCAATCGGGTCACCGCCCCAGGCGGAGATCAGCCACTTAATGACAGTCTCCCCGACGACCCTTGCCACACCGAGCAAAGCGTGGCCGCAGCTTTGAAAAAGACGCTACCCCCGCGCCCACGATTCTTTGGCACCAACTCGAGCTGTATGCGTAACCTCCCATTACGACACTCACTGCAGTTCCCGCTTTGACACATCTCCGCTCAGCCTCGTCGCCTGTGAACTGCCACGGCAAAAGGGTAGACCGAGCAAAGGCTGTCCAAGTTACCTTCGAATATATATTCTCGCATACCTACTTCGTTCTCATTTCGGCCGACCTCATCCATCTCTAGTGGATACCAGTTGCGATCCATCAATTTGTTTAACTGATACTTCTCACATGTGCACGGAGTGCCAATGAACTTCACTCAGTAATATGAACGCTTATATCGCGAATTCAGCTGAGGACAACAGTGGCAGGCCAACGTCCTGTATATCCTGTTGCTCCTGTATATCCTGTGCGTCCTGTATATCTTTCCGGCTTTACTGTCAGTATATATATTTAGTTATTCGTGTGTGTGGCGCGCTCTTATCATTACACTTAGTGTCCGTTAAAGCATCCAAATGCATAGCATTGTACACGACTGCTGCTGCTGCTTCTGTGAAAGCGACCCACGCGCCCAGATTCTTGGGGAGTCTGCTCAACGCAAAGCTGACAGTTGGATCTCGTCCCGGTGCGTGTATTCGCCATCGCCAACTCGGCAGGGTAACGCGACCCTGTCCCTTGTCCGACTATTGCCAGTAGCGGTACCACCCCCCGCTTGACAAAGGGCTTCACAGGAGATCACTCAAGCACAAGGCCCAATTAGACTCATCGAAAAGAGAGAGAGAGATAGAGAGAGTTGCTTGCTTGGAACACTCCGGATCCCCCGAGCAGTGAATCATCGGCCTAACACAGAGACAAGAAAAGAACCCATTCGTAGACGCTGAAGGGAAACCATGCTTGCTTAGTCTAAGTAGTAGTAGTATAGGTACTTTCGATGCGGCCATGTTTCGAAGAGATAACACCCGAATGCCAATACGATGTGTTTGCTGATAGTTGGCTTGGTTTTTTGCTTTTTAGAAAATGTTGCATGTGTAATGAAATATTACACATGGTATTAAATCGCATGAAAATATAACGCCTTTCCTTCCTAAGTGACCCCGAATGGTGAAAGTGAAAACGGGATGACATAATACTTAAGAATATGTTTGCGCGTGACATTTAAATACGTCGGATTTTGTGCATCGATTTCAATAATACTCGCTCGTGAATCATCGAGCGAACAACGAACAAAATGGGCACATTTGCAACATCTCCAGCATGACATACTCTGCAAAGTATGCAGATAGCTCTCTCTCCTTTTGCCCAAGTGGGTCGCCAGTGGATTTTAGGGCAGCGCGAATCTCTCAGCCCATCGCACTAATCATATCTCACTCAGTCTGAACCGCACAGCTGCTCCGTGACTTGCAGCACGCTCCGACAACGTATATATATATATATATATATACTGATGTCCTACCCCCTAAGGCAGGATAACCTCAGCTTGGCCTTCGGCAATCGATCCGCGGCCTCCGTCGCTGACGCACTAAACGCTATGTAATATGTTCTTCTCTGCTACCCTAGCCTTCTCGAAGGATGGATCCTATACCGCCAGCGGACGAACTGCCCCAATGCAGTTGGGAAATCACCGACATGAGATATTATCAGCTAGGGCAAGCAGCCTAGCGACGAATCAGGCCAAGCCAGCCACACAGGCAGCCCCCCCACCCCCTGTGCTGTCTAGTACGTAGATGGCGAAATTCGTGTACCATCCTTGTGTGGCGACTTCAGTTCAGCAGCGAACCTTCTCTCTCCGATCCCCCGCCTCGATCTCACTTACGCACAGATCGATCGGCAGAAAGTTCTCTACGGAGAGCGACTGCCGCCGAACGCAGCCAGAGGGATTGCCACCGAGATGGCGGAGCAACGAGGCGAACGTCAACAATCCAATCCGCAGTCCACAGTGTATGAAACACGGCCACGAAATAGATGTATTAGATATTATTCACTCGGGCAATTCGTTGTTCCGGCTAGCTACGTTGAACCAACCGTATAGTATAATAGTCGTGGCGTTTCTGCAAGACGAAAAGAGGGCATGGTTCCAAGTCTTTGGGTCAGTGAGCTTCCGAGTGTTGCCGTTGAACGCTGCATAATTTACCGAGGTGCTGAAAGCTCTGGGCCGAATTTGGCCGACGGAGGCAACGCCGCGGCATAGGGCGAGGCTGGCAGCGGCGATTGGCCAGCCAGGAGGTATATTGAAGGCAAGGCTGAGTCCGGGTCTAAAGGGAGAGCGACGACGAGGGCCAAGCTAGCTTACTCTATTAATACAAGGAGCTGTTCCTATTCAGTTATAGCTTGGCCTGCCTGTTGCTAGTAGTGCTCAAGTTGTGTCAACGAACACCGCCCCAAGGACCACCACCCCGACCCCTATACACTAGTGCACAACTTCATTCACTCCGAGAGCTCACAGTCAAGCAGCGACACGGGTCGCCTGTAAACATTACGAGCTGACGAGGCATACCCACAACTTCCGCCTGCTAGGATCCTGCTCGATTGCCATCTTGCCTACCGAGGCAAAACAGTCCTTCTTGGGGAAGCCAGGAGAGAACACAAGAATCAGAAATGGCCAATGAGACAACTTCGAAGTGTCTCTCTATTGCTGTGGGATCTGGCTGAGTGGGCCCTCTCTATCCCCCTATTACATGACCAACTGCTTGCTGGCAATGGGGTCGCATGCTAAATTTATCAGGCGGAATAGAATAAATCACGTCCCTTAAGGAAGTGTTTTTAGTGATCTCTGATGTACCCCCATCGACGCTATGACCTAAACGTAAGCATATTCCTCATGCATTTTCTGCTTCTCAAGCGAAAATATCAGTGAAACGGGAACGGTCGACGCTAGGTGGCGTGCACGCGATGTGCTGGCGCTTTATCTGCTGGGGCACTCGAAATTGGCCAAATTTGTTCAACAAAGCAAGAGCTCGAACAAAGTGGATGGAACGGAAACCCTTCTTCGAGGAGCTTTCTCGCCATCTTTCGTAAGCCAAGAAGACCTTAGCATGAGAGACCCATGCCGAAAAACCAACCTCAGCGTTGGCGTTAGCTAGTCGTGCCCTGTTTCGTTGTGCCCTAGGGGCAAGTCTGTCTGACGGAGTTGCTTCATTTCAGTTCATTGCCTTCGATCGGGTAGCATTCTCGCTTGCTGAAGGAAGTCATGGAACGAAAAGAAGCCCTTGAGTAGAATACTATGATCTTCAAAGGCCCTTCCTCCCTGTTTTTCAAGGGATTCATCCCATCTCAATTCCTAGGTAGCTATCTCGATATCCCTTTCAGTTTAGGGAATATACGAGGGCGGCGATCTAACAACGATACGACAGTTCGCCCCGTGTGGAGCGGCCGAATGAGACAGTCCCTGGGCCCCGACAAAGCCGGGCGTCTCTAGTTGCAGACTTTAATCTTTTTCCTATCTTCATCCCCTACTAAACTTATATAGGTATATATATATATATATATATGCCTTAATTAAACACTAAAAGTCTTCTCTTACATTAAAAAGGATCAGAGAGCAGGTCGATCTACAGCTATCTTCGTGTGGTTGTACCCTTCCATCTGAACCCTATAATGACTTGGTTGTAAATTCACAGCGGTCGCAGCGAGCTTCGCCGCACTCAGCCTACACTTCTATCTCGCTCTCTCTATCTCCCGCCATGCACTGGCCGGACTGTTCAGCTCTTAGCTAACCTCCCAAGAGCTGGCGAGCGCCCCGCTATTAAGAGAGCCCCCAATCGTAGTGCAGGCCATAGATACTGTGCCCCAGTCGTAGCAGTAGTATCGGACACTCAGCCCAGAACACTCAACGAGAGCGCGAGTCAATATTTGCATGAAACGAAGGCTGGATTAAAAAGCCGACCTCATAAACAAACGGAAAGTTATAAAAATTGTGTGTACATGTGGCTACAGTTTTGCATAGTTGGCGGAATACTCAAATGCCAGGAAGGAGGTTGAAGAGGACAGCCGAACTACATCTCAACAAAATGAACAGGATATTATGAATATTCTGTAGCTTGTAGTGAATCCGAAGTGAATCACTTTATATCGCTTGAGCATCTGTAAGTAATAGTTGTTTTGGAGCCATTCGATATTCACGCACTTTTTTGTTTTGCTTATTTTGTTTTTATCTGCTTGTCGCTTTTTCCACATATTGTCAACTCTAGCTTGATTTATAGAGTTGGCGATATTTTGTGCTATTGACAATATGCACACTCCGGCTGCCTTGATATCCCTTTTTCAATTCTTACAAATATAATAGAATTAATCGCATAAATGCATAAACTATATTCGAGTCTATTGAACGAAGAGTTCGCTCAGTGTGAACGGTGATTTATTTCAATGGTCATTGTCTGTATGGGGGATTGTTCTATGACGACGTCATAACATTCGTTGCCTACGGATTGCGACGCCACTTGTGAACAAGGACCGCCGGAAACAATAAGAGGATTGCGTCAAACGCTTTGTAGTTTGCATCGTCACTGCTAGCCCCACTGAATGCGCGCTCATCCATTCATCGACCGTCTCGGTTGGTCAGCGGGGATGGTCTTCCCGGACACTAAACTCAAAAGTCGGCGAAGCAGATCCAAACGGGCTTGCACGAGTTCGTCCTCTTGAATCTGCACAGCCAGTTAGAGGACGCACTTTCCTTGATCCCAAGGATTTCACGAGGAGTGCCTCTGACGGTCGCCTGCCCGGCGGACCTCGCCTCCGTAGCGTTGTGCCCGACGTGCACTGTCTAGCTGAAACTGCAATAGCAGCAGTTATCCAGAGAGAAGGATATTCCCATTCCATGGAAGGGGAGGAGGCCGCCACGTGGCCATATGAACCTCCACAACGCCTATCCCTTTACTGGGAGCCCTCTTGCCGCCGCTGCTGCTGCTGCCCGCTCTCTTTTTATCGAACCGCTGAACCCATAAAGGAATTATCGGCCCATACGACTATAGCGATCGGCAGGCGGTGCCCACGTTCTTTCTACGCAAGGTTCCAATTTCTTCGTTTGGGTCGACTTCGGCACGCGCATTAATGCAAAACCCCGGCACCTTCCATCGGTCAAGACGAACCGAGTCCCAAGTGCGCCAGCGCTACTTGCCCGTAGTGCTGATAGCAGTGGTCTTTCGTTCGGATCAGGCCATCTGCCATTGGGTTATAGTCCACTGACTCTCAACTTATGTGGGTAGCCGGGACCAGCAGCAGCAGCAGGCCGATCGTCGGTGCCATCGACACTCGGACGAGTAGACAGGCCGTCTCAACTGCCCCACCCATCACCGCGCTGGATTCCAGCCGCCCCGAACGAACTTCGTGGGAACAAGCAGCGGCAGGACAGCGTTGCCTTCGCGACGGCCGGAGCACGTTGCCGGTAGTTCCTTGAGGCGCATCCATCTGCCGTTCGGTTCGTTCGAATTTGATCTTCGCCGTTGGCCTCGTCCTCTTCTCCCTCTCTTGCCGTCATAAAACTCCCTTCAGTTATTCATGGTCTGTCCTGACGATCGATGAGAGATCGAAAATGGCAGAGCGTCATTGGACGAACAGAGACATCCAGACGAAGCGGGTGGAACACTAGACACACGTGTCTGCAACAGCGATTTCATTGAAGAGACGAACAGCCCGAGTGGATTTTAGAGTTGTGAGGGGAGGGGGGCTAGGGGTCGCAGCTGCCGCCCTCCGCCCCCGCCCCCCAGCATACAGCACCGTCGGGCGTTGCGAGGGGGGTAATAGGACGACACGGTAGGCGGGAAATGACGGCAGGAGTGGCACAGTAGATCCTACTGCGGGGATAAGGCTGCAGCCAAAGGATGCCACCGGGCGCTATTTCGAGATGTTGACAATCGTCCGTTGCAGCAGTCGTCAATGCAGACGAAGGCAGTGACCTCGTGTGAGACGCTGTTGACACCGTTCGTATGAGCTCTGCCCAGAGCTTCTCTCCGTGCCAAATGTTTACTCAAACACCGTGCGCCTTTGAACACCCGTCGACGAACAGAATGCTCGTCGTATGAGAGGGATCACTATATAGGTACATCGTATATCGCATATATGCTCAGGAAGCGTTGCTCAACCAGAACACGCAATTGAGCGGACGAGGTTTCAGCTCAACACATTTGAACAACCGTTGAGGTATTGGATACACATGGCAGTGTGCGTCCGCTCAGTGCACACAGAACAAGAGGTCTGTCGCAATATATATATAATATATATATATGTGTGTGTATGCTTATCGGTAATTGCTAAGAACGCCTTCCATTGACCACGAAGTGAACCTCGATCAGACTGCTTGGAGCCTCACGGAAATCTCTATTGAACTTGAATGGCTGCTCCTTTTAGGGCGCATAAGCGCGAAACGCGAACTTTGTCAAGGCGCACACACATTCTATAAACTTAGTTCAGTTTCGAGAAATGACACTGATGCTATGGAAGACTAACAGTCACCATTACTGTAAGTACTACTCACCGGAAGGATTCGGAGCAACATCAATTTATCGACGATATTTTTAGTTGTCTGTCGTGTCTAGCTGCTGCGAGTTGTCCACCGCTGATGTTCGCAGTCGTTTCTTCTTCGGCCGTTCGCACTAGGGTATCTTTCTCTTCAACAGTTACTTCGTTCCTCGTATAAGATTTTTGTCGTATTTTTCGAAGTTAGCTCGAGACGGTCTACGAGTATGTATATATATATATATATATCTATATATATATATACGTATGTATGTATATCCTCACTGAATGCGCGGCGCACTGCACAATGATATCTAACTTTTTTTTCCTCTGATCTCACTCTTCTAGCACTATCCTAAGGCAGCACTAGCAGAAGCAGCAGTTGGAGGTAGCAGCGTCACCATCGCATTACGCAACCACAATCACTTTCCACGCAATCATTAGCCAGACAGTAAACCGACATCGTCACGACCATCAACCACTTCGACTTGACGCCTGGCTATATTTCCACTCGCACCTGTTCACATGTGCGATCCTGGCGGTCAACTTCACGGTATCACCTTCGCTCCCACTCCTCCAGTCGTAAGCCACTATCTATTTTACGTTTCTGATAGGGTTTCATGGGCACTAGTTGATACTATCGTCGGCGGGGAAGCGGACGCCCCGAATTCTAGTCGTAGCTGCAATCCTTATATCTTGGTTCGATGTTATTCCTTTAAGTCATTCGTAGGTCGAGATGCGCAACCGCGATTTTCTTTTTCTCCAAATTGGCTGAGAGCCCGCGCGCGTTCTACTCTGCTGCGGTTACTCCATCGGCGTCGGCTCCTCTACCAGCGTTGTTCGTACAAACAGCTCGTGCTGTCACCGACAAGCACATGGGTTGTGGGAAGAGGTTCAGTAGCACACCCTCTCATAGCGCAGTCTCGACGAGATCTGACCGGCGAACGTCTCCGCCCTCCACCTCCGAACAAGGGGAGAGGGCCCCTGCAGCAGCCGGCGACGGTCACCGAACGAACCCCGAACGAAGCCGGTACGGAAGCTCGATCTATAGTCGTAGTGATGGTTGTGGTGGTGGTTGCGTCGAGCATTGAGAAGGCTCTCCTCTGAGAGAGGGTCGCTGGCTGCCTGACAGCATAGGGGGCCTGCCGCCAATCCCTAGCCCAAGAACACCGACCCCGCGAAAGCCGAGAGCTGATCCGAACTGGAGGCTGACGATAGGGGGTTGGGTAGGAAAAGGGCTCTACGAACTCGGGGGCGTGGGGATAGCCGACCGACGTGGATTGCATGCCGGTTTGGGCCTTGGCCGGATCGCCGGTAGGGCGGCAGCTCCAGCGCACAGCTCACTATAAGGACATAAGATGCCTTACCGGTGGGATAGTGTCAGGGGTATCGGCAATCTAGGCATGGTTAGGCTGCGGCTGCCTCATAATACATTGGTTGGTGTAGACTAGCTTCGGAGTAAATGTGCAGAAATGGTTTTGGTACCAGCTTAGTGTTGGTTACATTTTGGGCTTCTTTGAATTTCAACAGCTAAAGGTACTTTCGTTCTTTAAGTAATTCAAGTTATAGTGTCAGAGAGGCACCCTCTCGCACTCAGGCGAATATGATCGATCGGCCTGCACAGTTCGAAGGTTTTAGCTTACGCTGAAAAAAAAAAAAAGCTTACGCTGAGAGCAGGATTAAATAAGATCATTCCATTTGAAGTACTTCAGTGCAATCCAGCCACATAGAAATTTGAAGTTACATAAACGTCCCAAAGAACAAAACGAAAGAAAAGTTATAGTGCGAAGGCGATTGACTTCATAGTTAGTATGAACCTAGGCCCTTTTCCATCAAGGCTAGTGCCCACGGGGAGTGGGCGTGTCCGGATGACAACACACCTACACACCCCCGCCCCAAAAATACGCCTAGCATCTAAGCGCCTTTGTGAGAAATAAGCATTCCCAACTAAATTATATTTTGCTTAGATTAATAAATGAAGTACTATGAATTATAGCAAAATGTCAAAATTGCAAAACTAGTTTACTTTTGGCTCCAATGCAGTGTAACCAAGAAGCATATTCATAATGATGGGTTTGCTAGCGAGAAGCGTGACTGTCGACTTTTCGCGCTAACGAGCTAAATTTAGTCAATTTCAATTTGCATGCTGTTATCCCAAAGATTACAATTATTTGCCGATTATCATTAATTAAGGTTAAAATTTTTAAGTTGCACTGATTTTTAAAAAATGACCACAGTATAAGTTTAGCAATAATCCCACTAATGAGAATATAATATATAATAGTTGAGGTTTCTTGTTAAGGATGAAACCTATTCAGTGGGGGTCATTCAGACCATGGCTCGACGACCATAGCATGACGCGATCACTAGGAGAGTGCATGTTGAAAATCCTCTCAGTGAAAATCGCTCAAATTGAGCGATGTGAGCGATTTCGATGCCGTGTGGTTTATTTGACAAACGAGATTAGGGTGATTACATTCTAATATTAACGATATCACATATATCCAAGTTGCGTATCAAACCTGCTCGACAAATGATAATAGCCTTTGCTATGGTACCATAAGACGAACTATCGCTGCTTTGATCTTCTGTGGTTCTTCCGCCATTTTATGCCGGAATAGTCAACAGAGCTCAATTCAATATTCTCTACAGTCGTTCGTAAGACGACCCCATGCAGTTCAACTGTTCCTCTCAAGCACCCTCCCCCCTCCTTACGGACCCCTAAGCCCACACTACTCGCAGGCGTTCTTCCTTCTTCGGCTCTCCTTGTTGTTCTGCTAATTTTTCATCATCATGCCGTCACACTCATCACTAAGCTGCGTTCGATCCGCCATTGTGGTATCTGACATCGGTTGTTTGATGCAGCAGCAGTAACATCAACGGGGGGAACGGTAGCGACGGCCGCATAGGAAGTAGCTGCCCGTTACGGCGGGCGTTACCACGAGCGGCTCAGACAGAAGCCTGCGCGAACATTAGCTCAAGTCGGACGACAGGCAGTGGGAAGATGCGCGTATGGGCCCCGTTTTCAACTCTCAGCGCGGGCCGGCTACAGCCGCGTCTTCTTATCAAATATCGCAGTCATCGTCTGGCTGTAAGTGCTAGTGATGCTGGCGTCGGTCGCTGGCAAGCACCCGATGCGGCGGGGGCGCCTAATCGGCTTAAGGGGGTAAGGGGGCCGGTGTCGATAGGGGCTGCTGGGTTCGTCTTCGAACCGTCGATGGTGGAACTTAGAACCCGAGTTCACAGCACCAGCAGCAGTGTCAGCACTAGCGGGAGCAGCCGAAATAGTCGGAGAGACAGCACGCGTCTGAACGGATCAGATGGGTGCATACCTGCCTCGTTCTACCCGAGGTAAGCTCCCCAGCCCCCTCTCCAATGTCAGCCGCAAGGGCCTTCGGCTCCTCCGACAGCCGAGCAACGAGCCTATTCCCAATTTCCTAACGTAACCGCCTATTTAGATCACTGTCGAAGATACTCAGTCTCACCGATGATACTGTTGCATACAACGGCAAAGGAGGGGAAGATTTACGATATGCCAGTGCAGAGAATGAAAATCTTTAATAACCCCCTCGGCCAGGCTCTCTCCGCCTTCATCGTTCGTCGAATCCCCCTCCCAGCGCTGCCGTCTGACGGTGGATTCTAAGCACTCCCGTACGATCCCCAGATCCTATAGGATCGCTAAGGTAAGCGAGCGCATACGTACATGCTGTGTGCACATGATGGGGACACAGGATTATCATATCTGACAAGAAGACGAACGGGACTCCGCCTACAACGGGTACTCCGTGAGGGAGTCACAAATAGAACCTTATATTGAGATCGTATATATATATATATATATATATATATATATACGATAAATGTATTCGTGCCTTAAATATCAAGTAGTGCCGTGCCTGTCACATTGTTGCTATCAGTTGGATGTGTGATGTACAAACGATGGATAGCGACGCAAACGGCGGCTAAACGAAACGAAATAGAAAAAAGGTGAATCCAAAGTAAATCTATCCTCATAGCGACATAATAATTTATCATGCATTAATTCGTTTGTATGAAATGTAGGCTTTATCATCAAGAGACAAACGGTTAATTACTTTACTTTTTATGTTTTTTCATCAACAAAGGCGACCAACGCCGTGTTTACGTCATTTAAACAGCCTGTCCACCTGTCGTATCTACCAACGGGTCGCCTCCGGGTGACAGCCGTCACTATGAATATCGTATACCGTATGGCGAAGTTTAGAAGCCACAGCGTGAGAACTTCCGTCAACGAAGACCTTCACGATTCGGCCAATCGGTTAGGCAGGTTGAGGCAATTTTCTCGTACGCCGAGCGTCCGCCGCGTTCATTTTGCGTGTTGTGTTAAAAGTCTACGGCCACATGTTAGAAATCTGAACGTCTCACAGGTGGCGAGACGACGCCGATACGCAGAAATTACCAAAGCAGAATACATGCCCATGGACATATGTCAATGGCTAGATAACAATGGACGTAGCATAGTGCTAATGAGAAAGCCTTATGAAAACAGAATTAAGAAGGTCCTTTGAGACCGGAACCGCCGGTGATGGTGTTCCATGAACGCCATCATCTACAAAGTGGTCGTGAAATTGTTAGAGATGTGCACACGTTTATAGATGTCAATCATATATGTATTAGATGTCGTTTGACATCTTGATATTAGCTAACAGTTAACTGGCCATAAAATATATGTTAACAAGTGGATCGAGAGAAGGTAACCAGCGGATTGAGCCCTGAATTGAGTTACAAGTCTATCTTCTAACACGAGCACTACTATTTTCTTCTGAAAAATCTTCTATCTGAATGTCAACTAATATATCCCATACGATCAACCCGAAGTTTTACCTGACTTAATACAGCGTTTCTTTAATTTATATTTCTTCCATTTTGCAGTACTTTTAATCCAACACCTCGATAGTTTATTAGTTCATCGTGGATTCAACGTATTTATCTGACCCTTGTACATATTTGACCTTCAAATCAAAACCTTGACATGCCTCTCCTAGCCAAAGTAAAGGTAGCTAGTATCTGTATTGTATTGTAAATATTCTCATAGTTTCCACTCCGCTATTTAGCGTCTAGCACACACCTACAGATCGGCTGATTTAGGTGGGAGGCCCTTTTTGCTTCGGTCGCTTACGAGCTTCGTCCGGCCAAAGGCGAGATCCGCGACATTGCAAGCCCGTTTGCTAAGAACTTCCTTCCTCGGCTTTCTTCCTGCGCTGTCTTTGAAGGGCCGGGTCGGTGCCTGCGTTGCCTTGATGTTCGAGACCTCTCTTTCTCCACTCTGGCTCACTCACTTCCACGCTTTCAACATCGCTTTTTGGGGCCTCGAAATTTGCGGGCAATTACCTTCCCCGACCACCAGCGCTGGTGGCGACGCCATTGGTGATGGTCCCCGTGTAGTAGCAGAGCCATGTTCCCTTGCCTTGCGCTGTTCTCAATTCCCGACCCCAGTGCCCTCAGTGTACTCTATGTGCGACGCACTCCGCGTCACCTACTTCAGCTTTTTCTCTCTCTCGCTCTCTCTCTCTCTCTCACTCGTCAGTTTGACCCGACGTGCTTGTGTCGTAGTTGCTGTACACGCTACTACTGGCTTCCCAAGAACTCGCTTTCCATCCAGGTTAACGAAAGTCGCCGGTGCGGTGCGACACAGTGAGCAGTGCTGAACGTTACGGTCTTGCTCGTTGCGGGTGCCAAGTGATGACGAAGAGGAGGCTTAAACTACTGCTTGTGTATGAGTATAGTAATGACTCAGAGATTGGCCTGTGAGAGAGATCGGGTCGCTAGTGGAGACGGGTGAGGGAGTGTTTTCTGCCGGGAGCCGATGACGGCTCACCTCATTCAAGTTTCCACAGCACGAGAACGAACAGCAAGCTAGATGCTGTCGTACGAAGAAGTCGCGAATCTGCTGCACGCTTACTTGAGACCGAAGTATAATAAATAAATGAAAAGCATTCTGAGCATTTACAGAAAGAAAAGGACAAGAAACTTCGACGTCTGAATACTGTTGTCCTGGTGGCGTTGACGAAATCGCTTGTGTCTCACTGTAAACTCTACCGTCGCCGTCAAGACGAGGCGTTACATCGCGAATGCGTTGAATAGTGTCGAACCAATAGAATGAAGCAGTAGTGCGAAATAATGATGGAGGCAAAGAGAGAGAGCGAGAGAGAGAAAGATATTCTGGTCATATAGAAAGGGAGACGGCGCCGAATATAAAGACAAAACAAATGAATGAGTCAACCAGAAATGGCCATATGGACTTAGCAGGCTGGTAACCGGTCGTAGGTAACAAGAATTGAGCGAGAATGATGTCAACAACGAAAATGAGTGCGGTATAAACTAAAGCTGTGCTGGTGGTGGTGGTGGCTGCTGGAAACGAGGAAGGGTCCCAACGAGGCGGGTGATGACTATAAACGGCGGACTCCTTGGAGAAGAAGCCACGACCACCTATGACAGCAACGAGTGACAAGACAACTGCTTGGCTCCAAAGCGAGCTGACTCTGCTGACCGCGACTGGTAAGCGTGCGAGTTGGCACTATTTCAGGAGAAACGAGACTCGCAAGGTCTACGGGTATCAACCGACAAGACAGACCTCTCACGCTCTCTCTCCCTACCGCCGTCGGAATATGGGAGGAACCCAACACTGGCTGCTTTTTCGGGTAGACCACTGGCACATGCCGGCGCTAACCCTGCAGTCTACTGCTTATAGCCGAGACTACAACTACGACTGTTACCGCTGGTGACGCTACTCAGACGACGAACAATTCGACTTGTCTACAGCTGAGTAGACATATGAAGACAGCGATGTCTACCGCCGATGACGACGCACGAGCGACAACATTCACATCTCTTCTGCCATGCTCCTGGTGCTGCCACGCGGCCGTCGGAGCTATCATTACCATGCTGCTGCTGCTGCTGCTGCTCAGGAACAACATCAGCCGGACCCATCGGGCGGGAGAGGCACAGCCTTAGGTGGTGCTATAACGAGAAAGACACGAACGAGACTCGCATGTTTTGAGCGCTCTCTCTCTCAGAAGCGAACAGTTCAGTTGAGTTCATTTTTCAATGTGGCTACACACGCTATCATCCATTCACGCGAGCAGCGAACGGAGCGTGTTGTAGACAGTGGGTACGACACGAGACAAGACTGAATTGGAACCCAGACTCTCGTCTCTTTCGGGCGTCTGACGGGAAGATCGACCGCCCACGGAACCGACTGCTGCTGCTGCTCCGCTTACCTGCCTGCGCGGAGGTGGCTGGTACCACCTTCATACAGGTTAGGATAACGATGGGTAGGGTCATCGACTCGTGAAATCGAATTGCTTATGGGCATGTCAATAGCTCATGACGAATGGCTATACATATAGGTGTGTTGGCAAGCCAATTCTAAAAGAAGCATCTCAATATCATTAGGGAGGGCAAAATACGCCATAAGAGCTGTGCAGTGAAAACTTGAGGCAAAGCTTATGCTTAGATGCGCCGGAATAAACGCTCGTGTACCGTACAACTAATCTGTGACAACAGAACTAAATGCACGTTGTTGTCTGGGAAGTCTTCTTGGAAAATTCAGTATCGCCACCAACAGATCGTCAGAACGTTCTGACCATATGTGCTATTGTATAATATCAAAGATCATTAAAATGGCATTCGCTTTCAGTAAAGGCCAAGGCTTTCACGAAGGGCCGCTCGAATGGTCGAACAGGTCAAAGATGACTTCTAAAATTTTTAAGTAAAAAACTTAGAATAGTTCATGTTTGCCGTAGATCTCGAATACACCGTTGTGCTTCACCTTCTTAACTAAAATGCGATAATGAACTGACCCTGCAGACCACGTTGACAGACCGGCGGAAGAATCATTTTCCCTGAGATCACGTTGCCCCACATCGCACCGATCTCGTCAAGTGTTTCCGCTTCCACCAATCATCTTCTTTTAGCTTACACGTTTACATTTCAGCAAATCTTGAGTAAACCTTTAGCTTTTCGTTTAGTACAGATACACACACACACACACACGATTTTGTGCGACTCGCACGCTGCCCTCAGCTTTAGGGTGGTGGGTTGGTAGGGTGTGTGTGGTTCGGATGTCGAACTTTGTGATAGATCTGATTTTTCCCATGCTCAGGTTTAATGTTACTTCATAGCGGACTCATTTGTCTCTTTCTTCTGCACCCATTGTATCTATCTTGCTGGAGCGTAACAGAGTGTCATGCACAGATAGGGAGCAGTACAGCCGTTCGGTGACCATAAATCCCCATGAACTATATAATATTATCAAATGAGGAAAAAGCTAGAATTCACATATAATTACATATATAATGTGCATATGTTTCTATTGGCCTAGTGATATTTTGTGATGAGAACAGTTTATGACAGTTACGATCGCAGTGATGATAGCTTGTTCATAGTCGTTCTCTACGTTAACAGCGGCGATTGCATACTTGACGTACGTGAGATATCAAGGCAATTAGCGCGTGAAAGATAAACCGCTACGCCTCCGGGGCTGGGCGGTACCCCAGCCAACAAGGCGCCCGACGACAGCTAGGTAACGAGCACCTCTAACCTCGAGTATACACACACACATATATATATATATATATACGCACTCGACCCTTTACGTAGCGTCAGGGATAGAGACGCCGGCTCTGATGCAGAGTAACGTCGACATCTCGCCGGCGGCATCGGCGAATCTAGACTCCACCAGGTAGTTGCTCGATGTTGGCTCAGTAGCGAGGTAGAGTGCTTGGTTGCTTAGCCTGAGATGGGATGTTCTACAGCGGCGTCACATACATCTCGGTTGGTGCAAATTAAGAACACGGTGAAATGGGGCAGGGAGATGCAGGAGGGATGCGAGAGATGGCTGTGGGGCCGGCAACTTGAAGTTATCCTAGGGGAGGTGTCCTGGTCACAACGTTGGCGTCACCGCCTTCACCTTCCCTGCCTGCAGTAGTCGTGTGGCCACAGTTGAAGCCATAGCGGCGGCCACGAAGGCTCGCGAGAGCGGGTTGACGGTAGATTCGCGCTGGGATAAGCTGCCGTTGATGGTGACTGTGGCAGTGTCGGTGGTGGTTGCGTCGCCGTAGTTATACCATGGGCCAGGAGTGCCAGTGGTGGTGGTGACGGCGGCAAAGCCCGGCTGAGGTCACGGTTCCGTTTCGCCCCAACTCTTTGGTGCTCTACCAGCTTTATTCGACCCCCGTGACTCGTTCTCCTGGAAGGCGGGTGAACGGCCAAGCCGGCAACGAGCGGAACACGGTAGACACCACCAGATGACGGATGGCGGCGTAAGTTGTAATCTGTGTACTCTACTAATTATGGCTACACGTCCCCAGGAGGAGGAGAAGACGGGGACTGCGACGGCGGACGGAGACGAGGAACGGTGGGACGGCAGCAGCTGCCGGAACCGGAGCCCCCCATCGGCTCCCGTCACTGGGTTCAGGGAGGATCTCATAAATGGGGGCATACTGGAGGTAACGCAGTAGGTATCTAGCTAACTGGAGACCGTGAGCAGGGGGTCGTGTGACTACTCATCTAGATGTGGTTGCGCTCCTGGAGCCGTGCGACTCCGCGAAAAGCTGCCTACACGATGGGCTGGCTAGCTAGCTGGCTGGCTGGCGGGCTGGCTGTCCGGCCGCCCGACTGCGAAACTAGCGTCGCACACTGTCGTGCCGCTCAGCTACGCCAGCGGGGGACGATGAGCTAATCATTGCGAGCGGCCATTTGGGACAACGAACCAACGAACGAATACACTCGCAGCACGCACAGCCCGTCCGGGTGCCGTCAATGAGCGCGCACTTAACTGGCCACGCGGGGTCGGGCTAGCTACCACTCGAAATGACACGATCGCATCGTCGTCCTGCTTCGGCTATGAACGCGGTTGGTATCAACGAGCATTTTCCTTTCAGGTTGGATGGCCAACGTCCCAGAATGGTCTCCACGATGGTGCAGGGCCTAGTAGAGGCGGGGAGGGCACTGTCCACTCAGTCGTTCGTGATGACCGCGAGTGGCATAGACAACATACCATGATGGGGTCGGTACAGTACTTTGTTTGGCAGCCTGGACTGCGAATTGGAAAGGGTGATCCTTACTAGGGTGTGATAAAAATGTTATTCTCTGCAACGTTGAATCTGTCGTAAAGATACGCCATTTTACATAAACACGATTATCATATATATATATATATATATATATATATATATATATGGAAATTATTGAGCGATCTTGATTCATTGCTATTTCGATGCTGATAAAAGGATCTAACGGCTACTTAGGCTAGATAAATGAGAAACGGAACTTCCATAGACAGGTTCGAACTTTGAAAGGGTTGAACTTCTGGAATCCGGACAAAGCTCTGACGCAAGTCTCAACTGGCCTTCGTCCTGTCGTACAGCAACAAACATGGAAGATTTCATGGTTCAACGAACGCAAAATATGCATACGTAGTTGCTCGTAAGGCTCATTGGGCACAGGCTCCGTTGGGGTTGAAAAAAGACGGCGAAAAGGGGGATGGAGATGGGAGCCGGGCGAATAAGATTCCGTATGCAAAACGGGGTCATTTTCGGTTCTTGGATGGTCGGTCCACCGCTTTCGTCAGAATGAGAGAGCACCCGATGGAGGTGGGAAAATCACCCTCGGCTTATGCCTCATGCATGTACGCCTATGGTGAAGTATATGCCTCTGTGGCTGTGGAAGCTTCTTCGTACTAGCCGGCTTTGCGTTCGGTTCACTCCATCTGGGTGCTGGCGGTTCAGTCCGTATACAAATTTGCTTCTGACAGTCATCCACATAGGGCCACTTCTAGGCAGTATGGGCTAGTGCAGTTGCTGCGGATCGGCCCCGCATCGCCCACCCGGGCAGGCCCCAGCAACGCCTCTGTTAGCCTTCACGCAAGCGTATAGGGAGGAGAGAGTACCTACGCCTGATCGTCAGCTCTTTCCACCGGCTGTATCGTACACATCGGCAAAGAAAGCGTCCGAAGGTGGCACATGTGTGCAATGGGACCACCTCCGTATGCCAGCCCGACTATTCCTGCAGTGGCAGTACAGTCTTGCATCATGACCGTTGCCGGTCCTGTTTTCGCCTTCGGCCTGATGCTGGAACGCTGTCGAGCTCGGCCGCTGCAGAGGCCACCAGACTTGGAGTCGCGATGCCCTAACCACCACCACCACTACTGCAGTCTCTGCGTCGCTTCCGTTGGTGTTTCTGATCTCGAAGGGACCTGCTTTGCATATGCTCCCTGATAGAGACTCTCCAAGCAAAGAGTGGGGATCGCAGGCCCAGCAGGCAGATCCGTGCCGGCCACCCCACCGATGGGTTGCGGCAGGCGGGAGCCAGCAGTCTGCCCAATCTAATGGTGAACACGCTCCGAGGCCGCCGCTACGTACCGCCACCCCATAGGCCGGCTCTTCCTGACAGACCCTCGACTCGACAGCCGAAGTCCTGAAACAGCCGAACATTCGTTGGCCGGCCAGATGGTCTCGTGCTGCGCCGTCGACGAGACACTACACGCTGAACGCAGATGCCACCCGGCGCAGACAGCCTGCGCCAGACTTCGCCCTGACCAAGTTCAATGTGAGCGGAAGGAGTCGACCGACGTGAAGGGCGTCAAACGTCAAACGGATAAGAGAGCATCGCCACCAACGGAGTCCCACTGTCATCGCCAGTGTCACACTCCCGTTCCACCGTTCCCGGGACGCGCGACCCCACCTCGGCAGTCCCACCGCTGCGATCTGACTATACACAAGCACACCGCACAGTGTCTGTACAGCCAGTGACCAATCGTCGAGAGATACCGTCGTCCTGATCCAGATCGAGAACACAAGGGCTGCTGACAGCTCAATGGGAGAGCGGGATCTTATTTCTCCTTATGCTATGCGAATGCACTCCGAACATACGTTGTGCTTTCGGGTTATTTTCAAAGTGAAGGCAACGCATGAAAGTGACACAACACGTTCACATCTCCATTGTGACGTTAGGGACTGTTGATTACGCCGTGTTCACGTGTGGTGGCTAGACAAACATGAGCGCATCACAAACATGATTATACGACATCTTAAATTCTAGCCGGGGATATTAAAAACTTGCGTGGATAGTCAAGTTCATACGAGCTAATGCAACGAAATGTTTTCTGTTTGTAGAACGGGGTGATATACTCGGTCATTTAGTGAATAAAAAATACGAATAACGCAACAAAAATTAGATCGCTATTGACGCATTGATTACAACTCACTTACGCACGTAGACAGGGCTTCGTTGTTGCTGTATACTATAAATAAAAAATCGAATAAATTGAGCGTACCAGAAAGGCCCAGACCAATAGAATAGTTTGACAATAATTGTTTATCCGGTTGGACTTAAAATAGTCTGCCGGGATAGCATTATCTATATACAGTGTCTCTATGGAGACTCAACATGGAGGCGTACCACTGTAGATACGTTGTTCATGGATAGATCGTATCCGCTGTCAACGGGGCCTTCACGTCAACCAGGGTGACATGATCCCGCCAACAGTTTCTCGCAATCTTGTCAAAGGCGTTGCCAGGGAAACTGAAGAACCGCCTTCGCTACCCTGACACTGTTACCCTCTTGCCCCAGCGGCCTCTCAAGATGTGAAAGGTGGCCGACAAGCTTCCTCAACTTTCAGCTCTTTGTAGAACAGACGCTGCAGCGGACGTTCGGTGTTGACGAAGCCGGCCCCCCCAAAGTGGGACAGTTTTGATGGCGAAATAATGAACGCAAACTTATTGAAGATCGACTTCCGCTCTCAAGATTCTATATCCAGATGGTAGAGCAAACCCGAACGACGAATGTTAGAAAAGATGACCAAACGACTCCAGCTGCTTGAAGACACCCAATTCGTCATAGACGTGTAGCTCGCTTGGTTGCGGCAGGGGTTGGTCGCGGTGATCTTCTGCGAGGTCGGTAGTTACATGGATACAAAATCTCATACTCATTGTACTTACTTATTAGTGTAATTTTGCTGAACAAACTGATGTGGGCCGTTGCACATTGGGCAATAATTAAGGGATAAAAAGGGATACAATATTATCATCGCCAATCAATGCTTGCGTGTGAAACCTGTAATTCCTCAAAGAAACGCTGTTTCCAGTAGGGCAATAGGTATGATTATTTATATCCATATTATGTACATGGAACTAACCACTCACCTGGACCTATGAATGTCATGAGCTCGTCTTGGCATGCTATTGCCCCGGGAAAGTTGCTTGGTCGTTGATTGCTTCCTCTTCTGTTACGTTTACTAGTCGAGCGGCTCCCTGGTGAAGAATCGCAGAATCTAGAGCATCCTTGGGAGCGTCGAACGGGCCGAGGGGTGGTCGTGGAACCGGAGATATGGGCTACTTGAAGGGGACTTGGGCGGCATTGGGGGGGTTGGGCCTTCCGTATTCACCGGATGATAATAAAATAATAATAATAATAACTCAATTTATTATCGCGCACACGATCGTGCCCCCAAATAGCACGCTGCGTGTTGTGGCGCGCTTCAAACGATGTGACCGACTAGTGGGCCATTGAGTAACTCTAATACGGTATCGTATATACAAGGTAAGTGTATCTATTCGCCGTGTAACGCAAAAGCACGCAGGAGTGGCTAGGTGTAGATACGTATATATATATATATACACATCGAATAAGCCATTACTCAAAGAGGTATCAGCAGGATCTCTGTCTCTGAAACTCTATATGTGTGTAGAGATCAAAGACGCCCTTTTCGGTCGTGCAACAACGCGTCGATGCCAGTGAATTCATTGTGGAAGTTCATTCGTAGTTGAGTGCCTATGATGCTAGCAGGTGGCAGGTCGTATCGATGTGCATACATTTAGCAGAGCCTATACGGATATATTGATTCAAATTGGAAAGACAACATCGAGGTGATTAATATGCGATTCTTCACGAATGGCAGCTGGTCAAGGTGCTCGACTAAGGGGAGGGGGTGAATTTGTTCTCGCAGGTGACTAAGAGGAGATGCGGCCGCTTACGAGCTTCGCAGAGAGGGTTTTACTCGACGCGTTTGACAAAAATAAAATATTTTTAAGGGTAGGTTGTCCATATCAATTTTGGATGAACTACTTGGAAAAAATACGCGACAGGAGTTAACAGGCGTTTAGCACTTAGCAGAGACTAAACTGAATATGTTATAATTGAATTTTGGACCGTTCGTCTCATACCGACTTTGTCGACAGATGAATCTCCATTTGTAGTTTTAGAAGTGGTAGTTAAAGTAGTTCTAAAGTATACTGAGTTGAAGGGATGTTGAAGAAGTCTGTAAAGATGTCTATAGTTACTATTTCAGCGAAGGAATTCGTGTCACATTGGATGAATTTTCCCTCAGCGTAGTCCTTCCGATTCCATGTTTAAATGTTGTATTACAAGTACAAAAGGCCTACAATGAACGCAAGTTAGGTCGAAATGTTAGGTGCTCACAGAAATAAGGGATAAGCGAGTGGAGAGCTGATGCGTGGAAGATCTCCTTCCCCTGACGAAAGACGATCTCGCTTTAAGCAGCGTCTTTACGGGTCACATCATGAGTGAAATTTATTCCTTGACCTTCAGATAGGTTAGGTATTGACCTATACTGTCATCAGTTGGTGTGCAATAGTGCTGGATTATTATTATTATTATTATTATTATAACAATGGACAATTCCGTTAGGTGGTTAAGTGCTGATCAGCAATGTATATTAGTGCTATATACGAATCTATTTTCCACAATGAATATATAATAGCTTGCTTCTTCCTCGAAGCTTTAATGTGCTCCTGGGCCCAGAAACCCCTCACGGGACCACCGACAACCATAAATGAACTACATACATGCATACAAAATATTGGCAACTCGCAGTTTCATTACATACGACCAGCAGCGGCAGCAGACCCACTCTGCATATCGTCCTCCTGTACTAAGCTCGCACCCCTAAGGCCCTTGGGCCTTCTTCCAGTCGGCATCTACAAGCAAGACAAATAGACACCAAAGTGAAAGTAATGTGAATTTCGATGTCGCATACCTCTGCGAGACGAGATTTAAGATGGGATGGTGGACATGCCAACTTCTCTTGAGTTGACTGCAAGCAACTTTGGGCCCATCTCGGCCCGTCTTCTTTCTTTGCCAACGAGAGACTGCCTTCCTGCCTGCGTGTCTTGCAAGAAAGTTGGGCGCATTCTACCGAAGCCAACGACAACAGCAGCAGTAGTCCTTCTTGCTTAGCGAGCTGGCTGGTTGGCGTACACTGCTCGGTGCCCTGTCCAACGCTGTGGACTGGCGCTTTCATCGAGGCGCGCACACACCCACCCACGGAGGGATGCTCTGCTACTGCGGCAACTTGCCTCTGATGGCTGCTGCGAGACAAACTTTGTTTATTGCCCTGCACGTTCGAGTCAGCCAGCCAGCACAGCTCCTTTGGCAATGGCAGCGGTGGCGCTGGCGGCTGCAGCAGAGGCTGAGGGGTATGCGAGCAGGCAACCCATAGGGTCACCTCGCTCCTTGGCGCCGTTCGCTTCGCTCTTAATGCAATCAATAATATTAGCATCTATCTATTCGCCGAATGGAGGTGTTTGTAAATTGGGGATGATCCGATAGATGGATGGATGGCTGAGCTGCAGCAACTTCTATTGAAAAGGAGAGAAAAAGGGAAAGTTAAGAGATTACCTTAATGATGACACTACTACTCCTCCCGTCGGCGATATCATTGACTAATACTGTTCACTAGCGCGTAGAAGGTGGCTTGTCGACATATGATGTTTTCAGCGGTCCAACATGTTCGCAGTGAGCTGCCGGCTTTTCAATATTTTTTTTATTATTATTATTATAAAAATGAATACCTGTTGTTTACTTCGAACAAATACTTTAATATTTGACTGTTTATACTTGACAATATCTCTTCGATTGGTAGTGTGTACTCGACTTGTGATAACGGCTATTTTCAATCAAGTTTACTAGTCAATATTATATTTTTATACTATAAACAGCTATATATTGAAAGTTTACAATTGAATTGCGTCAAACTCGGGCGAATCGTCAGAATATTAGATTTCGTCGACGTACAATTGCTCGCTTCCATTGTTCTTGACGGGTACCAAGCAGAGCGATGATTTTGAAGTTGTTCTTGAACCAATTTGCTTATGGGTGTTGCTTTACGCTGTTGTTTTTTTTTCTGTGATGTACGGTCTATTTCAGCAGACGGGCGAATAAACAAACCTGTAACAGTAGAATCGCCATTGGTTCCAGTTTGCTGGTATCCGTTTGCGCAGCTTAAGAGGATGGGTGCTTGGCCAGTGCCTCAATTTCAACGGTCGTGCAAACTAGTGTAGCGTGTGCACGTTCAACTTGCAAGAATAGCGTGTGCTGACCCATGCGGCATTACCAATGGAACCCTGGGGAGACATTAGTAGCATGGGATGGCACAAATGGATTGGTCCGATAGCCGAACACTGCCACCGTTCGATTCTCATGAGGCGTTTATGGCATCAAACTTGGCTCACGCGGTCGGGCGTAGAACGTGTGGAGGGAGCTGGACGCCACGGCGGAGGATTTGCGGAACTTCTTCTCGGGATCGAATCACACACGTGACTGTGATAATTGCGCATTCGACTCGGGTTCGTTGGACGTCTCTGTTTGTCTTGAAAACAAATTTAACACCTTTTTTGCTTTCGTATGAGGTCGGAATGGGTGCTGAAGAAGTACGATCGGCAGTGCGGGGGACGCAATAGACGTAGGTGCGGTATCGTGAAACTTTTTTATATCCGGGTTTACATCTTCAACGTTGACGTTATTAGCCAACTATTTAAAAGATGACTGCACTTACAGTAATCGTTATGATATGCGCATATTGTGTCACCTAATGAATTGTTTACTACAGTTCATATTAATTGCATTTCTCCTTCTCATTACTATACAAGCTAGTCGCCTAACTAGTGAGTTGTAGTGGGATGCGTATATAGTTCAAGAACTTTCTGTAAGGTTTCCTCCCTTTCAAGCTTGTTGTGCACTGCCAGACAAGAAAACTAGACGCAGCCGAGTTCATTGTTCGCCTTCCCGCCTGCTGCTCGATTCACAGGCATTGTGGACGTCGTCCTCGAACCGCCGAGGTCGGTCACCGATTCTTGGCGAACACCTCAGGCTCACACTCGTCACACGCTGTGCTAGTTACGAACAAGATCACCGACAGAGAGCGAACAGGATGGGCTTCAGGCGAACTTATTTTTTTCGCTGCCCCCTAACAATGACTTGGTGTATGTGTGGGGTACTACGTTTCGTCTGTCGGCTGCTTTCTCAGTCTCTCTCTCTCTCTCTCATCCTCAGATCAACCTTCAACCTAGTATTTGAACCCCGAGAGACGATAGCGTCCGGACTCGTCCGCGAGCCTTCTGCCGATCTTCTTGCCGCCGACCGGCTAGCCAATACAGTTTTCTTGGCCCCACCTTCATCTGTTGTGGCCCACAACATATACAACGACTGCAGCCCATCTGGCCTGACCATGGACTCAACACCAGGTTTCAGTGGCGGTAGACGTAGTTTCTATACGACTAGCTAAGCGTCTGGTGGTGTCTCTGGGTGGACGCCAATGGTGCGGATGATAATGTTTCTGGTGGTAGGTTGAAGACGGTGGCTGAGGCGAACCTTGAGTGAAGCTCAGGTGGTTCTGATGGGTCCGTAATAGGCATCTATACTGATGGCTAAGCGCTCCAGCTGGCAGATCTGTTTGTGCATAGAAATCTTGTCTCCTCGCTTGACTATTGTACGCGAAAGACCTGCGGTACCTCACGACACAACTGGAATCATCATCAGGCTCGTACAGATCATAGCACAGTGTGTAGTTACTGCTCATAAAACGTGGATCCGGTAGATATCTGGCTAGCTGACTATAATAGCTACCTGTCTTAGCTATTAATAAATAACATATTCTAGGCACAAAACAAAACGAACTTCAGGTTTCCGGGTGGTGCCGTATGCAGCCAACGGCTTGAAAACGAGGGATCAGATCGCTAAATTGTAGTCTGATATGTGTGAACGACGGATTTAGAGTTGATATTTTACTGTGTGAACTTTCGATTGAACTTTCTGTCGACACGGTGTCACTGGCATTCTCCCCACTCACCCGTGGCTAAGGTTCACGCCTATATCTAATGCGATAATACCACGGGTGAGTATCTTTGATAAGCGAGAAATGAGACTGTCGCTTGATGTTTGCTTACTATGGAATATATTGCTAGTATAGGAATTTAAATATCAGAGTATAGTATTTATTCAAACATACAATAATTAGGAATTATGTGTAGGGTTTATATCCGAGTATCTATTATATATGATAATTGCTTCTCACTTAAATCATTTCGGTGTGTGTCTATTTCGAAGTGCACACTGCCTCCGTAAGTAATCAGCATAATACTTGAGCACTAAATCGCGTAATCGCTCCTGCAGCACCTGCTAAGATACGATATTGTACAAGCCTTTTCTAGGTCAGCTCCCGACCGAGATAGTGAGAGGTCTGATATCTCATTCATTTGATGCTCGCCCCAGCTGGACCTGTAGAGTGTCTCATCCACTTGAACGGCATTGGCTCATCTCGCTATATATATATATATATATATATGCAGCAGCCGTCGCGATGGCCTGTCTCTCCACTCGGGGGCGCATACCTCCGCTCACATATACGCATAAATGCTATTATATGTTGGCTAAGCTCTGCCAACCTGCGCCCGAGACATCCACGAGAGTGAAGAGGATAGATTCCGGCACGTGATACGGCCGCGTCAACTTATGTGTGCTATGGTGGGTGCTTAGTTAGCTGGACCGGGCAGATATTTATTGTTGGCTTGTTAGCGCGTGTTATTTTTTGCTCGATCTTCCACCTTCCGTATGTTTCTCCATTTGCTGCTGCTGCTGCTGCTGCTGCTGATGCTGATACGCTGTCGTGATAGAGTGCGCGGGTGCGAGCTTGATGTTGTTATGCAACAAGGACCTGAATTGTGGGGCCTATTCTTCCCTAGCAGCACCTTTCACCCTGTCCTGTTCGCCATGCACCGTCGTTGCATCGTTTTGTCGAAACTCTCCGCGTCGGTCTGCTCGACCACCTCTCCATGGCGGGGCCAGGTGTTTCTTGCTCCATGCGGCCACTATCGCTAATACTACACCGCTTTGCCCTGTCGTCCCCGTTGCGTCGGTTCGGATCTCTGACTGGCGACACCAATATATGTGCCACCTTCTGCAGCAGCCGTCTGTTTGCTTGTGGATATAGATTACCCCCACGACGGCAGCGATTACCCAGACGAACTCATTACGCAAGCAGGCGTGGCAGTAGTATAATCACAGTTGTGGCAGACATCCGATCCGATGATGGCTAATGACAACGACATCAATGCACATGGAGACCTCAACCACAACGATACTGCTCGTTGATAGCGAGAACGGCAGAGATCGAGGGAGAGAGAGCAAAACAACTCTCCAAACTCGACTGGGTGCTCGTCCGTCCACTGTAACTTTAGTCAACGAAGCTAAACCAGATCATTGTATGTAGATACTGAAAAACCGAGATATGCTATCGTCTTCGCTCACAACGATCATCCTTATGATGTGCACACATTGGCATCAAGCGGCTCCCCTCGTGTTTGTTGCTTCGGTGTGCTAGATTTTTCTCTTCAATCTCACTTCTTTCTCACTTCGACGTCGGCACCCGACCTCTTCCCCTTGCCACCTCTCTCTCTCCCTCTCTTTCTGTTTCTTGGTCTATATATTTATCTTTTCAATGTATGCATGTAGATGGAGGCATATCGCCGCAGAAGACAGAGGTACATTCATTACGTCATACGTATGGGAGGAAGGTAGATAGCCAACGGTAGACGATGATGACGAAAACTAACGATGATACAGCGGATAAAGGGAATAAAGTGGATAAGGAAAGGTGTGCATTTCTCCACACGTTTGCTGTGCGGATGTCGACGGGCGTTGCTGTCAGTCTGCTGTTTACTCTGACTCGGCTAACGGCGGTGTCTGCTGCGGCGGCGGCGGCGGCTGCCGTCGGGGAGCCCCTTCCAGATGGGCTCGACTAGCGGGTCCGCTACTACGACCATTACTATTATACGACTAATAATAATAATGCTATGACGATCACGATTAATCCCTGTTCTCGCCATGTCCACGATGCTCTGTGGCAATGGCCCTACTTAAAAGTCTCATCTCTTCTCCTCATAACTTCTCCTCCTTCTTCCTCCTCGTCTTTTATCTTCTTCGCCAACGTCTTCAACGTGTAGACTTGATTCTCACCGAAGGGATGGCAGGACCCGTCATCAGGCAGCAGTCGCCGTCAGTCCTTCGTCGCAGCGTCGACCAAAGCGCCATACGACACCAAACTGTCTGAGAGCGTTGGTTTGTGAGAGTTTTCCGCACGCTCTGGCCGTTCTCGGCACCGACGGCTGCGGGCAGATAGGCAGCCAGCTATGGCGTTTGTGACACAATCGAAGAAGTGTCGCCATGGATGCTTGTGGCTCACCGATAGATAGATATATAGATAGCCACTCTCTGTCGCCGCCACCGCCGCCCGCTACCAATGCTGGCGTTAGCGACAGACTGTCTACCGCTGTTGGGTGGGGTGTCACCGCATTTGTGCTGCGGAGACAGCCGTCGCTGCCGCTAAACTCTAGCTAAGCGTGGTTAGTCGGGGAGGATGACGCGTGGGTATAGATTTCGCCACTCAAAGATTTCCACGCACCCGCCGTTATTCGCTATTTGCTCACTACTTAATAATGGATTGGTTTTGAGCACTTCTGTCCGTCGGCACAGAGGCACAGAGCGATAGAGAGAAGGTGCGCGCGGAGGGGCACCCACATTACATTCTTACGAAATGTTTTTCTCTTCATCGTTAAGGCAGGAACGCGAAGACGGACAACTGCCCAAGGAAGGAAGGAAGGAAGCAAGCAGCAGAGGAGATAAGACAAAACGTAGATGGCCAGATACGAGGAGAGTCCAGAACAGCACAGATGGCTGGTAGTACTATGCGTACATATGCCCAACAGTGTTGTAGGTTCAACTGATCGACGGTGGCGGCTGGCTTGAGAACGCGGCCGGACGAGGGAGGTGACCGACAGGAGGAAGCTGTAAAACCTAGAAACGCCGTGAGCGTTTTGAAGCGGGTATCGTGTAGCCGAAACGAGTATCGTCCAAAAACCATGCATTGTATGTGTATAAATAAACCATCTATCCATCTATCGACCTATTATATACAATACGTTCGACGTTTTCGCCGTAGCAATGGGGAGGCGCACAAACGAGATCCCAGTTTTGTCTACGCTGATCGAACGCACACAGGATAACAAACGTACGATGACGATAATCGGTACATGCATGCACTCTATGATGTTGTTGTTGTTGCCTATAGAGATAAATTACTGATAAGACAGATCTGCAGCAAGATGTGGCGAGGGCGGACGACGATGGGTAAAGATATCTCGACTCGAGTTGCCCGTCAGTGGGTGACGACTACGGTGACTGGGTGACGATTGTCTCATGGGGATTGTCGGGACGTCAGGAACAATCTAAGATCGGACCGAGGAGGAATGCTTGAGTTTTCCCCCCTGCGGTGAGGACACATTTTTGGCATTGCTTCCCACGCTAGGACCTGGTACATGGGCTTCGCGGTGATTTTCAACTAACCGCAGTCATAGACGACCTAACCTTAAACTATTCCTACAAATACGATGGAGCGTCAGGTAAATGCTGCTGATACAGAAAGAAATGGTTCAGATAAAGGTGCGCTGTGACAAACCGTCCATAGGGTCACATGCCTACATGGGAGTTAGAGACAGCTTCCACAATCAACCGTCTATCGCAACTTTGGCTTATTTTGAGATGAACTGCCTTAATCAATTAACTTCAGGTAAATGTCCGCAACGTCTAAACAAAACGACGAGACAAATGAGGCGAATCATTATTGACTCTGACAATTTATGCAACTTGTGCTTATTGTAAGCACAATTCATTTTGTATTCACTTACGTATATATGATTCGGTGTGCTCATTTTCCTCAAGTTCAGCCGGTGCCCAAGTCGAAGAGGTCCAGGGTCTTAGTGGGTGAGAGTCCCACCGTCTTACCAGACGAATACCTTAGGCGTGAAGTCTGATCTACACAATGCATCTGGCCCAGTGCGAGCAAAGTTCAGCCGGTGCTAATAACGTCCGAACATGTTGTGTTTCTTAATGCCGTAATGAGATAGCAACAAATACACAAAAAAAGAAAACAACTAGTACCTTTCGGGCTGGCTTAGCGTAGAGAATCTGTTAGCAGCAATAGTGCTGACGCTAGATTCGTTCAATATAGATCTTTTCCTCGTCGTTGTTGCACCCTTGCCCTATATTCCTCTCTGTCGTGACGTTGATCTCAGCTCATCTCGCTTACCAGGTTAGCACCCGGCTGTCTTTCTACCTAGACATCTTAGCTGGTCGATTTATGCCATTCGTATGACAGGACCTCTTTCAGAACTGTCAAGCAGTGTTCCACTATCGCAAGTCATGATCTAACCTCGGTCGTCAGGTTCTTCAAGGGCCTTTTATCGGTCAATGTCGTAACAGTGTCTCTCGTCGTCATCTTTTGCAGGCCGATGCCGCTCTATGTCTCATTCGTCGGATCTGCACCCCTTCACTTTCTTTCCCCGCCTCCCCCCCGAACCTGAAAACCGAACCTTCAACAGGAGGCGTTTTTCCAGCTGACTGCCACCCATCTCGTCTCGTCGAGCGCTTCTCAATCCTCACGGTTCTCTTGAACGAACCGAATCTCCTAGCCTCTGGCGTACTTACTTACTGCTCTCTTGTCTTGCTCGGTCTAATGCTGAGGGAGAGCCCCCACAGATCAGCTATTTATATATCGGTGGGACGAAACCAACCAGACTGGAACCAACCGATGTTGCCTGCTACAAATACTACAGCCATTGCTGCCACCACTTCTCGCCTTATGCCATCATCGCGAATAACGATGGCGGTGGCGGCGGCCGCAGCATCAGCATTATCGTGGAAAGCCATCGTCGTCACTGGCTGTTACCATCATGGTTCAACGGGCTTCTCACGTGTTCTTGTCCTTCTTCCGGCGCTATCAACTCGTCATCTGGTTCAGGGTTCAGTCGCTGTCCATTGCCGCTCTGTTTTGTCGTGCCCTCCCTAGTGGCACGAGACCACCGCTCGCCTCGGGACTCCAGCGATGACAGGCAGAGCACAACGATGCGGCCGGGCGGTGAGATCTCTAAATATAAACATCATACACTCACCCGGCATCCACACCATTCGACCGAACTCCTCTCCCGATCTGCATCTGGGATTCGAACCCCTATATACCCCATCTATGTGGCAATCGTCGACACAACAACGTAACATATCTGTTAATTGTACTCCGGCTGTTCAACCGGCAAATGTGTTGAGCAAACCACCCTCGAATGTTTGTCAACTACTCGTCGAAAAAACGATAACACCGAGATATCGAAACCTTCACAAACACACGCAGTCGCAGCGTACGTACGATACAAAGTCTTCCCCGCAGCTGCGGGTTCAATCGATTCACCCGTGTACATTCTAAATAGAAGGCCAACTATAATAGATTGCGAGATGGACATGCCATCACTGACATCGCACCAGTCCATGTATTTCGCTCGACACATAGGTATACCATAGTTGTCTTGCGGCTCGGAAACTCGTCGATGTCAACAATCTACTCGTTCCCGTTGTATTTGAAATTGTCATCGACAGGGGGCCGTCAATAGCAGTCCTACGTTGCTGCTTAGCAGCCGTAACGTCATCGATATCGCTGTGGTCGTTCCAAGATTAGCAATGCTGCCAACAGCAGCATCTGCCAGCAATAAAGTACTTTTCAGACGGGAACGAAGCTATTACGTGTACGAGCCAGCGGGAGCGAGACCGACAGATAGGAGGTGGGTAGATCAACCATCAAAGCTTCTACTAATTTCCACGATTATCTCTGATTAGGCAATAGGAACCGACTAGCAGACGCCACTAAGTTCAGCAATAGCGTTCCAGTACGCGGGTTGATAGGAATCAAGAAAGGTAATTAGTTTCTTCTTGGTACGGTGACACTGGCTGACGTGTGGCTCTCGGTGCCGTGCCGTTTCTTCGATTGCTGGCATTATTATTATTATTCTTGTTGTCGTTGTTTTTGTTGGCACTGATGTCACCCAAGCGGATGAGTTCGACATGTGTCAACGTCGTTAACGTTTAGGGAGCCACGAATCGCCGCCCCCCCTGGTCGACGAGCTCACGTAGCAGCCAACGCGTGCGACATGGCCGTTACTGGCAGTGTCGCTCCCGATCTCTGGACCCCCTCATTTCTCTCGACCGAGTTCGGTAAATGACGCGACTGAATCGTTGCTACCGACAACGATACACCGTGAAATGGTGACAGGCTAGCTATGGCCGGGACAGTTTGAACTAATGACAACAGTAGGCGATATCGAATTAGTCGGTTTGTGGAGAGTCATTAATTTAGGCTATGTCATCGAACTAAGCAACGTCGCCGCGCGAACAAAACGCCCTAGAGACCTCTACGGGAGGGTGCACAAGCCGTCCATCTAACGACAGGTCTCTCTGTAAGAAACAGCCAGAGAGTTTCGTGGTTACGATGAGCGTGTGTGTATATTTAATTGGATAGAATGTGTTCGTTTACGAAGCGATCCGTGGGCAGCACAAAGGCTTTAGTAATCACAAAAAAAAGATCATACTTATTTGAAGGAGGGTTTGATCTATAAGTTCCGCGATTGCTGATAATATGTCTATCACACTTATGCCCCTAAACCAAACCGACACTAATCAGAACAACGAATCACAAGCCCGCTTATACAGTTATAAAATTGCAGCTCCTTTAATAAACCAATAAACATATACAACAAACAAACGACAGATGTGTTCAAGTGCTGCCCCTTGTAGCGAAGAACTCAAAACTTTTACTGTGAACACATACATATACAAAGATTGCTAATTTGCTCAATACGGCGGATTGCAGATGCTCTTGCCTGTCGTACCGACGGCCAGCCTATCTCCCGTTAGACGCGACCCCGCTGAGTCCGAGAGCGCCCCCTCAAGATCGAAGAATGAGTCTGACAGAGATTTAAGATCTCTCTAAGCCACCATCGCGGGCGGGACGTTGTTTGGGCTTTGCCACCTCGGATAAGGAGTTTGGTTCTTCGATAATTTCAACTTTAGATTGTCGCAAAACATCTGCCCTGAGTTAGACCTGGCTACGGAGGACAATGAGCAGTGTCAAGGTTAGGGTGCTGCGGTTAGGGTGCTGATATATATATATATATATATATATATATATATACATATATATATATATATATATATATCATAGTACGCAGTCCGTACGGGACGGCTGTTATATCAGTTTCATCAAAACGTCTCCATGACGAAGTCACACCCTAACACGCATATATATTAACATGCTATACACGACATAGATATGTAATAGCAAGATCTCATCCATATTGTTCACAAAAAGTTAGCCTTGACACAGCACCACTATAAATTCGGATTAATGATTCATCAATCAACTATACACTAATCGGCTCCTAAAACGCATCCTCTGCCTAAAAAGAGTTATTCCGCACACTACTTGCCCCACCGTTCATCGAATCACCGACAAATTTAAACTCAAGCAAATGAAGCTTACAAACTCACTTAGATAGACAGACAGGCCACTCGAAAGAGAGAGAAAGAGAGAGAGAGAGAGATAGAGACTTATTGAGGTTATATTCGTATTCGCCCTGGACGTTGCGCGTGCCAGGTGCCTTTTGTGCCCCCCGCCCCCTCTCTCTCATTTCGCATCTTCATGCTGGTAGTGGTTTGTTGCTAGACTTTTACTACTGCCTACTACCAGTAATACATATATCTGCTGCTGTTGCCGCTGCTGTTGATGCGTTCATCTCCCGATTGTAACCCGCTTTATCCGATGTCTATTGCAGACATGGGACGACGACAACAACAACAGCATCAACAACATCTTCCGTTCTTACTTTGCGGGTTGTTCTTCCTTCTTCTCTTGAGCTTCGGTCTTCCCCGTCGGCGTCATCACGGCGCAGTCGCAGGCGACGCTGTCATGCCGTTGTCTTCGTTCTTCAATTTCTTCGGAGACGGCGCCGAAGGTGAGCCAGCCAACCCCACAAGCACATCGGGATCGGACCGAGCCAGACGAGAGACCAAACGCAGAAGACGGCCGATGAGCCCCCGACAGATGTTCGATGCGGTTGATTGTGCTCGCGCGCGAGCGCCACCAACACCAACTGAGCTGACGAACCTTCCTGGTGGCTGGCGACCGACGTCTGCTATAACGCCACCCTTCTCAGATATCTCTCTCTCTCTCTCTCATCTCAACTACTACCAGTGCTTAGGCTATCTCTATGAGTATTCTTCTCATTCTTCGGTCTGATCTGCTTGGGGTTTGTGCTGTTTCTTCACCGTCAGCGTCGCCGTCTTCTGTTGTGGCCCCCATCGAACGTCAGCCGAAAAGCTTCAGCCGTCGTCGAAGAAAGCTCAGATTGTCTCAAGTCGCGGCAGCGTCTATTCGTATATTGTGCATGTCTATCCATCGATCTACCCAACAGATGGTATTATGGGTAGTATAGTTGGTACCGTTCACAGTTGAGTTCACTGCTGCTGCTGCTTCTGTTATTGCTGGGGGCACCGACGCCAGAAGGGTGTTCGCTGTGTCCTATACTGGCGGTCTCTCGATCATCTTCGTCTTCTTCGACATAGTCGTGTGGCTGAATGGCGTCTAAACAGCTTCTACTTCAGAACGGGGATGGACGTGACGAGGGGGCGAGAAACCAGCCGAGGCTGAGTTGGTGCTAAACATCGAAGCTGGGGCAGGCTTGTGGCGGGGTCGCCCGCGGCAATGGGCCAAGGGTTTGTTCGCGCACGCGACAGATGCTCGAGTACCACCAGCAGCAGCAGCAGCAGCATGGATAGCCACGTGAGTGTTTGAAGCGTCGCTGCTGCTGATACAGCCTCCTCCGCCGCCGCCACCAGCACTTTTGCTGTTCTCCTGCTGTTCATCACAACAACGGCAGCGCTACCATCCCGAGCTGCGGCCAATGGAGGGTCATCACGCACGTCGATCGTTTTAGCCTCATATTTACTTGATCATCGTATCGCCGTATTGATGTGGCCAATGGACCCATGTCTATGGCGCAGACTCGCCCCCACAGACAACTGACCCATCGGCCGCCCCGTCCACTCATTCATCGTGTGCTTGATTCGCTGGTTCCACCGCGCACCACCCCTCTTGCCCCTAGATATATTTTATCCATTCGTATTGAAAGACTCCCCCCGATTTTGCTACTCGAACCGATATATCCACGCTCTCTTCCCTCTGAACTATGAAGGGTGTCATGGCAGCTGATCACGACATCGCCAATTGAATGACGGACTTCAGTCTAGCAAGACAGCTTGTGGTGGTCTGCCAAGGGCAGTAACGACAACCGCACTCACCACGTTACCAACAGCAACAGTATCGATACAACGAGCTAAAGTAAAAATGAACTACCTGCTGAGACAACAGGTTATTCAATACCAGCGATCAATAATATGGTTGGATTAAGCAACTGCAATACGATTATCGACTCGTGTTGTAATTCAAGCTTTGTTGTTGAGTAATCACCAAATGCTCTGTTGAGTTATAGTCCTTTGAAAAGCGGTAAACGCCAGCTTTCTCTTCAATCTCGCACGGCAGCCCCATTGTTGAGTGTGATCATAACTCGCAACTCCTTGTATTGCCTCATATACTACTTCTTCGTCGGACATGTTCCCCTATTAACAAACAAAAGCTGTGAAATGCTCTGGTATATTTGCTAGTAGTGCTTTGCACGACCATTTGCTGAGCGTACAGCTGATTTGGCTTGGGAAATTTGACAAACTCATTACGAAAATGATTGCAATGCAAGCAGACATGCTCCCCACTTATCAGGTAAAACACCGTACATATTTACAGCAAAGTCAACAATGGAAGAGGCGAACGACAAAATCATCTTTATCCTTCATAGAAAGATGATTTGAACTTGATCATAAAGGACAACCCTAGGATGCTTCGGTCATTTCGCAGGATGGTTACCGTGTCCTGTAATACAATTACACCTGTACTATTTACAAGGAACAGTAATTAAAATGATTGCTAATGACGTCTTCAACGCTCACATTTCGCGCGCGTTATGTTCTGCTCTGCCTCTTTCTGCGCATTGGTAACAGGCTCACTGACATTGGATCTGGTTCACTAAAAAGGTTTTCGGGCTGAATCTCAGCCAACATTTAACGTCCGCGGTACCGCTTTTAGGACCTGATTCACTATCGTGAGTACTACACTGCCGTCAATGGGGTGTTTTAAAAAAGCGAAAGCCAATATGACCTCGTCACCGCTTCACGAGAATCGACGTTCTTTCCAATAGTTGATATCGGAGAAGCTCAGCTACTTCTCTGCTGTCAACCTACTTTTTTTTTCAATCCATGTATTACATCGAACAACAAGCGGACGCATCGATGATAACGCGGATCGAATGATTATTCTATTTTGCTAACAAACACCACTATACGGTGTCATTATTATAGAATAATATACTATTATTATTATTACATGTGTATAAAAAATTCCAGGTCATATTCCATTAGCAAGGAGCGGCAGGAGCGTCGTGTTCATCCTTGTCCCCCCCCTGGTAACGTTTGTAGCTTTCGTAATGTTCACCTTCACTTCTGGCCTCAGCCAGCTGTTTCTCTCATGTCCATCTATTCTGCTAAGTCGTATTTGTCCGTTGTTTGTACATAGCCCGTTTGCATGGCACCGCATGCACCGAGTGCCGGCACGCGGTTCCATTCTGGCGTTTGTAGGCAGGCGGCCACCGGTCGAGAGGCGGCACCGAGATGGCCATAATCGCTTGGTCGACGGTGTGACTCGTGCGACCATCGTCAACAGAATCGTGGCCCTCTACCTCGGCCACTGTAGTCGTTGTGTGTTGCGGCTGGCTGGCACGATTATAGTTGAAGGAGTAGTGGTTGTACTACCAGTAGCGAACAGGGCTGTGGGAAACAGTCTTGGATGGCTGAATGGCGCAATGCGCCGCAGGAGCTATGGGGATCCAGCCAGATGCAAGCGCACTGCGGGGTGTTCCACGGGAACACGGGATTGAGTGAGGGTCGTCCGCCGCCCCCCGCCGCTGCTGCTGCTGCCGCCGCTCTGTGCAATGGGGACTGTTCATGACTTCCTGTGCTCTCGAAAAGGCGCTACCACCGACGCTGTGATCGCCGTTGCCTTACGGCACCGTAGCGGTAACCTAGTCGCCTAGCAGCTTAATGCATCTAGCCACGGCTGGCCGTGGAACGGCGCCACGGCACAATCGTCGTCGCCTGCAGGCAATTCCGAGTGTTTATGTGCGCGTTTTATCGCACAATAAAGCATCCACTGCTGCTCGTGCTTGGGGATGACGCCGCACGCGGCCACTCTCATGCCGAGCGCAGCGCTGAGCGCGGCAAGCCGCGGCAAGGCAGGCCAAGCGTGGTCAGATCTCAAAGCGATTCCAGAAGCAACGAGAGCCCAGCGAGTGTGTCTGTGTGTGTGTGTGCCCAGCACACTTAGAGACATTGAGAGACCCTCACGGGACGCGTGTGAGGA
The DNA here is from genome assembly GCA_019614645.1 of Stratiolaelaps scimitus. NCBI lineage: Eukaryota > Metazoa > Arthropoda > Arachnida > Mesostigmata > Laelapidae > Stratiolaelaps > Stratiolaelaps scimitus. The sequence continues at coordinate 535,926 of JABWDB010000083.1, forward strand.
GACTTCTCTCGGCCACGCTCTCTCTCTTCCCTCAATACGGCCGTCCTGACCCGGCCGTCTGGTACACAAGCGAATGCATAGAACGGGTGGCACCACCGCATTCTGCTTGACTCGCGTTTGCCAAGGGCGTAAAACGGCGCCCGTTGTTTCATCGGGGTTGAAACAAATGCCGCCAACGCATCCCATCCCTTGATCCCTGGAGATGGGCGGCGACTACCAGTCGTCAATTCCCATTCACGGCGGCAACGACGACAACGACGACGACGAGCAAGACAGCCAAATAACCCGAATTACACAAAAACACTGGGCTTTTCCTTCTGCAGAACTTTATTGCCGATGAAAGAGATCGAGAGACTTAAAAGACATCGTGCGTGATAGAGGAGTGAAGGGATGAAGGGGAGAGAGAGCAGGAGTCACGTTCGCTTGAGCGACACGCATACGGCAAACAAACGATGCGGCACACTCTCTCGTAGAGGGTGACAGTGGTCCCACTCAATAAACACATGGATGCAATAGGCTAGAAAGTAAAATGCGTATCAACAGTGAGCAAGGGCAGACCCGATGATTACCCACCATCTGCTGTGTGTTGTTACTACAGGCAACGACACTACGAATAATAATCATAATAATAATAATCATTGGTGTTCATTGGTGCGCGCGGAGGCTAGAATAGAAAGGTTAATATTTATTCGTGTTGATGTTTGTGCGATTCGGCTTTTAGAGGGCGGAGGGAGTGTAAGGACCGTGTATGCATCATTCGATTTCGAGCTATGATATAAGGACTAATTTTTAGCGTCTGTTCGGAGTTATCTAGTCAGAGTTTTGGGTGGGAATTGCCCATAGGCGGCCTAATCAGAAATTTGTCGAGTACACGTAGTACGAATGACGCAGCAGCCCACCTTATTTTTTAGGGAAAGCCGTTAGGAATTATTGGATGAGCCGCAATTCCTTATAGTTGATATACTCGTTCAGAGAGTAATCAACGAGCAGTGCCAATTAACTGATATGCTGCTACAACGGAGTCGTTCAACCCTAACATGTGGCTCTAATTTCAAAGAACATAATCAATTGATCGAACGTCTCCAATAGACTTCTGTGTGTATATAATGAATCTGACCAATGTCCACGTTGGCTCTCTCGTAACGAGGTTTGCCACGGACACTAGAAAGTGTCCACGCCAAATAACGTATATGATCCTGATGCCTTAAAAATCTATGCACTGTTCGAAAGCTAATAACTTGCAATCCGCAACCGATAGCATAGTGCCGATGAAATCATATCTCTCTTAGGTATGATATAATATAATATATGCTTTCCCTTAAATACACGCGTGTCTGTGTTGACTGTCTGACGCCTTTGTGGACAACGCTCGTAACCGATTAATGACAACGTTCATATGAGACTGCTTCGCCTGATTAGATAAATGACGTGAAGTAACTCTTCTTGCAGCGGACAGCATAACATTTTTATTGAGTTCGCACAATCTGGATAGTGACCCCCTCGTTATTTAATAAAGGTGTCATTCTAATCTATTATATATATATATACCGGTCTATTGCCACTTCGTCTTTATATTATAGTTATCACTGCAAGACATGACGAAATCGTTCGAAACACTGCCTCTCAAGCGCTCTAGTTGCGCTTATTTTTACTTTACAGACATGCCGTCATTGACTCCTGTCATTATTTTTTTACTATCTTTATATAACTAGCATCAGTTGAATGCAATGAACAAATTTACCAGTAGTGCTTCGTTGAACATCTTCCCACCCGAAAGCCAAGTCCAAACCGAGCTCGTGGTTGGTCTCCACCCGCCGACGTTCACGGCTCGTCGATAACTCGCTCTCATTAGGTGGTCCGCTTCAGGCGGTCTAAGAAAAGCAGCCCACACGGATGCCGGCTAGAAGACTCAGAGCCCATAGACGGCGGGAGCGTCTCGCTTTCCAAGAGATCACAGAAGGGGTGGAGTATTGGTCCCGTGGTAGCCGCGAGCATGAGATAGATGACTGACTAATCAAAGCGCAGGTGATACCCATCTAAGGATTTGATTCGAGGCTGTTACGGGCACTCACAGATCCCGGCTGTCGTTTTTCTTTCCAAGGTTTGATGATCCGGTGAATGCTGAACGTATCTATCTAAGCCAAGCGGGCCAGCCCTTCGAGAACGATACTAACACTAAATGACAATAATCACCTGCTGAGTTATATCGAAACATCCTAAACGTGGAAGGACCTACTAACTAGGTGGGCTGAAAGCGACAGATGACACAAAAACAGCCGACCCGAGTGCCGTTCACCCATAGTTCACCCCTGTGACTCCAACGGCGAAGCTGGTTCTACATCAGGCTGGTTGTTTAATCATTTAGTTCATTCTGGATGCATTGCATACGCATCCTGCAAGCGTTGTCCACATAAGACTCGAGAGCAAAAAGTACGGATTTATGAGTCTATTAAAAAGAAATGCATAATATCTGGTTTTTGTTTTTGAATCGATTGCACTTCTTTATAATCGCGGCGTCGAATTCAAAATTATGGAAATTAAATACATTTATGATATGATAGATGATAATTATATATGTAATACATATTAATAATGGCTAACGACTATGGAATTCATTTATCTTATCTTATATTGCGACACTCTGTGGGATTACCACGGGCCAGATAATGATGTGGAAAATGCGTCTGCAGTTATCTGAAGCCTGAGCGAGTCTGAACAACTCGTGTCGGTGCCTACGCTCACGCTAGCACGCAAGCAAAGGTTAGGTGCAATCAGAAATAGCATCATTCCTGACCTATTTAGTGGCTAAGCGGCTCCTGCCGTTGTCGGTAGATTCCACAGCTCATCCAAATCGCCCTGTCTACCTGACTGAGTTTGTTTGCTGCGAGAACTCGCTTCTCTTCGTCCGATCATGTTCTCAACGTTGTTGCGATAGCTTTTTATTTAGAATTCGAGTTACTGGACTCCAGCAGAGCATAATACAGATCTAGTGAGGTTCTCAACCAAACATGAATCATGTATTAACGAAATGAACATTGCTTAACACAGACGCATGTTCCTACGAAATACCGAAGGAGAACTTCTTTGATTTTCAATTTCATGGACATTTTTGCAATTCTCTCTACCAACAAGTACCAATTCTCCCGATTCATCCTTAGACCCCTGGCGTACCCACTGAGACCAATGTTTATTCATTATGTTCTTCGAGTTAATCATCTACTCGATCCACTCAGCCGTTCTGCCGGTGGTAGCTTTAAGTAGCTTGCATTTCGTGGCCGCATCAAGGTTCACCGACGAAAGCCGCCCGATGATTGAGAATTATTAGCGAAACCGATAATTAGTGCATGTCAACAGCGCATTACGTCCTGCCGATGTGGAAATGAGTCGAATTCGAGTTGAACAGAGACAGCCCGGAACCTAGATGCTGTACATCCGTCCTGAAGAATGAAGAATTAACTAACACAATGAGAGGGTATACGCATCTTCAAGTCTCATCGATGTGATGCGCTTCTTAACAAACTCAAAATGACAACTTAAAATTGATCGGTGTTTAGCATTTGCTGCATCGTCTCATCGATTTGCGATCGTGTAATTACCCAATAACGAGTCTATCTCGAAACTCTCTAGCAGTGCTCTCGATAATACACCCACGCACACACACACCGACACAAACACATCGTGCACCATTCATTCGCGTATCGAACAGCTCCCACAGAATGCGGCACGGCGAAACGTAATTGTCGACCAGCACGACTCTTGCTTATTATTATTTTGTTAGATTCTTATTGTATATTTGTTTAAAAATGTTGTTACCCGCTGTGCAGCGTATTACTGTATATTTTTGCATCGAAAAGCGAGTGTGGCTTTGTGAAATTTCAATTCTCCGGCTGGACCGAAGCCTGACAAAGCTTAAACCCCTATTTCGTCGCTGTTAAGGAGGTCGTCTTGGCTGTAATTGGATAATGATGAAAAAATAAACATCTGCGTCTCTAACCACGGGCTCGGGGAATCTGTCGATGTGAATGCTCGCACTGCATACGAATGGACCACCGTGGCGGTGGAATGGGCTAGAATACTGCTGAGCCCACAATAGAAATATATGAATTTCTGCTCAGCTTGACGAGATATAACTCGACCATACAAGTTACTCATTCTCTGTAGTATACCTTCGCTGAATAAACCTGCTTTAAATGAGTTCGCGGGTTATGCGTATAGCTACAGCGCATATTTTATGTCACGGTTCCTATAATTCAGATGAATATACTGTGTACATACCTAAGTATATACATCAGGCGGAGGTCACTTGCAATACTATTAACATCAAACTCGGCAATAGTTAAACACTCCGCTCATTAAATTCAGTGCACAGCCAACGTAAGCTTACGGGCCCGCAAAATGCCTGCTGTGACAGGGCCACTGTGCCCTCAAGCGTGCTGTACGTAAACCCCCTATACAAAATCAAATGCCGAGTTAACGCTGGGAGGCGGTCGAGTGAAAACTGCGACAACTCGCGCCCCGATACAACCTGGCTGTCTGTGCACAACGCCAGTGACGGCGGCTGTGAATTTCAAAACAACGTCAACGCTGGCTCGGAAAAGAGGACATTCAAGGTGACAAATGTGCATTTGTTTAGTCGTAGACGGCCGCGGTGGTGGTGGTGACGGTGGCGGCTAGCGGGTAGAGCACCGTTTACGTTCGGACACACCGAACACGTAGGCAGTGCCGCTCTATGCGTGGTAGTTAAGTCACGTAGCAGTTGCGCGGGTACGCCCTCCCGGTGATCCGGATACGAGATGCTATTTTCACTTGTGTCAGGAGCACCGGCCCGCTCGTGAGTTCGAGGCAGGGGGCGGGGAGCTGGGGGTCCTTTGTGGGTGTGGCGAAAACCACTGTTAGGTCTGACTATCTGTCACGTGCTAATTTTGAGATCTATTGCAGAATTGCAAACCGCAAACAGTCTCGCGGGCTCCAGTCGAACCGAAGTCTTGGACTCAATAGATCGATTCGACTCTCGATTTAGTCACCGAGTCCTCAAAAGTGCGGTGCAAAAACAAGGAGCCAGGATGTGACCTGGACACGATTTCCTCTCTGTATCATATCAAAGACAAACCTGAATTTTATAGTAGACATGTTGTGCTTAGGTAGGTGGACGTGAATGTGGCGTCGAATAATTGGTAACGCTTCAGTGATTTCAGTGTTTGCTCTATCAGATCTTGATTCTAGCAGATGTGTGTCACACCTAACTTAAGTTCACAACACACAATCCATGGTGCATATATGTTGTCTATCTTTTCTTTTAAGAGGGAAGAAATGCGTCATTACGCACGAACGGACACCTTAGTATGCGGGCCGAAGTTTCAAGAAGATCAACAGAAGATTCGTTGAAGTAATACCCATTTTCTATATCGACATCCCTTACTATTTCTTGTAATTCCAGCTAAAGATCTATTGGACATCTTAAGTCGTCTTTTTCTCACTTCTCCCATCGCTGTTTGTTGTGTTTGTGCCCCAAAAACGTGTACGTACATCTGTTCACCAATATCTAAGACAAGCAAGTTTTTCACTAGGTAATCCCGTCCTCAAACACACACAGACAAGCACACACGCTCTCAGCTACGAACACCCCCTCGTCGTGTTCTGAGGTCCGGTTCCGAGTTCTTCCGAGCTAGCTAGCTGCCCTCGTTCTTTTCCCTAGTTCCTACCCTCTACGAGAGCTAAGCAAAGGAACGAAGAAGAGAAGGTACAACGATTTGGGCGCACTCAATGTCTCTCTGAAGGGAAATGCTCTGTCGGCCCACCACGGTCAGTCTGGATATTGCCGGGACCCGCTTCGGCTGCTGGCCAACAACCAAACTCAATTTGTTCGCGAGTTTTACTTTACCTCCGCTTCGGCTCTTCCACGGTGCAGCAGTACTAGCTAGCATGGGGCTCCGGTTCGCTCAAACATAGACCCGCCAGCACTCGCAGTTGTTGCAGGCGAAGCGTCAGTGGCACCGAGGGGTAGTGCTTACTTGCTAGCGGAGACACACAATGGGATTCCACTATGAAATGGTAGCTGGGTGGTAGCTATATAATGTTTACGCGAGGTTTTACGGTCCCTCTCTCTGGAGCCGAGACGGAGAAGCTCATCCGTACGAAACGGGAAGTCGGCGTCATTGGTGGGGTGGTCGTGGAGGAGGCAGCGGCGCCGGCGTCGTACCCAGCAACGATAGCTAACGGCATTGGTGCCACTGGTCTATCCATGCCAGTGCAGCAGGCCGGCGGAGCTTTGGCGTTTGGCATGGTGGCATTCCTTCAGGGAAAAGCGGTGAGAGAACGCCGGAACCTCGTCGGGCGCATGAAACCTCAGCCCTCCATCGAGGAGCCAAGATCAGACGGCGCTCGAGGCCCTTCCTTCCACCATCGGCCGTCGCTCGCTCGTCGTTGGAGGTCTTCTTCACCCGGAGAGATAGAGGAAAGTGCCTGGCCCTGAAGGCAGCACCACCGAAGCCGAAGTGGCACCCACGAGCCAGCGTCTGCCTGCCTCGGAATCAAAGCTTCGTTCGTCGCTGGCCATCGCTAGTGGCTGGCGTTGCTAAGAGAGCGAGTAAGCGAACGGAACAGCCAGCGGCCGACTCGACACAGTTCCTTCCTCTCCTCCTCCTCCTCCGACTCTTCTTCGAGCGTAAAATTCAATCACCGCTTAATTGACAGTGGATGGTTTTCATTCGATGCAAAGCTGCTTTCGTTCCGTCACTGCTCGCTTGTCTGTGTTCCCGGCCCAGCACAACCGACCCCTGTACACTGTGTATGTGCGCTATGTATGTACTACCACCTAGTGATGTGTTGGTGGTCCCGTCGCTGAGAGTGGGATGGCCCAGTGCATGCGAGGGGTAAGGGGGCGTCGAGTAGGAGGAACAAGCGAAGGTTCCCTCGAATCCCGAGGAATGCTGGGCCAATCCCGTCTGGGGTCCCGGAAGTGATTCCAAAATGAACCTCACGCTGAAGGAACGGTTCACAGTTCGGAGATAGCAGCAAGCCGAGACGGTCTCGAAAGGGATCGTGGACGGACGATTACTGGGGGACGGAGGGGCGCATCCAGGTTGCCGACCGATTGTTCAGCAGGTGGCGATAATGCACTTTGAAATGTGGCGCACTGTAAGCAGGTGCTGGCGGTACACTTCATTTAGGCGTATCTCTTCCGATCGAATTGGTGAGGATGCCGTCGAAATCAAGTCAGCGAGGAGATGAATGAAAAATTAGCCATTCGTGTAGTATAGGAATCGTTGAAGAATCACGATGTCGACACCTCCTGAAATGATTGCCCACATTACATTGTCGAGAATCGAAGGTAACGTATGTCGATGAATTAGGTGATAGTTTTGATATTGTTATTCGTGTAATAAATATATCATAACACTGTTTTAGTGCAACATCTATATATAATATATGGAGCATAAAATTGTAAATTGGTCTCACATATAATTCTATTTCTGTGTTGGCTCTCGAAAATCGCTGATGTAAACGCGTTAATGGTAAACTCATTAAGATTCAGCAAGCGTATGCCCTATATTTTCATAACAAATGCCTTTTGAACGATATCAAAAATGTTGTGGTCAGACATCGTTTAAGATAGGAATACACGTTGGCAATATGGAAAACACTTCCATATCGATCCTCAACGAATTTGCAATCGTTATCGTTATAACATCGTTACAACAAGGTACGCATGAATACTCTGTTGGTCAAGGCGAATAATGAGCTCTGTGAAGCACAATAATCATAGCTACCTAAATAGAAAGAAGCGTCGGACTTGCGTCTACAATAGAAATAAATAAATAAAGGATTGTCAACAACGACAACCCTTAGCCATTGTATCTCTAGTCATACAGCTTGTACTTACCATAACAATAACGACTTCAACTCACGAATGTATCATGATGGTCCAGGGAGACGGCTCATCGACGTGACATGCTCCTTCCAATTGTAACTATTTGCTATTTATTAATAAATTTCGAAAATGTTGCCGGAAACTTCCCTATCGAAGCTGTTTACCTGTTCTTCAACGAATTTCATATAGAGACAGGCATGAGAAGTTTGACACGACCGATGATGAACGCATCCCTCGTGGCAGTTACGTCATCGTGTATTTTACCAGAATACGATCGTAGAATGTAGATAGAGAAACTCGTTTAAATCTGGTTCAGACTAATATCGTCATTCAACTTCTAGTCTGCATCTCGAGGAAAGAATCTGGGAGGTTATTTCTAAGCGGGTAGTTATTTGTCGCCAGCAAAGCAATAAGGGCCAAAAGCTTATTAGCACGCCTTGCGATTAACGCCTCCATTGTTCCCATGCCAATAATCGAGGAGGGAGGTACAGGCTCTTCATTAACTTGTCACGTAGCCTAAGCTAAGGGTGCATAGCCGAGGTTTGGCAGCCGCTGTATCTCGCTAGTGTCGTTTCGTGTATCGACAGCATGCATTCGGCGCTGAGCAAGAAATTGGACATCAGTGCAAGGCAAGATGACCAGCCAGCGACAACAACGGTCATTCAGTATGACGGTGCTGAGGGCTAACAAAACATATGGGAGCAGCAGGAGTAGCATTCCTGGCTTTTTTTTACATTGCGAGAAGTCCCACCACAGTGTTCCCACCTCGTCTTATCTCCGTGCACCATTTGCCGCCTAAATGTCGATTTAAATCATGGAGGATGGGATCTTGCCGCTAGACTCAAGTCGCAGTCACAGCTGACCGCCGGTTCGTTCCTGCTTCCGAAGCAGCGGGAATGGTTCCGGGGATACGAGAGTCTTCTTCTTCTTGAGGCGGGGGCTTTCCCTTTGGGGGATTGGCTCTTGTCCTGAGAGGAGGACAAACTATTTGAACGTTTCCTTCTTTACACACGATGCGGACCCCACATAGTACAAATAGCCTTGGATTTGAGATCCTCCCCTTTTCGCCGCCAGCTCCTGCGTTTACACTTCGAATGATGGTTCAGCTTTCTAGAACTCATACGAATTACATACGTATGCTCGCCAGTAAATGGGGTACTTGAATGACCACAGGAAAAACACTTGATCCATCATGCTGTGGACGGAGACTTTCCAACGTCGAGACGCTGTACTATAACTCCATGGACGGTGCGCCGTCAAGCAGTTTGTTACGTTGACGGCGGGTGAGACGGGTGCACGACGATTTCAAGATCTCAACGGGGTGATCTGTGCATGCGACATGGCGATCTTCGTTAAGATCGTAAATATGCCGTGACGTGGTATAGCGATGTTCCACCGCTGAATTCGCAAATGAAATGAAATCACTTTGCGCATTATACGACTCTCTCTTCTTGCCTCTTCCTCGCCACAAAACCAACACCCCGACAGTCACGGTATACGGAGCGGCCGGGTTCAGAATATTACTGTGTAAGTAGGGAGGACGGGCGTAAATTAAAATAGTGGTCTTACCCCGTCTTGTAGCTCGTTCGAGTTGGTGGCTATACAGCACGAACATGGTACGGCGTGCATGTTGATACGAGGCACCACGAAGCCGAAAGGAGCAGACCTAGGCTTGCGCAGTTCAGGGCTGGCCAAGGCGAAAACCGCACTTGTCGAGAACCGTTAGCTTCAGCTACCACCGGCATAGGGCGAATCAACTTCTACTGTTGGGCTGCCCGTTGGGTGGGGCGTTGCGAGCGAGGCAGAAAGACACGAGGCAGCGGCGGGACAGCCAAATTTCCTCTCCGGCTTCTCGTCCGATTATTCCGAACGCAAGGCCCGCGAAGTCAGACGCAGACGAGGAGAAAGCAGAGTAAGAGATAGCGGTCGAGGCGTATCGTAACTGCAACCGCGCCGGTTGCTGCCGTTGTCGGCGCTCGCTCGTAAAACGATTCTCCGTTTCATGTTCGGATCCTTTCGTGGTAGTATCGAGGTCCTTTTCTTGTGCGCACACTGTCGGACCCGACCCCTCGTCCTGGCCTGCCCATCCCTCTCTGCCCTATCTACGAAAAGCAGAGAAGCGTGGAAGAGCAGGAGGAGGAGGAAGTACAGGAAAACGTTGCAGAACGACGAAGTGTAGCTAGCTGGTCCTGCCGGGGTGGCTGCGAGCCGGGACGCTGCTTTAAACTGGGAACGGCAAGGCAGACAGACGATGGCGAGGGGTTGGCTCCATCCACACGACGACTGGTTGTGCCGTGAAACGGATGCCGTCGCCTCAGCGTCCGCCCGGGGGAAACAGATAAATACCGTCCGTTCTCGACGTGGCCTCTCATCCATCGCTCTCGCACACTTTTAAAGTCCCCCGTCCCCTTTTGCCCACCTCAGCGTGTATATGGCACACGTCTGGCTGGGGAGACAGACACTCCCAGATTCGCCTCAAACCAATAGCCCCCAGGAAACTCTTTGCAGGAAGCGACGGATCGCGTAGAGAGCGAGACGGAGGTGAGAGCGAGAGAGAGAAATACACACGAGGTTGGGTTTGGTAGGTGGCAGAAACAGGGGCTCTATTTGCTATCGATTCTGCACTCTCGTCATTTCATTGAGTTGGCTGGCCGATGTCGATGACAACAACAGCCCCGCCAATGGGAGCGCAGCAGACATGGGGAACGATGGCGTGGGCCATGAGTGAGGTCAATAGAATCTCTTGGCTGGTGAAGGTGCTGAACGCAATGGCATCCTGTAGCGGTTGTGACGAACTCGACAGCAGACATGCACGGAGACACATAGACACACACCGACACACGAGCAGTATATCGGATAGAGGCACCTGTGTAGCCATCGCAAATGTTCACGCGTGAATGAAGATATCGTTCCGCAAGCGGGAAGGGACGAGATACGGAGGGATATATTGCATGCAGCCTTACTCGAATGTTCATTGGCAGAGCCTCAGCATTCTGTGCACTTCGTGCACAGATCGACCGTTCAGATTTTATACTTTGGATGACTCTTAGCGTCGCGTAATAACGTGTAAATAACGTGTTTCGTCCGGACGGACTCCGCTTCTGATTGTCTCTGTTTATTTATCATAACTATAATTTACTGTTATATGTGCTACAAATAAGTAGAGTGCGTCATTTTGCCGCAGGATGTAATTGACAATGTCCTTACGAGATATTTCTAATGCCTGTCGATATTTACTTAAACGAGAAGAGCTAACTTTGTGAACTCCTTCTGGGTTACGATCCTGGGACATTTACGGGAGAGACATCGAATCGAGTTAGTTCATATACATAGTTCGCTGGTCACTTATCCAAACGTTTGCCACAATCACTGCGCTTTTGTGATTGCCATGCTTTTTCCTTCGGTTGTGAAATTACCTACAGCTGAAAAAGCGTCTTTGTACGTCGATGATTTTGTTTCCATGGTAAGTTGTTTTGAGTCAATTTTTAATTATACATTCTGGGTACCCATTCATTTCCATTATTGTATAGCGTATAGCCCTTTATGTTTGGCTGAAATCCGCCACCTTTCCGAAATGTGGCGGGCTATCTTAAAGCTGCGCATCCTAAAACGATTTAGTTTACTGCGTTCAGCGGCTATGCTCTGCATCGAAACAGAAGCAAATTTTAGCTGCGTGCAGATGTTGCGGTTACGCCGTGTACGGCGTACATCGGAACAATATTATTCCAATATACCGTATCGGAAAACTATGCTCGACTAATCTAGCCGCGTGTATTGATTGGAGGCATGGCGCGTCCAAATTTCCTACAAAGATGCAGGCTTAGTGGTCTTATCGGAGTCATACACAACCGAGGTTACGTTGCGAGATTCTTGGTCTACCGTTAGCGTTTACGTGGTATAGTCACGACGTTCACAATCGGTGGTAATATCGTTTTTCGGACAGCAAGCCGAAAGAACTAAGGATCCATGATGGATCACGATTTCTATGTCTAAATTCAAATTGACAAATATATCGCTGCGAGTGTCAAAGACACTATTGAAAGAAGTAACGTGAGCAAACGAAAAATATTATTACATTTCTTTTAATAAAGCAGTGTTTTTAATTTGTTTCTACAAGATTACATGTGATTCTATCAAATAGACTCAACTTTATATCGAATGATCCCATGACCCCAGTGGGTTCAAGGGGCACAGCTGAGAAGGTCGGGCAGACCCCGCAGGTTCTACTTGTCTATGGTTCATCTCCTGGTATTTTGTCCACTGCTAACCACCCGGGTCGTCTGAGCACTATCCATTCGCGTGCGCTGCCCACAGTTAGATCCGAAGCGGCTTCAGAACTGTGCTGCCACCTTTGGCTTTGGGGTGTTGGTAACTCTCCCGTGATGTCGATTGCTCATGACACCGCCAGCCTCTATTCGGTCTCGAGCTACACCTCGCCCAAGCGGCCGACCTCGGCTGGCCTTCTGTGTCCGTTCAGTCTGCAGGACACCCGATAGCCCTCCCCAAGATATCCGTGCGTCTGGACAGACGTATGTGTATGTGTATGTTTGAGGGTATATATATATATATATCCACCACCCATATATACTGGATGGGTCGACCGGCCGACCGGATCAGCTGCGTCAATCGGTCGATTCCCGCCTCGATAGTACAGTGCTCGTCGTCATGAACATCGTAGCGACAGACCGATCTACAGGTCGACACTCTCTCGCCTACTCACTCACACAAATGTGCGCTTGCTCCCTGTTTCTGCTGATGCGACCCCTGTGCTGCTGCAGAGGCTCTTGTTGTCGTTCTCGCCGGCCCTGCTGCTGCTGCTGCTTGTGTAGCCATCCGGGTGGAGGATCACTTATACAATTAGTTCCCTCGCAGATGTCCCTACAGCAGCAGCCGTAGCGTCATCAATAGCGGCAGCTTACCGAGCGACAGACTAGCACCATGGCCCGATGGCATCAGCAGTGTCGGCGTCGTGTTGGACCCTCCAACGCAGAGGTAGCCGCACGCTCGGTCCCACAACGGAGATGGATGAACCAGCTCCACTCGACTTGGCTAAGGCGGATTGACCGAACACATAGTAACTGAAAGAATCATAATCTGAACTAGTTGGCTTTTTCTTTCTTTGCTGCCTACGCATCACTCGATTCTGATAAATGTCAGTCATTTCGGCGTCACTCGTTTCCAAGTCCACTAAATAGTGATTCCGGAGAATCTGAATCACCGTTCACCCACCATTTAGATTATCTGATTTGAGCTTGAGTTCATATGAACGATATGACATCAATACATCATTAGCTATAAAGAATCATTCGCGTCGATGAGGACAACACTCGAACTGTTCGAACTAGCATATGCCGCGTATCGAATCGTTATTGTTACTATTCTCTCTAAGAGGAATAAACATCATACGAATAATTGATGTCATCGATTACATTAATTGCAACATTTTACCTTGCTTCGTCCAATAATATAATGAATGGAGCCTGTTCTCTGGCTGTCGTTAGTCAGTAAATAGCAGTAAGTCAATTAGATGTACTAATACTTTTACTGCAAATACGTTCTTTTATTCAAAATGAATTAAGTTATTATAATTGGGACGGGCCAAAATTTTAATGTTGCACCATATCAAATGATATTAACGCACTTTAGTATAAGAGAGTCCTGTTCTGCTCTTAATATAAATATATATATATATATATATATATATATATATATGTATATGTATAGGAATCTGCCGCTCGGTCATTGCTGCTCCGTCTAAAGGAGTAATCCGAGAGGTCTTTTTAAGGTCATGTTGATCTATGAGGGTCGTTCACGAACATCGACAGGGCTCAGGAGTGTTAATCATCCTGATGAATGGACCTCCTTATTCTTAACGCGGAGGAGGGAAGATCGGAGTTCCGCTTTCTCAATACATGATCTCAATGGACCCCGAGTCACTGAAGAGAAATAGCCTCCTTGTCAGGAGCGCGAACAGGTAGAAGTAGTAGCACTGATACTACACGTAATAGCAGTTGTAGAAATACTCGCAGTAGGAAGTCAAGTGCTGTGTCGTGATAAATTGGTACACACGCCACGGAGGCCGCCGCTCTCGGTTTGCTCTTTTGCCTTCTACAGTTTTTCAGATAATCGTGGCCGAAACTCGATGCTGTTCCCACCCCTTCCATTCTCAATATGACTTGTCTTTGTGTTTGTGTGCGTGTGTTCGAGATCAAATTACACTATCTAAATTATTATTGACCTAGTATATGTTATGGAAATCTTGATGAAATCAACGCTGAATCGGCATTGATTTCTCACCATGTTTTTATACGGGCCCAGCGTCCCTGACAAGCAAAGCAAATTGTGGACGTCGTCCGGCGGTATTCCCATACCTTGTGGCCTTCGTAGGCGAACGAATAACGGCCGGAAGACGGGAGAGGAACCACTGGCCGTGGCGGGAGCAGACCTAGATTGGCGCAGTTACCTACGCAACTTGTCCCATTGGCGTAGCACGCACACACACACACGTGCGCCCTACTGGCAGCAGTATATAGGGCCTCTGAATTGGGCCCCCATCGAACTGCAGGATAAACTTTCCTTTTCTAACTTTGAAGGAAGCCGCAGGTCACTTCCGTCTGATCCTCTGCTTATTCCATCAGACAAGCTGTATATCGGAACTAGCCTCTCACACCACATAAAAAAACCGCTGGTGACACGCGCCAAAACATTTCTCCAGCTCGTCAAGAGGGAAAAGTTGAACCTCTACCAACATACAAAACTGGCCCCCTAAGTGCTGCTTGTTCTGCCAGAGTGTCACCAACTGAGGAAGTGTTTCGACCAGCTTACTATTCCTGTGGAGGATTGCTCTCAATCACCACATTTATAAAAGCACGCCTAAAAGCCTCCCCCATCTTAACTCAAGTATGCCTCAGGTTCACCAACGTACCAGTTGATCGTTTATACGGTTTTTTGCACCTTTCATAACTACACGTCCTTTGCTTAGCTCGATCTTTTCCTGTTGCACTCAGCTGTCTACCTTCTCCTTTACTGCCATGATTGTTTCTCAATTCGCCCCCTTTTAGGCGACCACGGCTATCCATTGTAGCCTAATGAATGAGGAGGTGAATAGATCGATATTCTCTTCTACGTAGATCGTTTTCACACCAGCAGCTTCTCTCTCTCTTCAAGTCAGATCACTGTACTTTAGCGTACCTTATAAAGTCAAGCTGATCCGTTCTTAAACTACACAGGCTACAGTTTATACTGTCTACAGTTTCGGGATCGGACTACACTCGTGAAAAGTACGACATGATGTTGATCGGTCGCACACTAAACTAAGAGCATGCGGTTTTATTCCTCTACATCACCAGGAGTATTATAGCTTGGCCTCAGTTCTCCCACATCTGAAATCACCAGATCGAGAAACGGCTGGTGATCCTCGTCGGGTAAGTCTATGGTTAACTGTAGTACTCAGCGAGCCGAATCTGACCGACACGTCTCTTCTTCAATTGTCCTTCTCCTGCAATTGTTCCACTAGGCGGGCTGGCCTCTATGCAGTAGTGGAACGCATCCTTGTGGCGCGTCAAGCCGGCGAGTGCCCTGTACAACGACACAAAAACAACGCCACATGGTCGTCAGGCCCTAGAAAGGCCCACTCTGTGGAGGGCAGTCCCAGGAGACAGTTGGAGATTCCCCAACTAGAGCTGCCCGACCACCAGAGCCTACACTCCTAGCACTCTCGACGTCATCCTTCTTATCATGCAGACGGCGAAAGATTGGACACGCCGACACCGAGAATGGGGAACGGAAGTCGCGGAAGGGCATAGTCGTAACCAGTTCTCGTAGAAGCGGAAGACCCACGGTAGCGAAGACGGCGACTACCAGACACTTACGATGCTGACTCTCACACTCTGAGCGGCACTTGCTTCTGCCAAAAATGTACTGCCGGACCCTCGACATATACACAGATATGGAGTGTATACATATAAATATGTGTATGCTGATAAATGGCTATTCATTTATTAGAAAAGTACGCCCGATGTAATATAATGATATAACATAAGAACCGAATATCCAAGTAGTAGTAGTAGTAACACGAATTGTAAATAAAATCCTGTATGCAAGTTTTGCGTTATCATCTAGGCAGATACAACGAAATTACAACCTGCTGAAATTTCATTGTGATTTCACAATGAAAAACCTCACAGTTTTAATTTCAATGACCGCCTTCGTTACTATGTCCAAATCTGTCTCATTTATTATTTGTACGCAAAATAGTGGATTGACTGGGAATGTTCACACGGCCGTTGCTACAAATGAGCCAAATATCAGAGAGAAGACAGTCTAGATGAATCAGAGGGTCTAATTTCCAACGCAGTCCGGTCTCATTCGGTTTTGTAGCCTTGTCGGCTTCAGCGAGCGACGACAGCGAGAACTGAAGAGAACACTCACGAAAGCAATGAAACAAAGGATGAATAAGTGTATCATGGAACACAGGTGTTGTCTACTGAACAATTCTCACCACGGCTAGACCGAACCATACAATAGGCAGAAAACAACGCATAACCAAAGTGGATATTCCCTGCTACCAAAACAGCTGCTCGCGCAACATTGCAAAATTGATTAGGCCCCACCACTCGCAGTTAGTTATTCGTCACGTATAAGCATTAACCGGTGTACAATATATGTATATATATACACCACAGAAGGCACATAGCATTTGGAATTAGAATTGTGTTATTATGATAACATTTTTTATCATTATTATTATTATTCTTACGCTACTACTTTAAGAACGAACCATTTCGCCAGCGTATATGTATTGGCTATCGGATGCCCGCTTATTGGAGACGGCGTGATGCTCGTGTCCACAACGCTCAGTTTGGATACTCGGCGAACCGAGAAATGCTGGTCCATGACAGCCGTTGGATCGACAACGTTTCCCATTCGAGCTGTGTCGACCTGGTGGTAAATGGTCATAGGGTTGGCTGACAGTCGACAGCGAAACTAATCTTCCGATGCCTTATTCAAGTTGGTGCACGATCGACGTCACGATCGGAATCGAGGCCGCCGAGTTTCCGAAAGGCAGCTGGGTGAAAGGTGCTGGGTGCGCGTACAGCTCAAGTGAAAGTGACATATCGTCGGGATTTCGGAGTTCATCACACTGAATGATGGGATGAGCATTGACGTCGGCCGAATTCAGGGTGACGATGCCGCGTAGTCTCGAGTGCAGCAGCATTCGATGGAAACAGGTACTGGCCTTGGGAAAGACGTTCCCTTCGTGCGGCAGTAAAAGTATTTCTCGATTGCGTTCTCGATGAGTCCACACGCTCCGATATTTGGTGGTGCAGCTACGGGATTGTGATCTCACCGGGTGTTGTGATTATGAACTACCGGATTACAATGTCCGGTTGGCAGGTCTCCTCATTAGTGGGATCCGGTCAGATAGGCATTCTTATTATAGTGACTCTAAAAGCTGTATTCATAAACCCGTAGAGCGACATTCAAGAGCCCTCCTTTTTAATAACAGCAGAATCTAGATTTTGGAAGTTGAAGTCCCTGTGGTTTTTTTCTGCAGGAAAGAATACACGATTATCATTGAAAGTAATATGATTGTGGATATTCTGGCCAACACTGGAAAGTAATTTTGTTCTTGGAATGTCGAACTTTTAGAGAACATCTTTGGGTCGATACCGCTTAACATTAGCAATTGGCGGGTTGCAATACCCCCCGGCGAAATGATAACGCTACAAATCGTTTACCCATATACATGAATGACACTCCGGTGGCCTCAAGATATCCAGTTGACGCACTTCCATTGAAAGGCATTTTATCCACCACAGCGCCGAGAGCGACCTTAAGATTGCACAGCCCCTTATTTTCTGCAAATGCCCTCATGGGACTCGCAGGTTATCCTGAATCTGACTAGACCAACACCATGACCCTTGAGTTTCCAGTAACATTTTAGTTATGATCTGGCACCGAGGTGATGTTGAACTTTTCAAGAGCGGACGTGTAGGCTTCGTCTAGTGAGACAAAGGCTCGCGGCACTGGGCTCGAACATTCTTGCTGGGTTTCCTAATTCCTCCTAGGTAAAACTGCTATTCGGGTCCTTTCTCCACTTACTGACATCCGCCTCGTTTAGGAACGAATATATATATCCTGATAGTTGTACATTGCCTCCGCGACCTTTTCCTGAAACAACTGCGATCTTTTTGTCGATCCACTGAATGGAGTCCAAATCGTCGTCAGATTCCTGCCGGTATTTGTGGTTGTACCGTCTCGACTAGGCACAGAATGATCAGAGAGCAGAGAACAATGAATGAAATTCATTCTAAAACAGTACAACTATATGTCAATTAAACGATGGTGTCAGTGCACGCCAGCACTCGACAAAATCCTAATCACGTATATATATATATATATATATATGCTTAATTTTCAGATTGATGCCGGAAGCGGAATGGCCTCTCGGACATACAAACAATATATGGCATATTTTAATTAAGGCCCACATCTATTCCCAGGTTGAGAAGAATGATAACTTGAAGAATATGGATATCTGTCGAACGTGCAAAATTTGTTCCCAGTTCGAGGGTTTCAAGTTGGCGAACTCTACACACAGGCATTGTAACCAGCATGATGGGATCCATGAAAAGCATCTAGGTGGAAAACAGAAACATTTTCTTGCTGGTTTTCTTCAATCTGCCTCGACTGCTGTACCTCTATAGGCTGTTCTCTTCAGGTCCCTGCTCCCCGAGGAGCCCTCGATCTCCACCCAGCCCATCAACAACTCCGAGACACTCATACTTAAGATACAGCCTCTGGCCCTCCTGTCCAAAGATTGCCCTACAGACATCTTCAGCGCACACCAACTGGGGTCACACGGCCTGGGCCCTGCTTGGAGGGGTCCCTAATTCAGATCTAGCCTCATGGCGAAAAGGCCCAACGCGCCCTTTGGGGCACATGTGTCTCGGGTGACTCGTGTGAGGGTTACGTAGTCTGCGGGGATTCGCGAATTGACATGTTGTTATCACCTCGAGTTTCTACCGATGCTCCTTGGGTCTTCGACACGAGTTGCAGCCAACGTCTCGAAACATTTGCTAGGGCTCGTGTTGTAAAAGCTATGGACGCAGAACGGAAAATGAGCAACTCGAATAGTTTGATATTTTTTTAATTATCTTAAATGAAGATAACATTATGCATACGAAGAAGCCTGACACGTTGAACATGCCCCGGAAGTCATCGATTTAGAGCTGGAAGTCCATAAATATAATAGAGGATACAACTGGAGTGTTGTAGTTTACAGGACGCGCTCAGGCACGTGTAAAACGACCTGCCTGAATATTCGGTCAATATTAGCAAATTGTCATAATCCTCTCCACGTCGTTTCGGTCACAAAGCATCCTCCTATTGTATCGTTGGTGGGCATTTTATTTAATCACATTATTCTTAAGTGTACTTCTGAACACTTATGCTAATCAGCTACCTGAAAACATGTCCGTTCCTACACCGTTTTGAGAGGTTGGACATTGTCTCAAATAAAAGCGATTACGAACGAGTGAAATTAGAAAGACGCACCGTATATAAAATACAATACACTTTATTTGACACAACAAACGTAGCACATATCATAACCATTGTGACTGTCCATATTACAGTATATTTAGTATGCGTCATAATAACGAATAATCTATTCGACGATTATCTCCCATCTGCTTTACGATTCGTCTGCCACTCTAAGCGTGTCCAATATCTGCGACACCCTTCATAACGTGGGATGACAATAGCCGTATAAGCTACAGTACTATGCCTACATCATTTGGAATTGCAAAATTGTAAATAGGTAAGCGTCAATTCTGTCCAAACACTAGCCAAGCTTGATGTGGTCTTGTCGAAGTAATTTTGCTTAATTTGAATTTTCCTTGAATTTTTATATATTTGGCTGTAGACTCGAGATGAATCTGGCACTGCCTGCTGTCCGACGCAGCCAGCCCTAATGAGAGGTACACCGTTATAGGCGTAAACAAACAACGCGCAATGAATTCGCACACGCAACCACCGCCTGTCCTGTGTCTAGTGAATGCGTTTGCAACGAACCAAGCAAATTCAAGCGTCGTCCTTCCAACACTCAGTAGGCGCTAAGCGAAGCAGGTAAGTGAAAATACACGAGCTGCAGCAGTAGCAGCAGCAGTAGTAGTATGAATCAAAATACTGCATAGAGAGCGCGAACAATCGATCTCTTGTTTGCTTACTGGCGCGTTTGTTTCCGGTCTATCGCCATGTGCGGGAAAAGTGATAATATTTGATCAGTGGCTGGTTGGAGCAACTCAAGCGAACGGAAATTATGCAGCATCCCTCAAGCGATACAGCGTCAAACTGCAGACGAAATCTGGACGGCCACGATCGGGTGGCAAGAGCAGTTGTGAGCAGTTGTAGCAGGCTGCCGGTATTGGCACCGCCGTCGCAAGTGGCGTTGTCCTGTTCACGCAGGTGGCGCCGGCAGACCTCGCGGTCCAAGGACAGCTCCACGATATCTACGATAAGTCTGGCCTGAGTTGGCCTGTTTTGGGTGGCCAATAGAGGGAGGGTGGTGGTGGTCACGTCGCCAGTGATGGATTGCCGTACACAGAAAGCAATGGAACACATGGATAACAGCAGACGATGGCGCGTTAGGCTGACGCTGTTACTGTTCGGCGGCCAAACAAGAAAGGGAATTGATACCGCGTACAGTAGCTTTTGGGCGAGACGGTTCAACTGAGCGAGGCCTCGTCGTGCAGTATAAGGCGGTCGATATTCTTCTCCAGTATCTTCGCCGCAGTTGCACCAAGAGCTCGAAGAGTGACTGTCTGTTGCTTGCTATAAGGTCTGGCTGTAAGTTTTTGTAGCCAATTATGCGTTTCGCTAATACTTAAGTGGCCTTGGTGTCTTGCTAAATATCATTAATAATTCGGCAAAAATCCTTACATGCATCCATAACTGAACTTTATACCACCTGTGCTGGATGCGTGGTTCGTCGATATCGAAAATGACAGATTCTCGTTGCCATCTGCCAACCGACCTGTCCCCTGATCATCAGCTCAGCGTTAGTTTGGTAACCAGCTACCAGATTTAGCAATCCGGAAGTCATTGACTGGCTGGCTGGCTGGTCGTCTACCTTCCTCCCTCGCTCGCTCTCTACCTAACTAACTAAAACTAACTGGTGTTCCTTCCGCAGAGATTCAGAACAGAAGTGACGCACATTCACCTGATGCCACGGGAGTCTTAGAATAGCACGTGCTGCTGCTGTTGCGCCTGATGCAACAAGACGACCACCACATGAGCACCTAACTATTACTACCAGCATTATAACTACGGTCGCTGCCACCGCCACCACCAGATTGGATATGCAGAGCCTCTCGGAGGCTGTGTTCCTCTCAATCCCTCTCAAAGCGCCGACCCCAGAGAGTTCCCCTTCTCTTCGAGTGGGATCGGGAAGGCTCACCACCGTGCAGCCCACTACGGTTGAGGGTATTCCTAAAATAGTTATCGTTCAGCGACAGCAACAACAACAACAGCGAGCTACTTCACCTCCCATAGCCTGCCTTCTTCTTCACCGTGTTTTACGGGTATCGAATAAGGCGGGATGAGAAGAACGCGACGAGAAACCAAGGAGCAGTTTTGAGCGGACGGTTTGCGTCAACTCCTTATCGTGGACAAACTCGCGGACCTACGACGTATAAGAGACGCGCGTCAGTGACTATTACTACTGCTATTAACCGTTGAGTCTTCCTCATATTCATGCCTGAGCTCACGCTCTGAGCAGAAGCTTTTTGAACAAAAGGAAACTTCTGTCGTAGGGAGAAAGACCGCTTGAAGGTACGGTGAAAATATTATACATTAGAATGTTAACGTGGATAGTGGGCCTATGATCATATTATCATAATATCTTTGCATACAAAAACACGGGCTAAGTTTCCAATGTGACAGTACTACTTGTATGTGTATATATTTGATTCGCCGTTTTGAAATATGTTTACATATTCTTTGGAAATATAATGAATGGATTATGTGAAGACTATTTCAGTGGCCCTAAGAAAAGGAGGCGTACCAATCATACGGCGAAGCACCAACGACACAAGACCTCTAACGCGAACAGGTGGAGCTAGCGACCGACCTGAATCTACCAGAGCCAAGACAAAAGCTTATTAACCGGGGAGTATGCACTCATGTCCTACTTAGAACGTGAACCCCCTCGAGGTATAGAATGCATACGAGATTATCGGTGCTGTATATATGGGCTGTAACAACAGAACAGTGTCTATAGTGCCCATATTCTATCATACGCGCTGAGAAATAACAGTTTTTAAAAGTGACATCGTGATCGGATAGTACATACATACACTATAACTTCATCATTGATTCACACGGTACTGTATTATACATACCCAGATACCTATTAAATGGTACAACAGTGAAAACGGTGGGGTCCAGTCAGCTGCGAAACCTCTCAGTTCGAACCGTCAATTTGGCGCTTTATGCCTTTCAGTTGTCCTTAATAAATAACTCGTCTAAGAAGAAAACTCTCAATCTCCTCGTTAAATGTTTCCTACGTGACGTTTTACCGTTCGAATTTTCCTTCTCATGCACACCCACACACACACAAACGCCCGCGCAAACAGTATATCATGATATGCATCTTGGAGAGGTGAGCGTATTTTTCTTTCCTTGCAAATTTCATCTCTTTCGGCCGACTGTGGCACTCGTCGTCTATCGTCGTCATTGTTGGCCTCAACTTTGTGCATCTTTCTGTCTCTTTCTGCGAGGTTGCTGTCGGCCCTCTCAACGGAAGGGGGTGGCGCTGGGGTTCGAAGCGCTCTCGTGGAAAAGCTAGAGGATAGGACGGTACGGCGGTACCGCAGTCGCGACACCAAGTCGCGACGGACAAAACGACCACGCTGCTTGCAACAAGAAGGGAACGAACAGAGAACATAGAGAGCAGGGTCGAGCCGTGGGGCCTGCCGCCCTTCCGGCCCGGTATGGTCGGTCGTAGAAAGTAGGTGCCGAGTGGGAGGAAACGCAGTATGAGGTGGTTGGCGTCGCAGCGTCGAGCCAGCGCGAACGGTGAACGGAACAGGCAGCTGCAGAGGCGGCAGCGGCAGCAGCAGCAGATGGATAAATGGGATTATTGGCATTCCTTTGTGGGCGCTAGCATCCCTGTCCACTCCCCGTCTTCTCTACGTACCTCAGGCAAGGGCCTACCAACACCCCAAAACGCCCCCTGAGCCACTCACCCGGCTGTACGAAATGCTCGCCTCGGCTCTTCGAGTCGGCGAGGTATGGCCCGAAAGAGCAGCTTGCCGCCCCATAGGGAACTCCACGGGGCGAGGCGGTGTGGCAGGCGAGCAGGTCTTCCTCAGAGACGATGCCACGAAGCCTACTAGTACGGCCACTAGCAGCACTGCGACTACAGTCGTAAGTCTTCATCGGTGGCGTGGACCCCCCATGAATGTTGTGCACCCCAACGGCGGCAAACGACGAAGTCTTTGCTGCGACGAATCCTGCCGTTTTCGTCGCTCCGCCATATTGTGGCTTGCTGAAGTCGTCCTTTACGAACAGCAGAAGCAGTGTCAAGATAGTGCTTTCCTTCACCGTAATCGAAGCTCATGCGGAGAGCTCTTAGGGAGGTTCGTGGCATGGCGTTGTGTCCTGCCCTCCTCTCTTTCTTTTATTCCTGGTGAGACCCAGTTCACATCAGCTGATAGGGACGGACTGCTAGCCGCCGCCGTACATTGCGGTGCTGTCGAGAAGCAAAGAGAAGTCAGCGACTTCGAGACAAAGCAGGCGCGATTTTTCCGTATGTGATATAGCACTGTCAACGCGCCGAGTTCCTGGGGTCCTTTGCTATACAAGACCTTTTATTTGGTTTTTATGTGTGGCCCTGGAGGTGTTGTTGCTTGGGCCAGAAAAATAATATGGTTGTTGGGTCTAAGAAGTAATCAGTATATGAAAGGGACAATTTTGTAGATTCTAGACCGAGACTTTCTATTGCGTATCCCTGACCTTACTATGTGTTATAGTGTATATATATATATATATATATATATTACAGCCATCCATCTCCTATATGCATAGGGCCTTCATACATATATATCACAATCAAATTTCAACACAATCTGTGTGAATTCGATGAACGTACAGCTCTACCTACGCTGTGTCTATACAGCCAAATATTATTTGAGGTCTTTTGATTGCTGCAAGCCGTTCCCCACCTCTAACCAACTCAACGATAACCTAGACAGTATCCAATCTACGCCATTCTGTGCCGATCCGTCAATGATAACGGACACAATATGTTTGCGTGATTCTTGAGACTCGTTTCATCGTCTCTACCTCATCTACTGTTTTTCTTTCTCTCTCTTCTGCACCCGATACGAACTGATGGCGGTCGGTTTCTGAGTCCTTCTCGTCTGTTGTCTGGTCTCTTCGAGAACCCCTCAAGGAGCGCTGCTTTCCGATATCGCCCACCTACACCACCCCACCGAACACCATCAAACTCTAGAATAGGATAGCTTCCATCGGGTGTACCTCTCTGCCATCCACAGTCTCCTTGTCGAGCGCCATCTCAAGCGGACCACTCTCGACAGCTCCAGCAGCCGCCGTCATCGAGGTAGTCGAGCTTATCTATTGCAAGGGACCGCCACGCTTGTAGACAGCGGAGCCCAGTGGTTCTGGATCTCCGGGCCCGAGGGTCTCGAGTCCCTTCCTGTGTCATAGAGTTCTCTCGCGCCAATCCTCGCACCGATTTTTTCACTGTGCGATTTCTCCTACCACTCATTGGCCGCTGAACAGCAATAGCAGCAGCAGCAGCAGCAGAACCTCCACCATTCGAATAGCGGCGTAGCACCAGGGACCGCCGCTGCCGCCGCGCGAATCGCGCGAGTCAATTCACTTCCCCAGCCTCAGCTGCTGCTATTGAATTCCGAGATGGATTGAGTTGGTGATTGGCGCAGACTGAGCGGTCGTACGGTGCCGACTGAGCGGATGTGTGCTCTACCGACCGACCGAGTGAGCGGTCGCTCATCGAAATCGAGCAGCAGGAGTAGGCTCAGTACAACGGTCCGTTGTTTGCCCGTCGTCTCGCGATGCTGACACGGGACCTATGAAGACGAAAGGCCCATTGCTCGACGCTATTATTCCGAAGTTATTGAACGTATCGGTGTAAATCATGCAGGATAGTTTCTGGGAAAAACGTTTACGCGATTGGCATCATGGATTTATTCTATTCCATATTAAATTATTATGTTCCACTTACTGTGAAACAAGAGTAAAACACAGCGACGTAAGTGATTACTATATATAGCGCACAGTTTAGTAAAGGTGCAGAGCTATTTCGATGGTGATCAGCAGCATGGCTGAACTGAACCAAACTTGTAGTCAGACGATAATTAACGCAGGAAGCCGAGGCTATGATTTCTCCTCGGAATCATCAGTGTGCGTGTTGCGTGCTTTCACGGGAAAGCCAAAGAGTGGCAGATATATATATATATATATAAAGAGAGAGAGAGAGGCACAAGGGTACAGATGGAAGAAGTAGACGCGAGGAATCCCAACGGACGGCGCCGCCATGCTGCATACGCGGGCTTGTCTGCCCATTCGTCCTCCTCCTCCCGGTGGAATCGAGTACGCCAGCGGGTACTGGTATTCGTCGAGGTACCTCATTCTTGCAAGGGGTCGTCGTGGCTAGGATCAGGTGCAGGCGGTAACAGCAAAATGAGCTCTAATTCCCCCCGCACCTAACGGTTCCGCCTCGTTTCTGCAGAGAGCGAGATAGTTCTGTCCGGTCCCTTCTTCCAACTCTATCCACGTAGGTATAATTCGTGGCGTAGACTACCTATCGCGTAGGGTGGCTGGCGCTTTCACGCGGATGCAGTGAGCTATTCAAGGAAGACATGCTTCTTCTTCGTCTTGCCGAGTACTTCACTCCCGGCAACTCCTTTTCCCATTTCGTCTTATGGTTGGATCTCACCCCACCGATCACATTAGGCGGCATTAGGCCATTCTGCTCGTTCACCCCGGGCGCTTATACAAAGATCCGAGTTGCTTAGCTTGAACCCACGTTCGTCTGGCTGGACGGGCCTCGTCTACACCCAACGATCTTACTGGAATGTTAGATGCCAGCTATAATATAATAGTAACCAGCTCCGAAGCAACGCCACCAATTTCCTGGCTAACATAGAGCTTGGCGGCAGGTGGGCAGAACGTGTGAAGAAAGCTGTGCATTGCAACGCATCAATTTTCTTTGTTTCCGAACTCGAACGCGTTCTATTGTCATTTCTGACTCATATTCTGGTTCGTCTTAGCTCTGGCTAGATCTTGACTGCTTCCCAACAAAATAATTTGGAATCATAACAGCATATGTGATAGGATTTTTTCGCTTGGTTTGACAATCACGAGTGAGCATTTCCATGAAGTTTCTACGAGAGTGCATCCGGCAGAAAGGCTGTAACTCCGATAGAAGGATTTCTGGGTTCTACATGATAGAACGCTCACTCACATTCTTCTCTACCATCGATTCTTTATACGAACACTCTGATTGCCACATCATCCCACATCTGTGTTCACCCGACTCGGATTCTGTGGCCAGTTTATACTGAAAATGTTTCTAACCAAACAAGAAAAAATTATTCGCACAAGTAAACTAAAATAACAATAAAAATAAATAGGTAAACACCAATGAGGAGCCTAGGCGTCCATGCGGCATTCCTAGATAAATACATTATTTACTGAGGAGCAGACAAATAGATAGCATGTTTCTCAACATCGTCCACCTCGCCCTGGTGCAGTTTAGCTACTCAGCTCCTACTGTCTCTACTATATTACTATTTTCTTAGTTTATTTATGGTTGTATTTGCACTTTTAATTGAATGCCTGATGTTCATTGTTTTGAGATTCGTTTGCTGATGGCCCCAGCCCTTCTCCTATGAGGCACCTCTTGTCTCATCTTTGCCGTACGGTAAAACTACATGAAATGTCGAGAGAAAAAAAACACCTCAATAAGGACACGGCAGATCTGACCCTGAAACCCATCCCACTACCGGTCTATTTATCGAAGCTGTGCCTCTAAGCACTACAGCGTTGCACTTGACGTCGTTTTCCAATTCGATCGAAAATATAGGAAATATCGTAACGTACCAATGCCGTATGTTGCCATCTGGAGCATAAGGGATTAGATATGTGGCTCACATTTTTGTGTTCAATGAACAACTGACACCCCCTATTTATCAAAATCTGCTGAATACCTCCCCCTCTCAGTCTTCACATCTTCAGAGATCTTTGTCCGTGCGTGCATCTGACTGACTGTGTGCGTGCACACTTCCTTCTATTTCATTCAGCCCCGGAAAACGAAAAGCCGGCTCCCATCAAGCTGTTGCGATGGTTGAGAGCAGCAGGAGATCTGTGCTCTAAATTTCTCACTCACCGCTTTCCTAAACCTTCCTCCTAAGGAATCGTCTTCCAAAGCCGTCGACGCTGCCCATCGGAACTGCTCGCTATCTCGCATAGGCTCTTCCGAAAGGGTCCCCTGTTCGTTTCCTGCCAAACCTACTTAACCTCAAATCCTGCAAAGCTTCCTTCGTTTTTTCAGTCAATTTTCTTTCGTCGTCCCACGCTTCGAGTCCTCTGCCGAGGTAGGGTGGCAAAGAGGGTAGGGAGATGACTTTCTGTGGTTGCGGCGACAGGAACCTCTTAGAGAGGAACCTCGTTGGGGGAACGGATGGAGGGCATAAGGAACTTCTGTCAGCTTTGGGAGCTATCAGATTTAAAAAATGAACCTACTTACTTAGTCTTCTCGAACGAGGATGACAACATCTGTAAATGACGAACGATATTTCGATGGGAGCTAGACAGCGATGAGCAGAAGTTGAGCCCGTGAGAAGCGGCGACAAGAAGGGCAACTTTCTAAAAAACTTGTCATATATGGTAAATAATCTAACAGTGTGGTTTCATGGTTTCTTTGAAAGGAATATATTGCATTGCAGCATAGTAGTTCTTGTTACTATAGTTACGCTGCTTCTTTTGCAATTAGAAATAAAAAGGGCGCCGCCTTAGTTTCAAGGAGATCTTTCATTAGTTCTCTCTCTAATTTGATTCAGATTAAAGCGTCTCAAAATGAATATTTTATTCCAAAACGTCGAACCATAGGCTGAGTTTTCTTCACTTAACCAAGTGGGTATCTCAATAACACAGAGTGGACATATGTGTCAGACCAAATGGATTAGACAAAAATTGGTAATGGGATCAAAAGGCAATAAATGTGAGCTTACTGCTGGGCTTTCTCCCGCTGCAACTAGCATTACTGAATGATAATTTACGTTTGTCGGATCGGCACCTGCCAACGATTGGACTTTACCTCGACCCTGATTCTTCTCCACCGTGGTGATGATCGTAGAACTCGACGACCCTCTCTAGTTTGGCTTGGCCAGTGAGCGTACACTCAGCTGTTGGGAACGTTGATTTGACCAGACGCTTCAGTAGCTCAAGCTGGAACTCAACCTCGGACGGGACACTAGGATTTGCATTCGTTAATTAACCTGTCTTCTCATTTATCCAGCACTGAAAGCCTCGCAACGTGAAACATTGCCCCCGTCCCACCAAGACCCAGATACGGCAGGAGGCACAACCCCAACTGCTGCATATGCAAAGTTCTGTGAATTCTTCAACTAACAGCTCAACCGGTCGGCAACACGGTCTTCTCCGATCCAAGAATGGAATTGGCACCTGGACATTCTGCATTCGTCAACCACTCTATTAACATGTGGGTCTAATTGTGTTGAGCCAGACGTCAGGCGACCTGCCGGACACTGAACACTGCTACTAACATGATTGGACGAACCTGAGCAATAATGACAGCTGAGAAAAGACCTAATGACAATAATAATCCTGTTCCATTGCACACTAAACGGATTGGTATTTTTTTTTGGTTTTTACACTCCAATCAAATCAAAAGCCTGTTTAATGAACAAAAAAGTGCATTAAAAGTATAAGTATTACTTATATTGTCATGTTATGATTGTCCGCTCCTTCATTGTATGGTCAGGGTCACATAGATGTGACTCGATGTGAGCATAGTATTTATGTATTCTAGGCAGACGCTAGAAGATGCGGTTAAAATACGCCTCAACAAGATGGAATTTTAATTGTTTTTGAAAGGACCGTGCCCCAGCCAAGTGGATAACACATTCTCTGGAACTGCTACATTGCGTCCATTACCATTGTGCCACTCGGCTGCTTCCCTGATAAATCGATCTTGAATTTTTTTTTCTTAATGATTGACGATTCTGAAGTATCTCTTAACAGTTATCGGTATGTAGGCTTAATAGTAGAGAAGATCGATACGAGGGCCACTTTTCTGCATTCGAAATTCATTAGCTCTCAATCCATATTAACAGGAGCGTTTAATCGCGGTATCCATCAATAATCTTTACGCATTTCCTCCGGCTTGCTAGCATCCGCGCATGTCGCGCTGCATCGAGAAAACCCAAGGGGTGTAGATGTTGGAGCACGTCCCCTAAAGAAAGTGTGCACAAGTAGTTAGGGCCCTTAAGTTCTAATTCTTCATTTTAATAAATACAACCCCATATTTTATATTCATAAATGCACACGCCGTACAGACTATTTATTATTATTATTATTATTAGACAGTTTTAGAATAAGGCTGCTTTGTTTTCTAACGGCTACCACCGTAGTCGCGTCTCGGACACTTTGGCACCCGGCCCTCTGAGTATGCCGTTCGGTCAGGAGGCAATCAAGGTTTCCTGTCTATGAGCGGCAAATCTATTTCGAAGCCGCTTCCCTCTCGTCCAGATCAATCGAGTGGCCGGTTCGCTGGAAGGCCGATCGAAGCATATCCATTGCTTGGGCCTTCTGATTTCTTCTGGCCTCCTACCGCTTGTGCCGGCGTTGCAGCCGGCTAGCACTGTTGCAACGGAGGGCGTCAGCGTTTCTCCGTTCCTCTACCTCCGCAGAAGGCCAAAGGAACCATAGCGTAGTTTGGTTAGCTGTGCACAATAGAGGAAGGAGAAAGAAGAGAGAAAAAAAGGGGTCGCAGTCTACGGACGCGGGGGCGGGGGTGGCCGCACCGACGGGGGTAGTCATTAGGAGTTGTTCCACACGGCTTGGGTGCACTTACAAGGCGGGCTACGCCGTCATCCGTAGTCCCCCGTCGGGCGTCCACTACGTTAGCCGGCTGGGACGAGAGGCACGAGGCGAGCTAGAGTCTCTTCCCGCTTCTTCCTGTTCAGCGACGCTGCACTGTCCGGGTAATGAGCTGTGCGTTTGCTACCCCTAGTTCTGCCCTTCTTTGCAGTCCCCTCCAAGCGGAGAGCGGACGGGAGTCCAGGAACCATTCATACGAAGAAACGGTCGCTGCCACCGAAAAGCAACGAAACCACCCTCGGACGAGGACGCCCAGTCGAGTTTCACCACCACCACCACCGTCAGCCGTTGGCCGACTCCCCACGACGTAGCTCCTTACTCAGATACCATGCAGCGATATCGTGCGATGGTGATACTGGGGACCTTCATCATGAGTCCTTCCGGTGTGAACTGTATCCTTCGGTAGAGATGGGGTAGAGATGGTCCAGAGCTATCGTGGGGGCAGCTATCTCATAAGAGAAAAGTGACTTGGCTTCTGTTGGTTTCATCGCGATTTAATGAAAATGACGACATTAAAAGAAAATGTTTAGAAGTTAATTTCTTCATGATTCATTTTCCTTGCAGATAGTTTAGTTTTCGGCTTAGTACTCGATTTATTTTCCATGATTGGTATTTACGTCCAATATATGGAAGAGCACATGGTTGCGCCTGTTTTGTCTACATGGAGTAGAATCAACCTGCTCACGGTAAGCTTGTCAGTGATAATATATATCATCGAACTTCAGTTTATCAAATGCAGCTGCAATCGGAAAATATAAACTGGTCGCCCGCGTAAATCAGAGTCACCCACCACAAGCTTAGTGGAGAGCGACGCCGAATTTCGCCAATTTCCACCCCAGCAGAATAAGCCACACCATAATAGTTGATAGTTGATTTATTTGTATATCTATTTCAATAAATATATTCATACATTTTATAATAACTAACGTGGTAACAGATACACCTATCTTATCGCCAAGAAGATAGCTCAAATAAGCGTTACTCCAAGTCCTAGAACGTTATACAGTAACATTTCCCTTATCTGCCGCTTTCGGGCGGGTAGGTTTATAAAGTATTAAGAGTGGCACACACAAACATGCATGTGAAAGAGAATAAGGCGCAATCTTCATTAGTAGCACTAATCGTCTGCTAATCGCTGTACGGCGAGAATTTCCACTGGAATCACCCAAGCCGAAATTTTAATTGCATGCGAAACGCACTCTCAAGCATATTTCGAATACAAGCTGATTTTAACTCGCCCCACCCTAGCCATGAGCACCGACATTACTGTGACCACTACGCAGTCTTCAAGGAGGTGTTCATTGTTTAAGGCGAACCACCGAACTATTCGCATTATATTCCTTCCGACGGTCACGCAAGCAAACAGCCAGCAAGAGGTCCACTCATTTGTTGATCGGACTCGTTATTTGAAACAATATTTTATCAAACAAATTTTATTCGTTATGAGTATCTAACAGTTTTCCGGCCAAATGTGCATGTCCACATGTTGCTTCGCGCCCGCCTAATCAATAAATTTAGGTATTGATCGAGGTATCCATAAACAAACACATATGTTTTCAAATCGCAAACAGTATTAGCCTCACGACCTGTGGCTGGTTTTCCTTTTGAGCGCGGAGCGCGGCAGTGCCAAGGAAGCGGGGTTTCTCCTCAATTTCGTTGACGGGACTCTGGTTGGCCGCTGGTGGTCCGTGTCTGCAATATATTAGCACTGAGATATCCGCTAGAGCGGTGAAATGATGGCTCGACCATTTATAATAGCAAGCTATGGGTGTACGTTTGCAACAGGCCAATGCCAGCCCTCGCAGCATGTTGGGTGGGGTGGGGTCGTTCGTTTTACGGCAGTGGCGGTCCTACGGGGAACGAGGGTCCTGCTTCGTCTTGCAGTATAATAGTGCACCCGGTCAGAGTGAAAATGTTCTGTGTTTTACGTTGAGAAACTGCTTTCCGCATTGCGTACCCGTTTCCCAAGGCGGCTGTCTATCGCGCTGTTTTCAAATAGCTGCAAGCCTGAAAGTCACCAGGCCATAACATTTGGCTCGGCGGATCTTCGCCGGATCTCCGTACAGATTCGCCGGGTTGATTTAAATGTGTCCAATATCTTGAAAGTAGAGAAACGACTTTATTTTGTCTGTGTCTCAAAGCGTATACTATATTATATTGAATCGGACCATGGTTTAGACGTGCAAATCCCCCGAGGTCGGCAACTATTATAATATTATAACTTCATAAACGAAGGCGTATGTTGACTCGCAAAATCATACGCATCGTTTAGCGATTACGTTCTTACCTACAAAGGCCGGTTCAGTTCCCGAAGACGCCACCGGTAACAGGTGTTTGTTCTTCCCTGGTGGCGTTTGCAGACACCGCAGCGGCATGTCCTTCGAGCCAACGCAATATCAATCCTCATCGCACATGTACTGTCAAGGGGCCGCTAAATAGCAATTCCAGTAATATCATCACCTTACTTCTATTCTATATTATAATAATAATATATTAGGCTGTTTAGTATTATTCTGACGTTTGAATAAATGTATATTCTGACGTTATACAATTATATTCCTAGCTTCGTATGTTGTATCTGGCACTTTAACAAAGGCGAACCTCTTCGATGCAAAGAAAGGATAAGAACAAGGCCAAGCCCGTACTCGCCGTAATGCCCTTAGGGTTATTTGTCTGATTGGACTTTGTTGAGATGCGACCTCTTACCATGCTGACAAGGTCCCTCCACAAGGTCTCCCTGCATTAACATTATACCAATCAACATGGCAATGAGCTGCACCACAAGAGTTTTCTAATACCCAATATTCTAGCCACTTGTCCCGCTGCACTTCGCTCGGAATAGGCACAGGGACATAATCATGATAATAATCCGTAAGGTCATTACCGAGAGGCGAAGTCTGCTGCTTTAGCAGAATTGCCTAATAATAATATGCTGACAAGCTCCGAATTGCTAAACTGGTTTAACTACGCTCTAAAGATCGAAGGCAAATTCTAATATTGGCCTAATGCGACCGTAAACGGCACCAATCAAATGTCTTAGATGAGGTACCGCTTACATATATCTACTCTAGGGTTGGGTACTCTATCGAAAGATGTTCCGGGACCATAAAAATTGACTGTGTACGTTGGAGACGGCGAGAAGAGCTACATGTGGATTTTCAACAGAAAACACATCACTCGAGTAATGACTTTAGGTAGATTTACACGGGCATTCAACCGCTTCTTCATTGATCTTGTTAGCCTGATGGCTCTTGCCCTCATAACAGCAGCCAACTGGTAACTGGCACCCACTCTATCCCTCACTGGATATCCTCCATTTATCTTCCAACTAGGCGCCGGCTCCCTTTTCCCGACACATCGCCTTATACTGGGAGAGGGGCCTTGGCAAATGCGCATCAATAATGCTACCTGCCCGGCCACTTTCAAATATCACGTCAGCGTCCTTCAACCTATAGCGAAGAGTACACACGTCGTCACACTGAGTACAATCAGCTAAGTCTTAAGTAAATTACATGAATGATTAGAACTCCTAACTAAGCCACCCAATATTGTTGTGATATTTTCTGTTGTAACACATTCGACAAATGTTCCCCAGTGAGAAGACAAATCTCGAATAATTCTTCAGTAAATATCGAAACACGTTGATTTGCCCATATTGTATGGCGTCCGTCGTCGCACCACCATAGCATGTAAACAACTGAAATAACATTGACATGTTCGTGTCAGGCTAAAGTTGTACCAGTCTCCCGAGAAAACGCGCTCGAATAGACGTGTACCGTTCAATGTCGAGTGCTTCCTCCTTGGCGAATTGTTGAATTCTCAGATGATTCACGGCTGTCCTTTCCTCGCGAGCATTGCTCAAGGAGACGTCACTCGGTTCGTTCAATCAATATCACGGACCTGGAGTGAGTTCAGTTGCTCACATCATGCGAAGCGAAACAGTTGAGGAGCGACGCATGGCAGCTCCCAGGCGGCGGCTAGTCGCGATCCTCGCTTACTTTCACACCGCCTCCCCGTGCCACTAATGAGTTTCCGATACGTCACTAACGTCGAGTCGCGACATCTTGTAGGAAGAAGCCGAGGACAGGAGGAGGAGCAGCAGTAGCGGGTCGAAAAGAACCCACTCTTATAGGAAGTGCTTTGCTGCCAAGATGAAAAGTGACGCGGAATGGAGCGTTCATATTGTTCGTCCCTGTGTATGTGTGTGTTACAAAAAACATCTGTAGAAGTCACTCATTGGGTGGCACTTAGGCTTCCTATCACATTGATTATAGTGTGTGTGTGTGTGATCGAAATACAAGCGAATAGGTGGAAAGTATATTGATTTTTGAAAGGAACTGCAATTTTTACGATGCTTAAAGCAGGAAGCCTTTCAATCTATGTATGGTAAGACGCTATGCGTTACTTGAAAAGCTGTTAATAAATTCCTCAATGGGCTATTCATTAAATACGATTGCTTTTTGCCCTAAATCAACCAATTAAAATTGTACAGAATAAATATGACATACATAAATCAATGACATAAACGTAAACGGTAACCAGGCAATATAATATGTATGGGAGGGAGATTTAATTAGCCGTCTCCGTTCACTATGCCCCGAATCCGCAATAACATTTAACTTCCTACTTCTCAACACCATTCTCAGTTGCTGGTAGCTTCCAACACACATACATGCACACCGATGGTATATATATATATACGATTGGAGACCGAAACAATAGCCACCCAGCAATCTATTCGAGGGCATTTTCAGGCGATTTTTCGCCATTGCATCCGAACGTCTATAAATGTCACTTCGAAATGTTAGGGAGAGAAAAACCGAGCCAACGATATAGGTAGATATTGACTTTTACCACGGCCGTGGCCCAATACACAGCCACTCAGCCTCCAGCCCCGTCCGTCTGCCCGATATCGCAGCTCGACGCAGTCACGTGGGCCTCCACGAGCGGAATGTCAACCATGAAATTGTCGTCGACTTCAAAGCGAGGTCCGACAGAGAAAAAGCGATGTTATTGTTTACA
The DNA here is from genome assembly GCA_019614645.1 of Stratiolaelaps scimitus. Classification (NCBI taxonomy): domain Eukaryota; kingdom Metazoa; phylum Arthropoda; class Arachnida; order Mesostigmata; family Laelapidae; genus Stratiolaelaps; species Stratiolaelaps scimitus. The sequence continues at coordinate 570,991 of JABWDB010000083.1, forward strand.
ACGCCAGCGTTTGTGCAACTGATATAAGGTGGCAGAGGTGGCGGCGGCGGCGGCCCATGCAGCTTAAACTTTCTGTGGGAGGTGAGAATGAAGGCAGCTTTCAGCGAGGCGGAGTCAGCCGGCTCCACGGTCACTGGCTCTGCAGGGCCATGTGCGTGATGTATGATAGCCTGACGTGCCGGTGGCCTGGCATGGCCTGGTTTGCTCTGCGGCCGACTTCGCTTGCCGTCGTGCCGGCCTAGGCCCCGAGGGCGTCCCGCGTCCGATAAGCTGGCTGAGGCCATAGAGCCGCTACCAAAAGCTGCTGTTCCTCCCAGATGCTGTCGCCCATTGGTGCCTCCGTCGGACCACCGCCGTCAGCCGTTTCTGCTGCCACTGCAGTGGACGCAGGGTGTGTTCCACCATGAACCACGACGGAGAAGTGGGTCACGACGTCCGTCGCCTGATGGTCACAACGAAAGGTTACGACAACCTACCTGTTATTACTAGAGCCGCTACCACTTCTGGCCGTTTCTTTCGCCGTTACTTTACCTGATGGAAGTCTGTCGTCAACGTGTCCCGAAGAGAACAGAGGTGGGGTGGCTACACTCCGAGCCTGTCATGTTAAGGTGGCTTGTTATTGAATTAATAGAAGACACTCGGCCTGGGCGAAGTAGACGAGGGCCAGAGGGGTCATTTTAATTATTGGCTAATCGTAGTAGTGGAGGAAGCGTGGCAGAGATCAAGAAGGGTCAACATGTCCAACTTCAAAGACGTTATGATGTCGTCCTTAGCGGCAGCAGCAACAGTAGCAGCAGCTGTAATGTTGAACGACTGGCAATCTGCTCTTAGTGCTAGTGGATTAACTTGGACCTAGGGAGGATACACTACCATCACAGCTAATAATAACGATAGCAGCGACTAGATTTATGCGACAAACAACAACTTCGACGACCTGTCTCCACTAATAGTGCCTGTCTAAGCAACAAGACGACTACACGCTTATTTCAGATTTATTAGTAACACCCTTTGTTCGGTATATATTAGTATAATTTTTAATATATATATATACATATATATATATATATATATAGTATAATTTTTATAGCATGACGAATTCAATAATTCAATCCACAAACATTTAACATTCAAGCGGCCTCTTACCACACTTTATCACACTGAACTGCACCTCCACATAACGCTAACCAGCTATTGTATCCATTTCGAAGGGACTGGCAAAGAAACTCACCACAAAAATATCGGTTCAAGCGGCCTGACCACCCCACCTAGATAACCTCACCTAAGGCCATCGGCCACCCCCGTGCCAACCGCTCTCATCTATTGCCATCACGAAGGCGGGACGTATAGGAATCAAAGAGGCAGTCCCGTTTTTCTCCTCGTCTTTCATCCTCTTCGCTGATATCCGTCTTCCTGAATCCAACGTATTTCCCCGAGCGTCTCTATTGTTGGCCGTGACAGCTCTTTCAAGCGCCGCATGGTCGTCTGGGCATTCTTATGCCTCTTCCTCTCTCTCTCTCTCTATCTCTCTCTCTCTGAATCTATCCCTGTGTTCAGCGTTCGACTGCTCTCTATCTCTCTCGTCTCCAGTGGTCGTGGACCACCGCTGGATCTTTGGCCCCCTTCTCGGCGTGGCCCTTCGAAAGCACTCCACCTCTACCATCGATGTAATATTTTACGCGTTTCTTAGAGGTGATGGCAGCAGCGACCATTCGTCATTCAGCCAGACATCCCCCCCGCGTCGTCTCGGCCCGCGCCTAACCCATGGCAAAAGCTGGCTTCGATCCTACTGTAGCGCCTAATCGATGCCCCCGGGGCGTCAATTCCCATAGCATCGGGGCATTGTTACGGGCATTGAACCGAGCAACTCGTAGACAAGCCACAATGCTCTCCCTCGTGTCTGTGATGATGGTAATAAACTGCCACACTCCTTAGCGTGTATATAGGTGGAACGGGGGGGCTAGCAGGCTGCAGGAAGGAAAAGAGGTACAGTACATCTCTCCCCTCTGTTGATGGTAACGAAACCGCCGATCACCCTGTAAAAAGTGTACTGTTGTTAGGGTAGGCCATTATTTTGCTTGCTCAAGCGCGGAATCGAAGACCGAACCAACAAATACGGCATTGTTCCGCAGCTCCACCTCTATTCGCCTGTTCGCGGGAACCGTTTGGGAGGGGGATGGTCACCTTAGGAAGTTCTACATTATGGGTTCAGTGACTGCTTGGCAATTTGCTATTGGGCATCCTTTGCGTGGGTGCGAGCCTATATAGGTAGTATATTGTGTCTAATTATAGGTAATTTTCTGTTGCGTTTCATGTTGGAATGGATGCACAATGGCGCAATGCACACCAGATCCAAAAAGTAGTAACCGACAGCTGCCAATGTCCTTCATGTCACACGTGATAACTTTACCTGGCCAGTTTGAAATAACAGTAAATGTGTCCCCCACCGAAATGCTCCATTCATGTCGACTCAGGGTGGTCGAGACGATATCGTAGAAACGCAAGGAGCAGTTGTTGGAGTCTGGTGGGGTGATTGCGATCGGTGTGGAGTGCTGGGGACTGCTGCAGGACATTTGAAGCCTTTTGCTGCAAACACCGTTCTTCTCTCCTGCGTTTTGCTCGAACTTCGCGATTTGCGAATTTTCTCTTGAGCACAGAGCACAGTAAAGAGAGCCCTATATTCGATCACAACCAGCAAGTCCTCAATAAGAGGAAACAGAAGAAAAAATCGAGAGGGTTGAACGGAAAAGCCTTATAAAAGTGGCGTGCGCACCGTTGTTCGAACATCTTCTTTCCTGCTTCTTCCCTATTTATCGACGGTAGCCGACAGTCGTAAAACGCCACACGCAGAAGCGTCCGAGACTCTCCCCTCAGGTCTCGTGGTACTCGGTGTCTTGTTGTGCAATTCCTGAACGACGGAAGCCGTCAGACAACGACGCAACGATGGCGGTGGCGGCCGCCTCAGTTTGCTCGGGGCTTTCCGCCTTTAGCGGCTTGTTGCGGCGGAACGACGCCAAAGTGTTTTCTGTTCCACACATATATATATATACATGCACTTCCCCGTATCTCTATCTCTCTCCTCTCTCTCTTACTTCATAGTGCTTATAACGACGATAACGTAGATGACGATGATGCCATTCATGCGGATCTACGCGGGTCTCCGGTTCACATTCAGCCATATTCCTGGAATTTCTTCCATGAGACAAATGTTGGCGCCATGACTTTCTGCCGGCCAGGGCAAGATGACGTCGACAGAGGCAGTCCGTCCTGGGCTCCTGCTCCACGACTGAACCTCCACCTAAGCCATAAGACGTGAAGTACCCAGCCGCCGCAGCAGAGCAAAGAAAAAGGAGTGCGCGTACGTCTTAGCCCGTTGTAGGGGGATATTTGGTCAAATCCAGTGATATTTCACCCGACAGTCCCAGAGGGAACACAGGTCTCGCCCGGCTTCTTGCCCATGTGGGTCATGCTGGCATGTGCGCGTATGTGTGTGTGAATGTATTGTCCCTATATAGGAACAAGCAATGGGTTACGGAGAGAGAGAGAGATAGCGATAGAGAAAAAGCGTAAGTACATATCCTTCCTGTAGAACCTGACAATAGTTGTGACCTACCAGTGCCTGGAGAGACCTCATTCAAAGACTGCCGCCATTTGCACGGAATTATTATGAACTACAGGTGGACACCTACTACCTGAATATAAGAAGCGATACTTACCTACTATTATGGAAAAAAGCGGTAGATACAAAGGTTAGATTTAGTCGAGTAAATATCGGCGTATCACACAGCTGTTTGATGGCTCCTATTTGTATAGTTGTCTTCCCCTTTTGCACAGATAGCTGCGATACTCAACGACTCTTATTAACTACTGCCCTTGCTCGAGGGTAGTGGTTCGCAGGGTCGTTGTATGCTGACGCGAATCGAGTACCATGCATACTAAACTTACCTTCTTCAATCTATCTACCTTTCTGGCCACCTTCCTAAACAGAAACTATTCATATTGAAATAGGAACTCATATACAGCTCGGATAGGTGTGTACATATGAATAATGCTTATAACGCTTGTGTGGTCTATAAATCGTCATAAGATATACCCCTCATCTCGAAAGCAGTTTCGCTCGACGTTAAATGTTGTCTATGAGTCAGTCCGGAAAATTTACCTTTTAGATTTACAAATCGTGGATTATTACGGCTTTCAGGGAGCAGACAGGGATCGTATCGGCGAATATCTGCACAATGATGAAATTAACAACAGCAGTTTTAGTTTTACCGCTTACGCCATAAATTGGTTCCGCCTTAGCTCGAAAAGATCGCCTCTTCGGAGCCGTGCTGAAATCCTTTTTCAAAAGTAATCGGGTTCATGACACGGATGATAACCCAATAACGACACTTTGCAACGATTCAACTCAGAAATGACAGTCCTTGTAACCTAACCTAACTCCGATCCATGGTATCCCGCCATGTATCAGGCTCAACATGCAATAATACATGTAATAGCATACAATAGAAAACACATTGTTGTCTTTTTATTTATTTTTGTCGGATTTATTGAAGAGTAGTTTGTCTAGCATTGGCAAGAAATAATAGGATACAATTACTTTAAGGTACAACAGTTTTCTTGTATCCGCCATTATCGCGGAGTTCCCGACCTCTCCCTTCATCCATGTCAGTCTGTTTCCTCTGTCGCTTATTCACTGTCGCTCCCGTGGCCACCCGTTAATCTGTTCAGGCAATCCCCCGACCCGCAGCCCTATGCACCTCCATCCATTATACCCATAGCCACCCCTCAGGCCAAGTCTTCCAAGCTCGTTACCCCTCCCGCATGCGCCAGCCATTGTTCGCCATTTCAGCAGCGGTAACAGCTACACTCGTCGTTCGCTTCTTCAACGCCAAGATGACGCAGCTGTATCAATCGTCTTCCAGCGGAAGATATTTCTCCCCCGAAAGCCACGAAAGCCCAACCCCATCCTCTCGCCTCTCATTTTACTCGATTTTAATGCTGGGTCGACGTCATCATACTGAACTAACCTGTCGTTATCTATGCACGTACGAGTGTGTCGTCAGATCGGTGACAACAAACCACCTTTGTCAGAATCTATCACCACTTAGAATACGTGTGTGTGTGGTGTGTGTGTGTATATACGTGTCATAGTGTGTGTATCTGTGTGTATTGGCCTTTTGTGTGTGTTTCGTTCACTTGTACGTTCTCTTCGGGGATTTCATTCGCTGCATTCATTGACATCTACACGACACATTCGTTCGTTCCAGTCCGATTGACAACTTCATTCAATATAGCTGAACTCTCGGCCATCCTATGCGGACCCTCGTATTTCTAGCCAGCAATATCTGTCTCGTATCAGTTCCAAACTCAACAATCACATGTCCACGGCAGACAGATATCGCGTCCACGCTCCCTCTAGCTTCTCTTCCTGCACTGTTTGCGTTATCCATTTCTGGACAGACCTTCACACTCGAACCCACGAACATAAATCACCATCTCAAAATGTGGAGTTCAAGGACACCGCGCCCCCATTATCGATACTTTCAACCGTCATTCATACACAGAGTACACAGCACACCACACATGCACATACGCGTCAACCTTAACTCACTCTCAGTTCAGTACCGTTCTACCGTTAGGGACACATTCGATCGACACCACTTTGTCTTCGTTTGTGTGTTCTTTATTTATACTGTATACTGATTCTACCTGTCTGTGCGAGTTCCTCTAGTTCCAGGCTCGGTCTGTGTATGTGTCCCACACCTCTCTGATCGATCTGCTCGTTGTACGTCGAGTCGAGCTACGGTCGTCATCTCTTGCTCCACTATAAACAACACCAGGTTTCGCTCGTTTCTGCATTATCTGCCAGCACAATCTAATTAGTTTAGTTACCAATTAGAACACACACTCGCCTAACCCTAATTCGCTATTTTAACCGAAACTAGAACGAACAAATCCCACTAATTAATTCATGTTGTCCGTTGTTTGTCCTCCTAGCGTATGAGGTCTGTCTAAAATTGCTCGTACTTTTGGTTGACTTTGAGACCACCCCCCCTATCCCCCCCCCTACTCCCGCCCTCCCTCTCTCTCTCTCTCTGAGCGTCGCCGTAATCGGCATCAATAAATCGTTTATCTTCCACATCACATACTCGTGCTTTCCATTGTCTCTCTACTGTTCAACCCGCTGGATGTCCATAACATCCCAGATACCGCCCACAACTACTTTGGCCTCCTCATCCAGTCATCCCAACCCATCATAGAGCCCCCACTTGATCTGACATTATGCTGCGCAGTCGGCGGTGCCTCGTGAAGTTGCCATTCACCGAGCGTTTTCGACTATGTAATTAGCGGATCTCTTCGTCGTCGTCTCGATAATTATCCTGGCAATCGTCAACGATATAACATCACGATCATATCTTCTTACGTCAACTATATTAGTAATAATAATAATAATTATTATTATTATTATAATAATAATTATATTAATATTCTTATATCGATATATCCCATGTGTGTGTGTCTTTTCAGTCACACATCATTATCATCATTTAAACACATCACCAGCATATTCCATGATTTCATTATCATCAACATCAGCATCATCGGCGTCGTCAATTATCATATCATTATCATCGTCACCATATATTTTTCCTTATTATTCCGCTTATTATTGTCAGTAATTATTATATTGTTATTATTATTTTCATTATTATTCGTCGTAACCAGCACAATTAACTTTTCATTATTTCTTCTGTCATTTCACTTATCTATTCTCTGTATGTTGATCGTACATAGTCTTCAGTGTTGGAATTCATTATTCTCTCTTCTTCTCCGTCTCATTGTAACTAATTATCTTTGTAATGTGTATTATTGGTAGTATCTTATTATTATCGATCTTATAGAGTTAATACCATCATCAGTTATAATAATTATTCTTCTTGTTCGTCCATCAATTATCTGCGCATCAGCCAGAGTAAGCCCATTAATCAGTTAGTTCATTATGCCGCCTTTATCATTGACATCATATTAATATTATTATTTTCTATTCGTGTTACAGAAATAGTAACAACAATATTGGTAATCATAATGTCAATAAGAATAATAAGAATAATACTAGTTATTATCATTATTATGGTTTATAACATTTAATAATTTCTTTGAAGTACAGCGTCCTCAGCTGTTTGGCTGTCCAACGACTCTATTTGCTCTATCATAGTTATGGTTTCCGATTTTGATTTCACTGTACTAAATTCTTCTTTCTCAAAGTCAACCTGTTTTTACAGTCCCTGACTAGACATTATTATTATTATTATTATTATTATCCTAACCTAGTTTCCAATTAGCCCAGACACCCCCCTTTCCTCAGCCCCCTCAATGGGTGCTATTATTATTCAGTGTCAAAATGTCGCCCGTCGATTCCCGTTATTCAGCTGCAACCAATGGCTTCCATCATCGTCACTAAGTCACCCCAACTTTCATCAACGTAATTAATACATCAAGGTTGTTGCTGCTGCTGCGGTATCATGTCTATGTACATGGGGTATGTTATTCTGGGAGGAAGAGGAAGAGAGGTATGTTTTTCGTTAATGAGGGGATGTTAGCTGTGTTAATGAATCTATTTCGTTTCTCTTGGTATACTCAAGATCTCCGTTTAATTTGTTTGTTGTCTTATAGTTTCGTCTTGGCTCAGTATTCTCATACTCAGAATCGTCTTCGACAGCCTTTTCGTCCAATGTTTCATACACCACCTTATTATTCTTAGAAGGATAACAATATTAATAATAATAATAACAAGAACACATGGTACTAATGATAACAGTTAATAAATTATTTGTCTGCGCCTATATTGTAGCCAACGGCGCTACCATGTCCATGGTATCGTACCATGGAAGCTCCAGTGAAATCAATTCACCACAGCGCTGTCGGAAACCGATTGCGATCAATCAAATATTATGTATCATTGATTAGTTAATTATTCAGTCTCCCCCCCCCCCCGGCGTCAGTCGCACATCGTGTTCACCAGAGCCAAGAGATTGTTTTTCGTTTGAATAGTCCCAAAAACCAAACGTTCCATGATATAAATAATACAATAGCAAACGTACAATCAACCCATGTCATTTCCTCATCATCATCATCATATATATATTTTTTATATATATGCATAATTAATTAACAATATATATTTATTTATATATATATATATATTTATGTTAATCACCAGTATCGCTATAGTGAACTACCTCATTCCATCATGTTCCTCTTTCGTAAACATTATCATTATTATCAACATCATTATTTATCAATTATTATTATTATTATTCATTTATTTATCTATGTTCAACTTTTATCAATTTTTTCCACTTTCTCTAACACCCCCTTACCCCCCGGCGGGCGCGACTTTACACTCGCACATTATGTGTGTGTTGTTATTACTGTCGTATTACGGAATAAAGGCGATAAAACGGCGAACCGGATGTCGAGCACGGCCAGCGAAGCGTACAAGTGTCTCCATTAATCCCTATGCCAATTCTCTCTCTCTTTATCTCTCTTTATACCCAGTAGTTCACCATGTTTTCCTGTTGTGTAAGTATTGTCGTTGTTGTTGTTATTATGTGTGTTCACCGTAGTCTTGCTTTCCGATGTGTTATATATTTTGCGAATTATGTAAGAGTGGATTGCACCGACATTTAGTTTAGCGTATTTATTTGTTTTGGATTCTTTTCGACCCTTTGATGACTCTCGCTACTCGGCGACACGTAATCATCCCATTTCAGACGACTGTTCCTTTGTAGAAGGTATACTTGAGCAACGGTTGACGGCGAAAAAACACATATAATCATTAAAGCAATATATATATATATACATTTCCCTATGTGTTTTGATATACAAACCCACTCGTACGTATGTGTATGTGTCCAATTTGTGGAGACGAGAGAAAAACTAAAAATGAATAATAATCCTTTCCTCAGTCATTTGGTCCTAAATTGGAGTGACTGTTCCTTATTGAGAGATCATGCCTTACAACGGATGTATACTATCCACATGTGTGTGTGTGTGTGTATATTGTTTCCACTCAGTATACATGCCTTCCCACCAATCCTGCACAAAAGCAGATCTGTATTTAGTAAGTTGCTTATATTTAGTTGTTGTAATTGTTGTTGTAACATATCAGCGTTTATGCTAACAAACTCGCTGTGTCAACGCATCTGTGTGCTTTATATGCATGTATTTTTTTCTACATATGACTCTCCGATGGGAAACGTATTGCATGATCCTCGCGCCTTATTCAACTGCATTCGACACTTGTATCTTTCCGCAATCTCCTGAACCACTTCCCACATCGGTTAGCTAGAGCTCTTTTACTTTCTTATCGTGTTACCTTATACCGTGTTGTGTGGTCATATCAGCATCAGCTAACTGTTATCAGTGTCTCTCATCTGGCGACAAACGATGTCTTCTTTATTTCGTATATACGCCGAGAGCTCGACCGGCTCGACATTCGGCCCAATTTGGGGACACTCGCTATTTCATCCTTTTGCAAATCGGCCACGGAGCGTGACACGCGAAGTGCCACGTTATCGATTCGTTCAAGTCGTTTTATGACAACTCTCGCAACTGCCTCTTTGATACATATATATATATATAATATATATATATATATGTATAATACTTATCAATACTTTCTTTTTCATGGTATCGCATCGTCAGCACTGGGAAATAGAAGCATCGCATGGCTACACGAAGATATTAGTCACTCCTTAGTGTTCGCGAGCAGCCTTGCGTTCAAATATTCCTCCAGTCGACAAATCGTTACCAGCTACCAAATCGTCACATATTTACCAGATTCAACAAAAGCTCCGTCCACGGACGCCACCTCCAGCCATCTCCTCAATGACAATAGAGCGACAGAAATATTGTCCGACTTCGTACAACCTCGTTAGCCCATGTTAGCCACCTGGGTGCGTTTATTCTCGGTATTACCATTGCTATCATCAAGTTTGTCTGGTTGTTGTTGCTGTTATTGTAATTATTTGTTTTTCATTATAGATGAGTAACTGGGTATCTGCCTTTGAGTGTGTTTGTTTGTGTATATATATCCGCGGTATATACGCGGGCATATATATCAAGCAACCAGATCGGCATCGGAAGATCGCTTCTCGACATTATCATCATCATTATTATTAGTCATCGTAGTATAATAATGATCATCATTATCAATATTATTATTATTATTAATATTATTCTCATGTTATTAAGTAGTGTTTTATAATAATAGTATTATTATTATTATTGTTGTTATTATTCACGTGTTTTCATTAGTATCGTAGTTATTATTATTATTGTTATCATTGTTATTATAATCTCCTTCGTCGTCTACGTCTTTATTCAGCTTCACTCCACCCGAGCGGTCCCCTTAGTGGTCATCGTTTACTACAATTACAATTATTGCAATTAATAATTAATTGTCATCACCATTATCATCACCATCATACGATAATACGGTGGGTTTTTTTCTTGTGAATCGTTAGCTACCCTATCTTAGAAGTAATATCATATTTTCGCCTGTTAGATATTCTTTGTGTTCTCTGTTCCGTGTTCATATTTCAATGGTGTCCGTCCCGCTACCTTCAATAATATCCCGTAAATGGAGTGTACGCGTAGTTTTGCAATATGATGCTATCACAGACTCGCAACTCCCACCGAAGGAGGAGATCGTGTGGTTACATTGAAGCGAAGTACTTATTCTGTCGTTTTCGGTGTAATTCGTGTAAATATATGCTGGTTTGTATATCTCATATTTGAATTTGTCTTTGTCGAAAAACGTCGAAATCGAGTAGATGTTTAGTAGGCCACCGTTGCACGTCAGTATGGCGCTAATATAAGGGCAGCCAGGCTATTTCTACAATTTCTCCTAAAATGCTTGATGACGTCCCGATAGGTCTCTAATACATATTATATCTCAGGCTTTTTCAGAGTGCCTCAACGGTTCCGTAGGAAATCCATAAGTTTGTCCCGGATTCTATCGATGACTCTGCCGGATTACCTCAGGACCTCTCTATAAACGGACCTAACTTGTGTGGGAAACTACGTGCAGTTAAGCTGAAATGTCCCACAACTTCGCATGAAATAAATCGTGTTTTTCCAAATGCAACAAGTTTCTGCTAAATAACTATGTGCGGCTATGAAGGTCGAAACAGAATTCCCTCGTATGGTTTAATGTCATCTCCTTAAGCTCTTTAGGTTGAACCAATAACACGAGAAGCGACAAAACATTAATTATGCGGAAGAGGAATAACTGAAAATAGCAGCAAACTGTCAAAAAAGATGCAGTATACTTGGGCGAGGTCCAACTAGAGTCGATCGAGGCTCATCATGTATATATATATATAGCTGTGATAATTCTGGTTGCCGCTCATTTTTGTTATTCTCATGCCGCGGTTTTAGCTATTCTTGTCATGTGTATTTCATTAGTTTCAAGTGTTACATGGACCGTAACTAAATTCATTACGTGTTTTCCTTATCAACAGTTAATAGTTAAAGGACGAATAGAACTTTCTCTCTTTCTCCCTCTTCGGACGAGATGCCTGGACCGCTCGGGGAACACACTTTGCTCGAAGTGCCTCCTCGACAAAAGGAGGCCTTCGCCCTTCCCAAAGTTCATCGCATGACTCTAGCTCCCTAGACCCTAACTTTTGACCCAACCCACCTCCTTCCGTTTCCACGTATTCCAACGACGCACATGTACGATTACCCACTCACACACGCAACCACACACGCACGCCTATGGTCATGTCCTTGTCTTTCCTCATCTTCGACCGCTTATTGGCTTATGATCAACTAGTGCCATCCTGGTGCCGTATAACCATGGTACCATAATATACCACTACCGTCATAACACCCAGATCAGTCTAACCATCGCCACACCACACGAGGCTACCACTTACAGACTTCCAATTTCTACCTTCATCCACTCGAGATCCATCGTCAGCAATTCAGTAAACACGGCTGAGCGGAGCCACGACTTTATAAGCCAGTGACATCCGGAGGTGCGAATCGCACGCAGCTTCGTTAGCGTCGCGTGTTAATTAGTTGCTTGGTTAATTGTTTCGGTGGTTGCTTGCTTACTTGCTGATAAAACGATTTAGTCGTGTAAACGCCACAAACGCATTAGTTGTGTGATGGTGGTGGTTGGAACTCGCTGGTGTGCGTCGGTCTTTGGAAAGGAACCCATGCCGATGCAGCAACAGCAGTTCACGTAGAGGACACGAAACACGATCGATGATGTGCAAACTACTGGATTCTCTGTCCATATCTGGTCTTCGTCAGGTTATTTTTTTCGTCACTTACAAGTATCAATAGTGATCCGTTATAATCTCGTGCAAGCCTCACCATTCTCTATTAGGCCCACACCCTGAGCGTGAAGTCCCAGCTGCCGGTGGAGAGCGCGGTGCCATCGGGTGAGATCTTTAGGCATGTGACACGATTTTCATGCCCATACAGAATCGTAAGACGAGTGCCTTTCAGGGTGTCCCATATATTGATCGTGTAGTCGTTGTAGCCAGCGAACAGCATCCGGCCTGGGGAAACGATCGCACGATCAAGGGTATGTTACCAAATGCACGCACTTAAATACTGCTATCAGCTCTGACGGTATTATCTATGACTCGTGAATACGGTCAAAAGGAAAAGGTATAAAAATATAATTTTAACATGGGATATATTGGAGGGCGGGACGCAAAAAATAGGTACATATAATGGTCGTGCATCTATGGAAACACAAAAATTGCTGGGGTCGTTCTCCAAAAGACAGCAAATTTGTGGCCTTTGGCTGAATTGGACATATAGTAGACCTGACGCGCTTGGTGTGGGTCGTCGCAAATAATAACAATTACAAATTGCCTAACAGACAAAAATAGCAAATGACTATTCACAATGGTTCAAATAGCCGTAGATATATATAACATTTATTCAAAAATACAATAATGAGGAATATTTCTAGGAATTATTGGGGGGGGGAATCAGCTGGGACCGGGGCTGGGGCCGACATTGTCCCGAGGAAGGCGATGGCATTGCCTCTCTGCCTCACAGCGAGGGACAGGCGTTGCAGAAGGAAAGAAATGGAAAGGAATGGTTCAAATTGTTTTCCGCCAATCGTTCTATTCCAAAGAGAAGTGGGAATTCTTTATTTACACGACCGTTAAACACACTCATTGATCGAAGTCGCTTTCTTCGAAGAGTGTACTCACCGCTTACGCTGAAATCTACTGAATTCACGCCAAAAATTATACTTCGTTTTGTGTACACTGCAACTTCTCGATCTGCACGGAGATCGAACAATCGACACTGAAATAGTCAACAAAAAATCGTAGAACAATGTAATCATTTTCCATTATCAGCTCCGATACATGCGTGTCGAGGCATAGAACAACCATACGAAATTATAATAGGCCAACACTACCGTGGGCACTCTGTTGTGCAGATGACGTTGTGGTATACCACTAGTTACATATTATCCTTATATGAGTGTGTGTGTGCGACGATGACACACTAGTTCTCGTAAATCGTGTATGAGAGTTCGATTATTTTTCCAAGTTATCATTGTTATTGCTAATATTAGCTCTGGCGACCTGTGTCTAGTTGGTATTGTTAGTGCAACAGAACACGAAAAACATAATTTGTTTTCTTTTCTTCACAACACTGAATATTGGCTAGGAGCGTCAGGCAGGCCTCCGTCACAACGGGAAAGAGAAAGGGGCGGCTATTCGATAAATAGAAAACAGGACAAGCAATGCTCACCGTGGCATCATCAGATCCCGTGACGATAGCGTCTCCGCTGGGGTAGAACTTTACTGTGTTAATGTCAGCATCGTGGCCTTCAAACGATTGCACACATTGGCCTGACCGCATATCCCAAATCAGCGCTTGACGATCGCAACCCTAGAAATATAGCAATTACAACACGTGTTAGTTAACCTCCTCATGAACCTCATACTAACGTATATACTAGCTTAGTTCAATCGTATGAAGAGGAGCACCGTTCTCGTCACTGTTCGAAAGAAGCCCTCGCTGGCAACCGGGTCAACCCGCGCAGTAGCGGCAAAAAAATTCACCTGTGTTGAAACATTTTATTACACTATTTGTTCTTGACAAGCAGTTTTTTTTCCGCTTATATAACATACTTTCATAATATGTACATATACTTCACTGTTAATATCAATTCATTATAGAGCACAGTAATACGGACCGAGAGAATAAACAAATTCATTAATTAAGTCTACAATTGTGATACCCTATTCATTTTGTTATGACATTTCCCTTTAATCAAACATACAATAATTAGGAATTCTATTTATTCAAACATACAGTAGGTCGGAATTTCTAGGGACTATGGGGGTGGGGGGGGGGGGGGTGAGGACGACAATGTCCCGAGGAAGGCGATGGCATTGCCTCTCTGCACAGAGAGGGACAGGCTCTGCAGGAGAAAAGAGCCAGCGCGCTTGTCCCCGGTGGCAAGCGATGGCGGTGGCTTCCCTTTAATTATTATAGTATTAGCCAAACTCGTGATATCCCAGATGCGTGCCACATCTACATAGCATTCAGTATTCCATTTGTATGATCAACAACAATAACAACAACAATAGCAACAGCAGCAACAACAACATTACTCACCGCTGATACAAATGTGTTACCCATCTCCGTGGGCGAAAGATCGACCGACATAACATCGCCAGAATGACCATGGAAGCTCTGCAAGAGCTGCGAGCATTCAACGTCCCACAGGGCGCACGTACTATCTCCGCTGCCTGTCAATATCTGTAACACATCGAACACCGATCTGATAAATAGGGCCCGTTGTCGAACCTAATGCTGATGACATAGCAAAGAAATGACGAACATTTGTATAAAAGTAACAAATTATGTACGTTTTTTCGCTGTTTGGAAGAACGCCTGTGTGTGTGTGTGCATTTATGTGAAATGTTTCATTCCTATCTTCGTTGGGAACCGTTTGCCGTTGCCAGATCAAAATCGGATTATTATCTTAGACTACTTATTGCTAACAACTTGATTTTAAGAGAAATGTGTAAAGAAGCTCGTTCCTTTCGGTAACTTACAATTGGATGATAACCTGTCGCAAGTTAGTCGCATGCGGCGAAATTCTGTATCAACATTTATTCGATCGCCTCAAATGAGTGTCAATCTCCTGTTGGTCAAGAACTAACGCTTGGACGTCTCGAGTTAGCCCATATAGCGGCTTGGTAACTCGGGACAAGAACCGAATCGTTTGTATGGGACACATGCGAGGTTTGCGAAATTCGCGCATTTTACAAAGAATCCTCCCATTGCACTTCTAAGAACAAGCGATTCCGTCCCCCGCTATCGAAATTAAACCCGCCGGTGTACAAACAATACATTCAACACCAGAACTTCTCCCAGAAATGGACGTTTCACGGTACACCACTCCGTGTCAATGATGCCATTGTTATTAAATGTCCTTATTCATTAATTCTTAATCTATCAGGGTGGTTGGTGTTGGATTGACAACGACTAATACCTCTTGGCACCACCAGTTGCCGTCTAATATTGACGCAGCGGGCTCACCTGTTGGTCAGAATTTGGAAACAGGCAGCAGGACATGTAGCTGGTGTGCGTGCCGACTGCTTTTTTGCGTTGTGAGACGTCGTCTTCGAAGCTGAGTGGGTATACCGTTACCTTGTTGTCCAGACCCCTGTAATGTTGTAGTTGCCAATCAAGAGTATATGTGGTTGTACACAAAAGAGAAAGTACAAATAATTATTAGCGAACCTCGATCATTTATCAGCGAACGCCTAAGTGGATTGCATCAATATCCACGAATAGTCAGATGGAGATATTTCAATCGAGTGAAATCTAGTTATGCTTAGAGGGATGTGGTAGAAAATTAATGCGCTGTTGCAACATTAATTGAATGTTGTTAGGGCACACACTGGGTGTCTATACAATGTTTTTTTTTCATAACAAAAGGAGCGGAAATTGTAAGGTAAGGTTTAATGATATATTAAAGGAACCGCAATTTTTACAATGCTTAAGCTCTCAAATATGTCGTCATCACGACACGGGACTCGAACCTCCGGCGCTCTGACTTCTGACAACCAGAGACTTAGCCGTCCAAGCCATCGTGCTGAGTATATATCTCCTTAATATATAATGTAATATAAATATATATCGGAGTGACATCACAATCCACTGACAAAAAAAAACATATTTTTCTTCTATCATGCATTAGTCGGTATCCGAATGAGCTTTTCCACGGCTCGACCTCTACGGACGAACTCAATATATGCCATATTACTACAGCTTCGTAGGTGTTCTTGAAATGTCAGTTAAAAACGTTATACCACTCCGTGAATTCGATAGTACGGTAGAATATCGCGAAGCGATCCAATACATTTAGCAGGACATACACAATTGCAGATTTACATTTAAAGGGGTTGTCCGTCTTATGAAGCAATGCCGAAAGCGGTTGTACCGTCGACAAGGTTAAATGCTGGCTGTGAATCAGCCTGGAAAATTTATTAGTAGGGCATACACTCACCCGCAGGCCACCATGTTTCCCGAAGGAGCGTAGGCACAGGCCATTACCCACGTTGTCGGCATCGTCACCGCGTGCTCCTGAAATGCAGCCAATAGCAGCAAGAGACACCATACCGACCAATTAGTGAAATACGCACAATCTTAATCCACGTAAGATTGGACAAGAATTGGAAACGACAGACGTTTTTGGTTAAAGCGTACCGCAGTTGTTCCCTTCGCTCTATCGAAATCAATACACGAACCTACCTGAGTCATATTACGGTTCCGTATACTTTACCAAATACGGATCAATATCTTTAGACAGATAGAGCTTGTAAATATATATCTAAGTATAAATAAACACAATAGTGGCATATATCTAATATACCTAATACTGAAGGTATACACCTGTCCTTGTCTCTGGTCGGATTATTTTAGTAACTATTGGGTTATTCGCTCCGATCATCAGTTACTAATACTAATCAGCTACGACAGTCGGCTTCTACACATCCCATGATCTTTCCGACTTTGTGGCGGCTGTGGGGCACGGGGGGTGCTATCTTTGAGGTGCTATCTTATCAAAATCTTTGCTAACAATGATTTTGCCGTTCATTGTTATGCGTTCGTCGAATAGTTTTGGACGCATACTGCAACACCTGCATGGAGGTAACACGGTCAACAATGGAGGTAACTAGTGGCAATTTGCCCTCTAGCTCGGCTTGAATGCCGAGACGACGGATCGGGACTTCGCTGTCCAGTATGCTTCATTGGCTGTCGTCCTTCGATATCGACGACTGAATCGATATGACCAACAGCGGTAGACAACGATAGCGGACCGTGGTGGCGATGGTGCTGGACGCTCGTTTGTGCCTGCACTCGTCTCTGTACGAGAGAGACCGAGAGAGAGAGAGGCTTTCGTGCAGAGGTAATGGCACGAAAACAAACAGGGTGACGAGGGGCCTGGGCAACAGTAACCGCAAACCTGGCACTGACATTCGTAGGCGGACGACCTATCCAAACAGTAGGCTTTAATCCGGACCTCAGCGGCCATCCTCTTCTGGTTACAGACACGAGCCTATCTATCGACTCCTGATCGCTTGTACCCCTCACCTTTGCCTCAGACTCGATCAGCGAACTGAGCTCGAGAAGCGAACACCGACCCCCTTCTTGCCTTGTTATGATACGTCACTGGTCTGGCGGTGCAACCCTGCACCGCTGTTTGAATGTTACAACAATAACGCAACAACAACAACAACAACAACCAGTGCAACACCTTCGCTCAACATCAGGGAGGATCTGCACTGCCAACGTTTTCGCCTCTAACTGCCGTTGCGCCCGTTAGCATAGGACAGAATAATAGCAAAAATAGCTTGACATCAAAAACAGAACCATATATATATATATATATATATATATGTATATATATATATATAGGGATGAGTGCGTGGGAAAGATCCAGTTTGGAGCAGGATCCGTTTCTGTCTGTTGGTCGAAACAACAAGACGCACCATGAACCTCAATCCTGAACTCATTACCCCTCAGCCGCCGTCTCCCCTCTACCGCAGTGTAATCAACAGATCAATGGCAACGACCTGTTTAGTAGTCGGTGTCACCCCACGGCGTTGACAATGGATCGAGCGTTTAGCTACGATCGAAGTAGTTACGTCGTATCCGAACGGCGTAGTGGAAAGCCGGAGGGTCCTACCGAGACGGCGTAACAGTCAGCACCAGATGCGGCCGCAGAACGTGTCTAAAACGTAATGTGCTTTTGTATCACCGTCCACGGTGGACGAACCGACAGATCAGTAATCTTCAACGAATGATTCCACAAGCTCCGTAGGTGCTGCAAGAACTAAGAGAAAAAAAAAACATAACGAACGCATCATGGAGTACTTACCTTGTTGGTGGTAAATGCATCCCAGATGATCATTTTTCCATCTTGTGATGAGCTGACGATATGCCGCTTATCCATGGACCAGTCAGCGCAGAGCACCTTGCCCTGGTGGCCCTTGAGGACGCGTCGCGGCTTGATGTTCACCGGACCTATCGTCTCGAGGCGTTGAGCAATTGTAGAAACTGAAATGTGCACGTAGACAGGGATATATATATATATATATATACGAAATACAATCGTAAGCAACGCAGACAGCACACGATTGGCACGAAATATCAGCAAGTTTAACTGCGCAAAGAACCCCCGAAGTTGGCCCTTTTTCCCGCGCGGACCCCCTGAACCGCTTACGGTACCCCGCTTCGGCATAGCGCGCAGGACACCACCACGCCACCGGCCAGGCCTGTTGCATCGACGAATAGCAAATTAGCCGAGGTGATTTGACAGCTATGGCTGTTTCAATGAGCGCCTTGACGAAGCATTGTCGACGTTCGCTCCCCGAATCCTGTCAGAGGCGAACACATTTGCGGATCAAATCAACACTTTTTGCATTGGGCCAATATGGCGGAACACCTGTCTACACAGGCAGACCAGCGGGTGGGATGTTCGAGCGAAGGTTGTCGAAAAAGAAACATCTCTCCTCATCGGACGCCGCACAGACGCGGATATGCATTGGGTGGACGACAGGTGAATCCATTGACAAGTTATTACATACATTTATAACAGCACGCGACTATACGGCTGCTCACGATAGCTTTAGCGTACATATATGTATATATATATATATATATATTAGAACGTATATTCGTGTGAAATAGCAGGATCGCGAGCCAACATTAGGGCTGTAGTAGACGATTATTAACAAAGTGCAAGAGCGTTAAGCGGCCTATGCACAAGTGAAACAACAGTCATTCACATCACTTTCACTGACTGATTCGCTTTCACGGCTCTAGCAAATGCCTACGGCCTCCGTTTACGTTGTTTTGTCTTGACTACCACTATGACTATCCTGGCAGCCTGACGAATGTTAAAATAATAATGTTACTACTACTACTGCTACTTTGTAGACAGGATTCGTCCACGCTGACTCTCCTGACAGACTAGCTGACGGCAGTTGCCGAGGCAGACACACAGAGTGAAGTATTTCTTCAATCTAGAGCTTGGTTGGGTTTCTAGCACACACGCACACACACTCAGGCACACTCACACACACGCATACTTCCCAGCCACAATATACAATACATCCACTGGTTTTAGATCTAATAGCTATTCTATATAGCAGCACTTGAGTAGCACTCGATCGACCGGACACAGCCGAAAGCGGACACGGATTCTCAGCGGAGTTTACACTCATCGCTCGTTTGCTCTGCGGATCGTCGGTCGGTACGTCCGTTCGTCCTTGCGTGCTCCATACTCCCGCTACTCACGAGCGACATCGTTGAGTTTTCTGCGCTCTTCGTCGAGCTTGAGCTTGAGGTGCTCGATCTCCTTGACCAGCGATTCGACAGTCTCCTGCGGTGCTGGCGGCGGGGCCTGCTGCGGTTGCTGTTGTCCGCTTTGGTTGGCCTGGGCGGTTGGTTGACCGCCGGTAGGCGCGGGCGGCTGCAGGACGGCGCTCGCCTCGGCCGTGGTAGCCATCGCTGCCGCCGCGGGCGTCGTCTCGAACGGAGGTTCGCGGCTCGCGGCTCAGCAGCGCAAACGGACGGCAGCGCGAGTAGCGCGATGGGGCCGCCGAGCGAGCCAGCCAGCCAGCCAACGGACACAACAGACAACGACGACGACCACCACCACACCACGACCGCGACCAGACCTACCGACAGACAGCTTCAGTAGGACCTCGGCCGATACGATGATATACGGTGGACAGGCGCGCTAGTGCAGACCGATCGACGGACAGACAGACAGACATACAGACAAAGACACCCACTCGAGCCCCCAACAGAGGCGCGCTCTCTCGGCCCTCCACAGCAGACACAAGGAGAGGGAGTGCTCGCGCTCAGGTCGAGCCGCGCGAGAGAGCAGCACAGTCAGAGCCGCCGGCTGCTGCTGCTGCTGCTGCAACCACTGCTGTCAATGCGAGTTGCTTGCTGCCTCCGGCTGCCTTCTGCTGCGTTCCTGCCAGCCTGCCTGCGCGGGCCTTGCGCTCCTCGGGGCTCAGGCGCATGCGTTGAGCTGCTCAAGAGCGCGCTCGGCTCCGGCTCTCAGCTCTGCTCTCGGCTGTCGTCGTCGTCGGTAGTGGTGCTGCTCCGACGGTGGCGGTAGTCAGTCAGTTTTCGATGTCGTCGTCGTCGTCCTCCTCGTCGTCGTCACAGCCGCAGCCGCCGCCGCCGCTGTCGGACGACGAGGAGGGCATCTCTCCTCTCAATATCCGCTCTTCTGGCTTTCGCCCCCTTCCCCTCTGCTTCTCTCTCTCTTCCCTCACTGGTCGTCTCGTCTGTGTCGGCTCTTCGCACAGCGACTAGAAGACGGGCAGGGCTTCTAGGGCCATGGGGCCACCACCAGCAGACTTCGTCGATGACGATAACGACGAGCAAGCGGCTGCCGTCAGCGTTCGCGGATACGGGTAGACGCCAACCATCGTGGATAAGCTGCTGAAGAGAGTACGGCTGAGGGGTGCATATAGGCAATGAGGCGTGCGTCCGAGCTCACAATGAGACGTACGGACGTGAAACTCGTTATGGCTTGGGATGTTGTGAGCTCGATGGCTAGAGCGCGACATGATCCGCGTGTCAACCGCTACCCAACGCGAGGTATCCAAGAGGGATAACATCCACACACAAGCCTAGCGTACTGAAATTCAACAATTTTCACGTTGCAGCAAACGAGGGACATTTGAGCCCTGTCTTGCCTTTCAAGCCATGTTTTGTTACGGTTCATATGTTGCGGCTGATATTTATGCATTTCGTCTGGGTCAGGCTCATATTGGTATCATGTATTTACTATTTAACAGTATCATATATTTATTATGTTGTTGGTAATTAACAAAATGTCATTCACCTACCCCGGTAGCACCGCCACACGACACGCCGTTTTAGTAATTTAATGGTGTATTTGAAATTGGCGTTGTTCTCTTCAAGCATAGTTATGATTACATTATATAACTAGTAAATCTATTTCATACCACATATAACCAATTCCATTGTACGAAAACAATATAATGTCACTTTTGACCCACCCGTGCTAGCACTTCTAACCTCCGCGAACACCTGCTCTAATTCCAATGAAAGGATATCAGCCATTTGGAAGAGACGACTAGGCTTTGGATTTACCATTTGCCGACTCGTCCGTCGGCTGATCAGATCATTTTTGAGATCGATTCAGTCAGTTAATCAAGATGCCCTCAAACACATGAAATATCTAATCTGGGGGAAAGCTTTTCGAGTTTACGATGGAGCCTTAATCTGTGGCTTTCCTTCGACGAATAAGACCGCTAAAACTTCAGCCTTAAAAAGTAATATTTGCCCTATTTGCGCAACAATGCAATAACAAAAATGCTGTTGAGTCGCGCACATGTACTTTACGAAGAGTGGGAGTCCTGTAATCATCTCGGCTCGCGTTTTTTGATTTGTGCTTCGTTCTCGAGCTGGCTCCGACGCTCTATACGTCACCAGCGCTTGATACTCGTCATCTTCTGTCGCTGGGTGGCCTTGCGTATTCTGTGCGAAAGAATGTTTGTGTCAGCACCTGAGTGCAGCGATATATCAGACTCTGTATCGCGCGGATAAGCGGTATCAGATCCCGGGATCTAAAATATCGCCGGGATCGACGGTGACAACGGCGGTATTGATTCCCATTCGGCTTGCCATGCGCACATACCTGACCGTCTGACTTCGACTTTGTCATTTGTTGGATCCCACCGACAACTAGTTGGGTTCTTCGGCCCTTAAAGCCCTAGGAATAAGATCAGCCAGGCCGAAGGCCGTTCACTTACTGACGGCCCTCTAGGCCGAGAAATTTTTGATTTCTATCCGTGATTGTGCTTTCCTTAACAGGTTCCTGTTTGCGTCTGTGCCCATGGACGATTCTAGCGCCACTGGAGCTCGGCAAAGGATGATTGACTTCGGCATAATCATAGCTAGAATATGTTATTAACTTTGATCCTAAAGTGACATCGAAGATGACTAATTAACTATTAATCAAATGGTATAATATCGACTTAGCAAAGTATTTGTCTGCGCGTAATTCAATGAAATGTTTAGTGTTCAGTGTTCACTGTAATAAAATTAAGGTTTCCTTCGATTAATATTTACTAAGAGGACGTACGATACTTCAAGTTGTCATTAATATACTTATTCCACACAGGGGGAACCTTTACATACGCATCAAATTCAATCTCTCTCTCTCTATATATACATATATAGATATATATTCTGTAAACCTTCCCTAGCTCTGTGTGCAAGTATTAACTTCCGTCATCGATTCATACGATTTTGGCCATTCCTTTACCGAATATCGCAACTAGGCTATCTATGCAGTTGTGGACCAAACCACCCGACGGACTAATTATAGCCCCATTAAGTTCTGCTTGCACACCCCCCACCCACAGTCACATCGCAAATCTCTCTCTCTCGTCCTCCATATCTTCCTTTTCTTCTCTCTTCTCACACACAACCACACATTCGCGTTTATCTTCACCTTCGTGTCTTCCTCCCCAACTCTTTTGCTCTCTCTAAACTCCATCCTCTGACGAGCATAATAATCGTCACTCGTGCAGTCATTGTTGCCGCAGCCTCCGCTTCGTCGCCGTTGCGCCGAGCGTCAAACCTACCGCCCGCCCGCCCGCCCGCCTTGCCCGCAACGTCAGCAATGCTCTAGGCAAGATCATGGCCAACTCCGTCATCATCTATCTCCTGGTGTCGGGCCCGCTCTTCTACCCGCTCCTCTCGCTCGTTGTTTGTTGTGGTCCGCCCGTTCGGTCCGTCCGGTGGTCGGTCGGTCGGTCGGCGAGTGCTGCTCCCACCATCGCCGCCGCCGCCTCAGCTGCTGCTACTGCAACTACCTTGGCAGGCGGCCGCTCATATGGCAGAGGAGCCCCGCAAGTGAGTAACTGACGTCGTGCGTGAGTGCCGCCAAGCCCCCGCCGCCAATCACCACCGTCAGCGCCACAATATCTTCGAAAGTTCTGTGCTTTTTGTTTGTTTGTTTGTGCTAGCTGGCCTCTGTCGCGACGAGGTGCGTTGTTCGCTGGTGTCGCTCCGGGTCGTGAAGAGAGAATTGTTTTTCGTACTGTTCCGTGCACCTTTTCTTCGATCCTGTGCCCGGTGAGTGAGTAACCAAGCGATTCGGTGGATGATAGCGCGCCTTGTGAGTGATTGACGAACATTGCCTCGCGATGGCCACCGTGATGACAAGCAATACGACCAGGCGATATCCAACTCGACGTCCACCACTTCGTTAGGACGGAGTGGCGCGATTTCCAGACGCACGACGGACACGCTGGCTGGTCGGCTGGCGTAGACAGAACCGTCTAGCCCCCCAGAGCAGAGCATGGCCGAGAGGAAGTTCTCACGTAGCCTGGCCAAGCCCGGCAGTGCGGCACAGGCTCGGGAAACCGTCCGTGATGCTGTACGAGAGAGGACATCAGCGGTAAGTACAACAACCTCAACCTCACACCCTGTAGAATAACTGCCGGTGGGGTGCGACTTGCGGTCGTGGTAGTCGTAAACATTTGCACGAGACAAAACAAATCGAAAAACACATACACACATACATATGTAGATAATACCAAAGGGTAGAGTACGTGGAGGCGATTCGAACAGCGGATGCTGCTGCATTCACTGCTTGGTTGAGCAGCAGGAACCGTCATGCTAGTTGGTAGGCATTGACGGGTTATCCTTTTCCATCGTGGCATATACCTTGACGATGCGACGGCGCGTATCTTGACCGTCATGGCCAACCAGCAAGAAAGAACGTCGGTCCATCGTCCCCCCTAGCGTACTTCTCTATAAGCACTGCGCTCATTATTGTTAAGCATCGTGAAGAAACAACAACATTAGAGACGACGAACGTACTCCAAAAATAAGAGCGATGAGACGGCCCTGGCCAAGGACGCGAAGAGAATGCAGTGCTTTGCTGTGACCGCGCGCGACAGCTGAACGCGGCCGTAGACATAGATATAGATATATTATATATGTATATACAATAGGTAACTGACTGGCTGACTGACAGACAGGCGGATGAACAGCAGGAAATCTCGTGTCTTGTTGCTGCTCGCAGAACGATGTCGAAAGTAGAGAGCAATAGGATGCGTGCGTCTATGGGTGCGTGTGTCTGTGTGCTTGTAAGTCAGTCACTACCAGCCAGGGTTGCTATGTGTATGTGTACTCGAGTTAAGAGCCGAGATGACCAGAGGCACTCGGTGACACCTGCGGACGAGTTCTACAAACTTAACACTCGTATAAAGGAGCCTTCTATTTGGTGTGAATGTTCATGTTACTTATACACATCAATATCCAACCAAATCCATACTCCATACAATATTAATTAATTAATTATATATAATATATATATATGTATATATATATATACGCGCGTGTGATTTGCTGAATGTGAAAGCCTACCAACAATTGATCGAATGTCGAACCGGAAGTGACAGCTTTCTTATTGCGACTATTATTTTGTAATGAGATCAACTCTCACTATCGCCACTACGATAGTTATCGCAGTTCATCCGGCTAGATATTGGTCTGCCTTTGGTCATACTCGATAATTCGGCGAAATTAATTCAACACCGTCACAGGTTAAATAACAATGAGAATAACGTCAACTCGGTAATGTGTTGCCATCACCAATAGCAAGTATTGGTGGCTGTACCATGTATCTTTGCCCATAAAGGCCTGTCCTTTACCACTCCGAGTACAATCGAGCTAGCAGGCAGCACAAGTTTTGAGAATTTGTGGCATTGACGAGGGGCGGAGATGCCGCCTGCACTCGATACCACGTGACAGCAGAGCCACTCTAGAGTTCGTCCGCAGTTAGCTACTACTACAATACTGTCTCGTCGTCCAGCTAGGAATGCTAGCGAGTAGGCAGTAAACTTTAATTATTTTGCTTTGCTATTTACATATAATCTGTACCAATCTAGTAGCACAAATGATGGTGTCAATGATAGTGCGGGTGCATCACCAGGTAATAGGTTAACATCATCCAGATTTGTTCAGTGGTGTCTGCACACGTTATCCGATTATTGTCCGAGGTCGATATTATCGTTTGCTCACTATTTTAGAGGTGGTGGCTGGGTGTCAAATTAGCGCTTTTGCAACAGTACCTATGTTGTCATTGACTCATGATTGTATAGCGGGCGTGTGTTATTGAACCAAGAGGGATCCGAGCTAATTATTGATGGACATCTAACATCTGAACTACTGTGTAGATGGATATAATATATATATATATATATATATATAGCAACCCATGTGGGTCTGACATTCCATCCTAAATATATATATATATATATATATATTGCTATAGCACTTTTATTGGGCGATGGCTGCAACCCAACGCACCTTTTTTCCACAGTCCACCGCCGTATGATACAAACATCACTTTGTTCTTTGTTTAGGTTTGTTGGCCAACATTAAGGGAACAGGCTCATGCCATTCTCGTATGGCTGTAAGCAAACTTGGGTGGGTAGTTGCTATTGGTTTTCTGCCTCTGGGTGTGCGCGTGCATATAATGCGTAGGTGATATTTTTTCACGGCTGCTTCGTAATTTCCCGGCTCATCGTTTTCGTTATTCGTTCGTTGGTCGTAGTCGTGTTCATGTTTTGCCCGTTGGTTGCCGAAAGTGGTGGAACCGGTGTCGAATCATGGTAGCACCGTCCGTTGTAGATGAGAGACTGAGCTGGTTTGAGCTGTTATTATACAACAATAACGGTTAGTTAGCAAGCGCCGACGTTAGACAGCTGACAGTCGGCGAGCCCTCGATTCGAAAGGTTTACGAACCGGCAGAAATATACACGGGCGGGCCTATTGGTCCTGAAAACAACAGCAACAACAACCCGGTGCGAGTGTGATCGCAGTGGCGATTACTGCAGTAGATCAGCAGGTTTATTATTATTATAATTATCTACCGCTGAAGCGAGTGCACACAAAGCGGCATGCAAACCCTGCATTGGATGACCAAGGTCTAACCAAACAGATTGAACCACACAAAGGAGCAACACTGGAATGAAAACGCCCGGCCGGGGAGGTGCGAGGCAACGTTGAGCGGGAAATGGAATGGAAAAACCTTTCCAGATTTGCCATAGAGAGCGACCCGTCCAGAGTAACACAGGGCCTGAAATAGTAATTGGTTCCACTGAACTTCGGCAGGCTTGCGATCCTGTTGGTGTTTACCTGTTATACACGGATTACGGCACTGAGCGGGCCGAGACGGGTACACCTGTACGGAGATAATCAGGCTCAAATTGTAAATATAGAATGTACGAATCTATCATAGCTGAATGACACAGATATACGTTGTGTATATGATAGCAGAACCAGCCAATCTAGACACAGACGGGTTGACCTACTAATTTAGTAACTGCGTTATGCGTTGCAGATTTACGATAAAACACATTGTCATTAAATCAATATCATAGATCTCTCAGCACATCATCGGGCATTTCCTCCGTTGCTCACAGAATGCATATCTGCAATATTTATTTTTGGCTGTCCTATATAGTGTAATAACACACAATTATTATATTACAGTACAATTCGACGGAATGCCAGTGGTAGTGTTGTGGTTCACTCGACAATAAACAGCAAATGTGCCTCAGTATAAAACCGACTCCTCGACACAAATCCGATTAACTCGTCAGAAGTTGCAATTAACTAAGTTGCGCCAATGCTAATAGCAATGTGGTGGAGACCGTCAGTTGTCTACAATACAGTCTTTTGGCGAGGGATGGTGGAAGCGAATATGGTTCAGGTGATCACAGTGTTGAATTGTTGCCCTGTGCGCTACCGCACAAATTGCACAACACACACATATATATATATATATATATATAGCTGGAATAGATTATCGTTGGCCATAATGGATTACACTTGTGTAATGTTTGATTAGCAACAAGCATATATTCTGGTGCCTAATTGTGACGACGGAAGCTGCTACGGAGGCTTAATGGGCGCCGACGTGCTATGCTACCGTAGCCGAGGCCACACCCGCAAAACGCGATTACTGCAGGGACATATATACTCTTGGGTAATATTTATAATCGTGTGATATTTATATGAGGATAGATATATCTGCTTGATCCCTGCGAGCTAAAGGACAGTTCAACGATAAAACGACAATTCTGTCATTATTATTATTGTTATTATTACAGACACCTGTTTCTTACGTCAGGCTATACAATTGGAGCAAAGTTGATAGGATGTTTTTTTGTTCACTTGTCTATGTACTTATCTATTAATGCATTGTTTTCGTTTGTTGGATGTGAAATCGCTCTTTATTGTAGTTACAACAAAGGTATATGTCACCTCACAGGGCTCCAACCTGCATTCCCCCGGCCTTTTCTAGCTAGACACCTTAGCCGTCCAAGCTACCAGAGCAATGAACATATTAATTGAAAAAATAACCCCATGTGCTGTATACCCTGTTTTCATTTCACCTCAAAAAGCGACATGAAAAGAGTCCGCTTCCATTTTGTAGTTGGCAAGCTTCTCTCCGCAAACGCATTCAACGGCCGTAACAAGCTGACTGAGTCACTGAGCAAAATTGTGTGATTCAGTTCACCACCACGAATATCGATCGTTGTTCGATGAACGGAGTTCACTTTTCGCCACTACCACCGTAGTGTTGATACTGCGGCACCGAGAGGAGAGTGTAACGAGTGATGTAGAATATTCACGTGCAGACTGTGCGCGCTGTTCGGCAGCCAGCAGCTGGATGAGCAGCAGAAGCCAACGGTGAAGTCGATAGAATTTGGATCACGATTGACCGGTTAGAGAGGAGGGATAGACACTTAAATCGCGCCCTTCCTCACGTTCAAACTCCCACCGAGGACACGCATGCATGATGCGGCGGCTGATGCGGCTGCTGCTCGAGTGTCGATATCGTGGGTTTTTTTGCCGGCGGAGTTGATCCTTGATAGGCCGCCACCCCCGCGTGCTCTCTCTTATTGGACCCCGCATATCATGGAGGTGAAGCTGAATCTTTATTGTTTCATTAAAGGAACTGCAGTTTTACAATGAGCAAGTTCTCTTATATGTCACGACATGGGACTCGAACCTGCAGCCTGAAGGTTCAACTACACCATGCTGTGAGGTCAGAATGTGGACGGCAGAGAGTCGATAGTATAATAGTGGCTCACTCGCTGATCGTAACTCTGTCCTCTATAGCACAAACCCTCTGTTTGTGGACAAAAAAAGAAGATCAGAGTTGCACCCTTAATTTGTCTTGGCATAAAACGTCCCTTACGAAATTACTTCGTACATAAGTTTGTTCGCCCATTGTAAAATCGTATCGCACTTTTTACAGTTTCATACGACATTTAGCGGGAGTAGACGTTAGCAGGATGTGGATAGTGAGAACACAGAATGCTGGACTATTCATTTTTACTGTTTCTTTTCTTGCTTTATCACGTTGTTGCTATTCCCGTCCGCGGTTTTGTTGTTGTTGCTGTTGCTGTTGTCGCTATGATTAGTGGTACAGCGCCGTTTTCGCTTCCACAGTCGGATATATGATGAATATTGTTATACTCGGCAGGCATAATACTACGTGGTGTGAGTATAACCGAGCTAGTACTCGTTCACACGATGAGAGTGAGAGTGAGCCTTGCAGTAGCATTAGAAGCAGCAACAGGCCAAAGCGACTCCTGACCTGCCTGATGCTCATTAGTCTCTGCACTATTTAGTGTCGTCTGGCGGTGGGCTCTAGTCTAGTGGCAAGCAGGTATCATATAATCTGACACCGTCCGTATCAGAATGACCAATTGACACGATAGTGCTGGTGTTACTGCATCTATTGTAGGGTCGTCCGTGATCGAGAAGATCCAATGATTGAAATGACATACATTGGACACACCGTGACAGCGAGAAAACACGTCGATTGTTGTCAATTGGTACGAAAAATAGCAGCAATAACATTCGCATCAGTGGCGATCACAGAAATGGCGTGGGATGCAGTCGACACTGCACAAGCGATCATAATCCATCGGTTCCCTACACGAGTTCGATTGGATGGCCGTTGCCGCTGCTGCTGACCGTGTTGACTTCTCTGGTGATGCTGGTGGTAGTGGTGGTTACCCATGGTTGTTTATTAATCTCGTTCACTGGCCACATCGATCGCAGAGATAGAGTGGAAAGACGAGATGTGGAGTGGATATA
This sequence comes from Stratiolaelaps scimitus, assembly GCA_019614645.1. Classification (NCBI taxonomy): domain Eukaryota; kingdom Metazoa; phylum Arthropoda; class Arachnida; order Mesostigmata; family Laelapidae; genus Stratiolaelaps; species Stratiolaelaps scimitus. The sequence continues at coordinate 600,745 of JABWDB010000083.1, forward strand.
AATCACTCGTGACTGTAGAAGTTGCGCAAGAAGAGACGAAATGAAAGTCATGTTTCAAGTAGAGCGAGTTTCCTAAATACTTCGAGTGGTCTGGAGTCAGATGGATCGTGTTTGCTACCTTTGCGCTGTTGGTGCTTGACACGTTTGGGTAGAGCTGGAAGGGTTGGTGGTTGATTTTCAGACTCCGTGGAATCTGCTGAAAATTACGTCATTTGAATTGTCAGTGCGGGGATTACATTTGAGTATAATCACAGAGATGTCGAGTAAACGAGCTGATTGCATCACACTTAGTCAAGTTTCCGAGAGATCACGACAAAGTTTCTAGTACACTATTTAACGCTTATGTAGCATTAAATGTATGGAAGTTCTGGAGCAAGGTTTGAATTCTCTACATGCTCTAACAGAGTATAGGAGCTCGTAGGCGACATTAACTGTATCAACATATGTGCTTGGGTAACGTTGTATCAAAAGTGGTCTTAAATGATTGTCCGGCAACATTTCTCATATATTCGAGCCACATCGCGCCGCGAAGCTACAAATCTGTTGTTTTGTACCTATGGAACAATTGCAGGATCTTCTATGACGACCTCAAACGATTTCGAATGACGATTTCAGACACATGATGTTGTATGAAACGAAGCACGAACGATTCAGTTATGGCGAATAGGGTTAGACACATTAGCGCATGTTGATCCGGTGTAGGCATATGCCATAAACACGTAATCGGATGACCTTCTTGGACATGGTTATTCCGAGGGCAATTCGAAAAATTTGGAAATATGAATTGTGAGGAAGGTTTTTTGCCGAAGGTGGTGAGTCGAGATTGGAATATCATTAGCGAAATTGGACACAATACACAAAAATGCACCAGTCAATCCATACTGACGTTCATCCATGCGTTATTCTCTATGTTAGATATTGCAGAAAGTGGGCGACTAACGGTAGGACTGCTACACGATCCGTAGTTTATAAACTAAGAACCTCTCGTTTCAGCTGTCACCATTGGGCACGAATGTCATTTATTTTCATCAAAAGCAAAACCTTGTCTCGCACTGGTCCTATGACCTAGGCGCACGTTACTACAAACGGTATCAGTAGATGATAACTATAACGTTGCACCTGGGTTTCTTAAGTTTAATATTTCAACAACGAGACAATCAGTCCCTATATGAGTGATTCGATACGAAACAGCTCCTACAAAAGCTTAAGACGATAACCCACGCACTTCTCTCTAGCAGATATTCCATCGTTGAAAGTTGGTCGAAATTGGCGGAAACTACTCGGCAGGTCAGAAACGTCTCTGCATATATATACACGATATTCTCTGCCCACTCATTGGCGTAACCCTTTCTGGCAAAATACACCTTATTCCCTGACTCACTGGTACTACATTTCACCCCCATTGACTGGCGCCACGGCGTCTTCATGAAATTATCTTCTTGGTAAAGCAGTCATACCTATTCTCCGAATGACTCACTGATTTGCTACAGTTACTCACGCGTAAACCGCAACTTCATTCATGTGAGCTCGTCCATTCACACGTGTTGAGGCATTGCAAACAGGCATTATGCACACTTTCGATACAGGGGAAGTTCACGACGCTCAAGATGGAACCACCGCCCACCGCGCTGCTGCTTGCAGCTCTATGAAGAACATCGCTTCCATGTCTCGTGACAACAGCAGCGATAATGGTGTCCTAACGAGAATCTAGTCATTACTGGCGAGACATTGATCACAAATTGACGTCACATATGTAATCGTAACCATAGATGAAGAGGACTTTATTGAATTTATAAGAAAATAAATTTGTACAGTCTGTGCCGAAGTCATCGTGTCTTGAGACAGCAGATACAGCCTGGGTAGTGATGAGTCAATACCATCCATTCATTCTCTCTGCTGTTGTCGTTGTCGATTAAGTACTCTCTATTTGTAATTAGATCAGGGTAGGTCTCGTGGCAAGAGTGTGCTAATTAATTGCGCGCATATGTGTATTATTGTTGTTGTTATCCTCGTCGTCGTTACTTGAACGGCACTCTGTTAATTATCGTATGTACATGTGCTAACGACGTTATCTACCCGCTAAAGTTCGATTTTTTCTTCAGCCCGAGATTTCTTGTTATGCTTGTGTCTGTTAGCCTTGGTCTTTGACAACAGCTCGTAGGATTTCTGTATCTCCATGAACTTCTCCTGAGCAGCAAGGCTCTCTGTTGGATCTTTTACTTTGTCGGGATGGTATTGCCTTGCCAGCTTCTTGTACGCCGCTTTAATCTCACCCTCGGAAGCCGACTTTGATACGCCAAGCACCTTGACCGCGTTGTCCGTTCCGGTCATATCAAATGCTTTGACGATCTCCTTCCATAAGCTGCCCCAACCGTTATACCTAATATAGTTGTACAAGTCGATCATCGTCGCCTTGAGGTTGTTCCACGCTGACGAGTTGAAAAAGTTGCGCACCGAGTCAACACAGCTGACCGACTCGCCATCATCCGTTTCCACGGTACAATTCCAAACGAAGTAACTGACATTGAGCCCCACAATGAGACCGATGACTAGAAGACATCGAGCTAGACGTATCCGAAGGCCTCCGTTATCCTCAGGCCGTGGACGGTACCGCCTCTTGAATGTGTTCTTTGCTGCAACCGCACACCAGATAACGCTACCACTCGGACTGTAGTAATAGTATGGCACAGAAATGAGGGCTCCCTTAAGCGCGCTTCCGAACGTCCCCTCCGTTTCGCCGATGTTGCCCACGTAATAAACGACGAAGGCAATTATCATTGCCGTAAGTATTGGCATCACGTAGAATGAAAATTGTTCGTTTGAGGCGAAATATGACGGGACACCCATTGCTAGTAGAGCCGCCGCTGTCTGACAAAGAGCTGTTGCGGAGAGATTCTTCATCAAGTTATCACTAGGTTTGGCGTTGTTCTCTATCTTCTCAAGGTACTTCTCCTTAAATTCGCGATCAAAATTGGCCCAACGGACATAGTGGCCCAAATTCCACAGGTCGTAGATCCAGCCAATGATTAATCCGCCACATGTGAGCAGATGAACAACGCCATGCCGATCCCTGCCAAGGTAGAAATGGTGGGCACCCAGCAGACCGAGGGTGGCCCAAAGAACTAAAGTTACACTGTACGATTTAGCCATTGCAAAATCACAGTCACAACAACAACAATACGGCGACACCAACACTACCAATACAACCGTATCAATACGATAATGATAAGCACAACATTCACACGAGCCCTTGTTGTATGTGCTATGGTAGGTGGCGAATCTTGCGAGAGCTGATAGTCAGTCAATGAGTTAGTGGGTTCACCCGTTGTTTCTGAGATGCACAGATGGACGACGAGAAGGAACGTTCATCAGACTTGGCCATGGACCCCGAAGGTGTGTACAGATCCGCCGGCATCCGATGGATCAGAGGTGGTTCTTGGGTCGTGTGGCAATGTAGAGTGGCATCCGTAGTGACACGTCGCGCTGGACGTGTCAGTCAGCGTCGAGAGTGCGGCCGACTGCCGATAAAGAAGCCTCACCGCGACACACAAGTACGACGAAGCGTCAACGCGTTTGTCGCCTGCCTGCCAACTGTGGTCGTTGGCATCATCATCATCGGCGGCAGCGTTGTCACTGTCCTGAAATGCCACCTGTGTCATAAGCCAACTGTCGGGTGCTTGCTCTTTCACCGGTGATCTGGATCTGTTTGTCCCTATCTCTGGCCGGATCTCGGCTGTTTTGCAAACGCTAGGCTGGCCAGCCAAGCGTTTCTCTCGATTTGCAGGGCGGGCTCAGCCCATTGTCTTGAAGTGCTAATAATCCATGTTGCAATTTCACTTCCCGCAGGTTAGTCTATGTTCTCTGTCCTGTACACGAATTGTAAGCGTCTTCGAGGACACGAGCATAACTTGTCCAAGATTCGTACAGGTTTCATTCTCAATCTGCCACTTTGCAGTAAATCTGTCTAGAATTGTCAACTAATAGCCAGCAGTAGAGATATGTTCGCCGGTGAGGTAACAACAACAATAATAATCCGCCACCGTCGTCAGTGGCTCAATTCACTGGAGGGTTGAGCTGAGCCAACGTTGGGCTCGGGAAGGTTATAACTGCCGCTTACTCTGTCATCGCTAGTCTGGCATTGCGCCGCTGCTGCTTCTGCTCCTGCTGCTGCTAGAGGGCGCTCATCCAATTCCATCTTACCTATACAACCATTACGAATGACATCCAGTGAGCTAAATTGGAGAGATAGAGAGAGAGAGAGTTGCATGATGCATCTAATACCTAACTGGAACTAAATTTCAAATAGGCCCGCCTAATGATTAGCCAACTGTTCGGGTGGTGACGTACCGAGCTACTCAATGATAAATTCAGTGCCAAGCCATATCTACCAAGCTGCACACTCTACATAGACAGCACAGGCGAGCAATGGCTCGCCTTTCCAAATCGATTCCCACGCCATCGTTTCTTCGTAACTAGCCATCTCGTTGACGCGTCTCTTGTCATTTCTCATTCTACGCTCAGATACTCAGACCTTCTTTTGTATTCGATACAAGCGTAATTTGTCTCATCCTCCTCCGCGTCCCATTTCGTTCTCTCGATAGAATTACTCCGCGTGATAATAATAATAATAATTATATAATAACAGTAATATGAAATAAATACTGTTCGACTCATCAAATACGCTTCTGACGTTATGTCGCGTCGACTTGATTTGCTTTACCGTGACACTCGCCATAATACGTTGACTCTACCGAAATCGGAAGGATGCCCTAGCGAAGACAACACGCGCGTGTGTCTTTGTGTGTGTGTGCGTGTTCGGGCTGGATGAAAGGAAGATCGTGTTTCATTGGCGTAAGGGTGCATTGGGTAGCTAACGGTTGATCGCGTGACAATGTGGGTGTGTGTTAACGGTTAAAAATGCCCGAGAGTACTTTTATTTCTGTTCGTTTGTTTGTCCGTTGATTCGCTCGGGTAAGCCCGAAGACTGAGAGGGTCCATCGAAGAAATGACGCCAGTCGCAGATATCCCGCTTCGCACGGTAGATACGCAAGCGAAAGTAAACTCGACTCGACAAGGTCACCGAGGCCTGCGCGATCAGAGATTTCCATAGCGGAGACGCTGAAACGAAAATCAAGTGTTCAACAAGTGAGAACTTGATAAATTCAGACAACGCACAACGGAATACAATAAAAATGTCATTGGGATTAAAATTTTGTGCTGCGTTCAATTATCCCAATCCCGTCTCTACGCCACACGAAACATATAGGTTAAATGCTATTTGTTAAGTACTCAATTGTTTCGCATCATGTTGAATAATTTCACCTGTTCAAGGTGAAATGGGGATATGTCCTTGTGAGGTTCGTCCTTACCTCTGATCAAATAACAGAAATCATTCGAGTGTGATCTTCAACTAAATTCATTCGATGTCCGAAAAGCTTTTGCACTGTGAAAACGAAACATCTGTCAATAATTCAGTTGCTCAATAAGCTAGATCAATAATGAAGGGTCAATGACCCTATATATATATATGCGTGTGTGTGTGTTGTCAATTAGTCTCAAAGGGAAGCCATATTGTTAGTGTGTGCAAGAATACAGCATCTCATCAAAGCGGTCATCCGCCCAGAGGCCACCTGGGTCCACATGAATGTCTGTGTGTCGAATGACATTGTCACGGGATCATACGACAACTTCCTTGTGTATATCTTGCGGTTAGTCCATCAAGCGTTCTCTCAAGTACTCTCTCCCGAGATGCCTGTCTAATAGACACTCAATTCAAGGAGTTACAGATGTGTTGGTTCTCATGAATTAAAAAAAAAAGATGCCCGAGCCTCTAAGTATCGAAATACTCTTAAAGCAAAGTCACCATTCGTATTAAGCGGTCCGGTTCGGTTTTGCATGAATGACCCACATGTCTGAGTGGATCACGCGAACTACGTGCTCGGCGTGCGGGGATCATGGGTTGTCTTCGAGGAGTGTGCATGTGCACGTCAGGTGACTGACTGAGCCCGGTCGTCAGCTTCTGTGGGAATTTCTAGACGGGCATAAATATAGACAGCCCCAATAGGTCACATTCCCCTCTCCTCGTTCACAGTTCGCCGCTGTTACACCAGATGTCGCCACCGTTCTGGGCGGAATATAAAGCGGGTGGACGATACGCATATGGGCTGCACCAGTGCTGTGCGCGTATACAAGGCTCTTGTCGATTTAATAGCACGTGATGAAAAATCAAATAGTATTTACTAATAAAAATTTGTCATTTTCAAAGCTCCTACACTATATATATATATATATATATATATATATATATATATATGATCGAGACGGATCTTTTGCTTGAGGCGAACATCTGTCCAAGAGCGATGGAAGGAAATTACGTGAGCATCTATTTTAGTGGTGGAGTAGCGAACGTAGTGCAGCGTTCATTTAAGTAGATCTGCGGGATTATACCGGAGAACTAGAGCTGTGTGCGCCTGTTCGGGCCTCCGCCAGGTGGCCTGGTGGTACATTCGTGTGCGCCTGAGTTCAAATCGGACGAGGCACGTAGGTGCACGGGTTCGATCCCCACCGTTGCACATTTGGGAGTTCGTCTTATGAAGCAATGCCGAAGGCACTTGTGGCGTGGACAAGTTAAATGTTGGCTGTGAGTCAGCCTGGAAAATTCACTTGGTGCTGTCTGCGCCGACATCAACATCGTCTCAAACACGGTTATTATTATTATTATACAATGTCATCAAAATGCCGTATTTGTAGACTATAGGGCCAAACGTGATAAGTTTAGATTTAGGTTTGTCGGTTGTTGCTGATTGATGTCTCATAATTAACATTGTTGACAATTGGACAATAGTCGGCGATACAAGGTGTTCGCTGCAATTGCTGTCGATATGCGACTCGACTTAACGTCGAGTACCTCCATGGCGACGGTCATCTTTCAAAGTGGTGTTTAATAGACGAAATTGGCACTATGATTCCTCGAGATGTTCGCTGCAGAGGGACACAGATCCCGTCATTGTTCGATGAGGCCAGTGCGTAGACGATCTCCTTTGACTTAACGGGGACTTCCAGGGATTCGATCTAATTATCAGGCTAACACTGCCAAGAAAAATATTGTGACCATGAGAACGCTGTATGGTGATATTTCACAAACTGAAATTGTTAAACAGAATTTCGAATTCAATAACACCATCGGCAAATCGAGTTACTATACGTTGATGTCACCTTTGTCGCGGTTGGTATCGTAATTGGTTAATATTCTCGGATGAATCGATTCGTGAATACTATGAAAATATGTGTTGGATAATATTCTCGTATATATATATATATATATATATATATATATATAGTATTTGTATAGGAAATAGCCTTGCCCTGACCTGAGGTTAGGGCGCGTCCACCGCTAATAATCTAGCTAACGCGGTTAATTAGATTATTAGCGTGGATTATTTGTCTTTTCATCTATGAACATAATTACGATGACATCACATCGCGCGCACACGGCAGACGGCCACTCTATCAACCTGCAGGTAGTCGCTCATGAATTACGAGTCATCAATACATTGCGCGTATTGTGGATTGTGCATGATCGCTTGCCGCCTCCTTGCCTTCCCTCAGGCCAAGGAAGTGCCGGACACGGCCATCGACCCTGGCATCAACGCCGACACCAAACGCCAGCGTCAACTCGGGCCCACTCAATGCGCCTGTCAAACAAAATAACACTGACCAAATATGCTAGTCCCCGATACAATCTGTAGCATCCCGAGGCTGTATGGGGGTGGGTGGGTGCTGGTTGCTGTTGATTGGGATACAGCGGTTATTGATCTTGACCACTTTCACATTCATCAAAAATAAACGGCATACGATCGACGACCTGGTAACAGACCGCGAAAGCCTCTGCGGGCGGGGTGTGTTGTTTTTCTTGATTTTTTTATTTGGGTGAGGAGGCCAAGGAGTTGAAAAATAAGGCTGATGCATGTCTAATACCTATTTCAATACATGTGTATATTGAATGACATCGATGTGGCATCGCATAGCCTGTAGCTCGGTGCCGCCTCACTACTCTGATTGTGGTTGAATAATAATAATACTATAAATTAGTATTATTATTATTATTTTTAGTACATATATGTAGAAGCAGATCGCGCGCAAAGTGAGGAGAGAAGTCCTGTATGTTGTTTGTCGATGTACGCGTAGCTGGCTGTCGTCTGTGTGAGCTAAGGCCATGTGTGTGCGTGTGTGTGTGTGTGTATGTTATATGACGTTGGCAAAGCGTTTTCGTGCTGCTAACGTTATTTTGTAGATGCGGCCTGCCGGAGCTAATGATGGTCATGGGCCATTATTCCGTAAATGGAGCTATGGTAATCCGATGTCGAGTCGCGGTCAAGTGAAGACATTACACATGAATACACACCTCGTGGCGTAGAAGCGTTAGCAGTAGCCGCAGCAGCGGCCGTCAACACCGATTCCGCCGGACGCTGCCGGACCTCATGCAGCAATCGTCAGATCGCCAGTGAAACCGTGTACACAGCAAACCGGCCGGCGATGGCGGGTACACAAGCCACGCATAAGCAACCCCCCCCCCCCCCCCCAGGTAAAACAATAACAACAGGACTGCAGCTGCTAACGGCAACTGCTGCCTGCCGAATAAACGCAGCTATGTACAGTGGCAGATGCTGGCGATGTGTACCTGCATCAAGTGGTGTTATCGGAGAGATTCAAGAGGGTGGAACGCTATGGGGTGAACTGAAGTGAATTGAAGGAGGCGGTTTAAGGGAGGTGAAAGTGAACGAAATTGGCTGAGTGGTCGGCGCCGGTGGCGGCGTCGACGACGATAAGAAGGTGAAGTACGATCTGAAGAGCTATCCGCGATACCGTAAAAGACTGACTTCAGATCAGATCTCATCACGGCTGGACGGTGGCGGCTACGGCCGCGATGACAACGGCGGCGACAACTGAGAGGGCAAGTGAATCTTGCCAGTGGCAATTGTTGCTATTGGGGTGCCTCTGCTCATTCTGCTGTTGCGCCGCGGTGTTCCGTGTTGGCGGCAGAAGAGGCAGCAGCGGTTCAGCGTCGGCGCGCATCTCGTTGGTCAGCAGGCAGCTATAGCAGGCTGCACCCGTAGCTAGCATCAACATGCTATGTTGTACTACTGCGTGGGACAACGAGGCTCTACCATCAGTGGGCGACCGCAACCCGTCGACGACACCTTGCATAGCTCCTGGTTGCGTTAGTAGCTGCTGTAATAAAAAAGCTGCCGAATGCCGATGATACGGCTGCCGCGGCGGCTGATGCCAAATGAAATGTGTACGATTAATAGGGACACAGCAGCGCACTTCAACGGGCATCTGCCGTCGGCTGCTGTCGCTGCCACTGACCATGGTGGTGCTGGTGGCGATCACGGTCATCGTCTGTACACGGGTATCTCACAGTGAAGTGATGCCAATAGTTGCTGCAGCACTGCTACCACCAATGGCTCTAGTTATGATCGTAGCAACAATATATATATATATATAAATAAATGGTGGCGAAGGGGAGGGCAAATTCGATGTTGATAATGATGGTAATGATTGAGGTAAGCCGAGTCGACAGGATGATGCTGCGTTTTCGTTCTTTGTCTACCGCCGACCAATGTAGGTAAAACAACGGTTATTATGGGGAGCAGGCAGATGGCGGCAAGGGCGAGTGGTAATTCAGGAGGTTCTATGAGTATGTATATGTTTGTACACGTGTGTCTGCCTGTGGGTACCGCTCGTTGCTGGTGTCTTTTCGCTTGTGGCAACTGATGCGGCCGCTGCTTGTTGGCGACGCGATGCACGATCTTTGATTAAATCGTCCCTTCGCTCTACGATCATCATTACTCTAATAGCTATAAGAATGTGGTATATCGCGCCAATTGTAAACGTTGAACACATTGTTGGCCATCGTCTGAAACCAACATCATAAATGACAGGATTAGTAACAATGTGGGGCAACAATAGAGAGTCGATTTGTACCAAGGAATCCTGCTGAACGTGGTCGCCATCGGAAGGCGCACGGATTTGAGACAAGTGCGATATTCCTGAATTTGTGATACCAGTAGTGACGGCTGCGAGTGTCGTATCGTATGGACAACTTGGACTTAACCCATACAGGCATTGCAGATAGATAAATAGATACGCTGTTGGAACGGGCAAAAAGATTACCCTTTCGAAGAAGCGAACTAGCAAAAACCAACATATACTGCACGGGCAGGTGGACCAGGGACCAGGTCCTTGTAGTCATCTCACCAGCTAATCTCGTCACGCCCACACCGTCGCTGCTGTGCCCGTTTGGCCAATATCGGCGCCTCTCTCGTCGACGGGAACTCGGTGGAATGCTTATTTCATAGTGAACGATTATTTCTAATGTTACGCATAAATTAAACAAGGGAGGCATTGGACGACAAACGCGTTCATATATTTGTCACCGTTCATATCATACTACACTCTGAGATTTTAACAGTGACTAAGTGAGCTCATCAGTCGATACTGATTTCAGCTTGCGTACATCAATTAATCAACTGGGTAGTTCGTCTGTAGGCTAAAATCCGCCGACGTCTATCGACATGATGCGGATTTCGTTAGAATAGTTCTTCCAAAAATGCTCGCGATGGTTAAGATTATCTCCACTGGATTTGTCGCTTATACTTTCCTGTAGTCGTCACCCTGCACTTCTGATTTCCTGCGTGCTTTTTGTTTATTTCGTTCTGTGCATAACAATCACATATATTCACTAAATTTTCGTCTATGACTTCGACGAGTTGCAGTTGAGAGTCGTGTGCATATAAATACATTGTTCCAGATAATCTGCAAGGTACGTTTTTATTTATTTATTCATTCAGCCACCCAGCCAGTCATCTCCTTGTCGAGCCAGCGTGTTCACGGAACACGACGATATCGCGAAACGATGCGGCAGAATGTGCGAATCTACCTAAACAATTCCGGATCCGACCCTATTCCCCACTACTAAATCTTACGATGGAGAATATATATATAGTCAGGCTCTGCGTATGTTATTCTACTTAGAATGGTGTTACATATCAACGGGTGACGATCCCGGGCAGGGCGTTCAGCGTAACCAACGTCGGTGATATAGATTCATATAGCCCACGACAGAAATATCGCTCGGCGCATGCACAAGCTGACACCGGCGACATACTCGCCGCCGGATGAATGAGTGAATGATTGAGACAGCGAATTAGGCATTCGGTCGATGGACGTGAGCCGGGCGGAACTGTTTAACGCTTCGAAGAAATGTCACCACTTGATACCATTTGCTATGCACTAAAATGTCACCATTCGACACTGGCCTCGCTGATTTCGTTGCGGACGCCAACGGCGACGCACAACGATAGCGCTTAGCTGACGGGGAAGTGGTGTGACGAAGGTTTTTAAAATTTGTCACATCAGAGTCACAGAATTATGCTATACTTTTATAGGTTCCATAAAGGGTTGCTGCACACGCATTAACGCAAATAACAAGGTTTGACACATGTAGAGATTGTCCGTTTAAATAATTCATTAATGCTGATTGTTAATTGCCAAGTATGAGCCATTGCCACGGTTGCTCAGAAGTGGGAATAAGCATTAGTAGCTATGGCAGCATCACTGCAAGCAAGATCCACGTATACAAGTTCACCGAAACGCACACCCTACGGCTAGTACGACGTTTGTGATTGAGTCGCCTATGATTTTTAGCCACGTAACCTAGGTAGTATGCACATCTGACAAGCAACATATGCGGATAGCTCTGATCCGGATCTGGCTCGCATCAAGGTCTCGATGGCTGAGTAGTTTAATTCTATTACACGTAGCAGTACGGTAAACTAATCGATGCAATAGAGGTGGCAGTAACAGCGACACATTTGATTCCCAAATGTAGCATTAAGGTGACAGGTTTTAGGTAAACTTTGACCTAGGTTTAGGATGAGAGACAATGGCTGTTCGTCGAAGTCATTAATAGTCATGTTGATCATATCTGCTTCTCGCAGCACGAGACCGTCCCAATTATACACATACTATAATTAAATAAATATGCCATCTTCGTTATGGCCAAGGTATTGACAGCTTGCATCAAAATTTCAAAGGACGAGAGACGAAACGGCGAACGAGCCTGTCAGCAGAGAATCGGATTCATTGGTGTTGGTGGCAATGTACTGCACTGTTTCTCTCTTTCTGGTCGGTAGATGGCATTCTCTTGAATATATAATAAATAAATAAACAAGCCTCGTGTCTGAAAGTCACCAGTCACTATTGCAAATCGAATCACTCGCACGCGATCGAGCGACAGGAAGTCAATATAAAGATGCGATTTGGCTAGCGCCCACGTAAGCATTCAAGGTACATCGAAGTGTGCAGCATACGAATGGTATCAACCCTCCGGCGTGTTTGCCTTTGTGAAACCTGTTTCGTCCGGCAGCTTGACTTCATGTTATATTTGTCATATCATTGTAGCCGCTATGCAATTTCAATTTGGTTGTCGAATACTGTACGACTGAGCGTATTTCTGTTATGACACGAGTGAGAAATTGCGATCGAATATGATCTAAGCACGTTAGAGAAGATGAAGGGGTCTCCGGTCCATTCGAACATCGCCGATAATTTTCTATCTTGTATAAACGTCGTCAGACAATTCCGGGGAATTATATGTTATTATTTGCATAGTTTACAAGAAGCACCACCGCCTCCTCCTCCTCCTCGACGTTGATATCGTTATTTATCGCGGTTAGTATTTTAGTGCCATCTCGCACTTATTGCTATTGGTTACAATCGAGTGGCATCGTTTGATGCATACAAGGTGTCAGCCAGGTGCATTTGCCCCGACGCAGCAGCAGCATCTATACACACGTTGTAATTAGAAGAAAATTAATGGTTTATCATCATGATCACCATCGTTATGATTTCAAAAATCATAACTGTATCCAGTCAGCCACGAATTTTGTTCTTCGGCTCTTCGATTCATCCCGCCTTCTTCGCTGCTCGTTCCTGTAGACACTCCCGGCTTTCGTCCTGTATCGTGGGAACCCCGGGTGGGTAAAATTTGTTTTCAACTAGTGCCCAACTGGGCCAACACCGCTCGATCGAATGCGGAAAACATGCCTGATGCTCATATTGCGGCCACTGCGACAATAATAATAATAATAATATCTATCTATCTAGCTACGGCGGTAACGATGATACCGTTACAAAAACAAAACAGGGTAAGATAAAGCTGAATCGAAGGAGGGGACAAAATAATTTGTTGTTCTTCCAATGCACTTGTCGCACTGCCACCACCAGCACCACTACTGCCGTTATCGTGAACATCGCCACCGTCGTTAGCCATCAGTATAATGATACTATGCTGTACCTCTTTAGGCTGCTGTCGCAAACACTTCATTTAGTGGATACGACGATAACATCACTAGGCATTCATAGGGTAATACGCACGAGAGCCGGTATGATCCTGCACATATATATATATATATATATATATGTGTGTGTGTATATATATATATAGAGAGAGATATGGGTATCAGCGACAGCGCGTTTATTTGCCAGAGTGTATAGTAATAATAAATATTATAGCAGAACCTGATTCAGTCGGTGACCGGCAAGGTGCATGCAACACACATAAACACATATATATATATATATATATATTTATCAATTTATTTTCAATGACATTCTACGCTATTGTTATATAAATATTTGGCACATACAAAAATACCTATACAATATATTACTATCGTCTAGGTTGCTATTCCATAAACTACTGCGAGGATTATTAGTTAGTTTAAATTCGGAACGATTGTACCCAAATGAAGACAAACTTCTATTATTCTATAATATATAATATTTGGTCCTGCCACCCTCGCACCGCCTGTTAAGCTTCACAAGATCCATTATTTTATGGATATAACCGTGTGTATAATTGCATTTAAATATTTCTATATATATGCAAGACACATTTACATAAACGTTTATAAATGTATGTATATATTATATATATATATATACGATACAAATTTCGTATGTATAATAACAGTTCGTGTACGAGTCCCCCTGTGGGACGTCAATTGTTGTGGGTGCTTGCTGATCTGTGTGAGCTGACCACATAGCATCAGCGGCGGCGGCGGCAGCGGCGGGGGAGGGCCGAGAAATGGTTCAGCTCTCTTCCAGTTCTATAATAATAATAATAGTGGCAGCAGCCACCGCCGTGACAGGCACACAGGGGAGGTTGGCTCTCTTTCCACCTCACACGTTCGTTCATCCGCGCCCGAAACACCCTCTCTTCGGCTGACGACTGTCAAGACACGGGCGATTTTGTCGGGCTAAAGACGAGGGGGGGTCCGTTGCGTTTGTGGCGCCCGCGCGCGAACCAAGCCGGCGGAATCGAGTCTAGCCGCTGCATATACGCGACGGTCGCCGGCAGAAATCGGTGCACACTCATGATAACTTCAAGTGTCAACGGTGGATGACAATCGGCGGTTGTAACTGACATAGAGCGTACGATCAAACGCTGACTGTTGTTGCGTGGTGCAAATTGTGAGGACAAAACAGTGAGCTCACCATCGTTTGTGTGGTATTTTTGTTCGTTTTTTTTTTATCTTCTATCAAACAACGTGGATACGCCTAACGAGTGATGTGAATTACTGTCGTGTGCCGCCTTTGTGTGCTTGCTTGCGTGCGTGCGTGAGTGGGTGGGCGGGCAAAACATCAACCTCTTCTCTCAACCTAGCTACCTATTCAGGTTGTGGATTACGTGTTCATCGTGCTACGGTTACTGCTGCTGCCGGCAGCGGTGGTGTTTTGTGAAGGCGATAATAATGCCAATGTAAAAGGTGCGCGTCAGTGCTGACTCTGTTATGGATAGTTATCGTCGTTTAGAGAAGAGATGATTACGAACATTGATCTTCTTCTGCATTGCGTAATTAATTGCAAATGACGTCTGTGTGCGGGAGCTTCGTGTCTGAGATCAAAAAAAAAAAAGCAACATCTCGTATGACGCAAATTGCGTAGCGGAAACGTGATAATGTGGTGGCATTCACCGGGGAGGTTTAACTTAGGCAAATATACTTATTGCCTGTATAATTTGATACACATGGAAGACAGCGTGATTTGACAACTACGTGGTGATGACGATGACGACGGTGTCGTGACTTCATCCAAACTTCTTTGGCCTTTGAATGCTTTAGCGTGCTTTTACGCGTTTGTCTATGAGCGCCGACGCTCCGACCTTGCTGTCACACCCGTCTTTCACATTTTCCAAAAGGTGAACTCCATGTCACATATTTGATGTACGAATACAACTATACGCTGCCATTCACCAGGCCTTTCAAATATCGACAACGTTGTTCGCGTTGTCCAACAATGCAACGAGCAGACTTGTTCCCTAAGTATCCTACCACGAAAGAACGACTGTTTGTTTCATGACGAGAAGCTTGCCGTTCTCGGCAGCCCACTGAATCAGCCCAATTACGTTAACTGACCCAACCGCTTTGTGGCGGGTTAGGTCTGTGTGTTGGCCGGAGTGGGCGCTCATTTACTGGGAGCCTCTGACCATCCGGGGGCTCACAGTGGAAGCTCGGTGAGTTTGCCTCCTCTGTTCCTCCTGCTCTGCATATTGTACGTACTTTACAAGCAATTGGATGGTGGGTGGTGCCTCTGCTCAGTGCTTTTGCTTCGGCCTTTAGCACGAGTGTACTGGACGCTTTTTCATCGTCAGCTGCCGTAGTGGTCGTAGTGGCGGTGATGGTATTGGCTCTGTACCGATTATTTACCGAGAAGCTCATTGTGTAGGCTGGAGGGGATCTTATGGCGGTTTGTTTTGAAAAGAGAGAACCAACTGAGTGATCTCGAGTCTATAGCCCTGTTCGATCGGCTGATGCCGTCCATAAACGAGCTAGCAGCAGCAGTGATCTTCTCAGTCTTCTCCATTAGCATCTTCCCACGAAGGAGGCTGCCGAGACCACTACGGGACGGCGACTTTAGTCGGATGCGGGTATGTGCCGGGCATGACACCATCAACGAGTGAACCGAACGCGGAGAGACACTGGCCCCCGCTGGCTTCTCGGGGTGTAGCGGTCGAGGAATGGATGGTAACACTCGACGTTTACATCGAATGGACGGCCAGAGCTGCTTTCAGATGATGCAGAAAATAAACTCTGATCGACATCAGCTCTCGATTATCGAGACAAGTATTTAGGCAATTCTCAAAGTTGAGCCTCAACCTGAAGTTCATCGAACACTTAGCCACTAGCCAGATAAGGCGACTTGTCGATATATGTTTCTATTGAATACTAATTCATACTAATTATTATTCGTACATCTGCTATGTAATCATCTTGAATGAACGTGCCCCTGACTTGGCTTGATACAAAGCACCATAGCGCATTCTCAAGACGTGTAGAGAGAGAGAGCTTCTACATCCTCATTACGAGCACTCGCATCGCTTTATGACATTGTCAATGCTGCTGTACTATCCACCATTCATACTATCGCAAAGTTCGAATTCATATCAATTCATCATCATCTATCTGTCGAAATGTAAAAATAAGCTAAATACCGTAGAAGACAATCTGACATTTGGCTATGACTTGGCCTGTGGCAACCGAACGAGAGAGGAACGTTATTTGTAATAATCTCGCGTTCGTAAGCTACGCGTAGCGTTGATTTTGCGTATGTGCCACCCTCCCATAGCTAGCCCTTGATTTCACATAGATGACGATTGCACGGACTGGACCGGACCGCCAACGGCTGGTAATGGCGGGCAAATAATCGCTGTTCTCTGACCGCTCTGAACTAACTGCGGATGTTCTTGTAGAACGATATTGAACGCTGGGTAATTACGGCATCGTTGGACAATGACAGTAAATTCTACTCTTTCAAGATACGTACGTCCAGTACTGTTCTCGGTTAAAATTCGATATGACTATAGTTGTGAGAAATAGTATCCTATAACGGACCTTTGCACGATATGGGCTCGTGTTTAAAAAGCAATATCGAAAGATTGAAGGGAAGCCAATGAAGAGAAATTACCATAAACAATTATTGTCAAAGTTTCATCATAGTCCAGGTGAATACATCCCCTGAATGTTCGCACTGTTTAATCGAATTTGTATATTTCGCTCGAAACGAAAATGCCGAAAGAACTAATGACGATGAAGAATAGTCATAATAATAATAATGGTGCTATACACCGACCCACCCCCCTATGCGTGTTCGCATGCTGCCGTACAGTGTCCACGCCTAAACTGAAATGTCTATCGCTTCACCGGCGGTTTATGCGTGATTAGCAATATACTTCGACACGAGAATGCTGCTATCATCATTATCGTGGACATATAACAAGCAGTGCAGTGCAGCCTGATCGGCGTCGGCCATTATTTCATGTAACTCCCGCACAGTATTATTCGATATATGCTCGTCGTCATATGATTATTGTTATTATAACTAGCTTGGTTGTCGACACACTGCTATTAGCATGACCGCCATAGTAACCTCTCATAGTAAATGCTGTAGGATGATAGATCTGGTCGTGTGTCGTTCTGCGTGTACATATGTGGCCGTTGTTAATCACGGACTTATTGGCGTCATATATGTATATGTATATACCCATGGTCGCCAATGCGCGATAACAGATTGATTATCTGTTTGTCAATGCTGATATTGTTTCTCTGTCGATTTCAACTGCACGCACGGCGTTTTTGATTAGGTGGCCACCTCCCCAGTTTTTTCTTTACTCAAACCGATTGGCTGATTGACGACAGACAACAAAGGGCTCTGTAGCGCCACTATCGAGGGTCGGCCGACCGCCAGCGATCGAACGGGTCGAGGGGACAGATCAGCGGTCGTGACAGATATCTGCATCGTTCCTATGTGCATGGTTATTATATATAATAATATCATTTATCGTTGGCCTTCTGGTGGCTGTTTTCTTTTACGAGACGGAGGAGAATCTACTCTACTAATTGGGTTGAGAAGTCGATCATTGAATCAATCTCAGAATGTATTATAATCGGAAATCGGCTGCGCGCATGGTCAAACCAAAATCTACCGATATATATATATATATATATATAAGTGAGGTTTCGAATCAAACGGTGCTTACTTAGCGCTATATATATATATATATATATATATATATATATATATATATATATATATCTATATATCTATATATACCAGCAATAACGCCGCTGTCGCCGAGTCACGCCGCGTGTTCAATCAACCGCGCTGAGATCATTTCTAGAGATTACAATTGGATGGTGGCCAACTTCTAGAGTGTTTACACTTCGATCTTATCCTTTTCTCTAATAAATAACAAACAAACAAACGAAGTAAGGCATGCTTCAAATTGCACACCGACACCTCACGGGGCCCACTTCACGTACGCGCAACGAATAGGCTGTGACGGGGGAAGCACTTAACACAGAAGATTAACAGATGATCGCTCATCTGGACGAAAGAGCGATTTTTCTCTATTAATCAATGCTTAAATTGGCCTTTGCACAACACTCAGCGAGGTAACGGTCAGGTCAGGACCGAGTATACAAATGGGATAATTAGTATTGACTGATTTGTACCGATCAGAATCGACTTCGTTCCGCTGAACACAACGGTTGCTATTCCCTGCCAGTGCTCCCGGCTGCTTTTTAGCGCACATTGTCCGCGGCCGGATAACGACCACTTTGGCCGATATTATGTCCTGCCTGTTGTTAATCATTCATATTTATCGCATATTGCACTACACTCAGTGTTTGTATTGACGGGGTATACGTTTGAACGTGGTTGTTGTAGCAAATATTGTGCAATGTCACGTCTTGTAGTCCGGAGTTGCCAGCCATATATTTCATTTCGTCGCTATTCTGCGACAATGATTCATCGACCAACAGGCGGCTGGACGTCGCCGTCGATCGTTTGACTTCGACCTAAGCCTGCATGGCTCTACTATGGGGTTTGAGACGAATCCGCCCTGGTCATTAGGCCAGAAACATTCGATTTAAATACCGTGCAGCCAATCGAGTAGATGAACGGTGCTGTATTCGGTACCCTCAATTGATCAAAGCGAATTATTCAATATAGAACATTTATGTGCATATGTGCATCATAGACCTGAACAGTCGAAAAGTGCTTGTTGGCGGCATTGGAACACAAATCGAGAATAAAATAGAACGAACCCCGTGCTTACAGTATAACAATAATGATGAGTTACATTTTTCTACAAGCCGGGAACGATGGTCTCAATGTTTCCATGTGTTGTGGTTACCCTATCGAGGTATAGGGTATCCAGCGCCACCACTAAGGATATCATAAGAGCCGAACGTTCACGCCGCTCGCCATAGTCATCATGGCATAACACATGTACGCAGCAAAATAAATAGCTCCAATCAAGATCGCCTTTGGTGTGTAAAGGGCGCATACATCAATTGAAGGTCCCCACTTAATCAGGGCAAGCCGGAATGTGCCACATGAGGTACCTTTATAATCTCTCTCTATCTCTCTCATTCTGGCTATTGGATTCTGGCCGCTGGAGACGAAATGTCACGTATATTTTCGGTTCACTGAACAAGAACGGCTCGGCTACGACTGCTGCTGCTGCTGCGGTGACCACCGCTGTCGCTGTCGAGGGCATAAG
Source organism: Stratiolaelaps scimitus (assembly GCA_019614645.1). Classification (NCBI taxonomy): domain Eukaryota; kingdom Metazoa; phylum Arthropoda; class Arachnida; order Mesostigmata; family Laelapidae; genus Stratiolaelaps; species Stratiolaelaps scimitus. The sequence goes on from JABWDB010000083.1 coordinate 620,375, forward strand.
GCGTCGGGCAGCACGACTTTATACGCCACTATCCTCGCCGCATTGACTATACGCATGGCGATCCGTTGGCAAAATGTTTGGACACACTAGAGAATGTTCCTACACTAGTACCAATGCTCTTTTCTTCCAAGTAGATACAAATTCCTCCGTGGGCATCATTTCGCGAACTGCTACCGAGAGCTTCTTCCATATCCACCTCGTCGTTCTGGCCAGACAGTACAAACCTCAAAATCGTACACATCCTTATGAGAAGGCGAGTGAGTCACCCATAACCACCACCCATGAACCGCTGCCGCCGCCGTTGACGTTGCCACCAAAACGCGACCACCACGAACGGTAGAGCGGATTGGCTACCGCAGACGGCAACGACGTCTGCCGCGTGCTTTGACGATGGTGCGGTTTCGTAGTCTGCCACTTGTTGGCTGTCTCATTCGGTCCGTACTTCCGTTCCATTCGTGGACGATACGGTGATCCTTCTGTGGAATCCAACGACAAACAAACACGAGAAATATACACACACATACAACAGCAACAGTTGTATGTGTGTGTACAAGACGAGTCGATGACAGCACCCAGATCAACGGGGAAATAAACACTAAGAAGCAACAGCAGCATCACGAGCACCACCATCTGTTCGTGGGAATAGATGCCCGGCTCGCTTGGATCGTTTATGTTTTGGGGAATTGCCATTACTGCTGTTCCCTGTAGAGGCCGCCTGCCATTTTTGCAATGAGCTCTTGCCGCTGTCGTCGCCGTCCCTTCATCTTGGGTCCAACGCCAGTGTCAATGGGAGCCATCCTGGCTGCTACCGGGCCCCGCGACGTTGTCGTGTGAACATCTCGCTGTGTGTGATTACCCCGGCAGATGATGTCGCAGTGTAGCTCTGTGGAAGGAACAGTTGAAACTTAGTCGAGCTCACGGCGAAAAGCCGCAACAAAATGAGGGCGACACGACACAAGGCCCTGTCAACTAGAGCGGATTGAAGCTTCTCGCGCAGGGCGGATCCTTCGTACACGTATATATATATATATATATATATTGAGTGTAACGGATATTACAGTCTGTTGTTCGCCAAGTAATCGCCTCATATGACTTCTTGTTGTTATTCGTCATTCATCACTTTTGACGACAGTGCGTGTATGGTCAACGCACTTGTTCGTATGCTGCAATGCAATGCTAGTATCAGAGGAAGATGCACCTTGCAAGAATGTGTTTCGATATATATATATATATATATAATAGTAAAACCAAGCCAATCTCTAGCAGACAACAGCAATTCCATTTGCAAACCTACCATTAACTAGAAGTCAATATCAAATCTCGTAGTAGTGAAACTACTTTGAACCTTATTCTCAACCGTTTGCTAATTGCCACCCAGTAGTATTGTCCATTGTTTGTATTGTGAGATATTTTCTCGATACGTTAGTAGGCGTTACTCTCGATATGCTCGGACCTCCGTGTTAGTTGGCCGCTTCACAAACCCTCGTAAAAATACAGGTCCAGCTGAAAACAAGCATATCCATTCTTTCTCTGATATATATATATATATATATCATGGTCAATATTAAAAATATCATCATCATGATTCGCTTTCCCCGGTGACGTACAACACCACACATCGTGTTGTAGATAGAGGAGGCTTTAGATAATCTTCGTCACTCGACGTGTTTACGTACAGGGTTCCCTGGCATAGCGGAGCGGTGAGACAGCATGACTCGCCCCACCCCGCCCTTACATACTTACTGGCTACTCACTCACTTAGAAGCAGCAACAACAGCCGCTCAGGCCCCGAATCACTCAGTGGAACTGGCTTGCTCAGTTTGATCGCGCACTCGATTTTTCTACGACACAATAATATATTTATATATATATATATATATATATATATATATATATATATATATATATATATATTTATATATACGAGACCTGCGGCGGCGTTTTCGTTCAGACGCTCATTCGTTCCAACAGTTCACAAGCGGTCACGTACAAGCAGCTCGCTGCTGCTGCTGCTCCTGGTGAGCTCTTAATATGACAGTGAATTCTTCGTAGTGGTAGCCTCCTGTGATTTCTTCTCTCTAAATCGTGCACACGAACACGAGATAAAACAGGGAAACAGTCGGGTCTCGGGGGGATGGGCGTGGGGTTGTGCTATTAGCGGTGTCAAATCAGATGTGCAGCATTAGCGACATATCATCGGCACGAAATCGCAATTAAACTGGTGAGAGTACCGCGAGCCTATCTTGTCCCAGCTGTATACCAGCCCACTTGTGACCGGCCGTGATAGCTCGATGGTTGATGCTGTCGCATAAATCGATCGTATTATTCTTGCTCTCTCTCTCTCTCTCTTTGCTGTGCTCCGAATCTTTTGGATATCGTCTGATGAACAATAGTGTTCGGATATCTTACAATGAATGGACGTATGGGGTGTAGTAAGGAGCCTGGCCGTCGTCTGCCCTATCTCGTGAATCAGTCACCGAATATATATATAGATATATATCGCCGGGATATCGCCGATTCCCCGACGCTTCATCTGCTTTTGTGCCGTCTGCGTTTGATAGCTGGAGACCTTTAGGACTGGATTCGCTGTTGTTGCTGTCGTCCGTATCGTATAGGGAACGCTTTATCGTCCTGTTGTCGTTGTTATCGACGAAGCGCAGGCGCATAAAGGCATCACAGTCAAAGAAAGCGAAGAGACGAACATTCATCGGCGAAACCAAGTTGACTTAAAATTCGATTTGTTATTGCGCCGGGAGAGAGAGAGAGAGGGTATGCAAGCGGTGGAATGACCTCATCAGTACAGTTAATTATCATGCATCTATTATATGGAAAGGGATGTATGGTGCACTAGCCAGTTCGCGCATACACTGCCAGACATTAGCCCCGCCCGTGACTCTAGGTATCATCGTTGTAGACCAAATATATATATACGCGATGATATGACGTAGAATAAGACAGGCCATTGTAATTGCTTGCAATAAAAGGCTATAATAACAATAATCAAAATCATATCAATCGTCATAAATAACGAGCGCATAACTACGGCAATAATTGCGGTTCAGTAAGCGCCATACAAAGATATGACATTTCATTGGGTCGCTGTCTATGGTGGCTATTTCATGAAGCTGCTTATAAAAAGGAGCGAATGAAAATATTGTTTATTTTGGTTACACGATTAGGTGACACACAGCGCCATGGAGCTGCTGTTCACCTGTCACAAGCTTCTAATCTATGTGAGTTAATTAAGAAACCACATAGCTCCTTCGTTCGCTTGTTCAGTGGCTTAATAATCAGATTAACCAATGCGGTGAAGGAGTAGTCTGCGCTTACAATGTTTACCTTATCGCTGTCGTCCAATCGAATCCAATACTTGGAACCTGTAATTCCATCTCCTTTCCAGTGGATTGGATATCCGTCGAGTGCGAATGGCAATGCTGTTACTTATTTTAGCTGTTACTTAGCAATTATGATGGGTGTTTAGCGTGAGCAGAACGTCTGATCCGACTGTGGCTGAGACGGCAACATCGCAAACGTGTTATCCACGAATACCTTTTCTGGTTCGTCAGTACCTACTAATTATAGTAATACTTCTGGTGATGCAGCGTATGCTATATACATATATATTTATATAAAGACAGATTCTGGATACAAAGGCAGACGTCTTGTGCTGGCAAACTACCAACACGAGACGTGTGATGTATGCTGAGTTGAGTCGATAAATGAAAATTCCTCGAGCACGGTCAGCCATTCTCCGAAACGAATCTATCGCTGAATGTGAACCACCTAAATTGCATATAATCGCTATCGACGAATTACACCGGCTCTCCGTCGAAGTACTGTGTTCCATGGCTCATCGCTGGCCCAGTTGTCTGTTTCGAGAGTGTGGTTAATATCGTCCATTGAGGACGGTGCGTTATCATTTCTCTACAAAGTGTCAGTTTTCCCTGCTAAGATGTTGTTTCCCTGTTTTGCTCCCGTCTCTCTGCAGTGACTTTCTATGTTCGAACCTTTGTTTGTAGCGATCAAAAGCTGACTCTAGTGTATAAATATGAGGGTGCCCTCGTAGTGTCGCTCAGGCACCGGAGAACAGATTGAGGATGCAGTGACCAAGGCGTCCACCCGCTAAAATCATCGGAAACATATACAGGCTATCCTGGCTGGACGATCCCATGTCCAGTGAGATCTAGTGCGAATTGCCCGTGAAGATCCTTCATGGTCGTAGCCATCTGGCGTCACTTTTCGACCCGACAAGTGATCCCGTCGAGATGGTACACCCGGCCCATGAGTCGCCCGTGCAGAGTCATGCTGCAACAACAAGCGCCTGTGTGAACGGCCACCCGGAGACCCCGATCGCACAGCATGTCATTGTTACAAACTCGTCACAGCAGCCGTCTCGCCCGCAGCCGCGGCTGCAGCCCCTGCGGTCGACGCAATTGCAGTCACAAATCACGCTCGTTTCGTCAGGCAGTGTGAATGTTCACGTGAACGGGCGCAATTTGATTCCTGTCGGACGGAAGGAAGTTCGATGGCAAGATGGTCAAAGCTTACGCGGCGTAACCAAAGAGAGCGATCACAGCCAACATCAGCAGCAGCAGCAACAACATACAGTCAGTGTAGGGGCTCCTGCTGTTGTTGCTATTGGCGGAAATAGCGGCGAACGCAATAAAAGGCTTATGAACAGGGGAAACTCAGGAGCCGTCGCCGCCGCCGCCGCTTCTAGGGAGAGAGTGACATTTGTATCCGGTGGCGTTTGTAATGGCAGTGGCAGAAATACAACAACGGATGTACGCGATAACCATAAACCACGAATAATCGCCGAGAAGAGAAAGCTTGTGAGTGTAATAGCGGAACATTAATCATAATTTATGTCTAAGAATAAGAATAATAATAGTAATCATAATAATCATACACCTACTAACTAATTATAATAGTGTGATTGTAATCGTTTAGCGACTACTAACCATCGCTGTCATAAGCAGCTTGTTATACACGGCTCGATTTTAGCAGGCGTAGTGACATTTGTGGACTTTATGAATCACTTAGGAATCGAATCGAACGAGTTTTGATGATTCGTCTCTACTTATTGCCGATCGATCTGTTTGCAATACGTCAACCACAGGCCGGAATAGATGTTTGTTAACACAGCGATATATTTCCTTGTATGTCTGTCTACGTCATACAAAGTAACTTATTGCATATATATATATATATATACATCGGAGTTATATTCACACCAATCGTCAGCTCACAACGTGCACCGATTATATGGTGATCAACAATGGCACACAGCAATTCCTCTACGAACGGCGAACTATTATAGTACAGCCATTGTATGGTAACATCAAAACCAACATTTGACTCATTTTACTAATTACCAATGAGGGCTATGCAAATACTTCTACTTATCTAATCCTAAACAGCTTCGAATCGAACAACGAGCCACAGTCGATTTCGACGGTGACATCTTTTATGACGCCGATATGCTATTGACCCAATGGCAACATTACACTGTAGTTTTCCTAAATTCGCACCCGGGCCACCTCGTCACTGATAACCAGCCACTAGAACAAATACAAGCTTACGCTTATATTTGTTACACGGTAAATGTACCAGAGTAAATGATCCGGTGCAATGTTGAAGTATGTACTCACGCGAAGTTCCATTTCGCGAACCAGTCAGAGGGATGCACTAAAATACAAGAGCGAATAATAGGTGGTAGCATAGACAGCATTCAACAAGGGCTGCTGCATAGTGCGGGTAGTCATCTATTATATATATATATATTTATATATATATATATATGTATATATGTATTTACCCCTCTCGTCGTCAACAACTGGATAAAAACAGATCTGTGCGTGCATATGGGGTTTGTTGTCCCTGTGTGTGTGTGTGTTTGAAAACGGACGGGGTTGTTGTCATTGCCCGCGACATCCGCGAATACAAAGTGTTATTAACAGTTCTCGGCTGGGTTATATATTTTTACATAATTATGGGCGTATGAACGTGTGTCGCTTTGTTCATCTATTTATGTGATGTTGCTGCTCTTGTTGTTGTTGTTGACGCTGCCAGTCACGCTGGAAGTGGAGATGGATGCCAGCGGCATGTGCCGGCACCACAAGCCACCACTGGCGTTTGTTGATCTGCGATTGCCGTTGGCGAGCAATGAGGGTCGAACGAACCCTCAATCGACTTCACGCTGTTGCTTTGCCCTGTACATTCTACGGCAGAAACATTGTTGCATGGAGCGCACCTTAGAAAGCACCGCGCAAGCCGGACAAATAAATATGTATATACAGACCGCAGTAAAAATTATGTAACGAGTTATTTATTTGTATATTTGTGTGTGGTTGTCTATATTGCTGTCACACCTCTCTAAGATCGATTACCTGAAGGTTTGCAGGTGTACGATATCATATGTGTACGCCGAAGCGCTAATTCACAAAATCGCCTGTTGGTGTCACGGCTGCAGTTCAGAAACAATTCGGTTGTCGTCTATTTCACCGAGATACGGCTGTATTTTTTCTTCTTCTTATTATGCTTATTATGATGATGATTATTGTTATTATTAGAGAATTGCGTTCGGGGCTCAATGTACATGTGTGATCGACGCCGCGAATTTCGACCGCAATCTTGTTTCGACTGTTTAATTTCGATTTCAAATGAATCCCCCCCCAGCTCTCAAACCTGCGGCCAAGCGAAATACCTCCCGTATTTCTCAGAAATTAATTATCTAATATTCGTGGTGCATATCATCATTATCATCATCACCGTCGTCATCGTCGTCTTATGCTGCAATTATGTGCAGCGTCTTAGTTGTTGATGACATCGTGGTTATGCTATGACGACCGTAAGTGGATAATGATGATGATAATTCTAATTATTATTGTAATTATTATTATTGATTCACTCACTCGCTCTCTCTCTCTCTCTCTTTCTTTTATTGTTCATTCGCATGCGTGATCCGCGGCCTTTCACGTATACCGCCATCATTTCACATAGCCACAATGAATTAGGCCAAGTAGATGGCATAGATAGACATCCGGAGATGGATGGATAGATGGATATATTGTTGTCAACACGGTTCTTAACACGGTGCTACTGGCGTGCCGTTGTTGCCATCACATCCATTACACGCTTCCGTCCCATTTGGTCGCGCGGGAGTATGGACGTGACGCTGACGACGATGCGATGCCTGATAGGGTATCTTACGAGGGTGCTGGCCACGAATCCATGCATCCTTCCACCCAACAGACAGCCAACGGTCAGTAATGAGAATTGGGTACTTCTTGATACTGGCTGGCCCCGCGGCCGTTCGTTTCTACCTTCATACACTGGCCGCGCACGAATAAAGGATAAACGAAACGCGGCTCGACAAAAAAAAGCGCTCGACTTTTCGACGTTTACCGCCACGACCGCACTGTAAGATGTCATATGTTACACTGTAGCGCGCTCCCTCGAACGCTGCCACCAGCAGAAGCAGTAGGAGCAGCCGCAGCATTAAGGCACTTTGCGGCGTTAGCAGGCAGAAACAAGAACCTAGCCGGACCCTCTACGAGGCGCACCGCGAGCCGCGCGGCGAAGTCACGCTCACCAGGTCCCAGCTGAACTTGGCCTTAGAGTAAGCATGACTGACTAAATGCGAGCCTGCGTACCTGCATGTCCTTTCTTAGCTTGTCAGCAGGTAACAGACAAACAATCCGTTTGCGCGAGTGAGGATGCGACGATTAGCCGTGCGACCACGCTACAGCGTAATTGGGGTCGGCCGAAAATTCGGTCAGTCCACGAATCCGTTCGCTCGGTTTCGCGTGACAATGCGATGACGGTCGCGGTACGCGCACTTGGCGTTTATAATGATAAGCCCTTCTTATTATTATTATCATCATTATCACTATTATCCATCTACCGTTAGATTATCTGTCATCCAGTGGTCGATAACAGTAATAGGGATCTTGGAAATCGCGAAAGTCAGACAGGAGGTGTAATAATGATGAACACTGATGAAATGGAGGAAATCGAGGGTGGCGTGCGACCGGTAACAAAAATAGGAATCGAGAAGTAAAATGAGCAACAATCATATTTTTTTGTAATGGTACTGACCGAGAGAATTCGCAGTGTTCCCATATTAACGTTACACTTGGGTAGATGAGATATACGTTGGTAATCTATTGTCCAGACATGTTTGGTTTGAAAAATAGGTACAAACGCATACGAAGGGATTGCTCGACGTGTCTCCATCTAATCCATTCCGAAACAGGATTAGAGCTCAGAACAACCTCGGAGCGTAGCGATAACAACCCGGCATATGAACTGTTGTAGAATTTATTCAGCGATGGTTCCGTTAGATGTATTACACGAGTGTGTGTTTGTACACATTGAATGCGTTTTGAAATAAAACAAAAAAACAAACAAACACTCACTGATTTGCTCAGAGAGTTATTTCCATGTATATATATATACAATGTGTCAACGTTGATTCTAATAAAACACGGACGACATTAGCGAGCGCTGCGTTAGCCAGGGCACTGTCTTTTTTTTGGCAGATTCGCTTCAGGCTGTTGTGAAAATCCCGCCTCGCACTTCTCTACCTGGTCGAATTAAACGGACACTTTCGCTGTCGGCGGTAGCAGCCACGTAATAGCTCCGTGGTGAAAAAAGATATCGATGGCGAAAATATCCCGGGTAGTAAAACGAATACTTCTTCCATTACCCGCTGGTAAAAAATTAACTCGCTGATGCTGGATGCACCTTTAATAACTGCAACGATATGTAATTATCAAAATTGTACCATACTGTTGGCAGTGATATTAACATCAGGGGAGATCTTTGTTTCGTTCATTTTTTGCCACTTCGAAATCATTGCCCAGTTAGATTTGACTCGATCTGAGCATTCATAAAAAAAATGCAAAATATTGCCCACAACATTATATCATATGCAGCCTCACTGACTCTTTGCTCATAACTTACTTTGTAACTTGTGTTATAACACCCAAACGATCAATAAAGAGTTCAGATTCGCCGCCTGACGCTGTTAGACTAATAATTTTTATACAAAGTTATAAAATCAAGCATCCAATGCGACGCCATTATTTTAGTTCTTCTATATATATATATATATATATATATATATATATATATGGTCCCTTGTAAAGGAAATAGAAACTAACAGCCGACGATATAGTTTTCAGGTAAAAACTGCAAATTATTATTTTTTTTTGCCTCGGGATGACCTGCACATTACTATTATAGTGTTACCATAGCTGTGTATTGAGTAGAATCTTCGACAAAAATGGGTATATTCTAGCATTCTAGTGATAAATAAATAATAGAAGAAAAAAATCCAAATATCAACGGCCTAATATATTATATGTTCATGTGAGCGAAACCGGCTTGTTATAGAGATGAAATCCGCTTCGAGAAATGTCAAACGGATGACAGGTCACCTGAACGCCAGTGAATAAATAATATTAAAAATGGTGCTTGCTGGCGGTGTTGTATCAGCAGCGATGTGATGTCAATATTTTGTTTTCTGCTCTGGGACGATACCCAACAGCGGCGTGAACTGCTGCTCGTGGGTGTCTACGCCTTCATTTATCGTTGAGCATTAGTTCTTTTTCTATGGCGACGCCCTCGTCGACCTTTCTCTGATTACGACCAATGAAAGACACGAAAACTCCGGAGTGTAGATCTGCGTGGAAGACAACAACAACAACAGCGGCGGCGACAAGCGATGCCGAAATGCTTCCAAGGGCATCGGCCCCCAATGCGAATGAGCCCTGGCTTAGATGACGATACAAAATCGTCAGCATATGCATACGTTTAGTGCAATTTTATAAAGAAACTACACAACATCTTACGGATGGATCATTACATATTTATCATATTCGATGTATGCTTTGGGCTAGTGGAACCACATCGGCAGAGAGATTGACAGTGTTCCAGTGAAAAAAATGAGCTTCTCGAACTCTCAAGAAAGTTTACCCAAGACATTGAAAGGCACCAGAAAGACGAGGGGGAGAACAGTCCATTAGAAGGAGTTTCTGCATCGTCGAATTAAAAGTAGCTCTCAATCCTTTGTCGATCTCGATATTCGATCCTGTCCGAATGGCGAAACTACACATCCATTCGTCGATATAATCTATGAACACATTTGAACGTAGAAGATTGTATTCACGGTGTTGGTCTATTCTCAATGTTGCCAACAGAATCGCGCACCATTTCGTGTATAGCGTCCAACGAGTCTACGAAGTTGCTGGCGGAAGCGCCGAAAGTAAATATAGAATATGAAAAAAAAAGACGTAGAATAGAGAAAATTAATTTCCTCATAAATCGAACCAACTAATAGAACATCGCAGATACATCCTCTGTCGTCGTTCAAATAACGCCAAAGTGAATGACACCAATACAAGACGATGACGGATCAATCCAGTTATACTTTGCTCAGAAATCATTTCTAGGGTGGCAAATTGTGATGGCCATTACAACGACCAAGAAGAGCACCCATTCCCGATAGGTAATTCTCAGTTTTGTCTGCCCAATTGTTTATCTACGGCTCTCTCTCTCTCTCTTTATGTTTATATATATATATGTATGTTTGTGCCTGCATTTGTCATGCTTGATTCGTCACCACTCGTATTGGCCAGCAGCTCTGGCAGTTTTGCCTTGTCAGTCAAACCTTGTCATTACGGCCACCACGGCCATTTGTTTGCCCGAAATGCTTCGCTCTGCTGAAATGTGATCGACGTACTTTTCTAGTTGATACGTTCATTGGCCCTCACGGCTACATTTCTCATCTCGACTCCCCGCTACGACTCGAATCGTGGATTGACAATCACGCTCTATCTCTCTCTCCCCTGTTTTCATGGACGTGTCGTACGGTACCAAGCCAGCAAGTGAACGACTGGTCGTCGTCATCAGAGGAGACTCATCTTTCAGGAGCTTTTCAGTCCAACGGTTGTCCAGCACGGCTGGAGGTGATGATTAGTGCTAGCTTATAGGGCAGTTGGCCGTCGCATCGATCTACAAATAACGGCGAGTGGGCGCAGTGTCTCGTGCTAAATGCAAAATATTCACACACACACGGAGCATCTGTCAGTTTAGCGGTTTCGACAGTTCTATGCAGATCCCTGTCAGTTTAACGGCAAGGATATTATACTACAATATGCTACGATGATATTATCCCCAGCAGGGTGGCGTTGTGTTCGCAATACGGTCGGATGCCAGTAGTATGTATCTTCAGGCCATCGGGACGACCCTTACAGCTGTCGTCATTGTCGTCATGTGTGATGGTCGTACAAATCACGGTTGTGCCATGTTAGAGTGGCTGCTAATACATTTGTAGTACCATAGGTAGCTCAATGTCGTAGCTTCTTACTTCCTTCACCGTTCCGAGTGTTCCCCGTCATCTGTTAGATATCTCAATGCTATCGTGTCCATCGCGCTAGGGACTGATCCGGTCGCCATCCCACAGCGAACTGTTGACGTTTGGTGTTGATCAATTGGCGATTTGTTCGTGTTGATCTATTGGCGGTGGTGGCGGCGGCGGTGGCCGGTGGCGATGTGTCCAGCCGAGAGCTGCGGTCGGTCGACCTCTGACAACCAGCTGATTCCTATTGGCTGGCGGCCATTGTTGCTTTTCTTGTGATTGCCTTCATTGCTGTTGTTATTGTTGTCGTTGCTCAGTCGCTGTATCTGTTGTTGTTGTAGTTGTTGTTGTTATAGCTATCTTGTTATTGTACGGAAACAGGAAGTGTCAGCGTATGCCAATACAGTGGTAATGAGAATAATACGGGACAAAGAGCTGGTGGGGGCCTGGGATGGAGTGGGTGAATCAGTCCAAAGATGAGAGGGGAGCCACGAATTAAGTGCCCGTCTCTGCTGAATGTCACTGAGGAATCAATCTAATGGATTACAATGCTGACTGATGCTTACAACTGCCGAACAAGGGGCTTGTATCGAGGAGCATTTTGTGTAATCATTTTGTCTCGTATACATGTATGTGTTAAATAAAGGTGATAACATGATTTCATCACAATCATCGTTGCAAAGGAGGGACGATTGACTGACCCAGATCCGTCGGGGCGATGTGATATCCTCCCAATATATTGAATCATTAATAGGTGACGCCTTCGAAACGAGGCGAGGATCAGTCCGCTTAATCGCACCTATGCATTAGCGGTTGAGTGGTTGAGCTCGCCTTGGTAGACGAACGTATATGTTTACGCATAGGCATTATCAGTGAACCGAGATGCTACGGTTCAACAGTCCCCTGTGTCACTCGCTCGTCGTGGACTCGGGTCGTTGCCCAAAATGTGCACACCACTTCGGTGTCCTTGGTCGCGCATAATTATGTCGCTAGTTGACACTAATCATCTGATGATGATAATTATTATGGTAAACCTGAAGCCCTGCCCTCGGAAGGTAGAGGTGGCCTGATTCCCCCGGAAAACTGATCACAGCACAATGATCGGTGGTCGTCACGGTCGCCATCAATAATTACGCGGTTGCTGATAGTGACACGACGTTATCACGTACGCGGCCTATGCTTCGATATCAAATCTATCTGGTTTATCTCTTTATAGTATTCGATTTTTTCTCTTTATAGTATTTGATTTTTATTTTCTCTCTCTCTCTCTCTCTCTCCCTTTCTCCCGTTGGACAAATGTATAAAGAATACTTCTGTGTTCCAATTTGGATTCATCGTGAAGAAACATCTTTTTGAAGATCTAGTTTAATACGCGTCGCCTAGGGTATTGCACTGTTGTTTCATTCACAATAATACATTTCATGGCTCCCTGACTACCCTCGTAATTTTTGCTTACATTCGTATAATCTCACCAACACCTTATATTTTTACCTATATATTTTTTTTACCTATACCTCTACATTGAATATACAATTATCTGCTTACTACCAATTAGTATGACGTGTTGTTTTTTCTGCAGTTTTCTCATTGTAACTGTGGTTAGTATCCTATGTTCACGTCAGTAGTCCCGCCAAAATACGAACAGCTTAGTGATATGAATTCCTTACACACTCTCATATTCCTCCTTACAAATGGCGCAGTCAGCAATTTCGCAACTGACTCTTGTTTACACCGTCAAACTGTCTACAAACAGCTTCTCTGGTCCAGTGTGTCCTCACCGAGCCCCTGGCTCATAATACGTCTACTTAGAAAAACACCCAAATTGTAACCTACACACACATTACCCGAGCAGCGCAATGGTTAGCCCTTCGTTTATCAGCAAATCAATTCTCAATAAATCAATTACCACATCCATTGTCTGTCCGTTACTGTCATCTTATGTCGAATGAATGAATTCTGCGTCTGTGATTTTCGCTTGGTCAGACAGTTGACGTTTTACCGAAATCATTCTACACGCTTCGTGCCTTGTACTTTGTCAGACGGCGAACCCCCTGTGAGTATTGATCAATATCGAAGATTATAACAATAAGCGAACTGTTCATCGTTCCGTTATCTCATTGCTCAGCCGGATGAAGCGGCCGTTGGCCATTCTAATGCATCGTTGAGAAATAAGGCTGCAGATGGTTTTTTTTCCGAAGGGAACAACTAAATACTTTGTAGGAAGCAGACAAATATAGAAAACAATAGAATGCGCAGCGAATGCAGACGGGCGTTCAAGGAATCCTTTCGTTTTGCCGCTACCATTTTCTGCTAACTGGCCATTATCGATCACAAATCGCGTGCGCAGCGGTGAAATTGCTGCCTCCTGCACGGCCGCCGCTGACTGTGGCCATCTCAGTTGTCGGGATTACTATGCTAAGCGCAGAGCAGTGCGGATGAATGGGAGAGGCTAGCGTTTTTAGTGGGGCTGGTACAAACGGAGGCGAACGTCAAACGAAATGAAGTCATCGCCAACTTCTGAAACTTGGCCGAAACAGCGAGAGCAGAATCGCATTTATTCTCATGGTTCTTTCAAGATTCATGAATTGTATACATAGATATATGCCCCCCTATTGATGATTTAGACGAACTCCAGTCGAAGACATTTCACGTTAAAGCCAACACACGGAACGCAAATCTCTCAACGCATCTAGTTTCTCCGATACCCGCAAAGCTTCTCCTTAGTTCTAGTAACGAACGAGGGACGCTTATCGATGAATAAGGGGGATCCTTTTCAGCGCAGCGACGGATGATGATGATCGGATGAACGTACTTCAGTACTTCATATAGCGGCAATCATCTGTTCAGGTTTTCATCAACGCTCGCACATAAACCTCGGTTTGTTTTTCACCATAGTCTGTATACCGCTGTCTCTATCATATCACTATCGGGATAGTTATCGCAACCTAATTCATTGGCGCATACTGCTCCACTTTGATCTTAGCCAAAAGGCCGAGAAGCGAACAGTCGCATACTGCTGCTATTATCATTATTACATGGGCACTGTTGATTTCTCTCCCTCTCTCTCTCTCTCTCTCTCTCTCTCTCTCTCTCTCTCTCTATCTCACTCTATTTGGCCATCGGCCATGCCACGTTGAGTACGCCGCTTCTCGTCCCATCAATGGGGGAATGTGTTACCAACGTAACCTCTCTCTCTCTCTCTCTGTCGCCTTCATTTGCGTCGGAGGGGGAGGACAGGGTGGTTGACGCTGGGGGGGGGGGTGTCGGGGATTTGTGGGGTGAATATGGAGCCATATTCGACTACGAGCAGAATTTCGAAAATAAAGAACAAGACCGAAGAGATCTGCTTCTCATATTCTCCTGTTTCGTGGTGGACTGCTCAACGGAACGTGTATGTGCACCCACGAATGAATAAAGAAGCTTTCATGATCTCCCTGCTGTGGATCGTCATGCGTCCGTCCGCCCTGAGACCGTCACCACTGCGGCGACGGCAGCACACGCAGCGCTGATGCTGCTGCTGCTGTTGCCGTTAATTCTACCATAGCTGCCCACCGCTGCGTACAGCAACAAATCAACTGTAACAACAACAACGACATCGATGATGATAATGCGAGCAGGAGTTGCAGAAGCAGCAGCAGAAAATGAAGAAGATCTCCAGTGCCGTGGTGGAAATGTGCTAGTTGTATTAGTAGTGTGGTAGCACTGACTGTTGTTGCTGTTGTTGAAGTTGTAGTGTTCTTAGAAATAACGATGGTAGTGATCTATCACATCGGGGTCGCCATCTATGAGACATCAGGGTCATCTTATGTGTTGGTGTGGGACTTACATTACTCGTTACCAATGCTGCCGACAACTACATACCCAACAGAAACATTTACACACAACAAGAACTACTACCACTACAATATACTACATCCCCCAAGCGTCAGCCAAGACATCAGCAGGAACAGAGCAGATCGTCAGCATGACCCAGCGTAGCAGTCAAGTCACACACACACACAGCAGACAAAGAGAGAGACAAGGAAAGAGAGCCAGCTGTATCGCCACTCATCTTCTTCTGGTGGCGTAGCCAAACAACAACAACTGCGGTGACAACGGCTTCTATTACCACCACCACCACCGCCGCATTTGGTTCTTCTGCCATACACACACACACACACAAACACGGCGTTTTCCATGATGTCGCTCGCGTGACGCCCCCCGACATACAATATATATGCATATATATATATATATATATATATATATATATATATATATATGGCCACTGATAATATATATATATATATATATATATATATAGTACCAGTGTCCGTAGCGATGCCGGTGGTGGAATGGGCGGGTGTCCCGCGTCGCACCGGACGCGTTTTCTTCTTCGAGATTCTTGACTCGAAATCAGTTGAGCAATAGATATAGATAGATATAATAGATAGCTAGCTAGATGAATAGATAAAACGTAGATCACACGGTAGGCCGCAACTGCTGGCACCATAACCACCTGCCCACATTTCCACCCAACGAAGTAACGATCCAAGCAACAAGTCACTGGAACGCCCACCGTTGTTCTATTCGATTCGGTTACTGTTGTTGTGGTGTTGCGGTGTAGATACGGGTCAACGAATGGATATAGATAAATTATTAATTCATTTATATCCACGTATTTGTGTAGAAGAATCCCGTCTCAATGATATGCTCTGGTTAAACATAGCCTTGTTGACTCTTGGGATCCCGTTCGTTATGACCAACTTGGCGTCACAATGACAACCACGGGACGATCTCACGGCTTCTAGGGTGGGGTGCTATCGCGAACCATAAGTGGCAGTCAAAGTGATCACTACCTTATTCAATTTGGACAACAGCTCCGTGACCCTCATATTGGATCTCGATTGTACAGCGCCGGTTGACGTGAATTCAGGTGGCATCTCAGTGACGTATCGTATTGTCAGGTCACTCATCGATGTACACGTCATGCATAGTAGATATAGGCGTCGTGTGCGCCCTGCAATTGAAGGAGAGTACATAGGTGCACATTGGCATCTAAAGGGGCTGACCGTCTTATGAAGTAATGCTGAAACAGTTGTACCGTCGACCAGGTTAAATGTTGGCTGCGCGTCAGCCCGGAAAATTTATTTTAGATATAGGCATTGTAAAGATGTATCGTCCGCAAACCCAAGACTAACCTAAAAAACGTGTTCCTCATTAAAGTTAACATATACGATCCGTTTGTGTTTCCAGATCCGTCCTCATCTAAGTGAACCACTCGACTACGAGACGTTTGTCACCAAGAACCGAACCATCCTTCAAAATGACCCCCAGCGGGAGATGCTTCTTTTTCCACCCGACGACCTCTCCGTAAGTATCTGATATAGTATAAAGCCCTCACCAAGGGCGAGGGTAGGCTAGATGACTGTTGTAATAGTCTTTTCTTTTTAAGTAAAATAATTATAAGGTAACCAGAGGTACAACGAGGTTTCGTCTACATGCTGTCCTATCTGAGAACATAACGAAGTGGTCAGTTAAAATGTTTATTAGAACATCGATTTTTTGTATTTCTTGATCATTTGTGATTTCTTCAAAATAATATTAGTTACATGTTGTCCTCAGCATTAACGATGATACTGTGGTAATGTTGTCCGAAAGTGAAAGAGTGTAAAAACAAACACAGAAATGAACGGCTCTGAATCTGAACTTTATTACCTCCTACGAGAGGATCTTGGAAGGCGACAAGAAGAACGCCACATCCATTGCCAGTCCTGGATCATTGTATTGTGTCACTCCTCTGGTGGGAATCTAAGCTCAGCCAAGCCGAGGAGCTCATATTAAGCTTAACAGTTCGTCATCTACCGTGTTTACCACAGGCGTTTGAGGGGTGCTTCATTGATTCATTGACTTATGATTCAAGTAATAATTTCGGCGTTTCTCGTTAGCGGTGCGTTATTCCACGGAGTATTCGAACGACAATGCCAACGGTACCATCTGCATTGGTAAATTCGATATACGGACCGGATCGCGAACGGCCCGTTGACAAAACGCCATCGTTGAGTGACAGGAGCAGAGAGTTGCCATTGTTCGTACGGCAGTGCCTGCAGACGTATGCTGCCGATTGGGCTAAGGTCCATTATAAGTACGCGAAGTATGGGGCCACGTACAAGGAGCTCGTCCAGCGGCCGGCCGATCTGCATGAGCATATCTACGAGGTTGACGCCGATGCGGAAGTTAAAGACGCGGTAAGTTCCTGTAAAGCAAAGTTTGCTTTTTGAAAGGCCTAATTATGAAGAAAACATTCGTCTAAATTATTCATTAGCTTTATGAACTGTAACAACGCTGACAAATGTGCCGAATCAATAACGGTAACATTGGCTGAGAGAATTGATAAACGATTATATCGTTTTTACGATGTCTTGTCTTGCAGAACTCTCGATCTGAAGAGAGTGCCGTTATTAAGGAGGGCTATATCCTCAAGGGTCCAGAGTCAGGTACAGATTCGCTACTGGCTCTCGCGACGAAGTCGTTTAAGAAGCGTTACATGGTACTCAAGAGGGGTGTCGACGGCACACACATTGTCGAGTTCTACAAGGATGAAAAAAAGACTGATTCCAAAGGGACCCTATGCATGGATTTTTGTACAAAGGTAAATGTTTCTCTAATAACAACCAAATGTAGCATACGGTGCTTCATTAAACACTCGACTTAGAATATTTATTGTGTTCGGGTGTTATCGAATCCATCTCAAGGCGATTTAAGCAATATGTCATATCGTTGATTCTTTAGCAATCGATTGTCTTCGAAAGCAATTCTTGTTGTTTTATATGTTATGTTTTTTAAACACACCTGTGCACCTGTGCTTTTGCGTATGCTTCGCTGTACGCATGTACCTGTATGCATCTGTTCTTGCTAGATAATTATACTTAACCTTAGAGTGGTCGTTACTTTCCCATTGACTTTACTGACGAATTAAGTACTTTCGGAGCTACCACGAATTAACTCTAATTGACACAATGTTCATCATTATCACAGGTGATCCGTAATGCACGACGATCAAACAAGTACTGTTTTGAGCTCGCGATGAGTGAGGGCCGATCCTGTGTTCTTGCATCAGAGAGTGCTCAAGAGCAGGATGGCTGGATAGGTCTCATGACCGCCATTCTCACATCGAACAAGAACGCGCTCGAGGCGAAGAAGAGTAATAGTACTGTGACATCGCCCGAAGGTGAGTGGTCCATTTGTCGCTCGTTAACTTAACATGCGTTCTTTTTCTAACATGAGATTATAGTAAGCATGACATGATCGTTTTCAACGATAATTTGCTATATATATATATATACCTCGTCTGAACGAAGACAACGAGAACAAAACGCTAGCAACAGGTGAAATGGTGATGTCTCTCGATGCCGATTGCAGAATCGCCACCGCCTTCGTTAAACGGGACACTAAACGGCTACTCTTTGAAGTCTCTTGAGCACTCAAAAAATCCAGACCTCGTCAAGTACTCCCGCGAGTCGGAGTACACAATTGCTCACGCTCGCAAACAGAGTCGGCAAAACATCTTCGCCATCTATCCGGATCTAGGCACGACCGAGTCCGCTCTTCAGGTAAGCGAGTACGATCGGCTTGCGAAGCCCTTCGAGGAGCAGAAGGACACTCGCCTGTTCATCCGGTGTGACGAGATTAAATTCAAACTTCAAGCACCGCTTGAGGAACGCGGTCAGCTGTGCCAGGTTGAGCCGTACATCACAACCATGGCGATATACGACGTCCGACGAATGCGGAAAGTCTCCGAGGATTTTCGTTTCGACGTCAACCATCCTTATATTCGAAACATGCTACCGAAGACGCGAAAGAACAGTACCTCCGGCAGTGGGACAGGCCACTCGACGAACAACAATGCGGAAGAGGCTACGGTTGCTGTGGCCGCAGCGCAGGCTCTCGGCTTTAAGGACCTAGGCGATGAATGGCTCGCCTTTCCTCGGCAAGCGGTCTTCAGTGTTCAGCACACCGAGCCGGAACTCTACCTTGTCGTTCGGATCGAGAAGGTGCTTCAGGGCAGTATCAGTCAGGCAAGTGAAAACTACATCCGAGTGACGGCCGACGGCGATGGCAGGCAAGGCAGCAAGACCCAGAAGAGCGTCCGTCAATGCTGTCAACACCTTGGACACTATCGAATGCCGTTTGCCTGGACTTCTCGGGCAATCTTCACGAAATTCACGGGAGACTTAGACGAGCACAATGACTTCGGCCCCATCTACAGGCAGGAGACAGCTAAGTTGTCCGATGAAGATCTGCTCAAAATGCTATCTGAGCTACGAAAGCCAGATAAGGCAAAGCACATGACGTCGATTCCAGGCTATGTCAAGGCGTCAATTCGAATCGTTCGGCCCGAGGAGCATATTGTCAACTCGCTCACCTCAGCGCTCATTCCGGTCAAGGTGAGCAAGCTC
Source organism: Stratiolaelaps scimitus (assembly GCA_019614645.1). Taxonomy (NCBI): domain Eukaryota; kingdom Metazoa; phylum Arthropoda; class Arachnida; order Mesostigmata; family Laelapidae; genus Stratiolaelaps; species Stratiolaelaps scimitus. The sequence goes on from JABWDB010000083.1 coordinate 640,178, forward strand.
GGTGATGGTTGTGCGTCGTCACGGCGTTTAAAATGCGTGTCTCATTTGCAAAAAAATAAGAGGGTCACATGTTTGTTTTAGGTTAGGTTTATATATTTATGGTACTTGTCATTACTTATTAATTACTGTTTACTTAATGTCGAATTCTGTCTTGTGGCCGATGTTTCGCACAGCCATTCCCGATACCACCGGAGGCGGAGCCCACAATCGAAGTACAGCAGTTCCCCACGGACACGCCGTCTGACGCGCACCCGTTCTGCACTTACCTTAACCATCTGTATGTTTACCCGAAGAGTCTTAAGTATGACGGTCAGAAAAGTTTTGCAAAAGCCCGTAATCTCGCTTGCTGTGTCGAGCTACGAGATTGCGACTCCGAGGGTGCGGCGGCATTACGGTGCGTGTACGGTCGGCCTGGGGAACCACTGTTTACCTCACAAGCGTTGACCGCCGTCACACATCACAATCAGAATCCAGACTTCTATGAGGAGGTAAGCGAAATCGACTCATATATATATATATATATATATATATATATATATATGTATCGTATTTGACCACATTGTTTTACGATTTACGATTTTTAGGTGAAGATTGCTCTTCCGCTTCTGATCCACGAAAAGCATCATCTTCTCTTTACCTTCTACCATGTCAGCTGTGATACGTCAAAGACGGGAAAGAAGATCAAGGGTCAGGAAAATCCCGCCGTAGAATCTGTTGTCGGTACGTATAAGCTTCAATCGGGACAAGGACGTATCTTAAGAAGGCCCACGTAACTCATTTCTCTAGAACAGGACTAACAGCGGGACGTCTAGCATAGTCAATTTTCATCTGCAACTGTTTGCTAAATCTGTCAACAATTTGCACTCTTTTCGATATCTGAACCATCATCAGGATACTCGTGGCTTCCATTACTCGTCAAAGATCGAATAAACATTTCTTCAACGGAGCACACCCTGATGGTCTCCGCTAACCTTCCCGAGGGGTACCTCTCCTGTAAGCCGTTGGGTTTTGGAAAGGGGCTCTCCGGGCCGGACCTTAGGCCGGTCGATAATGGCAAAGAGATCTACAGGGTGCAGCTCCGTATGGTCAGCACCGTTCAATCCAAAGATCCGTTCCTGCACAACTTCTTCGTCCACTGTAATAAGGTTCTGGAAAACAAGGCTGCGTCGATGGTAGACATCGTGAAGGTAAGTTACCCAAGCGACTAATCGATTTGCCATGTTTTCATTGTTTGTGGGTTTCCTTGGTCATCTCTGGTTGTCTGTCCTGGTTGAGGGTCAACGCGAGAGGAGTCCATTTTTCGGTTGAACGTGTGCATCGGCGAGATCAATTTCTCCCAATGGTTTCTCGTTTCGTTTGTGGCCACTGACTGTCATCTTATTCTATCGGCTCAGTTTGAGCACACGATGTGTATTAATCAAGTGGCTGCGTCCAGACACATCAGACGAGATCTCGAAACGCCTTTGCCCGGGGTGTCCGAGAGGTCATCCCCTTCTGATTTGTCTTCATTTCTGTCGACCCAGCTTAGCTGCTGTCGGTCACACACCTATACATTGATTCTTCTTTCGAGGTCACTTTATTTTTGTTCCCACCTGTATTTGGGTTTATCCATTGACTAACGAATTGTAACACCATAAGCACTTTACCTATTGTAGCGATCAACGTGATGATTAACACCAAATCAGGCACCAAATTCACGGATGCGTATCCCTCTGTTCATTTCACACAAATGCAAGATCGCACTACTTCTGCATGGACTCAATACCCGTGTGCTAACGTTGCAAGCTCGCATGAGCATCCAAACTATGCATGCCTTAGCTGTGTGTTGTTCGAAGTGCAGATACTGCCTATATTCGCCAGTTATGTGCAGTGACCTCTGATCTAGATAGCATTGCTGTCTTTTTCGGAAGATGATGACCTTGAGTCATTAGATTACCCACCCACACAACATGACATGACGTCTAATTAGGCGCACACTCGGACATGGTATCAAAAGCTCATCCGAGATGTGAGAGAATGCACTTCGTCACAACTGAATGTTGATGTCGCTCATCAAAGGGCCGTCGTCGCGAAGGTGGTGAACGCTGACACATTGTCTCGCGAATACTTATTCGATTTAGCTTGTTTTCATCGATTCGGTGGTTGGCTATGTGGTATTTGACTAACAAATCATGTCAAAATTTGCATCTCGTTGCAACATGTGTCGCTCAATTGACTGTCCATTCGAACCTTTTTTTAGCTCCTGATTTGTCGCAGCACGCGCGTAAGTGTTACCCCTTAACAACATTTCATGTCTGATGAGAATGTTATCCCATAGCTAGTCTGATTCCGTTCTAGAGTGTTTCATACTTTATGCAAATGGTGAAATGAGAATCCAGTGGGACGCCAGTGCTGGAAATCGTTCGATTGTCTAAGTAACGCCACAACATCTCCCACTGTTTGACATACTAATCATTCATTTCGGTGAAGATGAGACCTCCTTTATATAGAATGATGCTACTAGATACTCGACCTGCAAGTGGCTCGGCAAGTATCTCCCCAGTAGACGCCTTCATCGATTGATCATCACACACTAATATGTCCCCTAGACGATTTGGTAACAAGAATAAAGTGTTGACAATGAAAGAACAAAATATAAGCAAGTTCCATAAGTATACTGGCATATTATAGCAATTAGTAAGGAAATAGGATAATGGTGCGCCAAAATCGGAGTGAGCTGTTCAATGCTCATATCTCCGAGCGTCAGTTGTTCAACCTTCTCTCATCTGATCCCGTTCTCTGTACCCCCTCGCGCACCGGTAGGAGCAGGCATACGCGGAATCCGACCTAGGAAGAGAGATTACGAAATTAATAAAGGTAATTTATTATGATTAAATTTGTCGAACAAAATGGCGCACCCAACTCTCCAAGAAAGAGATTGAAACAAAATGGCAAAAGGAATTCGGAGATGGGAGAGAGGAGGGTTAAGTGCCACTGATCATTCGTAGGTAAAACAAGGTGAAACGATTGACAGATTTACACAGGCGAACCTATACATCACAAGTATATACATATATATGTATATATATAGAATAAACCCTCGCAATATATATCTATTATTCATTCATTTGAGGTGTATTTTCGGAACTGCAGTTTCGCAATGCGTAAACTCTCGCAAAAAAGTATGATAAAATATGTATATATAAGAAGGTCAGGATAATCTGATAAAATATAATTGTGAAAACCATGCGCGCCACAATATGGTGCGCATATTAGGTTCCCACGAAACGTGTAACGTTTTAAATTTCATTTATCAATATATAAATTATTTTATTTCATCAATATATATATATATATTATATATTGCAAGGGTTTATATGTGGTATTCACTCGTGAGTGACGCATTCATTAGTAATGGATAATTGTTCTGAATAATTGCAATTCCCTCCGAGGATTCCAATACGATCTGATAGCTCATCGTCCACAGCATCGAATCTTCGTTGTACATATAAATATTTCACACATACCGAAATTGATTACCCGGAGCTTTCTTCCGGCATGACGTTCCACAAAACGGATAAAATCCCAATGGCTACAGAAAACACGTGAAAATCATCTACAACAGTATTCATAGACAGTCAGTTCGCATTGGCGAAAACGTTAAACAGAACGATTACGTCAGCTAGCTCCTAAAGGTGTCCAACTTCGTAGTTTCCATGAATACATTTCACTATATACAGGATATATTGGGTGGATTGAACGATGTCAAGAAGATACGTTACGGGGCGTTTCGTTAAGGATACATTGCTTCACAAACAAACGTATATGATTCCACTAAAGCCATATGTGCGAGGAAATAATTTTGCATAATTTCGTTCGTAAATCGCTCAAATAATTGATATTCGTAAAAGTCATGTTTTCCGTTCCAACTTTACGGACACCGAAACATCATGCCGCCATCCCGGCACACGTTGTCTTCTGCCCACCCTGTTATCGTGATGGACCGTTTTTATATTGAATGATTGGCATTGTTCACACGTAAGATTTGCTCACTTATCTATGGCTTGTTGCTTACAGGCCTTACATGCAGTGGACGGACACACGTTGGTGTGCTTCTTGCCGACGATCATCAATCAGCTCTTTAGGTTACTGGTCTCAACTGGCCTCGAGGAGGTGTCGCTCAATACGGTCAAGGTGCTCATTCACGTTGTGACCACGGTGTTCGACGCAGGGAAAATTGACGCGCTGCATGCGTACGTACAATATGCCTTTACGATTGATAGTGAACTGCCGGTGTCATCGAACGGAAGCCAAAACGGCAGCGCGAAGGGGCCATCTCCTAACTCGACTGGTCAGACGGTCCACCATGAACTCTGTCGAGCGCTTTGTAAACTGTTCGCGCAGGCCGAGCTCGACTTCCTTGTCATCAACAAATTTCTACAACATTCGTGGTTCTTCTTTCAAGTGATGGCCAAGTCAATGGCTCTCTTCCTACTAAAGACAGAACGCATCAAGGTAAATAGGCAATGATTCACACACAAATGCACACACACATATATATATATATTTTTTTTTTTCGGAGGTGGAAATATGTTTTGTCGCATTTTTAAGCAGCAGGCAAAACATCATCGTTGATTGTTGTTATTGGATGTTTTTCGAATACATTCATTATGAAAAGGATCCACATTGGTGGTTCATTAAATGTTCTTAAGAGATAAAATGGAGCTGTCTCGTGACGATATTCGCGTTATTTTCTTCTGCTATCAAGCGCGTCATGACTATGGTTAAGGCGTTTCTGCGGTTAAAGGGTCTAGATATGAATGCCAATAAAACCAAGGCTATGAAGTTCAGATGGGTCCACTCCCCGGGGAACACCTTTTACAGCGCACGATGGAGCGGCTCTATGCTCAACCCTATGCTCCCTCGTACGGGCTTGGTAGGCCGTCGTCTCATCGAACTCCGCCGAGCGTAAATTCGTCAGAGCGTTATTTCACCATAAAGCACGCATTATGACGCACTATTCTCATGTTAACTTTCTTCTAGATGCAACGGCAGGAGCGATTTCCGAGTGAGTTCGAGGAGCAGGTCCTTCAGTTGGTGCAGGCGCTAGGTGCGCAAATCTTCAAAAAGTGCAAGGAAGCCAAGGAGCCCCGCGATCGTACGGACGCCCGCCGGGCCAACATGGCATTGGCGCATCTCCTCAAGAAGTGCCTCTCGCTCATGAATCGCGGCTTTGCGTTCCGACTCGTGTCGCTGTTCCTCGATCGATTCTCGCCACAGGACGAAATGGACTTCCATGCGCTCAAATTCGAATTTCTCGAGATCATTTGTTCTCATGAACATTTTGTTGCACTCAATCTCCCGTCGCTGCGTGGCTCCTATACTAGGGGACACTCCAAGAACTCCAAAGGTACGAGACAAACTTGGTAGATATTTAGTGGCATTTGGCAACGTACACTGCCTGTATATTTCTAGTTTTTGGTGAAAACATTGCTATTGCGCTATGAGCTGTTATAGATCTGGGTAGTCGTCTATTCATATTCATATACCATTTTCTTAGCAGTTTCCTCCCACAAGAAAGGCATACAAACAATAACTTTATTATTTTTTTATAAGTTTACGCTCTTCCCCAGTTATATTTGCGAACAAAGTACGTGGAACAAATATAAAACATGACGAAACATGTTTCGCCTATAGGAACATTGGTAAAGACAGCTTGATTTAACTCGCTGCCATATGTATATACATATATAATATATATACATATATGATATAAATATATATATACGTATTAAATCAGGCTGTCTTTATCAATGTCCCTATAGACGAAACATGTTTCATCATTTCTATTTGTTCAACGTTCGTTGTTCAAATAGGGGGGGGATATTGTTGAAGTTTAGGTAACACAATCGAACAACATACAAATACCATCCGTGTCATACTACATGTCCGCTTTCAACATCGTTTCGTCAACGACTCATAAACGCGCTCATTTAGTTACTGATCCCGGGTCCGATCTCACTCGTTCCGCAGTCACACACACACACATCATCCAGCCGGATGGTATATCATGATGATTTTCAGTTGAATATTTCTATACCCGCTATGTTCTAGCAGAGTTTCGTCTGCTATTGATACATCTGCTAATTTGTCATGTGCTAATTACTATTATCCACATTCATTGAGTTGATTCATTATCTCATTATGATTTTGATCAGCTATTGGTCACCGCTTGCTCATCTACGATAACAATACGCCGTTCATATCAACGCTATCTCTACATCTATCTCATCCCATCTTTTGCTTTTTCATCGCATATCGGTGCTATTTATATGCTATTTGTCATTTACATTTAGCTTACTGTAACCATGACATTGATATTTATCAACAAAATCTTCCCAATTACTTTGTCATGATGCCCGTTTGCTCTCTCTCTCTCTCTCTCTCTCTCTCTCTCTCTCTCTCACTCTCTCTCTCTCTTTCTGTCTATCTGTTTGTTTGTCTTTCTTTTTATTGATTATGTTTCAATTTATTTTTATTCATTCTATTCTACAATAAAAATATCTATCCGTCTACCTCCGCGTCCACATTTGCGCTTCGTTATTTCGAGTTCGCTGTTGTTATCGTTGTTTTTGCTGCTCAGGTACCGTCTCCCCAATGCCGTTCGTGGCTGAGGAGGAGGTGCCGCTCCCCTCGCCGGGTAAGTGAACAAAAATTGAAATGACCCAAGAGAAAAAAATGAAAGAAAGAAACAACACTCATACTACTGCTGCTTGGCGGACCTTGAGCGCTACCTACGAGCGGGCTGGCCTGAGTGATTGCTCTTAGCTGCGAACCAGAAAGCGTGTTTGCATTGCAAAACTCTGAACAACAATCGAATGAAACCTTTGCATAGCGAATTGTTCGTAAACACTGAGCTTAACATTAGAACAATAATGGGATCATGCTTTGAATAGAGCTACTGAGTAGCTCTATTCAAAGCTACTCAATAAATTTCTGTGTGACGAAAAAGAATTGGAAATCTAATTATCTCATGAAGTCCCTCTAAAAACTAGTCAATCTAGATTATCCCTTGGGTATTGTTGTGTTCGCCTTGCTTGTGGTATCCTTGAGGAACACCCCACGGCCGAACAGAGCCATAATGAGAAAGGCCTTACGGTGCAGTGACTCCCATTTCGTGAGGACAAAGGGGTCACGGATGGCCGTACGCCCCCTCGTGGTTGTTCAGGTCGTTGCACCCTGCGCACTTTGAATTCATGGAGCGCTTTGGTTCGACTTTTGTTTTTTTTAGACAGAATACGCCTACGAGCAACCAAATCCACGCCTACCTCTCCCCTTACGTTGACCAACTACCAATGACGTGTAGACGGCAGTGGTTGGTAGGTCGGCTTCTACCCCTTCTAAATTGCCTCATCCCGATATAGTTGTCCTAGAGAAGGTCCGAGTATGGACATAACTAAAGTCGAAGCTCAAGGCGTATCAGCAGTGATAAGAGGCGTCGAGAATAAACAAAAAGTTCATCCATTTCACCCTTCAATCACCCCTTGGCACCTAACTAACTATATTCTTCTTTTTTCCTTTAACAACTAACTCAACCATTTTATTCTGCGCGCATATACTTTACTAACGCATCCACACTCTTTGATATCGTGTAGAATTAGTCAGTAAATCAAGTGTTTTTGCCAAAATATATAGGGCTAAAGTTGCTGTTGTACTTAAAATGCAGTTGCCATATAAAATCCTAGTTGACCGTGATGTTATTAAAAAGCTGGTCGTTTAACGACTGGAAGTAAATCGTCGATTGTTGTTGGTATTGCACCCGTTTGTGTAGACCTCGGATTGGCTCTGAAGTTGAATTCACGATTCAAAAATATGAAAGCCTTCCAGATCAATAGTTCATATGGGAGTTACAACATACGTTTGCTGTCATGATGAGTCACCACAAGTGTAGTAATTAGAAAAAAACATCCGTTAGGCCATCACGATATCGGCCTGTCCCGCGCAACTCTGCATTGTTAATAACAACTTTTAACGTTATCTGTAGTGAAAGGCATAACAGTTGCAGATTAACGAGTCACGTAGCTGGGTGTGTTTTTTTCTTAGTGCTTGGCACGGGTGCCTTGTTGGCCTGGGTCTGCACACCCTCCATGCTCGCCACTAGCTCAGGGCCGTACCGAGCTGGGCAAGCAAGCAGGGAGTGAAGCCAATTTCTAACGCGTGTTCTCGCTATCGTGCTTTTATTATCGCCATTGTGCGGCCTTTGACTGGCTTGTTGACATAAACGACGCGTTCACAGACTTCGAGAGCGAGTACCAGTTGACAGAGGAGTTCTGTCAGGCACACTATCTTGTCGGAGTCCTGCTCGTGGAGCTTCGTGCTGCTCTGTCAGAAGTGCTCAAGGTACGCCAAATGGCTATCAAAGTACTCTGCAACCTATTAGCCAAACATGCGTTCGACGATCGATATCAAGGCTCGGTAAGTACAAGCTGAATGATAGGAAATATTTAACAACGCGAGAAATTATGTAGGCATAGTCATAATGGCAACCAATTTGTTGTGTTATCCTCGAAAATCCCTATATAGGTGAAGTATAAAAATATATATTCATTTTCTTATCCCTCCACTGGCAAATCGGCATCACATTTAGTACGATTGGGTATCGACTCGAATACCTTCTCCTTCATTTATTTGTTCTGCTGTTCATTTCTTTGTCTCTGATTTCCTCCGGTACGTTCCGGATTCAATGGTGCATCGTGGACCTCGTCTAGTCACAGCAAATGCGGATCGCATCCCTATACCTGCCGGTGATCTCGCTCCTTCTTGAGAATATCAATCGACTCCAGCAACCGCAGGCTCTCTCCGGCATGCCGCCCGCGGCTGCGCCAGGATCCTGCGCACCCTCAGTGGGTAGTTCGGTTTTCGCATCGATTACGACGATGGACTGCCTGTCGATGGGCGGCGGTTCCGTCTGCTCCAGCGCCGCATCCCGTCGTACGTCCCAAATCCTGTCGGACGCCGGCTCCTGTGCCTCATCGACGGTCACCCTTGCTGCTGGCGGAGTCAACGGCAGTGAGAACAGCTCTCCAGAGCACTCGAAGAGGAACACGCTCGTGCTAAGCGCACAGGAAAGGGCCAGCCTCCGAGACTCCAATTACCTTTCAATTATCGCCGGTCAGGGTAAGTTCCCTGTATAGGTCCATATACAATTCCTACAAAAAACTGAAATTGATAGAACTTGAATAGTATATCCCACTAATGGAAGGCGAAAACTAGTACGCTCGGAGGGGAAACACTGCTGTGGTTCAGTTCGTCGTACGGAAGTCGAAGTGCAGCAACAATAATAATAAGCATGCTTGTTTTGCAGCATCCTTGCCCCCTTTCTCCAATGGCTTGTCAGCCATGTCGAGTGGATCGCAGACGTCTCTCGAAAGTGCTGCCTCAGCCCAGACCACCTCTGAATCGAACACTCTTCGGGGAAGTGGGAGTCCTACCCATTCGTTGTCCGCACATGGCCCTGGTGGTGCCGGCGGAGCAGGTCACGTCCGTTCCCCGTCAATGCCGTTCGCCAGCTCCCTTGGAGTTGTGCGATACGACAAATTTGATACCCACGAGGTCAAGGACCTACTCGTCTCATTTCTCTACATCGTGAAGCATCTTCACGGGGGTGAGCACGCGACTGCAAGCTTTCCACTTCTTAAAAAGTACACGCTTATATTCATTCAAGGACTAAGCGAAACATCTACGACCTGTATTTCGAGATATCGCAACGCCCTGCAATTGCCCTTGTGACTAATGATGTTAAGTGGTAATGTTTCGTATATGCGCGTTAATGTTCACCTTTGCAGAAGTGCTTATCGACTGGTGGGAGACATGTCCCGATAGTGAGCTTCTGGATTTCTTCCATTTGTTCGAACTGTGTTTGCACCAATTCAAGTACCAGGGCAAGAAGCAGCACCGCGGCAGGGCGTCAGCTGCCGCCCATCTCAAATCGATGACGCTCCCCGCTCGAACGCAGCCGCCAAATTTCCAGAGACATTCAGCCTATGGGAAGCCCGGATCAGCCGGGACTAACTGGGACTCCGATGAAGGCAATGGAATGTATCGGGCCTTGCTCGAAGCCAACATGGCAACCGAAGTAGGCCTAATCACACTAGATGTGCTGGGCCTGTTCTGTGGCAACTGCAAGAAATCGCTACTATACAATGAAGGTGATAACCCCCTGATGCGACGACTCTTCGATATTTACCTCAGCTTTTTACAGGCAAGTACTGCCCACCGTCTTTCATCGCCTACCAGTCGCGGAATTAATTCCTAATCATTGTCGATTCATCGTATGCGATAGATGACATATGTTCTACCGAATGTCAAATATGAAGATTGCGTATGATTAGTGATATGATTTCGAGAAGATTTCAAAGTGAAACAAGCGACAGCGAGTGAAGCTCAAGTCTCGATTGGGCCTCGATTTTCAGGTGGGCCAGTCGGAGACCCTATTGAAGCATGTGTTCGCCGCTCTGCGGGGCTTTGTGAACAAATTCCCACAAGCTCTGTTCGCCGGCAGCGCTCTCCTATGCGGCAGATTGTGTTTCGAGTTGCTGCGCTGCTGTAACTCCAAGCTATCCTCAGTGAGAATGGAAGCATGTGCCCTTCTCTACCTACTGATGAGAGCCAACTTCGAGCACACATCAAGGCGGGCTCTTACGAGGGTAAGTTTGTCTGTATGTATACGCGTTCGTACAATATAATAATTGTAACGGACGCTTCGTAACGACTCGTTGCTATTCTTCTAATTACTATTATTGTTATTGTCTAACTAAAATATATATACGCTACCTATTAGTTACATTTATCAAATGATGCTACGATTCGCCGCTCGTACAATCTACAGTTGTATTATACTCACTAACGAACTTAAGTTGGTGCTAACGCTGCCGCTTGAATTATTTATTAATTCATGTTATTACTTATCTTTATTAGGTGCATCTTCAGTTGATAGTGTCGGTGTCCCGTCTGTTGGGCGACATCACCAATCTGAACTCAGCCCGTTTCCAAGACTCGCTGTCGGTGATCAATAACTATGCCGCTGCTGACAAGGCGATGCAGCACACCATATTCCCAAATCAAGTCAAGGATCTAACCAAAAAGGTAGTCGACATACGCACGCACAGTCACTTAATGTGTAAAGATCAAAGTTGTGCATATTTAAACTAGCACACCAGTCGATTCGACTAAGCAACATCGGCAATGTCCTGCTGTTTTGACACCCGTCTAGTCTACAATAGTGGCTACTGATAGTTATCTATTAGAATGGGTTCTCGGTTATGGGCTCTCGCCCACCAGCGATTGCAGGCCGACTGAGTTTGTACTGGCCGTTCGTAGTCACCTATAATGAGAGTGAGTCACAATAACGAGCAAGCCACCGGTGTCGTTCGACCATGCACACAACACACGCCGAATCGCTAACTCTGTTCTGCTGTTCTCGCAAGGGCAGACTCTCAAGGGTGTTCTTCTTCTTACCACGTCCTTTTCCATTTCCTCGATCGCTGTTCATTCAGGTTCGAACAGTGCTAATGGCGACAACTGCTATGAAGGAGCATGAGAATGATCCCGAGATGCTGCTTGACCTTCAGCTGCGTCTGGCGAACAGTTACAGTGCGACGCCGGCATTGCGGCGTACGTGGCTCGAGGCCATGTCGCGACAGCACGAACGGAATGGCAACCTCACCGAGGCGGCGTACTGCCTCATCCACGTGGCGGCCCTGGAGGCAGAGTTTCTCAAGCACCAGGGCGTCTTCCCGCAGGGCTGCCACGCCTTCAAGGATATCTCGCCGAACGTCGTTCGGGACGAGAGCAACTTGAAGGAGGATACTGGAACCCACGACTTCCCCTATAGTGAGGAGTCGCTCGTCGAACGGCTGGAACAATGCGCCAGTGCTCTGTACCAGGCGGAGAGGTATGAACTGATGTCCAAGGTGTTCATGCTCTGCATTCCCTATTACGAGCGGAACAAGAACTACGAGTCACTTGCAGAGTGTTATAAGACACTGCATGCCTCATGCCAAAAGATTATCGAAGTAGAGACTTCTGGACGGCGACTGCTTGGCACCTATTATCGAGTCATGTTCTTCGGCGAAGCGTTCTTCGGAGAGGAGGACCAGAAGGAGTACATCTACAAGGAGCCGAAAGTCACCTCGCTACCGGAGATCTCAGAGCGGCTCAGACATCTGTTCGTCGAGAAGTTTGGCTCGTCCGATGTAGTCAAGATGATTATGGATTCTAGCCAGGCAAGTAGAATATTTTCCTTTAAACACCGTATGCCTAAAACTACTGCCCCTCTAGCCGATTATAGCCTAAGAACCTAACCAACCCAACCTAACCATTAGGTTGCGACACGTATTAACAATCATTTCTAATATAATAACACACTCACCTATAGTCAACATATTATGAGTATTATGACTAATGTCATGCATGAAAGATTGTGACTCCCATACCTCGCGTGTAAGCACCGCATTATGTAACAATGTCGTTATTATTATTATTATTATATTATTCATGTTTATTATTATCATTATTATTTCACTTTGCAGGTGAAGGTAAGCGAGCTTGATCCGAAGTGCGCGTATATTCAGGTGACGCACGTAACGCCGTACTTTGGTGAGCAGTCAACGGATGTGGAGATGTCCGACTTTGAGCGGCACCACAACGTCGACGAGTTCATGTTCGAAACGCCGTTCACGCTAGCGGGAGGCAAAGCACGAGGCGAGCCGCACGAACAGTGTAAACGCCGAACCGTACTTACGAGTAAGTGTATAAATCATTGTCTAATCCTGGCTGCTGCTGCTGCTGCAGGTGTATCAAAGATAACAACAAACACAACTAACTATATGAGTGTGGCTGAGTAAACAACAGGCACTTTTGGCATAGCAAAGATTTTTCGTGAAAATTTAATGGCTCGTTTCTTATAGCGCGTATAACATACACAGCTCTCGTATTCGAGCTTTGGCTATTAAAGCAGAGTATTACCGATGTTTCTTTGTTAGGTCTTTCCCAGGGGCTATATCAATTTTTTACTGGCAATTGTTCTCGAACTACTTGACATAATGGATCTTATTTATTTTCGATTAGTTAAACAGAATGTATATATACAATAATTATTTTAATTATTATATTTTATCGCACGTATATAATTACATTAATTGAGCGTGAATAATGCAGAACTACTTACTGCCGCGTTATGAGTAAAATTTGTATTGCCTACCCCGCCGTGACTCGGTGGCGCAACGGTAGCGCGTCTGACTCCAGATCAGAAGGTTGCGTGTTCAAATCACGTCCGGGTCAGAATATGTTTTTGATTTGTGCTTGTTAGGTTTTCATTAAATTTAGGTATTCCTCATTGTATTTATGAAGCGCCTTAGTCTTTACAGTGTCGTACATATTTAACTAAAACAAAATATATAAAAAAAATACGCAATTTTTGTCTCAATCTATCTATATGTTTTGATAGCTGGGGCTATGATGTCTGAGTTCTATCTCTAGACACCCTCCAGTTCACAATCAGAAACTAACTTTCATAGCAGCGACCCGTTGACAGAGAGATGGCGTATTGTCACTTGTTTGCATGCATTACGTGTAACTCATATTTCTTATGGCAATAGCCGAGTCTATCGCCCCAACAAAAATGATGGATATATCGACTAGACTCGAGTTATGCAGATACATTTCTGTTGGCTTAACCGAGCGTTTGTGGCATCGTATCATCTGCACGTTTCAGCCGAGTACCGTTTTCCCTACGTGAAAAAACGTATCGCAGTCCGTGGCCGAAAATCGTTCGATCTCAGCCCAATCGAGGTGGCGGTTGACGAAATGCAGACACGTGTCATTGAGCTCGACCAAATCATTGCCAAAAAGCCCCCGGACGTGAAGAAATTGCAGCTTAAACTGCAAGGCAGCATCAGCGTGCAGGTAAGCTCGTATATATACGTCATGTGATGGGGTTCGAACCTGCGCCGTCCCCAGCAAGAGACCTAACCTTCAGCGAGACTGCGCAGGCGGTTATTCTAGGGTAAAAGCGTCATTTAATATTTTTGTTCTTTTTTTTCTTTCGGTGAAAATGAAAAAGGTACTGTATGCTTATGATCGCCATATATCAATTTCCAAATCGTAATATGGTGTACACTTGAGCGACGTCCAATTCATGCATTGACATTTTGGCTGCAGGTGAACGCCGGCCCTCTTGCTTACGCGAGGGCGTTCCTCTGTCCGTCAGCGGTGGTGAATCAACCAGCCATCGAGGTAGAGAAGCTACGCGAGACGTTCGACCGTTTCTTGGCCTCGTGTCAGGCGGCGCTCGACTTGAACGGCAAGCTGATCTGTTCCGATCAGATGGAGTACCATCAGCAGCTAAAGAGGAACCACGCTAATGTTGCCCGACAACTCGTCGATATTCAACAGCACGGCGAGAGCATCCAGAAGGTGCGTCTCATCCGCGATTTCAATCCCCCCACACACACATACACACACGCATACATATAGGCGTTATAACAAGCGTAAGCTCAGCAGAAAGAAGCTCATCAAGAGCCCAATTACAACTTGGCACTGCTGTTGTTCCACTATTGGCCAGCTGTGTTTTTTTCCTCTGTTAGGGTTGAGGCTAAATTGTTGTGTTGTCGATTCTGTTTCCTCGGCCGTTTGCCGCCCTAACGCAGCCGTCCGCTGGCGGTGCAACGGTGGATTCGCGGGAATGCGAGACCTCATCATCGAATGGATCATCGTTATCATCTTCGAGCAAGCGGCTCTCGTCCGAAGTACTCCACTTTGTTAGTGGCACGCCTGGTTCCAGCACTGCGTGATACCGATATCAGCAAGAACCACAATGAAGCCAGCAACAACAACAACAACAACAACAACAACAACAACAGTGACCACCACGACAACAACAATCGCAGACGCAGCAGCGATTCACCAACATGAAAAACCACGTAACAACATGGACAAAGTCAAGTAGCACTGGGTAATTTAGCCAAATATGAAGCAGAGACTGCCGAGCGGAGAAAGACAAACAAAAAAACCGAGGTGGTGTTTTCGTCGATCTGTGCTGGTAGATCGTTTTACCCACATCACCGTTCCCTCTCTTCGTTATTTTTACTAGTCCACGATCATTGGCGTATTGCGCAACAAGTATGTAACACCCAACAAACAAGCGACAACTTGCGTGACCACTGTGCGTGCCATTACCCCATTGTCTGTCTGTGATGAACAGGCGCTATTTTGTTAATTGTTATTATCGATAATTGTAATAATCACCATGATGATAACGACGACGATGCTGACGCAACGAGTAGAGATAATCATTCCTCGAAGTCGTCTGATTGCTCATTGGGTTACCACCGCACCATAGCACGATCATGTAAAGAAGCAGTACTGATAACGCGATGCGTTTTACTCACCCGTTCTGTTGGGATTACACTGATGATTGTGTCACTATCCATCAGACTTGTTCGCTGTCGAATGCCGTCGCCATAAATTGATCAGCAAATTGAATCGCTCAGTGAGCTTACGAGTAAATTTCTCAGTCGTCTATATATATATATATATATATATAATATTGCACTGTCCCGCTTTACTTACTGCTTTATGCTACAGCTTTTAGCCCATCATGTTAACTATATGTGGGTCTATGAAGAAGCTATTAACTGAATGAGTGGTGGGAATAGCCACCGAAGCTACGGTTCGTTCCGCCTCGCGTAGGAAATATTCTAACCTAATCTTGGTATCTGCTATACTGCAGAACTACGAAGCCCTAAGAATGGCGAACCTGGATTTGAGTTCAGGTTGGTCGACTCTCTCTGTCCACGATCGCCGGTTTCTGCTTGTGTGAAATCAAGCGTTTTTTTTAAATTTCGTTGTACTATGTAGATCTTAGTAGATCATACGGCGTATTAAACACTCCGTGCGTATAAATGTAAATGTAGATATAAAGAGGAATATCGAGATAGTGTCGGGCTGGGCTGTTCAGGCCCTGAGTGAACCCGAAACGAAAGCACAAGTACATTTTGTACGAATTTTAGTAAAAGTACTGTCAACGCTACAAACGCTATGGTATTTATAAGAATAGTGACAATAATAACGATAATTCAATAGTAGAAATTATGCTGATGATTATACGGAGCGTTTTATTGTAGAACAGGGATCCGCGCCGCGTAGTATATATATATATATATATTTATTTATTATATATGTAACGGAACTGTTTGCATAGCTGTCATAACGACTGGGTGATGACGAGCGGAAAAAAAGGCAATTTCGTAATGAGAATAATTTTGAATCGGATTCGAAGCTTATACCCATATTTGTGTACCTGTCTCTTCAAGATAGTATTTCATACGATTCTACTGAGCTAAACGATTTTTCAAATAATTTAAATGCATTTGTCTACATCACTTGACTCCTGCTTAGTGGCGCGTAACATGCCGGACGCGGTAGCAAGGTTCGATGCCCAACATCAGCGGTGCCTCCCTCTCATTTCCACCTAAACGTTTCCAGCTTTCCCTGTCTATAGTGGACACGCCCACGACCCCATGGGGGTCGACTTTTCTCCCCTCACCATCCACTCGTTCTTCAACGCTCCCAGCGCTCAGTTACACGGACAACAGGCAACAACGTCATGTTACAGCCCTCGACAGTACTACTACTACTACTATATACGCGCACGCAGCGGCCTAATGAGGGTTTGTTAATGTCTCGTCATCATAGGGTGATTGATGCAGATGCCATTTGACGAGGCCTCACTGTATTATCATTAAACGAATGGAAGCAATACATGATAATACCAATATACCTTTTTGCCACTTTGCGACTAGGAATGAAAAAATGGAAAGCGAGGCTTTGTATGTAGCAACTAGCTAACGATGAGAAATGATAGTGCAGTTCGGAGGGATGATCCAAGGTACATCTAGGACATAGGGTGTAAGCCTACCGGGATGCTTTTTTCCCCGAGGAATCACGTGTTATGAATAGCCACACAGTCAAACCGGTAGCATATACTGAAGTACATCTCGAATCACGAAACTACTTTATCATTATAACAAATATACATTATTGATGATAATAATAATAATGATAACAATAATAATGTTATGAATAGTGTACAGAACGCAAGCAGCATCCTTAGCGATCCGATTAAAAATTAGTGAATTATTTACATTTATTAAAAGGAATCAATAATAATTTATATACGATAGGCGTCGTATACCTCTATATTTCATATACACGCACGCTCACTCATGTATACATCTTATATACATGTATGTATCATGTCTACCTGTCTGTCTACACTCCTGTGTAGTAATTAATTTCCCAGTGAGCTTTCTTCTGATAGTGGAATAAATCCACAGCTTTATTCCGATTCAATGTCATGTTGAAACATGAGGTCAGCTCAGTTTCTGTCGAGATTCCCTCCTTGTATCTAATGCATCGTTTGTATATAGCAAAACCCGACTCAGACAAGATCCAAATGAATGAAAGCAGCGACTCGTTGTTCAGCGAAGAACACAAGACTCCTGCCGTAGACTGCTCGTAGCCTGTTATGCGAAGACGCAAGACCGTGCCAGATTTTTGTTCTGTTGTCTCGGTTATTATTGCTTGCACTAATGATATTTACATACATATATACACATCCGGAGTAACACGTTTGAGTACGGTTTTTTTTTCGTCGTCTACGTGGTGATGACGGTGATGAGATAAGATGACCCTTGAACGGAGGTCGCTTACTTAGAGGGAGGAACGGGGTCCGTTGTCTCATTTCACTCGAATTGCTTTTACGATTATGTTTTATAGAGCATTGCAATGTGCATAGATTTTTGTTCCTATGGAGCAATGTAACAATATAATCAAGGTGTCGAACGAGACAGAACCAGTTATCGTACACGCTGTTTACATTACAGACACACACACACACATATATATAGGAGATATACTCGCCATACAATACGATTTTCTCGTACGTGGGAACATCCAACCAAGCGCTCCTATCCTAGTCCATGAATTTCGATTCTGTCCTTAATCCTTATGGTAATAATTATTATTTTTACGACTATGTGAATAAATGATAAATGCTGTAAGACGGAAAATATATACGACGAACCACTAATAAATGAGGATAGTAACAGATAATACAGTAACTACTCCTGTATGACAAGCAAACAAGTACATTGCTGCAAACTATATATAAATATATATATTAAATCAATTATATGCTAGTACACAACTCATATGTAATGTAGGCTTCGGCGAGCGCTTAGGCGAAAATTACAGATACTCCCATAATAAGACTGAGGACAGACATTAGATAGGATGATGGCTAAATCAATCAAGTCAATCAATTCAATCATTAAAGAGAACACAGAAGAATTTGCTCATCGTTCAATAAAGTAGATTTTCTACAGTGAAAATGTGCCGATGTATTAATTTATTAACTATAACTCGAGGTATATAGAAAAACTTAATATTTTTTTATAAGTCAATAATCTTTTTATTATCTTTAATATTGAAAGTAATTAAATTGAATAAATAATATAATGATTTCATTTTATATATTATATATATATATTCAATTATAAACATTTATTAAGGATAATATATAGCTTTACATTAATTCATTTAGAAATAATGAGGTCTTTCTTCATTTACCGAACCCGTGAGTGTCTATGTCACATCGCGAGGTTGACGATGAAATCGAATCGAAGATCTCTGTCTGACTGTCGCCAGGGGCCAACCAGCTCCCGGAGGATGTCGCCTTAGTTACCCTAATAGTGAGCGTCGTTGGCTGCTAGGCAAGAGGGACATATCATGGAGCCACACTTTTTTATATAGCTTCGTGATCGTATTTTTAGAATCAGTTATAAGTGACTTCGATGGGCACAGCATGGCCAAATAGCCGTTCCCAGTTCGTACAAATTCTGGCCTCTATAGTCCGTATTCTGCCAATCCATGGAAAGTATGATATCTTCTGTCGAATTCAAATCGAATGCCAAAATGATCCAATACGTGCGGGACAGGGCCATACATAGACGTCCTCTTCGGTGATAAGACTGTCGCGTCGTATAACCAGATCCAGGATGTTCTCATCACTAGATTGTGTAGGTTCATGTATTACCCGCCTTGCACCTTTTATTTTTTGAGACAACACAATGCCAACACATACCACCTCGGAGTAGTCGTCGTGTGTGTGAATATCTGTGAAAGTCAAGGAGCGTTGAACTCCCCAGTGTGAAGTTAGGCCCTCAGCTGAGTATCCACGAAGGACAAATGCGTTGCACTAACAGTGTATTTTTAATAGACCCAACTTTTACCGATTAACTACTACAGCAGAAGGAAAAGGTGGTTTATCAGTTAGAAAAAAAAACTACTACGAAGGAGCCGGTTGTTTTCCTATCTGTAAACCTATTCCTTCTAGAGTGCAACTATTTCTTCGTCTACCCATTGAAGCAGTTCTAGTACTAACTCCACGCCAGACCAAGGTAACTTCAGTTCAGTTAAATCATCTTTCCACTTTTCGCTAATCAATAGCACACATTCTAGATTGTGATAAATGTAATCCAAGACACAAACAACAAAGGCTATACTATGGTTACACCCGCTCTCCCTAGCAATTAAAAATAAACCACAATAAAAACACGGTTGAAACAGGCGGGTTGTTTTCTTTTCCTTTTCGCTTTATTCCATTATAGCAGCAGCATTGTTTTTCATTTAGTTTCATCTTTCCATTTTTGCACATCGAGACATTTCTCTTTCGAAGGCCAACTAACGCATCTGCGCTGAACCTGGCCCGGTTTTTTGCCACTTGCACTTTAGTTATTTTCTCTTCGTTATTATTTTTCTCATCTATTTTGTCACCGAGGTAACCACACTCATGCATTGACTGAAGAAACCTCGGCACGTCTAACGTAAAACCCCGCCTATACGTAACGACCCGTCTATTTCTGAAGATTTTGTCACGTTTCCATCAGCTATATCTCTCTCTCTCTCTCTCGCTCTCTTCCTTTAGCCAAAGGGAATGGTGACTCTGGCGGTTCGAGGAGATCAACCGTAGCTCAGCAGAAGTGAGAAATCAATCTGTCGTCGATGATCTTCACTGAATCATCAGCAGTAGGCTTCTCACGAAACGTCGCTACACCGTAAACGAAATCTACCCCTCGGGACATTACAGTATACCCCCTCCCCCCGTTGTCAATTGGTAAATGGTGCCAATTGCCTTTTGACAGTTTAGCGATTATATTATTCTGTTGTTCCCACTCCTCGGGTCGGATCGATACAATTTCCCCATATGACGATCGCCGTATGTGACACACCAGAGTTCTCGACGGGGATTCGACAGGAATCGACAAACGTTTACCTAAATAACATCGCAGCCATTGTTGGTAGATGGCTCCGCTCAGTTGGCTAGCTCGGGGCCACTATACAGCCGCTACCTATGGCTGTATTCATTTCAAATGTTATTTTTCATTTTGCGTGGTTCCCTTCTATCCTTGTGATACCTGTGTATGGTTGTCATCATCGCCACCGCCGTCACGCAGTACAAAACTAGAACTCTCCAACGAATTTCCTTCTTCCATTGCAGTGGAATCGTACGCGTCGATTGTACGCATACACTCTTTAAACGTGTGTATCATCTGTGTGTATTTAACTGGAGCCAACGATGAAAAAGTAGCAGAAAATATGTTCTTCACTTGGCGACGCGACCGGCCTATTCATCTTGGTGAAATACTATCCACGACACCCATTCGAGATCACCATCCCTCGAAGTTTCGTAATAGAAATGGACATGTATGTATCAGCACAAATTGAATTGTATAATGAATGCGTTACCCGGGCGAGCACTAACTAGCTCTCTTAGTTTCTACTCATTGTCATCGTTAGCTGTGACGGCTAAACAAAATTAACGCGCTCAGATGATTCTTCTTTCATCAGGTCTGCCTTCGTATATAGCAATATATACTCTTCTTTGCTTAGATTAATTCTCACATTCATCATCATCGGTGTAATACAATAATCACAATAATAATATCATCACCATTAATCAACTCAACTAAGGGCAGTATCGTAACACTACACGAGAGCGGACGAAGATCGTTGACGAGTTATTCAAGGGGAATATGATTAATAGGAATAATGACATGACGATCTATAAGTCGGCCTTGTCACGTCCCAATACGTATATCAGCCGGAGAGCAAGCTGAACACGTGTTTACTTATAATTTCAAGGGTTTACTTGTATATTTTCATTAGTAAAATGAATACCTGTATGTTAATCAATGCCATTATATTTTAAGGAATCAAACACAAATAATGATTTAAATAAGCACAAGCTTAATCGAGGACTTCCTCTTCGCCATTGCTAGCGGGAGCAGGTTCCACGCGACCAATACGATCAGATATGGCTGTACTATATCCAACCATTTCGAGATCCTAATTATTTACAGGGTTTTCTTCGTCCGTCCTCGCTGTTTGACACCCGTCGACAGAGGCAAGAGCACTCTCCTGGGCCCAGCTCGCTGGACTGATTTCGTTACCCACAGGGATTTTTTCACAAATTTCCACAGACTCCTCTCAGCACTCTGCCACACCGGCTTAACACGCACGCGTCCAGGAGTCTTCCTATTTTCAGCTATTGAAGCACATTCAAGAAGCAGCATAACGCAGCAGACTTCTGTCGCTATCTCCGCTATGCGGGCCCGTGAACGCCACTCACCTCCGGAAGACCAATCACTGTGTCGTTCATATGGCTAATTATGCCTTATACGTTTTCTGCCTGTTATCGCCATGCCGCCCGGCATGGTTTGATCAACAACAAACAAATGTTGATATCGCCTCCTTCACATCTGGGAGATCGATCCGCCTCTGTCACACACTCCGGCCCGACTGGAGGAAACGCGTTGACACGCGCCCACTGCTTCTCTCCAACGTTATTCCTCGTAGCATTTTTTCCTGCTTGACCAACGCATTTGTTGTTTTTGTTGATGTTTTTGTTTTGTTTTCTAGATAATTATTTGTATTTGTATGCACTTGTTTTCTTCATCATCGTATTCACTATTTGGCCTTGTCGCCTATTTACGCGGCTGCTGGATCATCATAGGCTTAGTGTGGTTTCCCGGGCTCCCCTGTCGATACTCGTGGTTCGGCTGGGGCTTGTTTTCGTGGAAGGCCTTAATCGCTTCCGGTGGGAAGTCGGCATCACCCTACAATACACCATACGTAGTATGTAAGTACTAACAATTGCAAAATTATAGAAAACAATATTTAAACGGTACAAACATTGGACACGGACGAGAAACACAGGGAGGTTTGTGCAATTAATTGTGAAATCAGCCGTTACGAATTGCTTAATGCAGTTAGCTTCAATATCTGGTGATTGCTTCCTTACTCTGGTTTTATTGCTTAGTTTTAAGCTAACGTAGCATCTGAGAAGATCATTCGAATTGCAATTTGAGTGATGCGTTCTTCGAGTAATTATTTAACCTGGCTGTAGTTCTCCCGTAGAACAGCCAGCGACTTGGAAGCCTCTCTACAAATTATTATATTTCCTTAGGTAATTCTGAATTAACTCAAATGGGCTGTACAGAGCTATCTGCAGTTTCAACTGAACTCAGTGAACGAGACAGACAGATGTTGAACTGGGTGCGTATGCACCGTCAACAAAACACACGCGGCCGTTTCCAGAACTTTTGTGTAGCCCCAAAGTTCGTTGAACTTAGCACCCATGAGGGTGGTGGTGGTAAATTGCATTTGGCAAACAAGGACTACTTCCTTGGGAAAAAAACATATGTGATGAGAACGCAGACCCCGGTGAAATGTCTACCGCTCTGGCGGCTTTATCCGCACAAAATGCGAAGCGAACAGTGATTGATAACGGGCCCTGCGTGTGTATACGAGTTAAGCTCTATGGACGGCAACTAGGTAAGCGCCAACGACGAAGCCAGCTTGAGGGATAGAGGTAATCTCATTGCTTGCTACAAATTTTGAGATGGGCCTAACAAGCAGTGCAGTGTTTCTGACAGCTGGCAGAAAGATGGGATTGGGAGTTGACTTAGCCAGATAACGGATAGAACGGAAACAGCTGAGAAGTTTCCAACGCTAGCGACGGCCCTGGAAGGCTCCCACGACAAATCATGACATGTGCACAGGATTTGTGCACAGGAACTCGGCCGCGGAGAGCATTTCGCTCAAAAACAACCATTGTCCAACTAACGCGGTAGAGACAGTCGTCGTGGGCCGACAAGAAGGTTTCAAATCTCGCCCAAGCTGGCTACTGAGTGACCCGAGATATGTGGCAACCAATAACATCTGACCTTCCAACTTATTTTCGACTATCCACGTCAAAATACAATAGCTTTTACCTACACTATGTATGCCTAGCAACAAGGTCTACCCTATAACGGGAGAATCGGAAGCGTATCGAAACGCAAATAACATGCACAAGTCTTAGCGAGTTAATCCTAAAGAGAGTGATCTCTTTGCAGCTAGTTGGACCTTTCGTTGAGATGTCCTTACCTTCATAATTACTCCACTTATCATTTGTTTAATTTGAGTGCTCTTGGGAGGCGACACCGACAAGAGCGCCTCGTCGGACTCTGCTTGCGAAGGGGGACCCGATACCTCACGCTCCGGTTTGTGCTGTGTGATCCTCATACCGCCAGCTTTAACTACACACGAGAAATCGAACAACGATAATTAGATAAATTAGTGATATTAACTAGAACTATGGCTATTTACACGCAATTGTACGAACACGCGGTAAGGCATCTCGTAAATTATCCCGCTTATTCGTAAATATAAATCGGTACTTATACATCAACCAATATATTTTTGTCTATTTGTTAAACCATGCCACGTTTGGTTGATCCTTACATTGTAGCAACGACTCAATTGGCCATCAGTGAGCTCCTATCTCAATAATAACAATAAAAATCTAGGAGAGGCCGACTGGACGCTAGCAAAGACATAGACATCTAAGTTGATTCCGTCACTTCAGTCTAAAGCTGGTGTTTGTCACCTGCGTAATCACCAACTATCCATGATTTCGTTACGCGCACCGACCGCCAAATACTGTTAGATAGTCGACAGAAGCCTGTTCAGAGGCCCTGCTCATTATTCATTATTTCCGCTACATTAATACCGTTATGCTAACGCATCTTCTCAAAAGCCGCTCAAAAATGGATACCACATTATTATTGTTCTAAGGCTCAATGCTCTTTCGCTTTTGGTGTGTTTGGCTGTTGTGATTGCTGGCAGCCGACCCGGGTGCTGACTCGTTGTTTTCAAAGCTCGGCTTTTTCTTTAGAATCTCCCACTTTCTCTCTCGCCTGCGCTGCATGGACAGTTCGGCGGCGATCATTGCTATCAACCTTGGAAAGAGAACGGGCTGTCTACCTAGACCAATGTTGTTCGACGCCAAACACACGACAGGCCTTGCCCAGCAATACTGGTCGACCTTATCCTCGTCACTCACTGTATAGACCCCGCCGCAGCACACTACGTGCGTGCGTGTGTGTGTGTGTATGTATCGGGCCTTTTCAGCAGCAAGCATTTTTCGCCTGCGAGGTCGACGCTCTTCACCCACCAGATTGTCAATACTGGCCACGTTAAGCCGCACTCGTCCTCGCAGCTGCTGGCAAGGAGGACAAGGGAAGGCCCTCGATTCGAAAGGCCACTAGCGATTGTTGACCCGTTTATATTCCTTCGAATGAGTGTGGAGTTAGGTTGCACCGCCAAGGCAATAATCGACAATAACAACAACTAGCTGGTGTCAACACACTCCTTTTAGTTCGATTTCGAATAAGTCTGCAATCGTGGATGCACACCCAGCACAATTCACACCACGAATCACGGCCGTGCGAGTCAGGCTACTACTGTTTGCCAAAGGCAATGAAAATGGAAGGCTGAAAACGACCATTTCGACAAAACATATCGTGTAGGGGAGCTTGTTTCTCAATACTTGTTATGTCATGAGTTGGCAAATTGGTATGCATGTATTGGGTATACGACAAGTAGTGGATCAGTATTCAGCAGGGGCATAGTGCTGAGCAGCAGTTCAAGAATAACGAATCGAATATGTCCTGTTTAATACGAATAAGTAAACTGACTGATCGATACATTGCGGAGTCCGTACATGATGTGTTACCCCGTGGGCTATATCGCGTTTACTAAACATCATCTGCATGATCAGTTGTCAATGCTTGAGCAACAGGACACCGGTGTTGCCCGGTTGCGATTACTTTAGCCTTGTCAGCAACTATCGTGTAGGATGATGGAATCGGTGGACGATCAAAACAGCCAGATAGGGGATGGTGCTATCAACGGATGAGTTTTCAACGTGTCTCGACAATGGTGGCGCTAGCTATCAGTTCGCCGCACAACACGAACAGCCATAACCGCCCATAAAACTGGTAGTAACTAATAGCTAAGGGACTGAAGTCACTGTCGGCTGACGCTGTGGTTTGATAAAACTTCCACGGAGTTGCTACCCATCGTCTGCACAGTGAGTTGTCAGCGAAGTTCATTTGAATTATTGGCAATATCTAATCCATTTTAATGTACTCTCTGGCAGAATGGATGATGAGAGTTTTGTCAACCTATCTACGACGTAATCAAATACGCCTCTGGCTGCAACTCACGCATAAACATGTAACCGGACGTTCAACACGGAGAGTGATACATTCGATCGTGATATCAATGTGTCCGTTCCCGCAACAAATTGTCGATATTCCGAGCACCGAACGAAACCTGGATCGTTTGAATGATATTATATGAAAAACCTAACAAAAACAGTAACGTCATCATCATGCGAATGGTTGGAAATATGAGTAGGCCGAGGATGATCTGTACTGTAAACCGTACCGCAACTAGTCATTGCTGGCTGATTCAGTTCGGCAGCTTGCCTCACTGACATTTTCTATGGCGAGCGGCCACGAACCCTGGCCGCTTCTGTTTTGATACACAACAACATCCATAGGCGCACGCTTGTTCATTCCGCGTGTGGACCCAATAACGATGTGTTACGATCATTACGAATGTCTAATGATACGTGAGCAAATCAGCGAGTATAAACGCATCCCAGTAGGAATACTACGCTGTGCGAATTGAAACGGTATCCACGCGAAAGCCTAATGCCAAGCAGTATCAAAAATACGATGAGGATAGCACACACTAGCTATTGCAAGACGTCATAGCATGGCTATTACCCGTAGTAGTCAGTACTGGAAAGAAATGGCATGATTCAAAGAAAAGAAAAATGTTGTCCTTTCTCCAGTAAAACTCCTCGCTGGTAAAATCTCTCACGGTTGCCTTCAAACGATTTTCATGTCAACATTTCAAGCATACAACTCACATCAATCAGCGATTCACTGCCCAACGAATCTGCCGTCAAAAAGACCCCCCTCTTCCCCCCCCGGGAGTACACGCCACGAGTGATCAAATAATTCACTGAACGAATTGAATCAGATTTTGCAAAGATGTTCTCCTTCACCAAAACGACACAGAAGACACACGCATTTCTGTCAGCAATCCCGCTGACGCTGTGTCTCATCATATCCACAGAAAGAGCTGTATATATTTTTATCATACGACAAGTATTTTTATTATCGAAGGGCCACAACCAACCTTCGCATTAACAACAGCCTCTGGCTCCATTTTTGCCTCGGTATACGTTTGTCGATTGCCGACTATCGGCCGACTCGTTGTCCAGAGTTTGTGCTCGACTACCCAGCGAATGAAACGGGAGCAACAGAGGAACACCAGAAGTAGTAGCCACAACAGCAGCAGTAACATGTGCCCAGAATTCAGTCGAAGCAGCTCACCACTATTCCCGGGAGCAGACGAGCCCGATCGACCGACGCAACGAGACGCGCTCAATCAGAAACTGGTTTTCTGCTGCTGCTGCTGGCTTCTGCACACGTTCGTCGAGAACGTGTGCCTCTATCTACCGGTGGTTGGCTGCTGTTGTTGGTGCTGATGGTCTGTTAATAGACACTGCTTTTCCTATGTGTTGCCGATGCATGGTGGACAAGCTGTAGATGTAGTAGTGGTACTGCCACACAACTTGCACCATCTCCTCCTCCTCCTCATCCTATTGGTCGGCTCGAAGATAGGAAGAAGTAACCGTCCAACGAGAGATCGACAGGCTGCCAGGCAGCAAGGAGAAGGACAACAAGACAACGCTAGCGATAAGCTGCTACTGCTGTCGCCAGGCAGCCACAGCGTGAAGAAGGATCAAAAGAAGAAGCGAACAACAAACAGACCCGCCGGCGGTGGAAGACGTCGCCGATCCCGCTGGGCTCACCCCGCCGCCAGCATAAGACGACACCAAACGGAAGAGACGAAGTCGGAGAGAGATATAGAGATAGGCAGAGAATGAGAGGCAAACAGCGAGAGGAGATGAAACTGATGGGCGCGAACGAACAGCTGAAGTCCTGTGACAACAGCGGACACGAAGCGTTTGTTGTTAAAGATTGCGAAAACTACTGATGCCGGTACTGCTGCTGCTGCTGGTTCGGCTAAGAACTAAACATGGACAGAAGAATCTACGTTGTCGTCACAGATGGGGAGGACGAAATACTAATGAGCGTTTTCGAAGTGAACACCACGAATCGACACAACGAGAAAGAACGCAGCTGAACGGAGCGTTTTGGAAGTCTCACTAGATAGATGTGCGCTGATGATGTATAGTGAAGATTAGGTATTTCAATTGCCAATTGTTTATGTTGGTATACGTTGCGATTTATAGGTGGAAACAGGGGTGATCATGTGAGGACGATTGGCTAGTGATAAGGAACATTTCGAAGATATGGTCTTCGAAATTCGGCCTACCACGAAAGGCCCATTTCACCTCTCGTTCACAATTATAACAGGAGACGAAATCATTAAGTGAGGCTAAGTAAAGTTGATATAATGACCCTGACAGAGGTCGTGAATCTGAACTCCTGACTGAACTAGGACCTGACAATTCGTAAACTAACATATAGACAGTTGTGGATTGTCGCTCGATTGGTCCAAGCCAGCCACCAACGTATAGCAACCAACAGAATGTCGGCCATAGTAATAATACAAGCCTTTTAATACAGGTGTGATATTGCGTCAACTTCTCAACACAACGAGCACCCATAGTTCCGGCAGTGAGAGCGGATCCAGCCAATCCAACAAATACTGCCTCTGCCGTAGCATTGTCGAGGAGCTACGTACACAAAGTTATCTGCTTCGAGCTAGTGCTATTGTTACGATGCATGAGATCTGCTAGTTGCCATCTTCGTCACCTTCTGGAATCGCTCGTTATCATCCACGACGTTATCGAGACGGCTTCTATACCAGCCTACATGTACTATAGCTCCTGGGGAACGACACAATCGTCCGTCGAGGGACCACCTTCTCTGCCATGGCCGGCTAAAAGCTGTGGCCACCGCAACACCCAGCTCGGTAACTGCTGCTGCTGCCGTGAATAACAACAGGCTCAACCGCAGCCATGAGTGACTGAGCCGAGCCGCTGTGGCGACGGAAAGCCGTACTTGTTTACGTCCGCGGGCCTCTGCCAACCATCGGACAGACCAGCCAGCCAAGCAGGCCGAGTAACCGCGAAAGACAACGGCCGTATGGGCGTCACGTCGCGAAGCCGCCGCGACGCACAAAAATACCCTCCCTGGGTTCTCATCTGCCGCCGCCGCCACCGCAGCCGCCGTCATCACAGAGCGTTGAGTAAAGGTGATGGCAAACAATGAAATGAAAACTGAATTCAACGATGAAACGAAACAATGCGATGAATACTAACATAGCCCCAACCTGCCATATGGAGATGACACATGTAGGTTTTCAGTTGGGGAGCACTAGGTAGGCGAAAGGTCGAGTTGATGAGCAACCATCTTAGCAGGCAGGCGGCCAGCGTCATAGGCCGATAGGCTTCTGATAAAAATGAAAAATACAATCGCTGGCAATAAATTCATTAGTTACGCGCCTGTAACACGCAGTACGCAGCAAATAAGGCAACATATATGAGTATATGTTGACTCCCCGAGCTAATATATGACTTTATATATGTTGTCTGTTGCTGCTTATATTTTTGGTATGACATGCTTCTCGTAAGCGGCATACTTAGCGGTAATTTAGAAAGGTTACCATGGAATAACATTAACGCTGCCCCCCGGGACGATTTGGGCCTAAACGCATGCGCGACGCCTGCTTGTAGCATAGGCCGATCTCCGTTGCGGGCGCCGCATTTCGGAAACTACGCAGTTGGATGCGCATATTCGATCTGGCCTCACCACATCAATACGGTAGCATTGGACGTGTCGTAAATCATGTTCAATAATCAAGAAAACATCAAATCTAGCCGTCACAGTCGAAACCGGTCGCTGACAACACGTATTTTTAACTGACAAATAGCAAATTTTGCCCAGCTGCGGTTCTCGCTATGGGAGCGCCCGCCCCCATACGCCACGACGGACATCTGTGCATGTCTGTTGACTTACCGGCAGGCGGGTGTCCTCCCTTTAGCCGGCACTCCGATTGCGGGGTTTGAGGCATGTCGCCGCGACTGCTTGATCCTGCACGAAGGACCGATAAAGCCAGATTGCACGTTGGCACTCTGCTCGTAAGACGATTTCGTTGAAATGGAAATAGCGAGTGCCGTCGGCCGTTGCCGCGATTGTCGCTTCTGATCTATCGTTGTCGGATGCTCCGATGTAACGTTGCCGAGTGACTGCACTCGACGCTTGCTCGATGGCAACTGAGTCTCACCACTCTGGGCCTGCGCGACGTTTACAAGCGGTACGGCCAGCTCCAGTCGGGGAGAGGGGGCCAATAGACATGGCCCCCCATGGTGTGTGTGTGCGAACTGTTTGAATTTTTGCGCGTTCCGCCGTCACAGGCAACTTTTCCGAAGGCTGAACACAGCAAAGGTCGTACCGAGGTAGCAAATCGGTAATCGAATCGCGGCCGATCGTCGTGATTAAACGGTGGATGTTCGGTTGCATTTTTCGGTCGCCACAGACGGGCGGAGAAGGGTTTTCGCAGAAATTACATCGAATTCGTCTGCTGGAACGTCACTGGCGGGGCTTTGTTGAGGTTTTTGATTGTTTTGGTTGATACCGAGAGAGGAGAGTTCGTTCGTTCGTCTACTAGTCGGTTGAACGAGTTGTTGGTATAGCCAAAAAGAAGAAGCGGAGTTGTGTATCATAAAACTGTGAGTGAAGTGCGACCTTCGGATCATCAGAGCCCGGTGGTAGTTGCGTGTCGTCGACGGCAGGTGGCTACTTACCCCCCCCCACTACGCCATGGCACTCTCCGAAGCACAGAAACTCCTGGACGAGCTCATGGGCCGGCACCGGAATGCCAACCCGAACGAGACGCTCCGAACGATGGAGTGGGCTGAAGAGGACGTTTGCCGGCACTTTCTCATCAAGTTCTGTCCACATGACCTCTTCACGAATACCAAAGCCGATCTCGGCCAGTGCCTCCGTGTGCACGACGACCGATTGCGTATCCAGTTTAATGAAGAAGCATCCGAAGACTATAAACTACGCTACGAGCACTCGTTCATCGATATGTGTCGAGACCTACTGAAGGATGTTGACCGCAAGATTCAGCGTGCGCGCCATCGTCTCGACATGACAGCGGAACTGCGCGAGCAGGAAGCGAAAAAAGAGGTGAAGTCACCGGACGGCGAACGTATCCAAGTGCTCAATGACAAGATCAGTGTTCTACTCAAGAAAATTGAGGAGCTCGGCTCGAAAGGCGAGGTCGAGGAAGCGCAAGGCCTGATGAAACTTTGCGACGAACTGAAAGCCGAACGCCAGCAGCTATCAGCTCAAGCGAGCCGCTCGAACAACGACTGGATGAAGGTCAATCTTGAGCAGGACAAATCGATGGAAGTTTGCGACGTCTGTGGCGCGTTCCTCATCATCGGCGATGCCCAGTGCCGGGTCGACGACCACCTGAGCGGCAAGCAGCACGTGGGCTATTCGAAATTGCGTGAGTCCGTCGTCGAATACGAGAAGCGGCGAGAAGAGGCAGAACGACGAAAGCGCGAACGCCGCCGAAGTAAGGATCGGCGAGATCGTGGCGGTGGTGGCGTCGGTGGCGGAAGCGGTGGCGGTAGCGGTGGCGACCGCTCGAGAGAGCGAGGCGCCGACCGTTCCAGCAGAGAAGGCGGCGCTGTTGACCGCGACAAGGAGCGCGCCGACCGCTCCCGAGAGCGGCCTGATCGGGCCGATCGACGGGATCGCTCGAGGGACAAGAATGACCGCGGTGACAACAGAAATGATCGAACGGATCGCAACGATCGGCGGAGGAATCGAAGCAAAGAGCGCAGACGGCGGGATCGGAGGGAACGGTCGCGGGAACGGGACCGCTCCAGGGAGCGAGATCGGTCGCGCGACAGGAAACGCCGGTCCCGTTCGCCTCGATCGAGCAGACGCTGAATGAAGCTTCGGGGGCAAGCTTGGGCGAAGAGAGCCAAGCAGTGAGTGTGTCATCCACCGTCGTACGGTCCACGACCATTCCACCTCTGTCCACCGCTGTCGATTTTCAGCTGCCGCCTCATCGCCTTCGATCGGTCTTCGGGGCTTCTCTGTTGTGAACATTGTTAGGGAGAATGTTGCTTTTTCTTGTGGAGTCGTCAGAACAAATCAGGTGACAGGCGACGAGCGTACATAGATACACGAAAGCGTTTGTGTGTATTCGTTCATTGAGTCTATAATATTTATTACTATTGTGTTTTGCGAAAACGCATACATCATTTTGCCATTGATCGGGAAAGGCGATTCTGAGGCGGACGGGGACAGGTGGCTGGTCAAAGCGTCTAGGTAGGGGATGGTAGGCGATTCGAGTCTGGTCACGACGCTTGTGTACGACACGAGGACAGCAGCTGTGAGGTATCTCGAAAAGACATGAGGGACGAACATTGACGGAGTCGTGAAGAGTCAGTCAGCTGTTCATTACTACTACTGCTGCTGCTGCAACAACTACTACTATGATTGCTAGTGTATAACGTTGAAGGAAGAACGAACGTCCATAGAAGAGAGAGAGAAAGAGAGATGGTGCAAAATATGGAGGATGTTAGCTAAGCTGTAATAGTTAGCTCCATGGAAATGGCGAGATGCATGCGTTATGTTCTTGCTACGTTCTTGTAAGATAACATGTTAAATTAACAAAAACCACAACAGAACAGCCGTAATCGTGATGACGATGATGATATTAAATAATATCAAATAGTAACTACTATAACAACAAATATAGCAAAACAATACATGATGATGATGATGATGAGGACAAAATGTCATGCTTCAATTTTAGATAAAAAATAATACATATGTAAAAGGTGTGTTAATTGCACCCAAGGATAATAATAATGAAATAATTCCGTGTACAAAGGGAAATGTTTGATGATAAATGATGCCCGTAATGGCAAATAATAAATAATGTCAATAATAATATTAATAATAAAGTATATACATGATGGAAGCGTGTAATGGCCATTGTAAGCAATCTCTAAACACTGGTCCCAGACGCCAGAAACTTGCGGTACGTGACCACGACAGATTCGAGAATTACGAGAAGCTACCGAGATTGTGTTGGGGATTCATCGTAGAGTACATATAAACAGGGCTTTCTTTGGCGCTCTCAGTAATTAATATACGCTTCTATTAATAGCGCGCATATATATATATATTATTTAGGTTGATGAGCGAAACCAGGCAGAACGTCGGGTTGCTTATCTTCATAGATTGTGTATGCGTGTTTTTGAGGAACAAAACTTCACCTATCGTCTCGGATGAATTTTGAGGAGACTTGATGGCATTTTTGGGTTGAGCGCATAGGAGAACCACGATGGATCCATCAAAACGTACAGCGTAGAAAACTCAAGGACCTCGTACGTACCGCGTGAGATTTGCGTTACATTGGTTTTAGTTATAGAGGCGTTGCTATTATTGCTACATTGATGTTGCGGGTTGGCCTTCTGGGATCAGTTTAGAAATCAGAACTATTTCGGCAATCGTTTAAATGGCTCAGTTAGTTATCCTATAGGCGGGGCTCCAGTCCACTATTCGTTGAGAATACTTTAATGAATTAGCATACTAATTATGAGGTACGAATTAAAACGTGGCTGACCGAAAAACTGAGATCGTTGGAACACCGATGTTTTTACCAGTTGAAATACCATGCTTGGTCGTGATGATAAAGCCAAAATTATGTTTCATTTTACTGTTATTTTGAATGACACCAAACGAAGTGTTATCACAAACTTACCTATGGATTTGCCAATTTGCGTAGCGATCTTGTTGAAAGGAATGAAGATATCGAGACATAGATGACTGCAGAATACAATACTCATTCTAAAAACATTTACCGATTGGTCATGTAAATTCTAACTTACATAAGACTTCTATGAGCAAGAGTGAATCAATTTAGTGCACTGCATTGCCCGTACTGTATTCTACTAAAAACGTCGTTTAGGAGAGCACGATAATTGTATCATAAGCTAATTATATATCAGCATTCATTGAACACGAATTTCAATTGTATTCATAATGTGCGAACAATACAGAAGAGAACATTTGAATAAATGATTTGTATATAATAAATGATTTGCGTCGTGAGTGACTTGAACCTGTGAATCGACTCTTTGATTCATTAATATATATAGTAGAATATATAATACCAATCATATCGTTCGTTGTCCATTACACTTACTACCAGCAGTACCGTTATTATACGCTAGGAGAGCGCTGTTATTTCCGACGATTTCCACTCTCTGGTTTAGTGTACCAGAATTTATTCGCATGCTCAAGGGATGTAATTCGTATATATGCGTATATATATATATATATATATATATATATATGTTCAATATAGTTTATCCAGAAACCCAAAATCAACCGACCAAGTAACAAAACAAATACGTATATTACAGGAGGTCAAAAATCACGCGACTCGGCAATTTCAAAGTTAACGTTCCTTGACGTCTCATTCTTTTTTCACCGTGGACAGATATTCAGGTAGAAATGTGTATTTTAAAATAACAACAAACAAATCAATACAAAAAATAGATAATTTATCCGCACCCTCTTGAAGCTGTTCGATTAAGATGAATACACTGTATTTTGACGGTTTATCATTATATTCTCAACTTTAATTTGCCTTTGCATACACTATAGTATCGAAATGTATCGACTGGATCGACAAGTGGGTGGAGTACATGGTTCCTTTAGAAAAATATATAAGCATATATATTTAGCACCAGAGCACAACATTCATTTTTGCTCAATCAAATGCTACAAGCGGCGTTGATTTCGTGTTAGCTACCTGTCTGAGGTTAGCCAAAAGTAGAACACAAAGCTGAAATGTGAACCATAACCTTCTATAAAAGTTTCCTTTCATTATTATCAGTAAGCGATAATTCAGCAGGCCGAACCAATACTCAAGATATACTGAGTATTTATTTCCTGACTAATTGTTGACGCCCAGAACAATCCTGACATGGGACTTGGTTCGTAGCATGACTAACATCTTGAGGATGAGTTCGTCTAAAAGATGAGAAGCGCCATGAGAGAAACGAACGCGTATGTGTTTAATTCATAGACACGCCGGAGTGAGTGGATATGGTGATAAGCGATTTGATTGGGACTCGCTATCGCCCTGTAGCTGTTGAATGCGGTGTAATCAATTGCAATGGATGAAGGAGCATGCGCTACCTGTGCGCAAGCTGCTGCAGATGATCAACATCCAATGAACATTTCGATGGGTGTGTTCTATATAAATAATAACATCTAATTTATTTTTCTAAGTAAATCTACCACGGCCCCAGAATTCCACTTGACAAGGGACATCTCCCACAACTGACAATATATAGCTGACGACTGAATAGATTACAAAATAGATAGCCGCTTCACTAATTAGTACCACCTATAGTATTACCACGCGCTTTTAATACATGCATGCGCGTCTTGTGAATATCCATCATTATTCCAGTCCACACAACAGGCTGTAGGCATCACAACACGGCACAACCCTTGTACGCCATCGTCCTTGCCATCATAAGGTGACATCCAGTCCCAGTGGATTATACGTAGTGGAGTGGATGTCCGGAGAGGCCTTCGCAGTAGGTGGCACTAATGCGTTACTCCACTCGGCGACTGCAGCAGTAACAGTTGTGCTTTCACTCGTGTTCGGTAGCTGGTTGAAAAGCCGCTAGCTCTTGGTCGACAGATCATTGCACCCTACAACTAGCTAAGGTGATGAATATTGCTGACTACATTCTCATATAGCACATCAATAGGAAAATGTCGACGAATTTTCAACTGATAATCGCCGTCTTCGGGGTATGCGCAGCCTTAGCGAATGCTTTTACTTGCCCTCCAATTTGCGATCCTTGTCCCAACATGACAGAAGTGTGCCCCCTACCACGGGTATATTCCGACGACTACCGCGAAGCGTGTGGCTGCTGCCCTCTATGTGTTACTCTCATCGGTGAGTGCTTTGCGAACACGTAATTACTATCGAGGCCGATTCCGATTGATTATCGTGGTCAGCTGTACTCTTGCTTTGCTAATGTAGACGTTGAATGTGGGTATGTGTTTGTATATTTAAACTGGAATAGCGGGCCCGTCTGCGATAAGCTGTGGATCTTTTTAATTGTAATGTATCAAAGACTTGTTTCAAAACTTGCTTGCTTGCATCGATGTGTAATGTCTCAAAAGATGGCAGGATATGTGGTATTTAACGACAGATCAAGAAAACTATTTAATTAAGCAAACTATATGAATCGAATGTGACGGTGACGAAAGTGGAAGCGATCTCATATCGAAATGCGAAGTATCGCTTTCCCGATAGAAATAGAAGGATTTTCCTAAACTGACTAGTGGCTTCAGTGGTACTGCTTCGTATTGGTTATAATTTTAACGAATCCAAGAAGTACACTCCAAGCAAATAGCGACGTAAGCTATACTTAGAATAAAATGACTTATATGTATACTATGCCAAATACGAAGTTAAGCCTGAACAAATATATTGTTGCCAAATATACGCTTGGCATTACTACTATTGCTCTGAAATGCTAAATAAACGTATGGTCACTAACGCAATTAGTAAATATCTGCTCATTAATGAATCGAATTCGGCCCTACGAAACGATTTCGGCCTTTCAGATGAGGGCAACATATGCGATCAGTGCGAACAGTCGTCTGAGGGCTTCTATCAGTGGATGCCACCAGAGTTGATCTGCAAGCACGGCTTATATTGCCTCTGTCATCCCATTCCGAATTTAAATCCCAAATGCAGCAAAACAACAGCCATGCCAACGACCCGTGACCCATGGAAGCAAGTGACGGGAATTTGCCGAAAGGTTGGTACGACGCGACGCCCTATAAAGATGATGACTTAAGCCATTATTTCGGATTAGCACGCTATTATAAATATCACACTTCGTTGTCCAAAGCGAAACGCTGCTAAAACAACCATATGAGCCCTATGAATTTGAACAGTTATTGCACATTTGCGCCTTGATGTGGTCGTTCAATTGAAGCAGCTGAATTTAAATGACGCGTGTTATCACTGCAATCAATGTATCTAGCAATAATGTGGGCTTCTCAAGGAAGCGTAGCACAAATATAAAAGTATGAATCTTGA
The DNA here is from genome assembly GCA_019614645.1 of Stratiolaelaps scimitus. NCBI lineage: Eukaryota > Metazoa > Arthropoda > Arachnida > Mesostigmata > Laelapidae > Stratiolaelaps > Stratiolaelaps scimitus. The sequence continues at coordinate 676,826 of JABWDB010000083.1, forward strand.
AGAACGTTCTTAATGAGAACTGAGAATGTGATGCCTGCAAGTCACTATAACACCTTACGACTGTTATCAGGAATCGGAGGTCCCGCCCAAGTACCGAGTGACACCAAACTATTCGAAGTGGCCAGAGACGTCAGCCCCTCTAACCTCCACCACACAAGGATAACTGCAGAGCCCTTATCCTTGCAATCCATCATAGCAATGATGCCAATTAATTATATATGTATATATATTCAGGAAGTAAAGACAGAAATTGATTTCATGAGTTGGGATATGAAGAGGAGGGCGCATTCGGACACCCGATCTGTCTCTTGAATCGTTTCGTCCAAAAGGAGGTGTGAGGTGTGACTATATCAACATGCATTACACTGGTAAATAAATATTCCATTTTCCAAATAATATTTGAATTCATTAAAATTACTCAGTTTTCAAATAAGACCTGTAACAGAATTGAACACATTCCCATCCAAGATTATTGTTGACGGTAAACCTTAGAGAAAATTATGGGATCTGCAACTACAGAGACTAGTCGTCCCAACCTATTTCTGAGAGAAAAAAAACCAAGTTAAGCTGCTCTTACAAAAAAGAACAGCTGTGGTGGTAAATTTCGCCACCTGTGGTGGCTCGTCTCGCATTTGACGTCGGGTATAAGGGCAGCTATTGCATCCATCGTAAGCCATAATACTTTTAAGGGAAACTCCACTTTTTCATCTGAACAGAGAAACACACACACACTTGGACGTATGCAGCTTTCCACATCGTGCTAATTGACAGACTGGCAAATGGTTTCGCTTGTATGTCCTGCTGTGACGAGTGCCCGAATATCACAGCGGTCTGTTCACCACTATAAGGCTGCTCTGATGACCATCTCTCTGCATGTGGGTGTTGTCGTATCGATCCGGTGACCTGAGAGCAATATCTCTTAGAGATAAAGGACAAACATATTCAAACCATAGAATTTATTTGAGACAAAAGAAATTTCTCTCTAAGGAGTCAGCAATTTCCTGCCGCAGATGTGCTAGAGCAACGTGGAACGCGACCTCCGAAAACCAAACTGAGCTGGAGACAGAAAGTTAATCAAGCCGAGATATGACTCCACCGTACAAAACCACTTTTTCAAAGGTAGTCAACTAGAAATATAGGTTGGCAATTTGAAGGCAGCTTGCCTTCGTCGCCTTTGTGTTTGAATAGAGGAATAATTCTCCGCCACCTTAAGCTTTGTAGGGAATTCTCCACCATCTCTTGCTTTTCATTGGTTGGTTTAAAACGAGTGCCAGCAGATAAACAAGAGATGTTGCCGATAATGATTTTAGTTTGTCAGGGACCTCGGCTTGCCTTCCTTCGACTCCAGTGCCCTCCATAATTCCGCTAGTTTGACGGGGGCTATTGCAAAGCGCGGCTTCTGACCTGTCCAGATTGAGGCCAATCCAGGACGGATGTCCTCCTGCAACTCAAGTGCCGATATAGTCTTTGAGCCCACTATCGTGAAGTTCAATTTGCCAGTTTAGTTTGTCAGCGATCTCCTGGGGAAAGTCTAATACGCCCAACTTACAACACTCCGGAGTGTCTGGTAATACTACCGCGCTTTTGCCCCTATCACATGTGGAGTTGATTAATTCCCAAAACTGTCTAGTGTTCCTTTTCAAGCGTCGGACCTTGTTTTGCAAAAGGACACCTTTGCAGATTGAAACTCACGCCTGAACTGGATACGCCGTTGATGATAAGCTAATTTGAACTCCTCTGTACCAGAAGCAGGGTGCCAGCGGAACAACTTATTGACACTATGGCGCATTCTCCAAAGGCTAGGCGAGAATTAAAATCTCTTCTGATGACGGGAGGAATTAACCATCACAGTTGAGAAGCAGCGGTCGTATTCTGTGGAGATCAGTCTGCTGAAGGCCTCGAACGCCGAATCGGTGTCCTCGAAATCGCGAACAGCGAGAGCCAGCTTAATAAGCCCACCCGTGTCACAAAGTTCTCAGTACTATACGCGTCGTGTCGCTTAAACATCCTAAAGTTGTTAGGTGCAGTGTACAGAGGGTCAAAAATTACACAACTCGGCAATTTCAAAGTTAACGTTCCTTGAAGTCGCGTTCTTTCTTTTCACTGTGGACACATATTTAGGTAGAAATGTGTAATTATAGACAATTAAAAGTTCAATATTGATCCATCCCGAATTACAACGCCAGTGGTAGCCGTTAACCTTGTAGGACTGGATTGAGAAACCACTCCTCTCAAATAAGTTATTCAATAAGTTCTGTAATTTGGTTTAGTAACTCTAAGCGAAATTCTTCGTGGTTTTAGATGCCATCTTTAGGTGCTTCTACCCAAAATCACTATAATGAAGGTAAATTTCGCCTTAAGAAGGGATATGTTATGATAATGAAGGTCGTGTTCGGACCCTAGATCCAAAGCTGCTTCAGCTAAGTACAGCATGCTGACGAACTCTTTAAAAAATATAAGAAAATATACATGTAGCACCAAAGCACGACGTTCATATACGCTCAATCAAATGCTACAAACGGCGTTGCTTTCGTGTTAGCTACCTGCCTGAGGTTAGTCACAAATAGAACACGAAGCTGAAATGTCAGACATAACCTTCTATATAAGTTTCAGTTCATTATTATGAGTAAGTGTTAATTTCACCGGTCTAATACTAATTGTTGACGCGCAGAACAATCTTGACACGGGAATTGCTTTGATCGATTTGATTGGGACTCGCTATCGTTCTGTCGCTGTTGAATGTAATCAATCGCAATGAATGAAGGAACATAGAATATACGATAGAAATCGTCATTAGACCGAAATAAGTTTTAATGAAATAGTATTTGTAAATGCTTCTTACTGATGAATAGTGGTTGAATTAGAAGTGATACAATTTGTGCAAATATTATTTATAATCATTGTGGCCGTTTATTGGGTACCATAATTGAAGGTGCTGCAGATAATCAATATCCAATAGAACATTTCGATAGGTGTGCTCTATATAAATAATAACATCTAATTTATTTTTTCTAAGTAAATCTACCACGTCCCCAGAATTCCACTTGAGAACAGACATCCCTCACAACTGACAATATATAGCTGGCGAGTGAATAGATTACAAAACAGATAGCTGCATCACTAACTACTACCACCTATAGTATTACCACCCGCTGATGTCCTCGCTGTGTACCGAGTCCCGAACATGAGACGTTATCGTATCATAGATTATTTAATACATGCATGCGCGTCTTGTGAATATCCATCATCATTCCAGTCCACACAACAGGCTATAGACATCACAACACGGCACAACCCTTGTACGCCATCGTCCTTGCCATCATAAGGTGGCATCCAGTCCCAGTGGATTATACGTAGTGGAGTGGATGTCAGGAGAGGCCTTCGCTGTAGGTGGCACTGATGCGTAACTCCAATCGGCGACTGCAGCAGTAGCAGTTGTGCTTTCACTCGTGTTCGGTAGCTGGTTGAAAAGCCGCTAGCTCTTGGTCGACAGACCATTGCACCCCTACAACTAGCTAAGGTGATGAACATTGCTGACTACATTCTCATATAGCACATCAATAGGAAAATGTCGACGAATTTTCAACTGATCATCGTCGTCTTCGGGGTATGCACGGCCTTAGCGAATGCTTTTAGTTGCCCAACAGTTTGCTCTCCTTGTGCCAACATGACAGAAGTGTGCCCCCTACCACGGCTATATTCCGACGACTACCGCGATGCGTGTGGCTGCTGCCCTCTATGTGTTACTCTCATCGGTGAGTGCTTTGCGAACACGTAATTCCTATCGAGGCCGATTCCGATCGATTATCGTGGTCAGCTGTACTCTGGCGTGTATTTGTATATTTAAACCGGAATAAAGGGCCCGTCCGCGATAAGCTATGGATCTTCTTAATTCTAAAGTATCAAAGACTTGTTTCAAAACTTGCTTGCTTGCATCGATGTGTAATGTCTCAAAAGATGGCGGGATATGTGGTATTTAAGGACAGATCAAGGAAACTATTTAACTAAGCAAACTATATAAATCGAATGTGACGGTGACGAAAGTGCAAGTGACCTCACATCGAACTGCGAAGTATCGCTTTCCCGATAGAAGTAGAACGACTTTCCTAAACTGACTTGTTGTATTGCTTATAATTTTAACGAATCCAACTAGTACACTCCCGAGTGATTTTAAAATCTACTGACGTAAACTATGCTTAGAATAAAACGACTTATATGCATGCTATGCCAAATACAAAGTTTAGCGTGACGAAATATATTGTCTCATATGGATAAAGTTAAGTCTCCCACTACCACTCGCGGACCGCACTTCGAACGTGAACAGAGTCATCCAAGTTACATTGCGAATTATCCTATTGAATCAGCCCGTTCAAGTACGATTTGCTTGATCAGCTATTTTGTCAGGTTCACCTCCCTTCATACGAGACCGTCCACGCATCCACGCATGTGGGCCCTGAAGTTGCGCATTCGAACGCTACGCCATACAAAAGCAAGAACTACGGAGAAGCCAACGTAGGCCAGTGCTAGTGCCACAGCCCATTCACACGAGCAGAAAGCCAACAAGTGAAATTAGAATAGATGTGAGATACTTATATATAACAGCAGAGATCTACCTAGGCCCGCTATCTGATATAACACAACATTTAAAAGTTGGTGAAATTTATATAACGGCAAAATGAGAATTTACCACGCAAACGCACGTAGTTAATATAATAAATCTACAATACGTAATACAACAATAATGACCGTCTACTGGACTGATGGCATTCTTGTATAGGTTATTAATGTCCCACCTAAAAATGACATGGAAATTGCTCGCCACGATTCCAAGTACTCAATGAACTCGTTTGGAATTAACCCATTAAGCCGCAGGCTTCACTCATGGTGGAGTGAAGCCTGCGGCTTGCCTCCACTCTAGCAGGTTGAGGCATTCCGCAGGAATGCCTCTACCTGCTAGAACGCATCCTCTGCTGAGAGTGTTCCTTACGAGTCGGCACGCTTGGCATTACTACTATTGCTATGAAATGCTAAATAGTCTTATGGTCACCAACGCAATTGGTATAGATCTGTTCACCAATGAAACGATTTCGGGGTTTCAGATGAGGGCAACACATGCGATCAGTGCGAACAGTCGTCTGAGGGCTCCTATCAGTGGATACCACCAATGATGCAATGTAATCCCGGCTTATATTGCCTCTGTCGTCCCATTCCGAATTCAAATCCCACACACGGAGAAGCAACAACCATTCCAAGGACTCGCGACCCGTCGGAGCAGGTGACGGGAATTTGCCGAAAGGTTGGTACGACGCGACGCCCTATAAAGATGATGACTGCAGGATTAGCCCGCTTTTATAAATATCATACATCGTTGTCTATAGCGAAACGCTGTTGAAACAATCATATGAGCCCTTTGAGTTTGAATAGTCATCCATCTGCAAGTCACTATAATACTTTACGACTCTTATCAGGAATCGGAGGTCCCGCCCGAGCACCGAGTGACACCAAACTATCCGAAGTGGCACCAGACGTCAGCCCCTATAACCTCCGCCACACAAGGATAACTGCAGAGCCCGTATCCATGCAATCCATCATAGCAATGATGCCAATTAATGGATATATATATATATCTTCAGAAAATGAAGACAGAAATTGATTTCATGACTTGACATATGAAGAGGAGGGCACATTCAGACACCCGAAGTTGTCAGCCTCAGTATATAAAATCTGCACTCTGTATGCCATAAAAGAAAAAAATTCTTGTATGTGAGTGAAGCCCAATCGTAAATCAGAACACACAGACTAACAAATGTATATCATGCGAACCATTACAGAAGTGCTCGGTTGCTTTGTAAATTCAAGAATGACATCATCAATGTGCACGTCCTAAAGTTTCTATTCAGTCAACAAGTCTCTCTGTTTCTCTCTCCGTGCGTGGCCTGCGTCGGTCATAGCAAACAGGTTACAACAAAGAAAATCTTATGTCTTTCTGGAGACTTTAGCTTTGATATATACAAAAAGTTCACAATGTGTGAGCTTGATCAAAACCCAAAATGTCACTGCCGCTGCTTACGAGAAAATTATGAGATCGGCAACTACAGAGACCGGTCGTCCCTACCTATTTCTGATAGAATGAAAAACAAGTTAAGCTGCTTGTACTAGCAGAATATGTAGCACCCTGTTTAATTATGGATATATTAAAAGTTCAATATTGATCTATCCCGAATTACAAAGCCAATGGTGGCTATTAGATATCGTTGAGTTGGGTTAAAAAAGACCACTCCTCTCAAATAAGTTATTCAATGAGCTATGTAGCTTAGTAACTCTGATTGAAATTCGACGTGGTTTTAGATGCCATCTGTAGGTGCTTCTACTTAAAATCACTATAACGAATGTAAGTATCGCCTTAAGAAGGGATATGTAACGATAACGAAGGTCGTGTTCGGACTCTAGATCGAAACCTGCTTTAGCTAAGTACACCTTGCTGATGAACTCAGCGGAACATACGACTCGTCGAAATGTATTGAATGGATCGATATAAGTGGGTGGAGTACATGGTCTCTTTAGAAAAATACATAAGCATATATATGTAGCATCAGAGCACAACGAGTACCACGCCTTGTTTGCCTTATACATTATATATTGAACAATACACATTACTATGAATAAATGGGGAACAAAAAAAACGATGATCGTTATATTGCAGTCCTACTAGAATAGTTTGGTTGCTCAACTATAAAATGCGCACTTTACTAACTCAAGTAAAGTGCGTCGAATGTCTGTCCAGCCCTCAAATCATTCAACCAATTGAATGATTGAATAAATCAGAAATTAAATTGATAAATTGAATAAATCGGCCACGTATGTTTCAGAATGTTGCATGCATTGAATCAATTTATTGATCGGTATCGTCGACTTCTACAGTGGTTTTAATTATCTGGATCTAATCGATTTAATCAAACGATGCCAAAATGTTGCTTTATCAGAACGTACAAGAGGATCTCTAGACAGTGGGGTATGATGGCATGGTTGCGATACCACACTTATTTCCCTGGTTTCGGGCCAGCTTAAAGTATCCCTTGTCACCCCAAGTGGTGTTCCACGAGTTCTTCACTAGCCAATAGTCTTTGCCTGCACCATCGCTTCCGTAACCGACAGCCAGAACTCCGTGATCAAGCATGATCGTTCCACACGATGCCGGATTGTAGATACCTGATGAAATGATGACCAAAGTTTACAAAGGAAGGTTATTAACACACAAGAACAACAAGCACATCGGCTCATGAACCTAAATAACAATTGCAAGAGATTCTATGCACCTAATATATATATATATATATATAGAGGACTATATTGCAATCATGTTCTTTAATATTTGTTTAAAGAGAACTTGAGCCTTGTAAACAGTCCCTCAATTAACCACAACTTGAATAGAATGTATTCAAAGTTCGTAATACTATGGAAACATCTTAGCAATTCAATTGAGAATTCGGAAAGTAAATCCCTTGAGTGGAATTGGAAGTGTAGCTAATTTTTAGCCACCTCCACAATTAACATCGATTTCGGGGGTGCAATATATGAAAATGATCAAATACTTAATACTCGTTTGAATTAATCATGGGGTTCTCATATTCATCACGTTCATTAGCAAGGAAACTACGATTACCACTGCGCAGGTTCCGCAGTTGTCGCCATCGGCGACCTGCAACAGCCATCATCTATTTATACCTGTCAATAATTGTGATGTATTTGATTAGTGTTGCCGGCTCAATAATTAGTTTCACGGGACTTGTAACACAATGTACAATAATTATGATGCTCCGAATTGTTCTGAGCGTGTATACAACACCCGTACATAGGTGCGTATTTACCAAACTTAGCACTAAACTTTTTTTCTTGGTGCGACAATAAAGCAGACGCTCTCCGGTCTCTAGAGAGCAGTCACGCACGAGACGGGGATCAGTACTCATCAAAGAACAGTGTCGTCTTTAGAGATAGGTAACGGGATACGATCAAGCACCAGTCTGCTGACGAAGCTTGACATTCAGATCAACGGATACCCCGTCGATCTAAATGTCACGCCCCGTCAGCAGAGTGGTGACACGCTTCGAATACCATCGCCCAATCGCAGCCTACCCTCAGACTGGCGGGTCGGAAGATTTCTCAATACCTATACCGTTCATGATCTACGTTGCCGAAATGCCCCCGCATGAACTTTGTGCACATAACAACAAAATAATTGTCATCAGCATTTGCGTTCATATACAGCTAATTTTTACTACAATTATACATTAAATTATGTGTATTATTATTATTATTATCATCACTAAATGTCGTATTAGGACCATACCGTCCTTATAGAAACGGAAGTCCTGTCCGGAGGCGTCCATAGCGACGCTGATCGGTCCTACACCGGCAACAGCCTTCTGTAGAGAACTCTCACTGTACACTCCGGCCATCTTGAATCCCGTAATTTTCGCTACAGCCGCATTCCTGTTATGCTTGCAGCTACCGCCGACCGCCTGTCGATACAGAATGATATACAGACTTGCTAAGGGTAGAACACAACCTCAATAGGCACCTTTTGGTAATCAACGAGCTTAGTTATATTCGGACCAGGACGAGCGGACACGCTGCAGTCATTGCTCTGCACTTGAGTACACAAGAGAAATCAGTTATGTTGCATTTAAATATTGTCGAGTGATTGTAAATAGCGCCAGTTGAAGAGATCGAATGAATGGTTGTATGATCAATAGTTCGAAATTGCCTAGGTATTGCCTATTCTCCTAAATATTAGTATTCGTATTTTTACTCCAGATAATCCGTTATGAATTTTATTTTGAGCTTCTGACACTTACCGTGTACGGGTAGGTCGTCTCAGGTTCAAGACCGTCATTCATCTTCACGTACTCGAAGGCCAGCATCATCATTCCACCGTTACAACCCTATAATGTAGGTATACAAGGAGAAAGCATGTCACATTTACCACGTCAGCGCGGCAGTTACTACAACATCACAATTCATGGAGTGACCATTTGCAAGTAAAGGCTACCTTGTATGACTTACGTGGTTTAGCCAAGAACAGTCAACCATTTGTTGCTCAGAGAGGGAGATAAGACGTCCGTTCTTCAGGAACTGCTGGCCTTCGATGGAACCCGTAGTTGAAAAGGCCCAACATGAGCCGCACTGACCTATAGCAGGTAAAACAAAAGGGAAATGTTAATTATAAAAATAGTCGATTTCTAATTATAATATGCATCAGTAGACCTCCTCATCCTAGAGCATGCGTACACTCAAAAACTACGCTCAACGTTCGGTACAGACAGGACAAGTTAAACAATGAAGAGTATAGAAAAATCAATAAATCGTAGATAAATTTACCTTCGAAGCTACGCTACAATATATTAATAATCAATGATTCTCATATCAAGTAACAATATATATATATATATATATCGCTCTCAAGGTTTTGCTCAGTGAGACTGTTGATAATGCGAGACAGGCCTTGATCTTTGACGGGGGTAACGGCGCCCGATGTTCGCCAGTCGATTTCCGCAGGAAGATCTGACACTCGCACTGATGAAAACGGAGATAACTCAGCTCCTCGTAGAAGGTCAGAACCGTTCATCTTTACCCCAAGTCTCGTCTGTTTAAACTCTTGAAAGGTCTGCATGACATTTACGATAAATTACATTACCGTTAGTAAGTGGTAGAGTTCTAACTTTTAAAAGTGGCCCAAGTGAAAATTCAAATCGAGTCACAGTCAATCGAAGCATATGATGACCATCCTGTTAAGACTCGCTCCACAATTCTTACTTTGAGATCATTCGAATTATTGTATGAATCACATTTGTTACCATGTCCGCGAATTGGTTGACACCGAGGGTGTAGCCTCTGCTTGAAGCCTCTTCTTTGTTGAACTTCTCGATAAAGGCGACATTCTCTCGGAACACCCCGAGCCTAATGCGATGGTCATCGTCATCAACGTAGCGCTTTTGGTAGAACGACTGAAATAGATTTCAAGCATTTGCCGACACGCGTTTGATACAATGCAATTGTTGGATCGGTTTTCGGCAGGCTACACGTTTTAGGACTTTAGAAGAGTTTAGTTTCTTGTTTTCTTCCATGCATCAAGCGTCTAGATACATTGTTGCTCCTATGGAGAGCATGCGTAATTTTTTATTTAGGCACATATACATTTCAGTATCGGCTAAATTGAGTAACTTAAAACAAAGATTTTTTTGTATGAACTAGAGGTATGCACCTCTGTTCTTTATACACAGAGTTCTGGCAGCCTTCCAGCGGCTGGGTATGCACCGTTTATATTACCATATATTATATTATAACTTCGTCATTTAAGGCCTCTCGGAGTAAAGCGATGTTTGCATACCTTTTGCCACCGATAGCTCTCTTCAATTGATGGAAGCAACTATATTCACACAGCTTAAATCAGGAGAGTAGGGGGGATTATTCCATCGCCCATTCCATATTGTTGGCCTTAAGCTAGTACGTACTTTCATTGCTACGATGTGCCCTAGCATTGTCATCGAGCAGCCACACTCGGTGCTTCCTATTGCCATGCCAATTATTCATGAGTCCCTTCAAGAACTCGAGATATCGAGCCAAGTACATTTTTTCTTTTGGGCCCAAAATCTCGTAGTAGCAAATTTCGTTAAGATTCATATCAAGTGCTACCATTACTTTCGGCTCGAATCTATTTGGTACTGCTACCGCCATTGCCTATTCACCTGGTCGTAGCCACTGTTGCACTTGATCTTTTCTTGTCTCGTCCACTGCAACGGTATGCTCTAAGCGACTCTTTTGCTGCCTATATATCTTCAAATTGTCACGCGAACACTACTCACGCATTTTCAGTTGGTCACGACCGAGTTAGTGAAAGACCCATTTTGCACTTTCTTTCTGCATCCTCAGTTTATTTCTAATAATTCGACGACATGTTCCACGAGGCACGCCAATTTTATCCGACAAAGTCGTCAATGACCGAGCTCTAGTTCGCTTTTTTTCGATTATCCCTATCCGATCGTCGAATTGAGATTCGGGAAGGTGTGGGCGCCCTCAATGTTTATTAATGTTCCAGCAGCCTTACATAAACTGCGCCGTCTACTTGCTAATTATCATGTCTCATTACCGCTAAATTTGAATTCAAACCTGCCAAAAGTAAGAATTCAGCGCCAGGCGATAGAAGTCTTGTTATTTTTGGGTCAACCTAATAATTTCCCGCGTTGTCAACAGGCAATTTAGCAAGGTACGTTAGATAGAGATGTTACCTTAAAGTTGTCCCAGTCCGTGAGGTCGAGCTCGGCAAGAGCAACTCCTACGAGAAGCAGCGTTGCTCCAAGTCGCAGCATTGTCACCTATACGTCACGGCGCAAGCAGCGTTGGTTAACTTTGAAACAGAATGTTAAAAGGTTTTCGGGCTGACTCTCAGCCAACATTTAACGTCCACGGCACTGCTTTTAGCATTGTCTCCGCCGATCGCAAGGCGCCACACGAATGCACCAAGCGACCGGGCTCGACTTGAAACAGAATTTAGACAGCTCTAACTCTCTATGTCGCCTTTTGTTTATTATATGAGTCCTGAATATAAGGATACGCTGTATGAAAAAGTACTCAGCAATGGCACACCGTATAAACTATACGCACTCGCCGCGAAGAGTTTGCCGCGAACACAATGTCTAGCAGATTTCGAGTAAAAAGGTCTCTTGAACGCCTTGCAATTTAGGGTAGAGAACCAATTGCAGCAATAGGAGAAAAGTGCTTGTATATTTGGATCTGTGCCACACGGGTGTCACTGCTAGCCGCTGTGCCGAGTTCAACGATAGGTTATGCACGGCGTTCGTAATAGACACTCACTTGTTTGGTGCGTTGTCTCTCCGATGTCCCACCTATGAACGTTGTTAGAACGGCTACTGACGACTAGACGACGATTGCTAATGCTGGCGAATGCCAGTTCGATCCCTCTCAACCACCAGCAGCGTGGGGATTAGTTGCGCACTCATGATTGTGTTGTTGCTCAACTGATTAAAAGTGTAGAATCAACTAGGATTACACCGCCGTTACAGGCGCATTCCCATTTGAGGCAAATGCTGACAAAGTACTCGATACGACGTACGAGACGTATACGCTAATGAAAATATAGAGAAACCATAAAAATAATAATAATAAGTAAGGCAATAAAAAAATGAGGCTAAGATGGATTGCAGCGTGACCCGATTCCGTGGACAAAAATTGAGATACAAATTCATGACATAGAATGTATGCTGCGTACACCCATAGGGGAACGAGCTTAGAGAATATTGGAACTCTGCTCGATCCTACCCCCCCATCAATTGTAGCCTCACAGTGTTGACGTGTATTATATCAAAGTGTTCGTTCGGCCCATAGAAACTGCTGTCCTCGCGACACTCACTCCCGAAGCATTAGATCATAGTACAGAATGAATCGAAATCAAATAGAGAAATTCGACAATGGAGACGACATCGTGAAACATGTGAGTTTCGCATGAGATTCGAACACATTGATGGGAACATCCCATCAGAAACACAGTTGGGCACAGTTGTTCCGAAAATCTCCTTAAGGACCAACTCATCAACGACAGATAGAAACTCTGCAGTGGAAATGTGTATTGTTAATACAGGGTGAGCTAAAATGAGAGCACATCTGTAGTCCCGAAAAAACTGAGAATAGCCAGTGGAATTATCTGCTTGTAAAGGTCAACTGAGAGTAGTAGTCGCTCAACTTTCACACTCCTAACCCTACCCGATATGTGTTACTAGCCACGATATACAATTGTGGTTAAGTTCTCACGACTTTCAGAATTGTTTATTCGAGTCGGACTTCACTAGTCCTGTCTTGACGTATGTTGATACAAGACTGCCAGGTGCTACGCAAAAACCGGGTGAGAGTCGTCGTTTTCGCTGTCATATCATTGTACATATCACCGATTTCCGACAGACTTCACTCAGTCCGCCTATTTCAATGTGACGTTCATTTAACAAGTAGCAAGTGATTAGAGCATGCCAACTATCGTCTCGATTATCCTGCTGTCATATCGGGGCAATTTGATATTAAAAAGTAAAGAAGATACTAATGTATATCTATGTTGCTGGTACTTGGCCTGTGTTCATCATGGGATTCTGTGGGCACGTATTATTACTGTTATCATTCTCTTCGTAAAGAGCACGTATAATAAATCAGCTCGTTTGAGTCCTGGCCTGCCATCTATTCACTAGTCGTCTTTGGTTAAGGTCATCCCAAATCCCTCTAATTGGCCACTGTTGCCTGAGTCAGAAGTGCAGTTTGGTTTCGCTCGACGTCGCAGACCTATTCAGCGCGAAGATGGAACGTCTTCATTGACTATAACTCATTTCACTGGTGTTGGCACACGGTGACTTGAACGTTTGCAAAGTCTCTGGCAGAAAAAGCCAGGTATCGAATGATTCCAGCCCTGCCTTGTCACATAGATATACACAGTTTGTGTTATTAGAGACAGTAGTTTATAGTATGCTTACCCGTTGCACGCTGTACCCACCCAGTGATCGCGCACCTGACACATTTCTCCTGATGTTAATGTGGGTCATTGTTTGTGTATATGCCGGTCATAGAGGCCCTCCAAGTAGGGGATAGAAATGCAGTTACATAGGATATACATACATCTACATAGTCACTCTGGTGACTCTCGTACCATTGTTTCACTTTGCCATCACATATCCTCCTGATCAGATCGTATTCAAAGGGTGAGAACTTTTGGCAGCAATTTCGCTGTGTGTGGTCGCTGGGCACGAACATACGTCGTGGCTGGTCAACTTGGCATGGTAATGAACGACACCGGCAGTGATGCTTACGAGGTGATATCGAATTGAGCAAAGAACTCGACGACGACAATCGAATAGAGGATTAAGTGGATTCTTGTTAAGAGATCAGAAAATGCATTCAATAGAGTCAATGTAAATTGTGCTATTTGCGACATGATTGGTGCTGAAGTCAAGATCGCCATTCTAATTGTGGTTAGCCTCGAGCAATTGGTGAACTGTGGTGATGAGAAATGCGGTATCCGAAACACCTATCGCAAGAACTACATCGTCGGGGGCTACCAAGCGGGTTTCGGTGAATTTCCCTGGCAGGCTTCTTTACAGGTACCTGAATACCAAACATCTATTGCTACTGGATACATCATCCATATACTGACCACGTGCGTTATTGCTTTCGCTAATTAATCAACTCCGCTCATTAGTCAAATCGAATTTACATTTGAAACTCTAGTCAACATGCCCCTTGTTAGATAGCAGTAAGAAATGACTTAAAAGGTAATACAGCAAAACTAGATATTGCATAGGAACTTCGAGGACCTTCACCTTCGAGTTCTTGAACTGTACAAAGCAATATTTGCCCGCGAATGTTGCTAACCTGCTTGTGTCAATACCAACTTGAAGGTCCACCAGAAAAAGAGCTGGTACGACGAGAAGAAATGGACTCACAACTGTGGCGCGTCGATTATTAACAAGTGGTGGTTGTTAACGGCAGCCCATTGCATAACAAGGAAAAACATCACGGACTACCAAATTGTCGTTGGTTCTCTACGGGCCCTCAAGCAGGAGGACACCACTCAAACATTCGAACTTAGTCGGATCATCATGCACCCGAACTGGAACAAGGCTACCACAAAGGTTCGGTCACATTTACCTAAAATATCTACCTAAATATTACCTCACACGTCTGATAGCGAAACTGAAACCAATGGTGAAATAGGACATAATGTGCTGATATGTATCTTTAGTTACCCAGTATGAAATCAAATTGAGTATTGAATATCGGGTCCGTACCACGACATAAACGACGGCTGCTAACGCTAGACGGTTCTAATTAAAAATATATATATATATATATATATAAATGCACCCCTATCCACAGGTAGCATACTGTCCCCTTTGAAGGCACAGACGTGCATCATTCCGCTGAGACCGAACACCCACGATCTCACCCTAACGATCTAACGTGAATCTGTTGTCATTAAACTCCCCATACTTGACGCATTGATGCCATATCAAAATCTACTCAAACTACATCTAGTAACAGTTCAGAAGTTGCTGCCTAACACAGAAATTAGGTAATCCGTTTTCATCCTCACCACTTCCCCTGACCATGCCCCTTTATGCCTAGGTATCTCTATACGCAAACACCAGCCGACCTAATTGATTTTCATCTTTATTGGAATTACATCTGGACACCCTGCGCGTACGCACTTCACTATAAACGCGGCACCCATCTGTTGTTTCTTCGGCGCCAGGGTGACGTCACTCTCCTCCGAGTCAAACGTGGGTTGAGCTTTACGAAAGCGGTAGCGCCGATCTGCCTGCCCGATTCATCCACTTCGAAAAGCTTCAACAGCAACACGACCTGCATCGCCTCGGGTTGGGGCAAGATGTCCCCAACTGGGCCCATATCTGAAAAACTCAACTACGTTGAGCTGAGGATTATCGAAAGGTAAATGAATGATTGATTTTCAATCATTTTGCTCCGAAGGCTACTAAAAGATCCTTTACACTGTCCCCTCTCAGTAAGGTAGACAGTCAATTATGAGATTGATACAGGTGGAATCACCTGTCTCATCATCATTGTTTGGTGGTCACCAAATTTCGTAAGCTGATAATTAGATAGTGTCAAGCAATTCGGGAAGAATCTAATAATTAACAGGCGTCTTAGTTTGTGTTTTTTGGGGGCGAGAAACACTTAGGATTAATGAGAGTGAGCTGGCAAAAACGTACGTAATCCTGCTCACTCTGAACCTAAATAACAATTTCTAAATAACAATCTCGTGGTACTGTTGCACCACTATGCACATTGTGCTAATTTCTGTTCATTTCGAGTAACAGTAAAATCGAATATTAGCCAAAATACCGGCAAAGCGTCCACAGTTGAAGAGAAAGATCCTCTTCTTCAGTGATCCTTAATTGCGTTTAATGCCGAACCGCATTCAGGTGGAATTAAGATAGACACTTGCAAAGCTTCGTGGAACGCCTCGTACGATTCCTGCAGGTCGATAGTTGGCTCAAACGAAATTCGCGTGAACGCTTTGGGTATACGTTCGCATATTTTCCACATATGAAATGAACTGAAATTGCTGATAATAGAACATTTCAACAAATCAGCACACTGGATAATCTTTAAAGTTCACCGGTATGGTCTGGGGTGCCACAATGAATGTGGGATGCAATAAAACCTATATATATATATATATATATAATATAAAATGTTCACTAATGTTAAATTGTAGGATGTGAAAAAGCTCTGTTAACTCTAAGAACCCCTCGTTTCGTTTCCTTCAGTAAAAATTGCAGCGACACGTACGCTAAAGTGTTATCGGCCAAGATCGATAAATCAACCATTTGTGCAGGGTCTAAAAGCAACGACGTTGGTATCTGTCAGGGGGACTCTGGCGGCCCTCTAGCCTGCGACGTCAACGGCACGTACATGTTGGCTGGTGTAACAAGTTTCGGTGTGATTTGTGGTTCCAAGGATCATCCGGCCGTCTTCACCAACACATACGAGTATAAGTCGTGGATTGACAAGACCATAGCTAGCAACACAGTTTAGCGTGCTCTCTCCGTGACACGCGAACGGCACAAGAACTTTAGTATTATATAGTATTATAGGTATTGTGCCATTCGAAGCGGTTATTATGAAGGCTAGTTTTAAACGATTATGTACGCATTCTGCGTTAGAATAACACAGAATGTAACTCCATAATACAGAGCTGATGATAATTACAACCAATGGCAAGGTTTGACGATTAATGCCCATTGTGTACCTATACAACAACACATTTCATTACGTGTACCTATATATATATAGTGCATGCTTCATGTGTGCATATCTTTATATACAGCATGGTATAATTCGTTACTTAATAATAAACCAATAAAACCTTTACCTTCTCCCACTAGAGCCCTCAGTTGATTAAGCCGAGCGTCCCGTGTGCTTTAGGTTATCCAAGTTCGACAGGCAAAGGGCTCAATCAGTGGAGCGCATCCAGATTCCGCGTAATCCGTGATGTCACAAGAAATAGCCACTTTATCGAATGGATTAATATTCATGTGAATTGGACTGACAGTTCTTGTAACCTATATTTGTCAATAAATGGATTTAAGGGTCGTTAAGTCACGTCAAACATGTTCGGTCCTTTGATAATAAAAAAAGGAATGTGCTGATCTACCTAGGCTGGATAACGGAACAGACGTTGACGTTTTGCATCTCACAACGACTCATAGCACACGGCGCCGAGGCCGCAGCAGTGGTTCAATGCTCGTGGTGTTCGAACCAGTAGGTAGTTATTCTCACCACTGCCATTATCGCCATCGAGTGCTCGGACTTCTGCCAGATGAAAAAGTGCCAGATAGATGCCCTTTGCAGGAATGGATAGCACAGGAGAAGCTGATCGCCCTAAACGACGACAGCACACCCACATTCGTGAGGGGGACTCAGGCATCTTTTTTGGTCCTCACGAGATCACGCTGGAAGAGGTTACCAGGTGGGAAGTCCTAGATAAGGAGCAATCACATAAAGATCGTAGATACTTTCTGACCGTTTGCGGGGGAGTTCAACATTGCCGGGGCAGCCAGGACAGGTAGTGTGCTAGTCCTATTTACTAAAAACCCTTGGACCCGCCTCTTAAAGATTTGGGCCTGGTTTGGAACTGATTAACTAGTATCACCTCAAACAAGCTTGCAGGGATTTTGCTGATGAAGATATGCCCAGTTTTTCATCATTTGTCCCCCCTTGTCGGGTTCGCTACTGTACAGGCACTCACAGTCTAAATGTATCAATCAAATTTCCTGTTAGTGTTATTCGCCCGTATGGTTCAGTGTAGTAACAGCCGCAGGAAGCATAGATTCATTGGTTAGGCTCACACGCAGCATTTGCAGTGTCGGTGTGTGTGTGTGTGTGTGATCGATATTGTTATAGATCATCTGTTACCTTGCACTGGTTGTCAATAGGCTTCCGTGTCGCGTACCAACAGTTTCTTCAACTCGTTATGAGCCTATGTCATAGGTCTCCACGAAGCAACTCCACGTTTCACACACAATCTGCTCATCGCAGGTGCTCAATGCAGTTTGTCTTCTTTCGTTCTTGTGTATTTTGTTCATATGCTGTCGCTATATCACTGAACGTCAATCGATTTACACGATTCATCTTTGCACAAACGAAGACGTAATAGCGACGCGTGTTCACAATCTGTTCTAGCTGCTGGTGGAAAGATGTGTACATGTTTATTGAGTTGAACCAGAAGCGTGGTCTTTGCGATGATCAATACTCATTTCTATATTTGCTCAACCCCCCCCCCCCTCTCTCTATCTCAATAACCACAACCTCTGCTGTCGGAGGCATAATCCTACGACTGGGCAGTGCTCCTTTGTATCTTTGCGTGTGCGTCCGTGTTTCTCCTTCCGACCAACTGTTGTTTTCGATTAAAGAGCCTCTACATATCACCGTGGAAGATCAAGGGAGATGTAAATAAGTCATAGCTAACTATGCGATCATAGCTAACTTGTTGAGGTAGGTCCAGCAGACAGACAGGCCGACGCTTAAATAATAAAAGAAGCAACGGCATTGACTTGCAGGTTGCGTTGCAGATGGTCGTCGAGTTCTGTATTCATCTGCAATCAACGACTTCTCTCAGCATCATTATGCCCACCAGTGGGTTCCTGAATGAGGCGCAGCTGTTCGGGTCGTATTGCTGAACTCGTTGCATTACGGCACGAAGCTCAATGAGGCTCTGGTCGAAGCTCACGTCATAACTACAAAACTGTGATGTGTACAATGATGTTGTCGCGGGTTGGACCCACGGTCATAATTTCCTTCCTTGCCGTAACTTCTCATATTACTGCAGTTGAGAGAACATGCCGATCTCTAAGCCCACAACCCTTAAATAAGCGCCATACTAAATGGTCTGCGGTTGACCAGCGCGGTATAGACAACTATCTAAGGAAAACGTTCGCGCAGTTAACGGTGGCTGCACATCCACGAGCCACCCACGTGGTAGATATCAGCTGCCATTTCGACTACTCGGTGGTGAAAGGTGCAGCGACCGCCTTATCCCGTCATGATTTCGACGTCGACTCGTATCCACAGCTAAACAACGTACTGATCTTCTGTTTCCCGGATCGAGATACGATTGTAGACACGATGAGCCTTATTCCTAAATGTCTACCAGTCAGGCCAAATATTTTGCTTCTCATCGTGTTCCGAGCCAATGATCAACAACTGATAGATGAACAGAGCCAGCTAGCGCCGCACAATATCTGGTCAATGTACGGCGTTGTCGGCCCCGGCTTCACTATGACGGCTGTGTATGGTGAACGCAAAGAGCTTGTGACCGTACCCAGTGTTGGCTGGGTGGTACCTACATTGTTGATGAATGAAAGATTGACGCCCGGAAACGTTAGCAATTTTCAGCCTTATCTGCGGAAACAAGGCGATACGAAGCTGCGAATTGCTAATCTTGAGGTCAAGGGCATCACGTATGCGATGGCGGTGCGCTCAATGACAGGCGGGAATTTCTCCATCGATGCCGACGTGACTGTCATTTGGCGAAGTTCCTCTGATGATGCCGATGTGAATTCGCAAGCGTTATATCAAGTTCCTGCTGTCGCGTATGCGACAATACCAAAGCTGTCAGCGTCCAAGAACCTCATCCGAACCTTCCTTAACGTAGAAGTGCTTGCTACAACATTTGCACTGGCTGGTTCATTGGCACTCATCATAGGGATGGTTAACGGTATCCGTATGGTCGAACGGATTATGTGGTATTTAGTCTTCATGCCGATAGCTTCAAACGTATCGCCAATGGAGGACATGCGAGAGGCTTTCATGCTCAGTGTTGGCATATGGGGACTGTGCAGCCAAGTACTTTCAAGTGCTGTCAGAGGAGACGTGACTTCCTCACTCCAGAGCCTTCCATCAAACCGTCAGCTATACGTCAACGAGTGCAGGCCAGCGTTAAATGAGTATGAGGCCCAACTTCTGAAACCAGAGGCTGCGCGACTAATTTCCACCTCCTATATGAATGAGCGTTCCGATATTTATCTCAGCGAAATCAATTGGATTCGCAAAGGACGTCCGTTTTGTCACTGTGAGGAAATCATGCATATTCAAAGGAAATTTTTTGAAACTTACCTCCTGTCGTTTTACAAGCTAGAGTACACGGCAGATGCTAATATATTCCTGGCTCCGTCTGCGACCATTTTGTGGAAAACTAAGAGTCGATTAATTTATAGCTATTTGGACCCGTTCACTATATGGCGATTCGGGCAAGTTCTTGCGCGAGTGGGAATATTCAAGAGGCATATTGTGCAAAATTCTCATCGTCATAGGCAGCGACTTCACAACTCATTTAGTGATGCGGGCATTTCATCCACGGTAACAACGAGTAGCTTCCTTGTGCGACTTCGATATGTTGAAGGATCCTTAATGATTATTATATATGGGTGCCTAATTGGCACCGTAGTTTTAGTGCTTGAAAATTTCTCCAGAATATCAAAATGCCACAACAGGGAGTGGTCGAGAATCCACTTTGTGCATCAAGATCCCCCACGAAGAAATATGTAACTTGGATTAGTTTCATATTGATACACTTATCAGATTTGCTATCGTACAATAAGTAATACTCCGGCTGAATGCCGCAACGACACGTATGAACCGATGTAGTTATTGCACGTGCGAGTTTTTTCAGAAAATCGAATTACTCACCCGCTAGATGCTTACGGGCGGTAGTTGCTGGTGGATGCATAGCATACAATAGAAGTATCCTATATTAATATATAAGATAACTACCGCACACTGACAGAAACGCAAGTCTTTATAAAACCACGTTCAGAGGACTGCCCTGCAGTCGTCATGATTCTGGCATCGTGCCGTGCACAGCCGTCTTAGCCTTCATCCGTTCGTGACAATTAAACGCTGAACAAACAACAGTCGGCCACTTTCATGCTAGATATGTCTCGCATACTTCGTAAGTGTTTCGTCATCCCACAACCCTTCGCAGAAGCTGGGGTTGTGTTTTTGAACCGCATCTTCCTAAAAATAGGCTGCATGTATCACTAGGTCGCGGGAGCGAAAAATTATACTTCAATGACTTAAGCCTTGCCTCAAGAGAATCTGGCTGGGAAGTTCGTTTTATGGAGTTCAAGCACATTTTTCCTATTATCATCGTCTCTGTGTGTATGTAGTTATATAGAGATGACATATGTAACGCCTGATATTATGCATCGGTTCTTTGGACCCGATGCTGGCGCGGGAAACCAACTATAGTAAATAGTGCAGGTTCTCATTACGGCATCTTCTTTGCAGCTTCATGTTGCAACTTGGCTTGCCGTCATCCCGGAGGGCGAGTGGAGGAACGGATGAGGTTAAAAGAACCCAACCTCTATCTTCGTCAATAAAGAGATATTTCTCAACCAAAAAATGTGTTGCTCAATACCTAAACGTTGCATTCTAGCTCCACGTTCGGTGCACAAAGCGTGGCTTCTGACTTGACATTTTTCATCTGCAGGAGAATGCTTGAAAGATTTATGATTGCCTGGGGAATACTCAGCGCCGGCTTGGACATGACAAGACATGATATTGACGAGGGCACGACATTAATGAGGCCGTGATCGGCTACTGAAGATGACACAATTCCGTTAATATGTTCAAGGTTAATCGTTGTATTGATGGCTTTTACCATAATATGTATAATTTCACGACAGATGTAGTGGGTAAGGCCAAAACGCTTTGAAAAACCCTGGTGGGATTGCCATTTGAGAGGATAAACACTTTCTAGCTGGTTCCGTAGCGCTATCCGCAATGTAGCTTAGTCCGGGAGCGATTACACACACTAACCTTGCTTAAATGTTGTTTCATCCGAGGTAATCCTAAATGGACTTACAAATTAGTCGATTCTTATCATCAGCGCGATAGAAAACTGCAGCACGCTCATAAATTACGAGCGTTGTAGAGGTTGGTGCAGGATACCACCCTTTGAGTGGCTAAAACGGAGTGCTGTTTGTTCTCAGCCCGGCTTTTTTTCCTTATTTACGAGGAAAGACGGAATACCGACTTCGCTTTTCCCACGCCTCCCAAGTGGAAGGCAGCCCCCTGGAAAATCTCCACAATCCGTCATACCCTCACGGAGGCCCAGCTGTTCCCAGCCCGGCTGTGGTGTATATTACTGTGTCCCAGCTCGAGACGCAATGCTGGCAACTCCTTTTAAAGGGGGGGGTGTTGGCATGCTGATGCATGCCAACACCATGGCCGCCCCCCCTATGGAACTGTTGACGATGTTCAACAGCACCACCCTTCCCGGTATCGCTTATCGCATTACTTCAGTAAAGGGTGGTGAGATGTGTACAAGCCCAGCCACGAGCACCACACATCCTCCTCACCGTACGAACATGACGTGGTTAGCTGACTCTCAGCTGCTTCCCTTCTCTCCCAATCTCTCAAGACCTCTGTGCACTTCCCGTCTGTGAACAACTACTGTGATCAATAGGGTGTCTGTAGAAAGCCCCGTGTATGTAAACATGCAGTATTTATGACGCATACAGGGGGTGTACGGTGCCTTCCTTTCTGCACAGTGGTAGCTATGCCGCAGACCACATTAGTTGCCACTACTACTTAACAAATCTTATTGCGGAGATACTGCCCATAAAAGTAAATATGACTCCACTCAGATTTGAACCTCAGACTCCACAAAACTCCCCTTTTTGGTACTGCCTACCTTGTCCACCACGCCATGCCCGCAGGCAATGCTGGCAACTCCTGGCAAGCGCCAATATATTTACTATATATGTGATTACTATGTATGATCTTGACCGATCGTTAACATCAAAAAATGGTATATGCATGCAAGTATATTGTTGCAAGTATATTATGTTATCCTGCCTTGGTCTCCGGTCTCAGGGATTATTTCTCCCTGCGTTTCTTGTGAAAATCCAACGGGTGAACCCAATGAACTGAGTCTGATAGGAAAGCGGCTGTGGGCTTTGTTACAATCAAAGGATTATAATAGATAATATACAACAAATTATAATAATCAAGATTTATATTGTGTTATAATCGTGTATTTATTTTAAGTGATATAATTCGATATTTATACTGTATCTGTAAGAATGAAAATCATGAGTGATAATATTAAGAATCAACTACACGGTTCGTATTGCCATACCTCGAATTTTTTGCTATGAATAGAGCAGCATTGGGCTAGAGTTCGCAAACAAATGATTAAAGATCGTTTAATCGAACCGTTTGAGTCGGTTTTTTTGTAACAACCACGTCGCCCTAGACATACAGATCAATTAGAATTAAATTAAGTTAAGCATATGTTAACGTGGACACACATAGAATATACTGGATGATAAAATCACACTTCATCCAGGTGTACTGCTGTAATGTCGGCGAGTGGTAGCAGGACCCCTGTGGTAATCGAATTTCTCCCAATCTCAGGGGCACCGTTCAATCGCGTGCCCTTCTTCTCGAGTCATCTATGGCCACAAGTGCAAGTACACCGACTCCAACAGCCGCTGCGCCGAGTAAGGCGTTGCCCCACCAGGGAAGTGACAAGGCATCTTGTTCTGCTGAAGCCGATGCTACTCCTCCATGGTCTGTACTTTCAAAAAACATTGATGTGGGCGCGCGTTCGTTTGACTCGAAGGCGTCCCGAAACTCACGTGCTGTTGGTCGATTTTCTTTATTCCTCGAATAAGCCGAACGCAGGACATCGTATTCATCACCAGAGAATACGATGTTGTCGTCAGCCAACACAGACGACGCCTTGGAGGTGATATAATCTACATCTTCGGAATTATTGCTTAGAACTTTTTGCGCGAGGACACTGCAGGCCACCAAGGCAAGCGAGTATACATCGCTACTGCGATCGTATTGTTCGTCAGGAGGTCGATATAACCTAGCCCCTGCATAACTCGCATAGCCACGCTTATCGGCCATGCCGAAGTCAGCGATCAATACATGCTCATGTGTCTCATCTTTAAAGAGAATGTTGGCTGGCTTAATATCCCGATGCAGTATGCCTTTATCGTGCAAATAGGCCAAACCTGATGCCATCTGGTGGACGATAGAATGGGCAGCTGCATTAGCGTATCTTTTCTTTCTGCGAATATAGTTATGAAGTGTTCCTCCAGCGGCATAGTCCATGATGATGGCCACCTGTCCATTGAAGTACATCGTTGTCAAAAAACCGATCACGTTCTCGTGATTAAGTTTGCTGAGGACGTCAATTTCTCTTTTAATCCGTCTCTCTGTGTTGTGGGATACCTCTCTGAACAACTTAACTGCCACTACCTTGCCCTGGTAGTTCCAAAGATGGACATCAGCGCAGCCGCCGGAACCGAGTTTTTTCTTAAAATTACATTGCACATGTTCATCCATTTTATTTCTTTCTCTATGAAGTGGTTGCAGCACCTAAAATGAATCAGAGTACACACATTAAAAAATAATAACAATAATAGATTAATAAATAAATATATAAAAAAAACGTATGTAACAACATAAGCCTAGAGATCGAGCCAAACATCCTGATGAAATCTATCGACTGCCTATCGAGTCTCGATGTGTCCAGTTCATCGTAAAGTAATATATATATTTTTATATATATATATTAGGTTGACCCAAAAGTAATGAGACTCGTATCGTCTTGCGGCGAATTCTTATTCTTGGCCGGTTTGAATTCAAATTTGGCAGGTAATGAAACACAACAACTAGCAACCAGACGGCGCGAAAGCCGCTAGCATTCGTTGGGCATCCGAAATGGCAACCGCCGGAGCAGGTCCCTCAGACTTCACAAGAAAAGTGTCACGTTTATGTTTCAAAAGAAGAAATGTCTAGCTGAAATCCATCGAACGTTGGTAAGCGTGCACGGCCATAACGCCCTGAATCGACGACAGGTGTGTCGTTGGTGTGCGCAGTTTAGGTAAGGCTGCTGGGACATTAATAAACATCGAGGGCGCCCACCCCTTCCCGAACCTCAATTCGACGAACGGATCGAGCTAATCCAAAAAGCTTTTGAGCAAGCTAGAGCTTGGCCATTTACAACTTTGTCGGCTAGAACTGGCGTGCCTCGTGAAACACGTTGTCTAATTATTAAAAGTAATCTGAGGATGCAGAAAAGAATGCAAAATGGGTCCCTCATGAACTCGGTCCTGGCCAACTGAAAATAAATGAGGAGTGTTCGCGAGACAATTTGAAGACATATAGGCAGCAAAAGAGTCGCTTAGAGCATACCGTTGCAGTGGACGAGACATGGGTCAGCCTGTGTAAGGGACCGCAAAAAGATCAAGTGCAACAGTGGCTACGACCAGGTGAACAGGCAATGGCGGTAGCAGTACCAAATAGATTCGAGCCTAAAGTAATGGTGGCACTTGCCGTGGATTTCAACGAAATTTGCTACTACGAGATTTTGGCCCAAAAGAAAAAATGGACTCGGCTCGATATCTTGAGTTCTTGAAGGGACTCATGAATAATTGGCATGGCAATAGGAAGCACCGAGTGTGGCTGCTCGATGACAATGCTAGGGCACTTCGTAGCAATGAAATTAGGTCCTGGCTTAAGGCCAACAAGATTGAGTGATGGCATCACCCCCTATACTCCCGATTTAAGCCCGTGTGACTATGATTGCTTCCATAGATTAAAAAGGGCTATAGGTAGCAAAATGTATGCAACCATCCATTTACTCCGAGATGCTTAAATAACGCAGTTATAAATGGGAGTAAAAGTAATGCATACCTAGTATTCAGAAGGCTGCCAGAACTCTGGGACTAGTGGATAAATAAAAGAGGTGCATACCTCTGGCTCATACTAAAAAATATTTGCTTTAACTTACTTAGTTTAGCCGAAATGTATATGTGAAATGTATATTTTTAAGTCAACCTAATATATATATATTATTGCGTATATCAAACGTTTTCGATAATTGTTTCCCACAAATTGTGGGCGATGGTAAGCGTTTGATAGTTGCAATGCCTGAACATTGATAACTTGCAGGAGTTTCGTTAAACACCATCAGTTAATTTACTTTGAACTCAGTTAGTTCAGCCACCTTCAAGCCTCAATGTAATAATCTCTGCGAGTAAAATTAATTGATTTGAACACTTAGTTACAATCAATATTCACTTACAGAACAATGTACGCCCAGGTTGGCGAAGTCCGGACAACCGCCTCCAAATGTCGCCGGTTTTGAGAAGTGAATGATTAGTTGATGTGTGCTCGACGATTTGTTGCCGAGCAGCTTAGTTCCTTCCCACTCAGCGACTGGCATTGATTCTTTCCCACATCGTCACTATGACACGCGATCTATGACAACAATCTACAATAATGACATCGCATGCGTCTCTACTTTTGCATTTAGGCTGCACAGCATACTTATCATATGCATATTTTAGTTACTTTATCTTATTAGAATAAAGGCTGTAAATTATTGCATCTTTTCTTCCCTGTAGATGTCTTGAATAGCTTAGGCCATTGCTGGAAGGGTCAGGAGAGAGAGAGACCTCTTTGTTCCAGCTTCGCCATGCGATATATGCACACTTACACAACTTGCGAGATGGGAAGCTTGAAGTTGATTTCACTATGAATTAATAGTACATTAGTACTATTAATTTTTTGGAGTACATGGCCACTTGTTGGTTGAACGATGATCGTTTACCGTTCTTCACCACCCGTCGTTAATGTAAAGGCCAGCATCACCATTGTTATGTTCATCGCCACCACAATGGTTCCTCTATGTAAATCGTCGTCTCCGACGAGAATCAATGAAAATCTACGAAATGACGAGCTTGCACGGCGCAATGATATCCACGTGCTGTGGATTGTATTGGGGGAACTTGCATTTAGTGTATTGGATACAACGAATTCTGGAGACAATGAGGTTCTGTCTATTGTGATAGAAAATATATCACAATAGATAGAACCTCGTTGTGATCACAAGGATTATCGTATCTGATTGTACTATCTTTCCGGAGCTTGCCGTCGAATATACTTTCCAGTAGTTATTTTATTCAAACATACAATAATTAGGAATTATTTGGGGGGGGGATTAGTTGGGGACCAGGGCCGAGGCAGACATTGTCCCGAGGAAGGCGATGGCATTGCCTCTCTGCCTCACAGCGAGGACAGGCATTGCAGAAGGAAAGATTCTGCGCACTTG
Organism: Stratiolaelaps scimitus; assembly: GCA_019614645.1. Taxonomy (NCBI): domain Eukaryota; kingdom Metazoa; phylum Arthropoda; class Arachnida; order Mesostigmata; family Laelapidae; genus Stratiolaelaps; species Stratiolaelaps scimitus. The sequence continues at coordinate 704,037 of JABWDB010000083.1, forward strand.
TTCCCGGTGGCACCGAGCAGCCTATATAATATATTTACAGCCAGTGCGGTATTTATTCTCAATTTTAATTCACATCAGTCCCGTAACCCGGTAATTCGCCAATCGATCGGTTCAAGCACGCATCGGTTGCACTGCTAACGAACCGGAAACAATACGTATGTATAACATCCTCCAGAATTGTGCTTTGTTACATCAGCCCTTGTATCTCCTGGCAGCAAAGGAATCTTCTCGTAGAGCACCCCTTGGATCGGTGAATGCGTCGGTCAACCAGTAGAGTCCCCTGATCTAGAAGAAATTTGTATCATATTTAGAATAGTGGATAATTCCCTCGGGGGCTTTGGATAACCTATAAAATAGGTTGAGTCCCACACATTTTGTTAGTCGCAGTTTCGCAGTTAACAAAATCCGTTAACCGCGAAACCGCGATTAATCGACATGGTCTCGATCGACCACCTGCGATCGATCACATCTGTTTGTTCCCATCAAAGTTTCCAAAATGTTCTTGATGTTGTGTGGCTAAACAGAGCTATGCTATTGCGTTTAGGGAACAATATGATTTGAATCTGATGTACCTGCGCTGAGGTTATGGAACTGACCTTTCATCAAACGGCAATTACTGATCTGTACGAATCTTTCGGCAAAAGCCAGTGACCGTGTCCCACGGCTCATACGAAACAGTGGATGTCGTCAGCTCATCGGGGCTGGCGTCCGGATGACAAGTGCAGTATAAGCCTGGTTTGCACTTGAACGTTGGCGGATATCCGATAAAATTGAATATAGAGCCCGTTGGTTGAATACAGTCATCGCACAGTCCGCATTCATCTGTACGCCAAGTCGAGACAATAAAAATCTCATGATTAATTGCTAACCCGTTCAGGTTTGCCATTCCGTGGTATGGACGCATTATCACATACTCTGCGGTTGCCTATTCGACGCCAAATGTAGGCTGTCCATTCATGTGGGTGATAGTTCTAGAGTGGCACACCGTTGCACATTTGGATTTAAAGGGGTTGTCCATCTTACGAAGCAATGCTAAAAGCAGTTGTACCGTGGACTAAGTTAAATGTTGGCTGAGAGTCAGCCCGAAAACCCCTTTATATCTAGTTCGTTTGTTTTGTGTTCTGACCATCTGCTATCTGATATTATCGTGTGCTACAGCTGTGAATAGTGCCATCGAATAACTAACGTTTGTAGTGAGAGTGTTATCACCAATGTTTTTCTCATATTGGAAAATTAATTGTTATTAATTTTTTGCTTATATTTATAGTATATATTGTACCTTATAGCCCGGCGCTAGGATCGTGTCTAGAACATTTGTGACTGATACGAAGAACACGCTATTTCGTGGGCTCAAATCGACTGAATCTCATGGCGGGTGTTTATCGCAAGCAACAGTTATGCTAAGAGATCTGTGGGACCGATTGATAATATTGTGATTGTTCACGACTAATGCATTTGAGTGGCCGATCAAAAGTAATATGATTAATTCTGCGCCGGAATTCTCCCGTCTGGCTGCTCGGGCGATGAACATAGGTGCTGCGTACAACACAATTAACTTGAATAAAAAATTTTCCTTTTTAATAGAACAGACATCCAAATTTTTGGCGAACGTTCGTCCTCGATCATCCTTATATTCGTTTAGGGAAGAACCATTCAGACTTTAATTATGTCTCAGTAGCATTAGCGGATAATAATTAATTAATGGTCAAAGTGCTGCACTTTGTCTGTCAGTCTGAGGGCATAGCCGTCGAATGACACCGAGTAACTTTCAAAAGATTGCTTTGTTAACTGGTCGATTATGCTATCGAATTCACGGCACGCTCTAAACAATAGTTCATGCCTATATGGAACTTACCCACCAGGGTGTAGCAGATTGGGCAGCAATCAAATATATCTCTGTATGTGTCGTTCCAGGCCTGATTTTCACCAGCGCACGTCTTCGACATATCGCTACAGTGGCATTCTGTCGGTATTGTCAAACTATAAACCGGTGCCGTAAGCGATACTGCGACTATTATGATGAGCGCGGGGGTCATTTCGATGAGCAAGTTGCCACGAAGCGAATCTCTCTACAAAGGACTGTCCGACGCTGTCGTCCTCTGACAATTGTTGTCCTCTACAGTCGTTGCATCCGATTGCAGTCCGATCCTCTCATCTGAGATTCACTTTCTCGCTGGTGTCCGCGACTCCATCGCAGGTACAGCCTACAACTGTGTGCACGCCACATGCGTCCACCAGCTGGCACTTCAGACGCATACAGACCACTTGTCCCATATCTTGTTTTCTTTTAAAGGAACTTACCAGTCTCCGCAAGGGAGGCAGCACAATAATTACTGCGAAGGCCTTGTCTACACATCATTGCCGATGGAGGCGGGATGGTTAACAATGATACAGATGGGCACACAGATATATTTCTGCACTCAGCTTTGCTTTTCACAATGGAGCCACTCGACTCAATATATTCACATGCGACAGAAGTATCTATTATATATATTCTGATGGGCTAAGGCCAACCCTAATTCAATGTTGGGCCCAGAGCAGATGATCGTATCGCTTATTACCGATATATATATATATATACATATAATATATATATATATATATATATAATATATATATATATATATATATATATATATATATATATATATATATATATATATATATATAATGTATAATATGTATCTATTTATTTCATATGGAAATACAAACAAGGCAAGAAAAATCGAACATCTCAGTCAGATGCCTGTTTAGTGTTTAGCTAGATAAAAAGACAACAAAATAATATTGCCAATTAATTAAGGCGCGAGCCTGATTTAAGCGACCGGGAACAAAAAGCGAGCACATCTTAATGGGAACACCGAGCAGACGGTAAGTATTATTTTTCTTCCGTTCGAGTCTACAATCGACATTATCATAGATGCTGCAATAATCCGACCTAGAAGATGGCGAGATAGAGGATGACGAACTCAGCGAGAATACGGAGTGTCAGTGGGTTATATTGTTGAACTGAACATGCGTGGCAAGCATGTACTTACCCAAGCAAACAGACAGTGCCCTCGAGGTAAGCCTCGGCATTCGCTTATCTTAAAATTCTCAATCGTTTTCGATAGATCAATTAGCGCAATTGTTGTATATATATATATATATATAATGGATTTCTCCTGATATCTTTTATGCATCTTCAGATGATCCCAATTATATAATATATTCGAAGCGCAACACTGAACCAAGTTGGGATTTGCTTAGTTTTGATTTTTTTACACAGGATAATAGGATATAATCGAATGGAATACCACATACATCAAGAGTGTTCCAAGCCGCAATTCCAATTGTCATTTCTCCTTCGCAGTCGGCCACACCTCTACATCGAGGCTGAAACATTAGGGTACATCTGGCTCAAACCATATTGCCCGCTACGCTAGTATTCAGGCAAAGGCAGGCCCTAAAATAATGCCGAGTAATTATGCGTGGACAACCTTTCGGGCAGAATGTGAATAGCACAATATTTCAACAAAGCATTTGCTTCGTTGACGACGTATTAGCTGCATATCAACTAATTACCATCTGACTATTAACACAATTTCCTTTCTAAAAACGGAATTTTCTTTGCGGCTTAGGGAACTCCAGATCATCTCCCCCAATCAGACATTTCTCGGTGCTTAGTATTCGTGTAATGGCATCACTACGAGACGGGATTCCCTTTTTATATTCGGCACAGCTTCGGATTGCTTGAATTTTCGCGGCGGCACAAAGACCGCGGGAGAGAGGGACTCTCGCGAGCGAGGGTAGATCGGGAGTCGAGTGCTGAATGCTTGACAACAAAGGCAACTGCAGCCCGCACAGCTGATAGCTGATTCTATCGAACTCTGCTGCAAACGAACGTTTGCTGAGGCTGCGATATTATCGTAAGTAGAAAATTGTGCTATGAACTCTTATGATATATACTAAGGCACGTTGTGTTCAGCTGTTATTTTCCCATCGATCCACCTTCGTGTCACCCCGACAAGGTCTCACGATTCCCAGAGTCTCTTTTATATGCTAGCCGCATACGACAAGGAATCTTTTTCTCATAATCGCAACCGTAGTCAACATTTCTACGACCATTTCTGACGATCGTATAAGCGTATGTCGGTTATATTAACCATGCTGTCAAATCAAAAGAGGAATCCGTACGACGAGTTAGTAGTAGTTACTTGGATTCTCGTTTATCGCTGAAGTCTGCCAGTTCTGCTCCTATCAGCCATTACTCGGTTATACGAGTAAGGATGGCATGAAAAATCCACTCCTCGCTGAGGTCCTCACCGCATGCTTTGAACCTGCCAATAGTAAGTGTTTAGTAAAACATTAACAATAACGCCTTCTACTCTTGAGGACTTTGGGTTGGTAAGAGCCATCCTATATTTTACATGTTAGGCCATGCTTACAACACAAATCATCATTTGTCCTTTGAGACAGATTTTTGTACTGGTCATCGACTTGGAAACACGTTCATTTCGGTGTGCGCGCTATGTCAACGGGAGGAATCGCGGTAATTCTTTTAAGAATCGTCGTTTGAAAATTAGTGCTAGCAAATTGAGGGGCGGGTAACAACTCATCATCGCCGAGTATTGAGGGAAGAAATACGAATTTCTTCTTCACTTGATGACTATGAGATCGTGGACACATGACAACCCTTGAATGAAAATGAAGATATTCATTATGAAATATTTCGATATCTTCTTCTATTAAATTCAACCCACTTGAGTCGGTCGCTAGATGAAATAGTTTAACCACGACGCCGTCTACGAGCGTCTGTTCTATCATTGTTACTGGTAAAAGCCCATTGCAGTTGAACTGACCGCAAAATCGATCCAACCGCAAGAGGCACAACATCCCTCCTCATGTCATTCAAAGTAGTTATAAACGTTGTACGAATGTCTATAATCAGCTATATCTACAATCGCCTATAAGCAATTACAATCATCATCGTATGCGTTACTTTTGTTATGTCTGTATTATACACATGGGACCGGATGGCGCCAAGTATCGACATCCAGTTAATCGAAGCAAAGAGTACAATAACCGAGCAAGGAGTAGTTATGGATATCTACCTTTAGTAGTAGTATTTCCTGCATTCTATTGATCGTGCTTTAATTTACTATTCATTCACAGGTGGGGACGTAAACGCGTTTGGGAGTCCTCGGACTGTCATCGGATCGAGCAGAGCTCATCAGGATGTTAGCCTAATTGCGCTAAATTTGCTGTTACGAACGTCCCGGACATACATCATTTATTACTTGATTTTTTTTGTTTTGTTTATGAGAGAGGACAGCGAAGAGTAGGAAGGATTCTCTGATGATTGCATTCGTCGTTAAGAAATTTATATTTTGAAATTTATGTAAGAAATTCATATACATATTCGTAATATATTTATTTAATATAATATTGTGTGCCTACAGTGCTCTGCGGATAGGCAACAATTTAGCTATTGCATTTCGTTGAGAGCTGGGTGGCACTCAGTTTACGAGATGGTGCGAGCTAAACTCAAGTCGTTGGTTAGCTGGGGTAAATTTAGTGCAATAAGTAAAAAACGCACGAAGCAAACTAATGGTGAACGTGTGGCTGTGAAAATCTACAAACCAGAGTATCGAGCCCTAAATGATGATATTCCAAACGAGATTCAGGCCCTGACACATCTTCGGCATGACAACGTGATCCGGTTACTTGGGACTGTTCGAATCAGTCGGGACTTTAATGGCCAGATGGCAGTGATCATGGAGTTCGCCGCTGGCGGATCACTCGAGCAGGCTCTGCAACGTCGGAAGATCAGTAACGACCAGCACAGCGTATCGATCATCTTCCAGATTGCATCGGGTCTCGCCTATCTCCACGACAACGATATCGTTCACAACAATTTCAAGCCGAGTAACGTCCTGTTTAAGGACACGAATCTCAGCCGGGTGGCGATAGCTGATTTCAGCAAAATCGAGAGCCAGTTAGCAGCGATCCTGCCCCACAGATGCAGCCCGTTGTTCGAGTCGCCCTCTGATGTCGATCACTGTCCCAGCAGCAATGTCTACTCGCTCGCTATGGTAGCGTGCTGCGTTCTACTGCGACGTCTGCCCGATAGTGCATCGTACATAATTGACTACTTCGTACCGAACATGAGAACGTGTCCCGCTCGTTACCAAGTCATTTGTAAAGCACTCCTAGAGAAAGGCGTGCTACGGCCGACCGCCGTCGATTTCATGGGAGCATTTGATCCGTACACGAAACAGGAAGGTCACCCAGAGGGCCGCCGATGGCTCCCGAGGGTCTGGCGAAGAGCAACGCGTGTGTTGCGCTCTGGAAGTCAACCACTAACAAATATGGAGACGAAGATGTCGAAGGAGAATACGAGATGCTCAATGTCGCTTTTCGCCAAACGTTTATCAATGAAGTTCGAACGATTGGCTGTGACACGCATAAGCGAACATAAGCGGAATACCGCTCGTGGAGTATTGCGTAGATAATAGACAAAATCCAATGATGTGTTATGGGTAGGCCCTATGTGCAGATGCCATTATATGAAAGACTAGGCATATGCGATATTGTAGAGAGGCGTTAATTACTCAACAACAAAAAAAAACCTTTCTAAAAAATATTATACCACCAAAGGAGGCCATGAATGGAACGATTATGATCAGCAATCATGAGACTGCAACAACCGAAACATCGTACGGGAGAAGCTAATTAAGCAGCTCTTAATTAAGGGAATACGTTTAATAAAATAGGCTCGCATTCGTGTGATAGTAACGGTCTTCCTCTAAGAACGACGGAGGTCTTAATTACGTGATAAGGCAGTTCATCGATTTTATATACAAGCTTCATTGGCATCGGATACGAGGGTCTTCCTAACGTCTGAAGATAAAAGAAGATCATTTGTACATAACAAAATAATTCAGTGTTGAATTTTATTTACTTCAAACTTATTGGGATTTACTCGGTATGTATTATTGATTGTCTGTCCAATCGATAATCCAGTCGTCAGACAGGTATTCGGTAATCAGGCGTAGCGCCCATGTTGGTCATCTACTAAGGAACTTCACCATATATGTTATTTTAGATGTAAACATGTAAGTTTGTTTGCTTCCGAGGTAGTCTCATAAACAAGGATCATAAGTTTGTATCAACTCTACATCACCATATGCTTCAAGGCTTTCTGTTGATACAAACAGATGAATAAAAGATTATAGCCGCAAGCAGGTTTGATTTGAAAAAAACAACCCACTGCTACATCAATGACTAACCAAATGTATGCAGCACAATTTTATTATTTATAAACAAATATATAAGATGTATTATGTATTTGTACAGTTTTGTTTTTATGGCATTGCCATCCTGCAAAGTGAAGGCAGGACTCGGTGGAAGGAAGGACCCTGCGCAACAACTTGAGCAACTCGTCCCTTGTATGTAGCATCAATCAACTCACAATACAATCGTCCACAATATATAAATGACGAATTATAAGGTCAATTGTTATCGATAAGCGCTGGTTTTTCTTGATAGCGCGTCAACCTCTCTCCAATATTTGGGTAAAAATCAAAATAGAAAACCTTGTCAATTTGGCCTAAGTAGAATAGCGTTAGTCAGGTTCTGTTATCGGAAGCAGCCAGCGGTTAGCATTATATCTACATAAACATATTTATTATCAAGATTGACCGCCGCTTATTGATCTCCAAGTGACATGCCCGTTTGCGTAGCTCTGTGTGCATTTATCGATGTGAATAGGCATTGTCGAAAGAGAATCTCAACAAATAGTTGCAGGGACGGAGCTCAGGAAAACGTGGCAACGTGGATCGTAATTGTTATTCGTCTCATTCAAATCTAGGAACTAATAGTACATTAACTGAAATTGATTCTAGAACGGAACGAGTCCTTGAATTCAGAGGCTGTAGGTCTCGAATGGGCATTTTGAAACAAGCCACGTATGAGAATCGCGAAGCTGCTGGGATGATGCATGACTAGTCCCGCCAGATACCGATCAGTTTTCAGCTCGTCAATCGTTGGCCGTTTTTGAAGCATTCGACCCTGTACAACACTGAGAGCGATTGTGGCAAGGCCGAACACATCGCTAGCACGTGTGTTCGACTCATCAGTAGGTTGATACAGAGTCGCCGTTGCATTCTCGGTGCGGTATTGCCTTGGCAAGCCAAAATCCGTAATCACCACACGGCCCCTTGTTACGTCCTTAAACATCACGTTGCTTGGCTTGAGATTTCCATGAACCGTGTTGTGTTCATGGAGATAATCGAGACCCGATGCAATCTGGTAGATAATGCCGTGACTCGCACCTCCTGCGAACGTACCCTCATCATCGCCGTATAGATCACCACTCAGAGCTCTCTCAAGTGTTCCACCAGCAGCGTACTCGAAGACTAGACAACCGTTGTGATGTTCACCTAGCACGCTCACCGTGAACATGCCTATAAAGCTCGCGATATGCTCGTGCCTAAGAGACTGAAGTTGGGCTAACCTTGACGAGTCTACTTGCTCGATTTGATCCTGGACCTCGTGGATTTCTTCACCGTCGTCATCGTCCCGCTCGCCGCCGTAGGTCCGCACATAGTGTCCCCTGGTGCGACTCGTAGCGTTACGCACCTTAATGGCTACAGTTTGACATTGATGGTTCCCTTTGTACACGATGAACTTCGACCAGTAGGGCTCCTCGGGATGTAACGGCGCTTCATCATTGATGATTAATACAGCGGTGCACATGGCTGCCTTTAATCGGCTTTCTAACTTTAGTCAATTCGACTTTTATACTGACACCTGAAAATTTTCTCGAAAATTGTTGTCAAACAGTACACATTGAACAGAAGACGTAACGTGTTAATTAATGCAGATAGGTTGAATGAAGAGGTCCGGTGTCGCCAGTGTAAGATACAGCAGAATGCTCACGTTTGAGTATTTTCCTTATGATATTTTAGTCTAAAAATATAGTTAGTCGTCCAATGGTAACAATTTAGTGAGTCTAAAAAACATTAACGTTCATAGTTCAATCTTGACACGAGGGCTAACTAATCGGTCATAAATTAAGTGAGGATTACGTCGCAGATGGCCAGTTACGCTTACAGTGCTGTCAGTTATAATTTACGCATGAAGAAGAAAAATTGAGAACAAAACATGTTTTCCAAGATATCACCGTGCCTTTATTATCCCTCTTCGCAATAAATGGGTATAAAAGCGTTATTCCTCGATCGCTATTTTTATCGACTTTATATTTATGATTTCCCTACGACAAATGATTGCAAAGATTTTCTTCGATTTTCATCACAGCATGGCAAATGGCAACCACATTTGAGCGCAAAACATCCCCTATGCCTCTAAGTATGCAGGTGCTCATTTTCTTTTTCGAGAACTTAAGCATAGTGAAATGGCAGTTCCGTGATTTGAATTCGAATTGGATTGAATCATATACGGCAGAATCTATTGGATGTACACAGTAGGACATAACATGTTCTAACGTCGATACGAACACCTTTAGAATGAACGAAGTATAGCTATAGTAATGAGGATATGCTTACCGGTAGCAAACGTGAACAAAAAAAAACTCGTATTCGAAGACCGTCCTAATATTCTCCTGTGGCCAACTGGCTAACTCCGATGGTTGAGCTGAAGCAGCTGGAAATGCTCAGGCAAGACGCGAAATACTGCAGGTTTCTAGTAACAATTATTACCTACAATTATTGTTCCATAGGAATCATTTGACCGGCAGATTGCTTTAATATGGTAAAGCCCGAGGCCCAGCTGTGGTTGCAATAGATCAACATTTGCCAATACACGCCCAGCGGATTGAACACATCGGCACACATGAATGATCCAAGAGCAGAGTCTGCTTGTTGTCTATTCGTACGGAACATGCATGTCCATCTCTCCACTCTGCCACATTCATACGTAAATGCATTGACGAGAAAGGGCGAGTCGAAATAGATTTTTGACACGAAGCTTTAACTCAATAGTGAGGATTGTTTCTCACCGTATTTCTATGCGTGGCGTCTTCCTTGGTAAACTTAATTCTGTTAAGAAGCCAATGACGGCACGTCACATTTCGGGGGTGGACGAATTTGGCTCGAAAGTGAAACTTTGAGCGGGTTTTCGTTGTCAAACGAGGTGGACGAGCGAATAGAATTCACTTTATTCATATAGAATTGTTTCCTATATATTACGGTCTCAGAAACTGGGACGTGGCCACAGATTTGATCAACCACATCATTACTATTGTACGCTAGATTGACATTGATCTATTATATTTTAAAGCCTGCAGGTTTGCAGTACAATACAAAGCTGTTGGTTTACGGGTTTATTGTCACGTTGCGGGACTCGAATCGAAATAGAGTTAATTCCAATCGTGAACTCGACATTCAATCTAACACCCTTATGCGTGCATCGTTCCCATCGGTAGATGACAACAGAGTTGAAACTGTGTGGTAGCAACTAGCGTAGTGCGATTAAGCTTTCTGTTGTCCGAGAATTATTGCATTCAACACGTGTGTTCTGATACGGTTGAAAAAATTGTCTTCTTAATTTCGTGACAAGCGTATACTCACAATTGTCACTTTTTGTTCATATATACAAAAGCAAATTTCTGTGTTTCTATTGACGCGACAACAGCATGGATGGTTGTGTTACTCAATTCTATTTTGCTCAACAACAATACCGCATGCGTTTTTTTTGTTGCCTATGCAAAATAATCTAGACAATGTTCCGTTTTATATTAATTATTGCTTTGTCTACCGTTCCTTTTATGGACTTGGTCCAAAAGTAAAAATACAAAATGAAACACCACCGGGGACCGATACGAGGTTCGGGCGGTGTAATTGAATTGAAATTAATATTTTTGTTCACGAAGATCGATTAAGCGTCACGGCGTTCACTGAATAGTAGGAATAATATAATTCGGGACATGTCGTATACAATACAGTAACTAGGGAGACATGGCCATTTGCTCATCTGTATACCTATAATCGAGATCACCGCTGTTCAACCTAGCGCGCACCCTGCGAGAGCGATAGAGAGCCGACGTTCTGTGTTTGGGGAAATTTTAAACGTGAATAACTCGAAGAATGTTTTAGAACATGGAGAACTTGTAAGAGGCTGGGAATTTAGCTACGGAATAATTTTGCTGTTACTACCACAACTGAACGCGTCAGCTAGCAAACGCGCTTTTGAACTCGGCTGCAGTGGGTCGACATACATCAGCTTCAAACAGGGCAGTCACAATCACATCGTAGCACTGACGATGCTTGCGGCGCAGGTCCGCGAAGGCCGGGTGCATCAGAATGTGTCCCCGATAGGGAATGACTAAAAATAGCTCATTTTGGACAACGCTAGCCGCCACCGCGGCAAGACTGTAGACGTCGCTCCCGAACGTGTAAGGATCCTTTAGGTCTCGGTTTATATACGGCGAGGAAAAGCGCGTGTGATACCTCTCTGGCAAACAGAAATCGGTGATCATGACGCGGGTTCGTGCGATATTCTTGAAGATGACATTGGACGGCTTCAGATAACCGTGAGCGTGGCCGCTACTGTGTAGGTAGTCAAGGCCGGACGCGATTTGGTGGATGATGTCGTGACCCCGTTGTGCCTCATAGAGTTGATGGCTAGCGAGAGCTCTGTCCAGTGATCTTCCCCTACCGTACTCGAAGCAAGGACAGTTGAAATGCTCGTAATCATTATCTACCACCTTGAATGTTCCGATGAAGCGTGCCAGATTCTCATGGCTGAGAGCCTGTAGCTGGGATACGAGGTTTGCATCGAGTGCAGGCGGTGGTTGAGTCATGAGTTCCTCATCCCACACCACCGGGACCGGTAAATCCTCAGCAGGGAACGGAAGGAGCGCATTGGGGACAATGCGTTCCTGGTTGACGGGTATCAGACCTAGTCCTCGACCCCCCATGAGGGCTCTGCCAACCCTTAGTCCTCCGACGGGATCCCAGTCAGGAACGAGGCCAGCGGCGAAAGCAGCGGGAAGGCCAGCGGCGACGGCAGCCGGAAGGCCAGCGGCGACGGCAGCCGGAAGGCCAGCGGCGACGGCAGCTGGAAAGCGCGCGGCGACAGCAGCAGGAAGGCCAAATACGACAGGCATCCTTCTATCAATATCTGCTACGCCGCCGCCACCGCCGCCACCGCCAGCGCCGCCACCGCCAGCGCCGCCGCCGCCAGCGCCGCCGCCACCGCCGCCGCCACCGCCGCCGCCAGCGCCGCCGCCAACTACGACAGGTATCCTTCTTTCAATATCTGCAACGCCGCCAAATACGACAGGCATCCTTCTTTCAATATCTGGTACGCCGCCGCCACCGCCGCCAAATACGAGAGGCATCCTTCTTTCAATATCTGCAACGCCGCCAAATACGAGAGGCATCCTTCTATCAATATCTGCTACGCCGCCAGCGCCGCCACCGCCACCGCCAGCGCCGCCACCGCCGCCGCCGCCACCGCCAGCGCCGCCGCCGCCACCGCCAGCGCCGCCACCGCCAGCGCCGCCGCCGCCACCGCCAGCGCCGCCGCCGCCGCCAAATACGACAGGTATCCTTCTTTCAATATCTGCAACGCCGCCAAATACGACAGGCATCCTTCTTTCAATATCTGGTACGCCGCCGCCACCGCCGCCAAATACGAGAGGCATCCTTCTTTCAATATCTGCAACGCCGCCAAATACGAGAGGCATCCTTCTTTCAATATCTGCAACGCCGCCACCGCCGTCGCCGCCGCCACCGTCCTCCTCGTCGTTGCCATCGCCTGCACCGCGTCCCTCAGCAATTTCACCACGCCCCCTGCCGGCTGCGCCCCGTCCTCTGCCCGCTGCTCCCCGCCCTCTACCGGCGGCCCTTACTCCTCTGGCGGCCCCCCGTGCAACAGCAGCAGCCTCACGCGCTCTGGCAGCCCCTCGTCGACGTTCTCTGGCTGCACGTTCACGAACCCGCCCCTGTATTCGGGCGATCGCCTGCCGCTCTGCCATGAGCATTTGTTCATGTCTATAAAGCCGTTCCCGCTGCTCGGCATTCAGGAGGCCGCGTATACCAGGGTTGACCTGTAGCAATTTGACAACTACTTTGAGGTCACCATATTCTGCTTTATATATTGTGTACTTCAGTCCCATATTACAAGGAACGCTTATACAGTCTCGCTCACGGACGTAGATTGGAGCCGGGCACATCGCTAATGTATCTGTCGTTTCTGTTTTCTCGAAACAAACCCGTCGATATCTGAAAAAGGAATTTGTCCAAGAAAAATGTGACGTTTTGAATTATTATTTTACAGTAAAACGGAGAAAATTACTGAGCGAGCTAAAGACAATGCTTTCTAATCAGCACAATTCACCATTTCGGCCAGCGCGTTTTTCATCAACACATACGACCCAAGTGCCTGCCAAACTCGTCGACGGGACTAACCGCCGTAAAGATCACTAAATACTACTCAACAACAACAACCTGTAAGGGCCAAGCGCCGATATGTTAATGTGAAATACTTCAACAAAAAAGCAAAACATTTTAACTCGAAGTAGAGGAACCTCTCTTCGCGTTCATCTATCTTCTCACGTGATCAACCACCGAGTGAAGTAAGATCTATTCGGCGCAGGTTAAAGCGTCAAAAATTTGGCCGAACGCCACCAGTCAAAAACCGCTATAGTTACTCGAGTTACTTACTGAATCGACGATTCATCAGCATCTGCGCAGCGAGACAGAGCACACCTGACAATTCAATAGACAAAATCACACAGCTGTTTTATATTCGTCGTTGTGCATGAGCGGACCACGAGCAACGACACACGTGCGCGCATGGCTAAACTAGACACAAGCAGTGAGGTGCTCTCAGCATTTCACTTCACCTCGTGCGACTTCCACACCAAACAAATGGTGAAATCGCCGCAGATTAACGCGCTGCGAGAAACTAGCGGGCGGATGAAGCCACAAATATCGCATAGACAACCGTAGTTTTAACAAATCAAGTGGATGATAGAGTGGATTATTTAGCAAGCATAAATCATACTATATCAGAGTAAAATAGGCATTTAGTGATCCAAGGAGACGCAAGGACGATTCCGCACTTTTTTGTGCATGGCGTTCGATCGGCAGATCACGTCGATCATCACCAGCGATCGGGTTATTTATTTGTGCAATGTGAAGGGCTTTGGGGGGGTCACACACGCTCTCCACCGACGATGCTGTTCGCCACAGCAATCATGCTGTATTTGCTTGCATATTGGCTTCGTATGTTGCGAGAGCGCGTCTGCGCGTCTCCTCCTTGTCCTCGTCTCTAACAGCGTTAGAATAATAAGGTTTAAAAACGATTTCGATCTAGATTTAAGATATCTAGAAAGGATTTTGTTTGAGATGTGAAAGAATACCCTGCCACAAAGAGGGACATTATAGCGTGTTTACTACTTTGTTACAAACGGTCTCTTTTCCTTCAAAATGTCTTACAATCAATGATTCATTCAATAATAGATAGTGGTTAATGTGAACAGAAGGAATGAGGGCAGCACTGAGGTTGGCGTCCAGCGAAATTCAACACAGACGTGACTTCGATTTAAAAAGTATCCAGTGGGTATTATGCTAAACGTAGATTTGCGAAAGGGTGTGCACTCAATGTAATGAAACTCCCGCGCAATAATTTCTATGAATCAGATTGTGATTCATAGAGCGTACACCTGTTTCAGAACAGATACTTCAAGAGCGAATAATAGCATCTTAAAGGGTAATTTCTTTTTGGTCGATACTAGCAGCGATTTAATATGATTGTATAGCGGAATAGGAGCGTATGAGGTAGACGACACTTTACTTCTAGCCTCGGGCGTTTATTTAATTTCCGAAATTCAACTATATATGTGACTCGCCACAATCAGCGAAGTCAAATATGTGAGCTTTAGAAATCGGTGCGATTGAACTTTTGCTTTTTTTTGAAGAAGCTGAGGGGTAAAAAAGACACCACAGCTTCACATCTTAGGTTTTCGCTGTGATAGTGCCGGATTTTTATCGGCTAAAAATCCCCGAACCTAGTAACTTGGGTCAGGTGCCTGGGACTGTTTGTAAAATACTTCGGGCACACGACTTGCAGGAACCGGCTAGTAGCCATCAGTAGGCTGACGAATGGGTGTGTAAACATCCGTCTACCCTAGGCTACCTTTGTCCTATCCAAGGTTCATCCTCTGGTTGGCGACGTCGTCCTGCGGTCGCGCAGGGTCTCTCCTCCAGCGTGTACCACAAAGCCGACCGAGCTTGCTCTTCTTTTGGAGAACTGTCCCAATTACCGATGAGCCGATGTCCCATCCCGACGTGGTCTCCGTCATAAACTTTACAAGAGTTTTAGAGTGAAGTTTTGCTTGCTGGAAAGAAAAAGAACGGTATAGCAAATACTGCTGGTCGGAGCGATGATTCCATGGGGTTCGCCTTGGACAAAGGAAAAAAGTTAGACGTTTGTCCCTCTCTCTCTTGTTCACTGTGGCTCCTGTCCACCTTACTCTGCAATACTCGCCCAAGTGCGCGTATAATGCATGCTATCATGCTTTAGATAAGAACTGTATTACTTTGCCTGCAATATAATTTGCTTACATCAAATAAGAAGAGGCGAAATGGCTTCTCAGATGTCTCTTTCAGGCGTGACGCCTCTAGATGCTCGACACCATCAGAACAATAAAGGTAATATATATAGGCTCGATTTTCAGACTCCCTCCTTCGTAAGTACTATTTCAACAACGATATTAAATTAGTCAGATAAACCGTCACTGATGATTCTCGAAATACAGCGGCTTCTTCCTAATATAAGCGAACTACAATTAAACTATCCAATTAATCCTGGTGGAGTCACCGCCTATCCTAGCGCGGACTTCTGCCTCTACTCATGCAAGTTAAAGAAAACGCCGACATCTATATATATATATATATATATATATGCGCATGTATGTGCGAATATTTAATTATCTCATTCACCTATATTTCCATTGTATTGTCTTTGTGAGGTGTCTTAAGCTATACATTTCAAAGCGAACATTTAACTAACGATGGCCCTGGTCTCTGGTAGACGGGGAGATAACAGAAAGCATATGGGAAATGAAATTTGTTATGAGTGTTATTCTAAGAAATAATGAATCGACTAGCATACGCTAACGTCCGTGTATATATTGTGTTTTTGTGTATTTTCTTTTCTCTTGCCATGATTGCTCGGCCCGCTACACTGGACGATCTTCAGATGGTTCATCGGCGAAGACAACCCGATATAGGAACAGGCTACAAATCAAGGTTCAGCCTAGATAACGGCAGTGCTAGCACAGGTAAACCTCGAAAGGCTGTCAGCGCATGATAATGTAAAAATAGGAACACACTGCATATGCCAACGTCATCGACAGCGCATAGACTAACGTGGCAGCATGAGAGAATGTCAACCGAATGTTCCACGACAGGCAGGCCAACCGTTGCACACAAGTGAGCCTATGAAACACGAGTCAGAACACACCTTCGTCATTCAACATCGATTACAAGAGTCAAGGACTATTGATGAAAGATAGTTAACAGGTGTGGGGGTGACAATTGCCGTTAGAGTTCAAACGACCCCTTGAATTCGTCAGCGGTAGGTCGACTGTCGACCTTCCTAAATAGTGCTGAGTAGATAGCCTTGTAACAGTCAGGATAGTCGCTTTTCAGCTTTTGTATAGGGAACTCCCATTCAAGCTGTTCGATGCTCGGTTGACGTCTGGGCGTCTCGTTGTTGATGACCAATCGTGCTACGGCCCCAAGACTGTAAACGTCACTGGCGTAGCTCTTTGGTTCGTCTTTAATTTGGCATAGACGCGGCATCAACTCATCATTGAGATAGTTGTCGGGCAGACAATAATCCGTTAGCATCACCTGCCTGCGAGCTTTATCCTTGAAGATAACATTTGACGGCTTGAGGTTTCCGTGGACTCGTTTCATGCTGTGCAGATACGCGATACCGGACGCCATCTGGTGTATGAGTGACAAGCCCAGCATTCTTTCACATATCGACGAAGTTTTCAGGGCGTTCTCAAGCGTGCCGCCTATACCGTACTCGAAGAACAGGGTGATGGGTTCAACCCCACTAGTCAACGTCACAGGGAAGGTGCCAAGAAAACCCGCCAAATGCTCACTACTGAGAGTTTGCAGTGCTGCTAACTCTTCTGCCGCTGGCCTCTCTGTGAAGGGCACGTCTCCAATGCGGCGCTGTCGAAAGTGGCGGCTAAAGTAGTCTTGTCGGTCGGAGAGGTGCGTGGGGGGTGGGAGGGGGTACACCTTGATGGCGACGACTTGACCCAGATATGTTGCCTTGTATACCTCACACTTTGTCTTGAATACATCAACCGCCCGAGTTATTCGCTCATTGTCGCTAAGCGTGAGGACTGGATCACTCATGGTGACACACGATAGAGGTCGCTTTCGAAGGAGAGTAATCGCCCGCAACCGCCAATAATGATGAGAACGCCGGTGAGGCAGGATTTGCTACCTGAAAAATCAATGTGTTTGTTGATCGTTTGTCTAGAGAAAACAGAAATAGAGATTGAAACAACGGATTGCCTCCGTTTGTGTGTGGCTGTCCGCGTTAGATATCTCCGAAGGTAATTACATCAGCGGTATCTTGCACGGCTATCGAAATAAGCAAATTCACCATGAGAAACTTAAAATAAATCTAGCTATCACATAATTTGTCACAAAATACTCTTAGAAGCAATGTACGTTTGCTCCAATTATTATTCCGTGCCAATAATGAGATATACAGAGAAGAATAAGAGCCTGTCACCGAACGATAGAACAAATCGATCGAAGCAATATTTGAACTGCTCCCGACCACTGTTTCATTTCAACTAAGATCCGAACTTCCAGGATCATATTAATCGAGTATTTTGCCATTGGTGTCTAACAAGTGGCCACCTGAAGGACCGGTTTTCCACCGGGGCGCTCTTTGCGTAGGCAACAAGCTTCTATATGAAACGCACACATAGAGCTCGTATGGCATTGTGACGACGGATGTCGGAAGGATATTCGAAACCTACCTAAGATAACGGCAGGACTTAAACCTGTGATTTATTAGAGCCACCACTCTATTCACCCAGCCGCTGTATACTACAATAGCTACTGCGACTTTATGTAATTACCGCGGAATGTTTGAAGAGAGAAGAGCTGGCCCCGCCAGCCGAAAATAAATTTCTTATAGATCATTCACATAATCATCAGGTTGTATTTGATACACGACAAAGTGCAGGATTCCCCAGCGGACTAATCACCATTGATCGACTGTCTCTAGCAGTTGAAACATCGATGCAGTTGAAATATGAGAGTGGACCTCCTTGCCAAACATCCACCACGACTACTGATAGCTGTAACACTGCCGACAAGCTCTAGTACGCCAGAGGAACTTTCGAATTAGAATACTTTATACAGCATAGAAAAAGAACAGCATGCGATTTAGGCGAATTGGCTGGTTGATGTCATACTCACCTGACGCCGTTCGATCGAAAGATGATGACGCTACAAAAGCTGATAGTAAAGGTTCCGCGCGACCACAGCAGTCGAGCAACAGTCACGCACCAGCACGAATCCTCCCGATGTAATCGAATGTAACGCTAGCTAGGAACAACATTAGCGGTTGGCCACAACAAGCAGACGCCGTACCACCACCGGCAACGTCACGTAGAAATGAAAAGCGTTGAAGGTGCTAATGAACAAGTCCACCCGCTACAGCCGGCTACGATCTCTATAATAGTCCCTCGATCTCCCGCTGCATGTACACATGAAGAATCCGACTAATAATAATAATATGGGAATTATATTAAAACAATCTGGACGGCCACAAAGCTGTTCGTGTCAACTCTGTCGTGTTAAAGATGCATTAATTGCCTTGTCACAATGATGTTTATCTGCCCGGTGAAACACGTGAGGTCGCATTGTGCAGTGGCAATCGTGTGCATATGATCGAGGTTCGAAAGATAGAATCTGTTAGGAAAGAGACCGCGGCAGAGAGAAACATGATAAAGCTATAATATCTAACATTGTAACGTACGGTTCCTTCGTGGTGTAACCTAGTATATGGATAGACCTATACCACTCCGCCGAGGGCATAATATGCTGTCGAAGAACACGACGTAACCTTGCCACAACAAAAATATAAATAAACAAATTACCACTCCGAGAAGTTTTCGCCAAAATTTTAAATAGCGGTAACGAGACTGCTGAGGTCATTCATCCGAATCGACTTACATAACAATGTATGATTAAAAAAAAAGCGAGACCATCCAAGACGACAGCAAGCATGTGAATTTACAAATCGTCTACTTTATGTCACCTGTGAGGATATTGGAGTAATTAATGAAGGTGGGAAATGACTGCATGATGGCGAACTTAGAAATTGATTTCGCGTTTTGCATGAAATCCGCAAGGAGTGCTCGCTCTATCAATAACCTCAATTTATAGTGGCAAGGTTGGATTCGACGTCACACTCTTCATGAGATATTACCCTGATACAAAACCGATTCTGTTGAATTATATACATATATATATACATTAAAACACATCGATATGAGAAAACAAGACGGTGCTGCATGATTTGTAATATTTCGACTAATTAATTATGATGCTAATTCTCACAGTCTCTTTCATTTGAAACAAATCACTGTCTAGTTTTCCAATTTCTTTCACAGTTTGCTTCCTTTTCGCTTAAAAAATAAAAACAAGCCATTTTAGATAACCAACCAGTTAAGAAACAATAGTAAATAACAGGTAGATTCTATCTCGTCTTCCACGGGGCTACTCGAGTAATGTTAGATCAGTTTGCACAGGATACACAAACGAATAGACTACGTACAGTGTCTTGCAATCAACGACATGAGAATCACGAGGAGGGTGACAAGCCTAGACTCGAAGATGGATACAGACATACTCTGACCTTTTCCCTGTTGTGTAACCTTGAAGGCTGGCCACTAAACGTAATCATCACGTAGTCCCCGTTAACCACCGTCTCGTTGTTGTGAACTCGTGACTGGCGATATTAGCTGGAGTAGAGCGTATACATAAAGACTACACTAAAGGGATACTGCACCCAGGACACAAAAATAGAGATTCTGTACTCACGTTTCCTTTTGAAAGGAAAGATCCAAATATTCAGTTTATCAGGAAATAGAACAATAACTATATAAAACACCGGTGTGGTTTTAGAAGCTTGAAACCCGGCATGTTACAGCGAAACGCCATAAGAGGTCGCATGATCGATTCGTACTTTTGTCCTTCAGCGTTTCACATACGGTTCCACGGACACATTAAGCAGCAATTGTTTCATTAATAGACGATGCGTCATTAGACATTGATCTCAAAGGTAGGTCGAAACGGGC
The DNA here is from genome assembly GCA_019614645.1 of Stratiolaelaps scimitus. Classification (NCBI taxonomy): domain Eukaryota; kingdom Metazoa; phylum Arthropoda; class Arachnida; order Mesostigmata; family Laelapidae; genus Stratiolaelaps; species Stratiolaelaps scimitus. The sequence goes on from JABWDB010000083.1 coordinate 724,396, forward strand.
TTAGCTCTACAGAAGGCTGTACGTGAGCCCGTGACCCCCGGGGCATTCGACGCACAAGACCGCCCACCCACACTTACCTACAATGGCTTTACGTGGCCATTCCGGGAGAAACCTCCTTAACAGGAATTTAAGCGAAATTTTAATTCAATGCCCTGCGTCATAATAGACCGAATGAATAAAATACAATACATAGTTTAGTTTATTAACGGAACTGCAGTTTTTTTACAACGCTTAAGTTCTCGTAAAAAAAATAATAGTGATAAACAAGTGTACGAGCAATGTACGAGACAGTTTACAGCCATCATTAAATATCATTACTCCTTTCTCAAGAATACCATTGTTATGATATTATTATTATTGTACTTAATTATTTTTCACTGAAATCAACCGAATCACAATCTCTACAATATTGGCCCCATGCTTTAATTCATTTATTTGCAAGCGAGCTTGCTCGACAATTGATCCCTATCGAACTGTAATGAGGCGATTATTTATTACCATCAAACTCAGTGTTTGTTATATCTCATTAAGTCATCTTTATATAATACTTTACAGCAACACGCGCGATTGGCGTGAAACCTTGTGGAGCCCCTATCCAATGAATAAAACAGCAACTACTTTGCTGTTTTATTGCTACTCAATAGCGCATGTACACGGCGAATGGCAGAAAAAATTTTTCTACTAAAGATTGTGATTATTCTTGAGCACTTTCTAGACAATATATATATATATATCTATTAAGACGGATAATGGGGGTCCTGCCAAATCGGACGGTAAAGTTACTCTTGCCTGATAACCCTGGCTCTGAATAGGGATGATAATGGTCATGTAATTTTAAGATCTAATGTAGCAAGCATACACAACGGGAGAAAGCACCTACGATCGCGCCAAGTAAAGTGCCGCCAATGGTGATGCTCTACATGCATGATCTGTGAATTGTGGATCTGATTTTATTAGGTGGCTACAAAGAGAAATCGTTAGCGTTAATGCGACGTCCAGCGATTGCCCATAGTCAAATAATGATCTTGAACGTACAGTGTCTTTAGGAAATTGTGCATATCCAACTGTTGGATGCTGGCCCAACTTCGAACTCTTCAGCGAAATCGTCAGCATACGGTCGTTCATAATATTTAGTGGAAATAGCATTTTGCAGAGTGGCCTTTTGTGAACGGGTGGACTTGCTGCGTCCGAGCATTTCAAGTGCCTCATCCGCCAGTGTCCTCATATGAGCCTTATCCGACGGCGCCTCATTGACAAGGACGCAACACGCGACAAGGCCAAGCGAGAACACATCACTACTTCGTCTATAGGTCTCGTCATTCGGCTGAAACAGTTGCGCAGCCATGTATGATGCGTACTTCCTGCAGCCGGATATGCCGAAGTCGGCAATCACCACGCGGGTGAGTTCTTTGTCTCTAAATAGGATGTTATTCGGCTTAAGATTACCATGCGGTATACCGATGGCGTGAACGAACGCGAGCCCAGACGCCATCTGGTGGATAATTGAGAACGCGTAGTTTATATCGTTTATTTTGTGCGCCGTGAGGGCCTTCAGCAGTGTCCCACCTGGACAATACTCCATTACAAGAGCTATCTGGTTTCTGCAATCTCTATCTGCGCGCCGAATGCCAAGGAAGTTGACAACGTGCTCATGAACAAATCCCTTTAGAATTCCAAGTTCTCTACGGACTCTGTCATTTATTTCTGGGTATTCCTCTTTGAATAGCTTCACAGCCGCCCATGAGCCGTTGAAACGTTCGTAATACACCTCGGCGAAGTGGCCCTCGCCGATTAACTTCTGGTATGAAAACGACATCGTTCGCTGATGCCGTTGCTGCTGTCGATATCTGGAAGCCAATCCACGAGTTGAGAGAGAGAGAGAGAGACACTGTACAATCAGAGTTGACTGTTTGAAGAGAGAGGCACGTTCGTTGATGACACCTTGTACCTTACACGAGTTCTCTAACATATCTCCACTGTTAGATCGAAGTGGAGATACAGGTAGCGCTAAGCGAACGTCGAGAGAACAACATCTGTGGACCCGAAGTAGCCGGCGGGTAAAGCGCCTAATTGCTAAGTGGAGCTAATCTCACAGAGCTAGCTAATAATACGAGTGAACCTTCCGTTGGTCACTGGCCCCAATCGACTGTCTCCAACAACGCTGCTGCCGATGCAGTTGAAACATGAGAGTGGACCTCCTTGCCAGACATCCACCACGAGTACTGATAGCTGTAACACTGCCGACAAGCTCTAGTACGCCAGAGGAACTTTCGAATTAGAATACTTTATACAACATAGAAAAAGAACATCATGCGATTTAGGCGAATTGGCTGGATACCCGTTGATGTCATACTCACCTGACGCCGTTCGATCGAAAGATGATGACAGTACAAAAGCTGATAGTAAAGATTCCGCGCGACTACAGCAATCGAGCAACAGTCACGCACCAGCACGAATCCTCCCGATGTAATCGAATGCAACGCTAGCCAGGAACAACATTAGCGGTTGGCCACAACAAGCAGACGCCGTACCACCACCGGCAACGTCACGTGGAAATGAAAAGCGCAGATGCAGTGTGGTGTAACCTAGTATATGGATAGATCTATATACTCCGCCGAGGGCTGACAAAACGATCGGGTCGAGCCGAACAACACCAGCGCAGTGGCTTACACGGCTAAGTCTTTGGCTGAAAAAAGATGGAGGCCGCAGTTTCGAGTCCCTAATTTCGAGCCCCTAATTAATAAAAAAAAAAAGACCGCAGCTAGGACAGAATTAGAAAAATGCAATATGCTGGGACCATTGTTATGACATTATTCTTGCCGTTTATTGTTTGTGTGTACAGTATTACAATCATTCGGATCAAATTCGGCGATTATTCGTCTTCATCAAATAAAAAAAAATAATGACAAACTCGAAAAAGCAAGCATCCACAACGGGAGTTTTGTATAATACATTTACACAGGACAGCTAAAAGCTTCTGGCAAACAAACTGAACATAATTATTACGCCAAGCGAAGGCAAAAATACCTATATGCAATATTATAAATTAAAATAAATAAACTGATAAATTTGACTTGGTGGCTGGCAGCAAAGAACGACAATTAGAGTTAAAGCGGCGTGCGGCAATTGATTGCTCACAGTCTAATGCTGATCTTGAACGTACAGTGTCTTCACGAAATCATGCATTTCCCGGATTTATCGGTTTTTGGCCTGACTTCGAACTCAATAGCGAATAAATCCGCACTGGGTCGTTCGTAACGATCGGCGGAGATAGCAGCTTGCAGAGTGTTAGTAAGTGAACTTGTGGAACTGGAACATCCTTGCATTTCAAGTGCCTTATCCGCCAGTGTCCTGACATGTTCCTTACCCATAGGCGCCTCATTGACAAGGACACAACACGCGACAAGGCCGAGTGAGAACACATCACTACTTTTTGTATAAGTCTCGTCGTCCGGTTGAAACAATTGCGTAGCCATACATGAGGCGTAGTTCCTGTAGTCGGCCATGCCGAAATCGGCGATCACTATATCTGGGAGCTTTCTATCCCTAAACAATATGTTTTGCGGCTTAAGATCTCGATGCAGCACTTCTCTTGCGTGAAGGTACGCGAGGCCAGACGCTACCTGGTGAATAATTGCGAATGCCTGGGTCATCTCCTTCACCCTGTGGCCCCTAAGGGCCTGGAGCAGTGTCCCACCTGGACAATACTCCATTATAATAGCTATCTGACCGTCGTAATCTTTATCCACGCGCCGAATGCCCATGAAGCAGATCACGTTGTCATGATTAAGTCCCTTTAGAGATTGCATTTCTTGACAAATTCTGTCATTTATTTCTGGGTACTCCTCGTTGTATAGTTTCACAGCCGCCCATAAGCCGTTGAAACGTTCCTGATAGACCTTAGCGAAGCGGCCCTTGCCAAGCAACTTTTTATATGAAAACGACATCGTTCGCTGATGCCGTTTTTATTGTCGATACCTGGAAGCCAATCCAAGAGTTGAAAGAAGGACTGTCCAATTAAACTTACCCAACGGCGCCTCATCTACAACGACGCAACATGCGACAAGGTGTGACTACTTTTGGTAAATGTTTCGTAATTCGGTTGAAACAATTACGCACTCATGTACGATGCTTAGTTCCTGTAGTCTGCCGTGCCAAAGTCGGCGAACACTATATCTGAGTTTTAACTGTTTTAATAGGGGCCGGTTCGTTACGACACATGGGTCTTACACAATCCGTACGATTTTTTAACAATTCCACTCAGTGCAGGTGCAGGTACTACTAAGCGACCGTTGAGAGAGCAACATCTATGGACGCGAAGTAGCTGGTGGGTAAAGCGTCTCATCACTAAGCGGAGCTGATCCCACAGAACGAGTGAATGGTTGATTGAACCCTTCCATTTGCGACTAGACCCGAACAATTCTTCCAGGAGCCGTTTGTTGTCCCTAAGACATCAATATAAGTACAGGAAGTATATATTTTTGAGGTGACCCTCAGCTCGTGCTCATTTGTCTGGCTTCAGAACTAAATTAAGATATTGCTAAGAAAACGAAAAACAGAAGGCTATTTACAAGTGGGCCCCGTGTATGGCCTAGTGGCGAGTGCCTTCAATCGCTAGACACATCGTTGTTACTCGAGGAAAGTCACATTTGAGTCGTTTCTTCAAAGCCCTCGCAGCAGTGTCAAACTACGCCTATGTTTGTTTTGAAAACAACGCAACCATAACTTCGACACGGCTTTGCTTGAAGCAACCGATATATTTATATCGAATGTAAGACATCTGTATATGACCAACTATTCAATACTCTGCCCTGCCGGCGGCTCAAGCCTCTTCGCTAGACGGGAGGTACATACGGCCGCCAGACACTGAGAATATTTGGGTATATTTATCATCCTTCTCCGTTCATTGGATTCTAGCTAGGTATAACAAGATTGAAAATCAAGTTCGCCCTACATATCCTCGTAGTAATACAATTCTTCTGAATCGAGTCGTGTCACACCAAGTGAACAGCCGAGAGTCAGCCTAAACAAATCAAGGTGCGAATAGGGTTTCAGGTTGTGGCCTGAGACCATGCTCACCTAAGACGGGTGCGATGGCCGGTACTGCCTCACTGCTTTCCGTCAGCTACCAGACGCTCCAGAAAGGATCCTCCGTACTTGTCACACGCGGCGCACGCCAGCCAGTCGCAGATCCCTTGTGGAGGTTGGCCGTCAGGGGGCCGGGGTCGCGCAAGGTTTCTGGCGCAAGAACGAAGAGGCGGGAGCCGCCGGCAGGGCAGCGTATTGAGTAGTTGGTCATATACAGATGTCATACATTTAATATAGATATATCGGTTGCTTCAAGCAAAGCCGTGTCGAAGTTATGGTTGCGTTGTTTTCAAAACAAAGATAGGAGTAGTTTGACACTGCTGCGAGGGCTTTGAAGAAAAGATTCAAATGTGATTTTCCTACCTTCGAGTAACAACGATGTGTCGTCAAATTCGACGTTACGGAAGATCACAGCGTAGGCCGAATTCACTGAAGTTTAGCGACGTTGCTCAGCCAGAAGGCCGTTGTCCGCGAGGAAGTGTACGGGAGTGGTATGCGAAGTTAAAGGTAGCAGTACAAGCTGCAAATGGAAGTTAGTTCTTATCACGTGTCGCAAGTCCTGCCAATACTTTATGCATAGAAATACGATAACGTTTAGACACCTCAAGGCTACTTGAGGAGAGTCAACAAATGATAAGCGGTCAAGGTTCAACTGGAGCCGATGGGCTCTGGTTGAAAATTGAGAGTGTGTTTGGAGTGTTTGAGATACTGGTTCCTAAGCTTGCTTGCGAGTCACACCGAGTTGCCGTCTATGGCTGTAAGCAGTATTTACGCTATTATTCTAAGATGGAAAGCGACCTTGGGACGTCAAATTACGTATGCAGCTCGACAAGAGCCAGCGTCGCCAATATGTGTGCCCATGCGAGACTGATGAACCGTAGGTATATTGATAGATTCACGGGTGACTAAGCAGCGCTGATTATGGCCATGGATTTCGACGAGATCGCCCTCCGCTACTACCGGATATGTATATAGAGATACGACTTTCCCATTACAAAGCTGCTGTGGTTAAGGAGCTCTTGGGACGGGAAGAGAGGTGTCAACCGGCATAGTTTGCTGATTTAGGTCCACTCCACTTCGTTGTTTTGACTAATTGAAGACTGGATTGAGAACAACCAATCACGAGAGAAAAAAAATCTCTCCTTTAGTATGACTTATATTACTAATATGAATCAGCCATTAATGAGCCATTGATAGTAGAACAGTTTTTTTTTTCCTAAAACAAGGAAAGCATGACAATAATATCTACAGGCGTTCGAGAAACTCAAAAGTCTCTACTTTAACCACTGTCCAAAAGCTGCTGCGAAGCAACTTCCTACTGGTAGGTTGCTGGGTACCCTCCACAATTCGATGGAAGTCAACTGTATGGAACGCTCCACAATTCGAATTTCCGGGATTTTTTCTGTGATTAAGTGCATTTCGCATTTCGGGGGGGGGGTGAATGCGACTGACGCCAACCTTTGGCTCAGCGTTAGTCCGTCATTCATACATTATATTGTATCGAATTTGATGTTTGCTCAGTCAAGTTCAATCGGAACCATCGAACAAAGCTCTCGTCTACAAACGCAAACCGCAGAAGTACAACTCTGTGTTAAACTATTACAATGAGAAAAATCCATGGAATCCATGCATGTAGCCATGTTGCGCTGTTACTGGAGGTGGCCGTGGCACTAGAGAACCCGAGACTAGGAAGTACTACTATTCGACCTTACGCCCCTTAATGTGGACACAACTCGATCGCTCTTGACAGGAGGCAAAATGACATGGCTTGCCATGGCTTGCCATAGCATTCTCCAGTAGGCCTAAACCTACTGACGGGGAATCGAATCGGCGGAACCACCACCCATAGTCACTAAACGGCAAATGATTGTAAGCTATCAGTATGAAACGGTTTAGCCGTCTCGGCTCATGTCTCCGAGACGTCTCCGTTAATGCGAGTCGGGATAGTAGAGATTTACAGCCCACATGTCAGACATGAGGCTGGCGGGTCAGCTCCAGGTCCAGAGCACGGAGCCGTTCTTCTGCCAATTCTTTTTCGAGCGTCCTTGTGCTCGTAATCATTGGGGGCGCTGGTCGTTGTTACATACCACAAAACAGGAAATTGGTGGCTTTCGTTAACATGGGGTACTCCAGCGGTTCCTCATCTCCTCGATTCAACAAATACACGCTTAAATGGATTAGCACGTGGATCGAGCTAAGCGTGTATTTGAACGTGCTAATCCCTTTAAGTTGGGCAGCTGTGTCGGACATTTACGCTGTGGTTTATATCAGTTGGTTTATATCAGTTTTGGTTTATATCAGTTTATTTACACATGGGTAGTCCGCAGTCTTGGGTGTTTGTTAACAGCTGGGTCTTGGGTGTTTGTTAACACCCAAGACAGCGGACTACCTCCAATACGTCCGAAGCTATAATGAGCTCGGTCGTACGGTCGCACTCAATGCTAGTGATTCTTCAGCAACTATATTTATAGCTAAAAATTGAGTCGGATACAGTCATGTCCAGTCTTTTAATATCGTCAATTCGATTCAATCAAATGAGCCTCGCATAGTATCCATCCTTGCATCGTTCGCACAACATCGCGGTTCGTTGCTGCTCTTCAGCACGGATAGCTCAAGCGGTCTCTGTTACCTGAAACGTACACACGGTCCGTGCACACGAACCGTGCAGGAGGTTTATTTGCCTATTGCCCTAGCAGGTTGAATCAATATCGTATAATAAAGACATCTAATGATCGGGAAGAGAAACTAATGGCCCATTTTGGAATACTTGGAATTTAAATGGTCGGGATGCGAGTCAGGTATGGCCGGTTTGATCGGGCCCCGACCAATCTAAATGAGTGTCAATAGATTCGCCAACCGATATATATATACATAATATATTATCCCATTATGTCCATTTTCACTATCTGAGGGGGTTTCAGATTTGGTCTTATTAAAAATAGATCATCTAAAATTATAATAGACTCGCCAACCGATAGATTGAGAAGGCAAAGTAATCCCGGTTATGAGTGTACTACGATTGATCGCTCGGTAGCTTCCGCTAGGCGTGTAGAAATATCGGGAATCGATTTCGTGTGAAGTTAATCATCATGCGGCCGTTTAGTGGCTACACTCGTACCTTTACTCCCAGCACTTCATCAATCCAAGATCGGTAAAACGCCACTTTGAAGAACTCAGCAGCGTAGGCGTCAAATGGGCAGAATGCCTGGTTTTGATGCCCGACCAGATAATAGCGGCCATCGCGACGACACGCGAGTATATTCGCATCTCCGTCGCCACAAAGCGGCGACCGGTAGCCATAAGCGCAAACTAATCGCTCCGCAAGGTTTCTATCGCGAACACGGCATTTGTCTCTGAAACAGCACAACGCACAAGTGCACCACCATTAGCCGTCTGTTACTAGTCTAGAAACGGACGTTTCTATGGAGCGGGGCCGTTTGCGGTCATCGGGTTACCGCTATTGGCCGCTATCGGTAGACAAGGAACAAGTAAAAAAAGCTGACGGAACAAATAAAAGCCGGGCCACATACTGTTCCAGAAGGTAAACCTCGGAGGTGTAGCTAAGTTTATCGGGGAAGTAGATCTTCCGCGGGGGGTCTTTTAGGCCCCAGGCGGCCACTAAGCATTGTCGATCCACTGGTGGGTAATGGTTAAGTGGCATCACCTCCGTAGCCGGCGGCAGACAAATCGGGGCTACAAATTTCTCATTAAACGTCCCGCAGATCTGTATCAGGCCGAGAACGGTAACGTCCTATACGAAAGCGCGATAACAATGAATATTAGCTATTGTTCAGTGTGTTGACACAATGCGATTTTTTTTGCCCAGTGTGATCTGAATGTCCATCAAGTGGAGAGATTGGGCGAATGAGAAGGAAGTATTGCAGAAATGAGCGAACCGCGAATCGCCAAAAATCGCCTACTTGTTCTAAGTAGGCGATTTTTGTAAGCTGATTGATTATAATGAAAAGCACATGGATATAGCACTAATACTGCAAGCAAGCTTACCGAATAGGCGATCCCGACTAAGGTCCCGACTAACTTCTCGACGGGATAGATGACTATCCGATTGATTCGATACTCGAAGTCTGTACGAGCACCCTTGTTGTTGTGAAATACGTTGCTGCCTGCCGCCACCAAAAGTTGGTGCCCACCAGCGGACTCACTCAATAAAGTCGTTGTTGTCAGCACCCAGCAAGAGCTAATGACAGCCCCATTCAATCGATGCACACGTTCCAACTCTGAAGTACCTGCGACTTGCTGAGATGGGTTGTTTGGGTTGTTATAACAATATAATATATAACATATATATTATGTAACATAACATTGTTATAACCACTATGGACATAGGACACGGCATGGGATGAGGTGCGTATCAGGAAAATAATATTTGCTTACCTGTGGGGATTGTCCTTGCCAGAATCTCTCCTGTCGCAAAACAAACATCATCAAGTATAACAAAAGAGCATGTGAGAGCACGTCTGATTGGTTATGCAGTACAATAGTGAATAGCGAGAGTTTGCGGAAAGCTGTTCCAAGTTGGTCGCCAAATCGTACCAACCGTATCAACAATAGGGCTGTTTGATGTTATGGAGGCACCCAACGATTCCCATCAATATACAAGTCGTTACGGCTGCCTGGATAGAAAGCTCAAGAAGATGTTAGCAGATGTACACTAATTAGAAATTCTCTTTCAAATGCATCATACTTTAGCGCCACTCACCTCGTACCCTAAATGCAGTTGATACCAGTTGCCGTATACTTACCACTTGATCAGCAGTCATATAATCAATGTACTGTTCCAAACGAAAATGAAGAGAGCGTGTAATTAGTGACGAATTTCTCTCGGTTATTTGAAATGTGTCACACCATAAAAGAGCGAAAATAAAGAGCTACCCGATAAGCACTTGTACACAACAACGAGCCCCAACGGCCGGAAGGCTTACCTTGGTGACCTTGTCCCGAACACCGTACTCCTGTTAAAGCAATTTGTTGGGACTGTTAGATGCTGGTCGTGGATTATTACGTATCAAAAATGATAAATAATTGTATTATCGTAAAATTTGTTTTTATTTTTTTAATAAACAGTTAATTATAAGGATAAAAAAGTAATTTAGTAGAGGGTAGTAGGCAGTAAATTTATTTTTAATTTCACTACTGATGACTGCCGTTTGAATTAGATAAGCAATAATAATAATTCAACCATCGGTGGAAAACGGATTCTTTTTTTAAATGGATTCTTTTTTTAATGGGAAGTAGCATTATTAAACGACAGATTACGTAAACGAGGTGCCCCATCCTAGCGGGGTGGAGAAATTCTCCCACGTTCCGAGATTGATTTTTACAGTGGACTCGCACCGAGTCCCTTGGCATTTATAGAGCAATCCTACCTATAAATATTCTACGTACGTTGTTCGGTAGGAAAATACTCGCGGGCTCGAGGAATATAGTACTGTCTATATTCGTTATGGCTGCCTGAATAGAAAGCTCAAGAAGCTGCTACCAGATGTACACTAACTAGAAATTCTCTTTCAAAATAGATGATGTGCGGTGATACGATGCCGTATTCGCATTCACCTAGTGTCATTTCACCGCAGTGATAATGAATCCAGACTAGACGAATCGCACAGCGTCAGTCCATGACGTGCAATAATCTCTCGTGTCCCTTACCTCACCCGAGATTCTTACACTAGTAGTTTAGTTGGCATACGTAGCACCCAATGAATCGGATATGGTCAATACCTGTATGGACACCATCCACGGAAGCTCTTTGGGTCCCGCAATAAACGTGTGCTTCTGAGTGCTACCTGAACGATCTTCCTCAACACCGTCCCCTGTTGCTCGCTCTGGGCTCGCCTCATTTCGGTCAGAGATGAAGCGTTGACCGCAATCAGAGAACGCGGCATCAGCTGTCGCAGCGGCGATAATAGCCACAAAGAGGACAGATATTGTCTTCATTGTGGGTTGATTCAATTTTGGTACTTCGTTGTTGACCACTATTGCCGCAACCGTCGGAAGCCAAAGTCAACCTGGCCGAATCTTTTATATCGATTTCATTCGCTAAGCAGTTGCCAGATCATTCCTGACAACGTCGGCGCTGGATAGGGACACAGCACAGATAAATCGACCGGTTGTGGGTATACGTGTCGCACGGTCAATTGTTGTCAATTTCTCGTGTTCAAGCAGGACGAAGTAGGTGCCGAGAAATTTCGCACGGGAACTGGACCGAGGACCAGACGAGCAGAAGGGAAGTCCATTAAAAGGCGTTAATCCCTTGTACATGATTAAATCATCTCGAATAGCTGGGCAGAAGTGGGCGATTCGTCGATAATTTGCGACCATCTGTGTCTTTCATGCAAACCCACTCTGCTCACAGAATATTTGGGAACTTTGATAAATCGGACTCTCCCGGAGCAAATCTCCGATATTGTACATTGTTGATTTTCTCGTAATCATAGATCCTCAGTTTAGATTAAGTCATTGGCTCAATCTCAGGCGACAATGACGTGAAAAATCACTCAAAATTGGGCATGAATCGACTAATATTCATACGAGTTTATTTCGCGTTTAGTAAATCATTAATTGAGGCATTCAAACATGTTATTATCGATCGCATCAACTATTGGTGAGATTATGCCAACCATCTCAATCAAGGTGAAGGCATTCTCACAATACATGCTATCGAATCTCTGATGTCATCAGAGATTCGACATCCCGAAGTGCTGATTGGCTCCATCAATGTTTGTTGCAGCATGCGGTATTGGTGTCTAGTCGAGCCCTTTGGTGGCCTGGTGGTGCATTCGTGTGCGCCTGCCTTGCAATCGGAGGAGAGACACGTAGGTGCACGGGTTCGATTCCCACCGTTGCACATTTGCATTTAAAGGGTTGTCCGTCTTACGAAGGAATGCTAAAAGCAGTATCGTGGACGTTGAATGTTGGCTGAGAGTCAGCCCGAAAACCTTAGGTACTGGTGTCCACGAACCGTTGGATAGTTCTATTTTGAAGAATGTATCAAATACATCGCATTCCGATATCAGTTGATTTGCTCAACGGCATTTACTGTTTGGAGTCGGACGAATGTTTACTTTTGCTATTGTTTAAAAAGTGACTTGAACAAGTGGAGGAGGTTATCTATCGGTTCGACCAATAGCTGCGAATACAAGCAACACATAAAGATGTCTCCTTGCATGGGTATCTCGCCTGTCTAAGTCGCTAATGAGAGTTTCTGCTATTTCGGTAGCACTCCTTCATGGTTGAATACTTGCTTAGTATTAGGAAGTGAGGACACACCATACGCAGGAACTTCTCTGATCTTCTCTGATCGCATACAGGAACTTCTCGGATCGCATACAGCTTTACAGTTGTAGGCGTGGATTGAATGGCGAACTTAAGACCGCTGTCGATTACAAATTACGTTGCCTGGCGTGATCATGTCAGTCAAATGTTGATTGTTACCACAGACACTGTTAAATGCCTTAGAGGCTAGATAGGACGCGCTATCTTGACCGAAATCGGATGGACGTTAAATGTTGGCTGTGAGTCAGCCTGGAAAATTGACATATAATAGTACTTTGACTAATAGTTTCTTAAATAATTTTCGGCCAGTTTCCACTTTGTTCTTAACGAAGAATGTAGTAATCATTAATAATAATAATGGTGGCCAACATAGACGACTCTCAATCAAGCTTGCATCTCCATCTACAAAGAAAGCCACGGAACCGGTCAACTGGGGTACTCATTATGCGTCCATTCTCTGGAGTGTTGCACCGTCATGAGTACTGTTCAAAACCATTGATATTTCTGGCTTATAACAGAGTTATCGGGTGGCTCTTCGCGGTCATATTCAAGGGGACGAAATCAGATCACGTATATTAGGAGAGCATCCGAAAGAACCCGTCGTGCAAATCACATTCAGTGATCTCGGAACAAGACCTTCTCAGGACGGGGGCGCTGAAGCACATTTGCGTTGCAATAGATTAGGAATTACTACTGTGCTAGGATTCAAGCTTTTCGCCTCTTGTTCTGCAAGAGGGCGAGTTGGGGCAGCCTATGGATATATAGCTTCGTTCAATATCTATAGGTAATGCACTCACAAAGCGATCTAGCTGGCCATCGATTTTGCGGCCACATTTGCTTCATTCTTTAGGTAATAGCGAACCTGCGAGTTGTTACAAATGCCTATTAGATCACTCCCTGTGGTGGGTTTTGGACGGCGCTTGTCTATGTGGTGGAGAGTCACACTTTGACGCGTTTACGAAGGTGGACCGATGGCGGGCAACGGTGAAATTCAAACCTATCAGCGGATCTCGTTTCGTCAATATCGGAACGTCAAAGGCAGACATTGGCCTGCGACAACACGGACTCGACAAATCAACTCAACTCAAGGATGGTGTTCTCCTTAGTCTTAGTAAATATTCCTTGGCATCTAATACTCAAAACGCAGAGCGATCCCCCAAGACTTGTTACTTCCCCTGGGGGAGGATTGCTATTTTCGGGCGATATCCACTACAACGATAAAGAACGATTACGTTTGTCATTTTAAAGGTTTGTGTCCTTCGCGAGGTTCGAATCTACAAACGTCCGTTCAATATTCCGGTTAAAAAACGCGCAGGGCATCGACCGTTGTAAGAACTATTTTTCTTGTACATTTTGGGGGCGTTATTTTAGAGAGTCGCCGTTGCTCGAGTACATTTCGTTCACTGAACACTGTGCCGCCTTCCAAACTTACGAGAAATACGTTTCATGCCCAAGTTGCTATATCGTTTACTAATATTTGTCTAGTGTCCTGTACCAATGTGGCATACGCGTAATAGCATTCTGTGCAAGGACACTTGCCACAGAGGAAACTGATCGGATTGCCTCTTGAATCAACTAAGCACATTAGTGGAGCCTTAATTGAAACGATGGCTACAAGCTTCGTCTAAAGCCACCTCTGCGGCCGCGGTAGCTCTAAGGACGATAGTGATTTTCATTGTGCTTTGCTTGGCGCGTTTGCAATTGGCCTCGATTGGCACAGTCATCGATGTGCCTAAAGTGATTATTATCTGCTTGTGGCAGAAGTCTTGAGATTTCTTGATAACAAATAGTTGGAACAGTGATTGATCTTGTTGTTGTAGTAGTCTATTCAACTAATAGCAATAGCTACGCGTCGGTGATTTCTGTTGTGTGTCTTTATGAAAGGCAAAAGTGTCACGAAATGTCCCGGAATTTGTTCTCAGTTCGCCTGTGAATTCGTAGGCGAGTGACAGGGAATGACCAAGATATACAACATCGTATGGCGGATTGAATCCGGGAACAATTGCGTGTGGTGGACGGGTCACTAGGTGATAAAAGTAAGCAATAACAGTAAGCAATCGTCCTTATCGCGGGATAGTGCTCCTAGATCCCCAGTTCCCCCCACCACCATTTATCAAAGCCGTATCAAATCTGCTCCAATATTTGTAACATACACTCAACATTATATATATATAGATATCACTCAATCTGAGTGTTGAGCTACTATTGTACTTCGTCATAAGCAAATAAACTGAATTTTAATTTGGAGTCATATTGTATCATTCTGGCGTTTTCGAAAATGCCACTACGAGCTGTTTTTCAGGGTTACTGCATTTTTCCTTGTCATCCAACGTCGACCAGGGTCTCAGCAACGTCGCCGTGTAAGAGAACAGTCGCTGTAGAACTGACTTATTGTGTTTCGTTATACATTCGTCCCTCAATGGTTGCCATGCAAGACAATTACAGTGTACTTCCACTTGAGGATATAGGATGAATTGCAAAACAAGGGCGAGTACGGACAACGGACTAAGTAGAATATTACCGAACAAATGAGCCGAGTCGGGCCGCCATAACCTGCTAAAGAAGAAGTTGTCTAAAATCAACAGGAAATGAAGGCTGATCCATACGACCGGGGACAAGCCGCCAGGTTGTTTCGTTCTGCAGCACCTTTCACTCGCTGTACTGAGGCAGAGAGGCGGTGCAATTTCCTCCCCCGGGGGTGACCATGACGGTCTCGGCCTCCTTAGACCCTTACACACTTCTGTAATTTTTGTATATTTAAAGTATATCGATAGCTGCTGCTGTGGTTAAGCTATTCCTCGTGAAAGTTAGGAATCACCATAATTCGTACATTCGAAGAACAGCTCTCCCTGATGACTGGAGGCAAGCCCCTATTATTGCGCTCTCGTATACGAACTCGAATGGTGCACCTTTTGTTCAAGTGCTAGTATTCAAGTTGAATAGTTCGTGGGTAACTTATGGCTCTGTCGTAGCATCCGTCGCCTATGAAATTCGTTCGGTTGATCCACGGCACGTGGTGTAACAGATGAACGAAACGGGCAGGGCCGCCGCGTTTTCCGCACTCCTCCGTACGCTTCTTGACATCAGTCAGAGGAAAGTCAAATCGACGATGGCGGTGATCCGTGCGTCGATTCTTGCAATCGCCAACCTGAAGAATTCCCATCAAATAGAATTTTCCATTGCTCAGACAGGAAAGCTGGCTGCCGTCGTTGCCCATACAAAGATCCGACGGTATGTTATCAGCACAGAGTTCGTCCTCTGGATAACCAGGCATGCGTCGATGCTCAATACACGCTTGTCTGGAAGTAAGTCACACATGGTGATGAAGACGCACGAACAACACTGTGTATAGGGATTTCTGATTAGATCTGAGAAAGAGAGATTTCTGATTTCCGGAAAGTTTTTTTCAGAACACACAACAGAGACAATGGACATTTGGCGTTGGCAAATCTTTTGTTCCGGAATGTGCTCAATGTACTATAACGCAACTACTGGGACAGTCAAGCAGGTCTATCCGTTGTTGATTGCAGAATACTAGCTTAAAAACAAATTTACGTACTGGTCCCATATGGTGATGTTATCTACGATGAGCAGTTTCTCAGAGAAGAAGTGGTGAGTGTTGTTACTGCTCTGACCCCAGCCCGACACAAGGCATCGCATCGATTCCGGGAACGTGTCTTTTACCGTAGGCAGACATACAGGTGGTATCGTTGCCCCGTTGAATCGTTTGATAACTTCAATCACTGCGATATCGCTCTACGAGGCACACACAAAAGCAGCCATAACAACAATTCTGTGAGACATGAGCTACAATTCACTGTCCACTATCCGTACGATGATCGAAGGGTCACCCCCTCAGATCGTATTGTCATTGGCTTTGATCACTCTTAGCACGTGTCGAATGCTGGTGCTTTAGAATAGAAGGATGATGCACCGAGAACGCGGGAGCAAAATCGCTAGACAGAGTAAAATGCCGGCGAAACAAATCGATAGTTTTACAGCCGCCCCGACCAAAGAGGATGGGAAGGGTCAGCGTACGAACCGAGAAGTGGTCTCCACTCTTCGTGAAGTTTGGATGGCGGATACCCCAGTAAATCTCGTATTCATTGGCGCCGCGGGCTCCAGTCAGACTGTGCACACTGTCAGTGGCCGTTAGAATAGAAAACCCATTGAACTGGTCATTGTGGGATGGGGAGCACTTGGTAACATCGGCTGGTGTTGTCTGCGGGATGCAGTGCGCTAGGGTTACCACATGTTTATCGCTGACGGCTGCGCCATTGCACCAGTGGTGGCGGAAGATCTGTGAAACGCCAGCAACTTCCTGGGCGGACCGGTGCGACCGAGGGGG
The DNA here is from genome assembly GCA_019614645.1 of Stratiolaelaps scimitus. Lineage (NCBI taxonomy): Eukaryota > Metazoa > Arthropoda > Arachnida > Mesostigmata > Laelapidae > Stratiolaelaps > Stratiolaelaps scimitus. The sequence continues at coordinate 741,125 of JABWDB010000083.1, forward strand.
TTTAGTGAAGAGATTTGTGTTAGTTGTACCAGCAGTGGCGCAGTAATAGTTGTGCTCGTAGGTAACAGCGCAAATAAGTCAATGGAAGAGACTTGAGGGTCTTACCTTTGGCGATAGCCCCGACCAGAATTTCCGCTGTTGCAAAACAACAAATAAATTGTAACAACTAATAATGTTAATACGTCTGTTGTTGGAGGAGCTCTCTTGAGTGGGCGCTAGTAACTAGCAGAGCTCTTTGAATATATTTGCCTGTCTTTTGTCAAACGGATAACTGGCAAGGTAGCACTTGATAATACAGGGTATAGGCTATACGCGAGATACGGTGATGCCAGTACTGTAAGAGCCAGGCCTCTGCAATGCAATCGCATCGCGTGGATGTTTGAAAATGGAACAATTAACTTTGTCGATACATACTCTCGAGCACCGATGAACTCTATTCCCTAGAGTCAGCGCTTACCTGCTCGTCAGGGTTTAGGAATAGGGTTTTCTGTAAACAACAATATTTTATGGGCAATTACGGTTTTTCATAATCTGATCAAATCGTTTGTATATTGCAGCACCTAAGTGTACCACGATAAAGGTAACCCGGGAACCGGCAGGGGGCGAGATCTTACGAATGATACACAATGCCACGGTTGAGTACAGAGCAAATCGTTCGTAGATAGGATCTTTTATACGCGATGTCCTGAACATTCCCATATACTACCGGCATCTATGCTAATTATGTGAGATCACTTACAATCACACCCGGTTTAGGAAAATTACGCGAGTACTTACCCCATCTTTGACGATGTAGAGTCTCTGGTAAAGAGAACAGTATCGTGATGCACATTAAGGTTAAAGTCATCTGGGTGACCCTCGGAAGACCCATAAGCTTCCTTCATAAAGTGGCCATCTCAAGTCTGTCAAAGGAACCGATCCATACCGTGGTCGGCGTTAACGTGGATCTCTAAAATGTGCATTTTTTCTCAAATAGGTGTTGAAATATGGAAACAACGAGCGAGTTCCAGCCATTCGAAAGTGACAAATCGGCAAGAAATACAATACATATCCCTTACCTGCAAGGATACCTGCCATGGAGGGAAGAGACCGTCGAATCCATTCCAGTGCTCTGTACTAGATGCATCATCAGAGCTACCCAAACGACGGCCACATTCGCTGCGCAATGCTGATTCAGCTACAACGGTAATGGCCAAGAGTATGATAGCAATTTTCATTCTGCTCTCCTTCGATCCTTTGGGAAATAGACAGAGTATAGACCCTTGTTGCCAATAATAATAACGTACACAATGCGGCAACGCCAGTCGCACCTATATAGTCGTATCCAGACCTGCAGTGAGTCGGTATTAGTCGGTATCCCTGGCGGAAATGCACTATCGCTCTCACTGTGGCGAAAATCTCAATATTTACAATTTCGTCAATATCAAGCTAACGAAATGAGACGGCTTTTTTAGATTGACTTTTATAAGGCTCCAGTCTCTGATGAAAATGACGTGAATAATCAGTCTTTTCTATTCACAGCTGTTCCCAGTTCCAGAGAGCTGCTTGTGCATAAATGCATATAATTTTCCGAGGTTAGATATTGACCAGTAGTCTCGTTAAGGACTAAGGCCATTAAAAATATCCTCGTGCCCCAAAGGACGATTTTGGTAGAGATGTGTGGAGGAAAATGCCTTGCGCAGATCGGCTTCACGCGTAGGTTAAATCGCTTCCACTAACAGATGCCTATTCTAAAACATGCGACAGCTGCGCGATTGAACGTGAAAGCGTGTCGCGTAAATAGTGTCAACCGTACGTCACGTTCCTGAGAATTTTCCCTAAATTCCGTGGGAGATTGTACATCTCGCCCGTGAAAGCATGGACCAGTTTATTTAGTTGCCCTTAGTTGCCCTTCAAAGCGTATTGATGCCACTGAAGGCCGACGCGACAACAGCTTTCCGGACACCTGTTGCAAAACGGCAACATGCTTTGTATTTTTGGCGTCATTTCCACACGTCACCACACGTGAGAAAAGTGACTATGTATGCACTTGCGCTATGTGCATCGTAAACATTGCTGTTCCTTTAATAAATCAATCAATAAACGTTTACCCTTG